>CM062816.1:1047918497-1048533854 GCA_031772625.1 Pinus tabuliformis
ATAAGGTATGTTATGAAACCATGGATGCATCAGCAAGAAAATCTAACTTACCCTTCTCCTCTTGACTAATTAGGGTTTAATCTAGTTTGGCCTTCAACTGCTTCACTTTGACCTTTAAAATCTGATTTATTCTATAGTAATGGATGGCCATTTTCCTTCACACCTTGTTATCCCTGTTGGCCTTGTCAATGAGCTTCTCAAGGTGGCAATTGACTTTATCAAGATAAAATTCCTTGTTCTCATTTATTTCCATGGCAATTCTCTCTTCAAAGGTCAATTCTTCTATTGGTGGCTTTTGTTCTCTTTCCCTCTAAAGTGCATTCCTAAGACCCATTTTCCTTGGTCTCTTCCTTGCCACATGTCCTTCATTCTGCTCAGTGTCCTCATGGTCCACCACTACCTTGCCCTTCATCTCTTGCTTCTTCTCTTTGAATTTCTCCTTCTCCATGACTAGCTGTTTTGCCTTAAGTTGACTGTTTTCTTACTCAAAGAATGAAATGATGAATCTGGGCTTTTCCAAATTTTCCTTGAGCTCTATGGTATGAGAATCCTTCTCTTTGATGACTTGTTGTAGGGTTTGATGCTCACCTTCTGCCTCCAAGTCAACTAGGTCAAATTCATGCTTAATAGGCTCCTTATCATGTAAAGAAGCCTCATAATGTGATAACAATGTAAACTTTGAAACGGGAAGTATAAACTCAAAGGGGGAACTCTGGCTAAAAAACCTCGAGAAAACATGAAAAACAGTGCTAAAAACGAAAAGTGTGTATATTGGAACAATGTTTTTTTTAAGGTCAATTTTGAACATGTTTTAAAAATGGCAATGAAAATGAATTTTTTGTGCAAAAATTATGCAAAAAACACCTTGAAAATGAAAAGTGTTGATATTCAAATGATGGCTTTTGACCATTTTCAAAATTAAAAAAAAATGCCAGGAAAACCGAATTTTTATGTGCAAAAAACACCCTCAAAACAAAAAGTGTTGATGGTGGAATAACAAAATTTTTTTCTAGGTTAAATTTACAACATTTTGAAATAATGGTGTAAAAGATTTTATCATGACTCCGAAAAACATTAAAATTTAAAAAAAATAATAAAAACATAAAATTAAAAATTAAAACAATGAAAAAAAAATTGTAACAAAAATTAAAACAATGAAAAAACAAATAAAAGTAAAAAGTTTAAAAAAATAGCAAAAGGTAAATAAAAATATATATTAAAAACAAAAGATAAAATAAAATAAAAAATCAAATATACAAAAAAGACATAAAAAAAAAAAAAAAAAACATAAAAAAAATTAACAAAAAAAAAAAATCAATCATAAAAATGTGAAAACAAATAGCAATAAGAATTAAAAAACTATTTTTTTTAAATATAAAAACTAAATAATAAGAAAAACATATTTTCAAAAACATTTACATTTTTTTTTTTAATCTCGTAAACTATTAAAGAAATTGGGGTAAAAAAAAAATTAAAAAAACTATAAAATTAAGAAAGTAAAAATAGAAATAATTTAAAAGGCGTAGACAAAAACTAAGGGAAAAAAATAAAAACAAACTAGATTAAAAAAACTAGAAAATTAAAAAAAAAAAAAAAACTACTAAAATTAACATTAAAAACATTAAAAAGAAACACCTAAAAAAATATTGAAAAAAAAAACATTTAAAATTTTTAAAACCATACATATTTTCAAATTTAAAAAATAAATAAAAATAAAAAAACATTAAAAAAAAACAATATATTTTTTATTTAAAACAAAAATATATATATATATATATATATAATTTTTATTTAAAAAAAAAACCTTTAAAATATTTCAAAAATATATATATATAGATAATTAAAAAAAAACTTTTAAAATTAAATTTTTATTTTAACAAAAAAAGTTGTCAATTTAGTTGCCGTCGACTACGGGGAGTGGCTCGACTGACACTTTTTTTTTAAATAAGCAAAAAAAACAAGTATAATTTTCATAAACAAAGAAATATTTATTTTTAATTTTTTTTTTATGTTTTAAATATGAAATTTATATTTTCAAAAAATATTAAATGTTTCTTTTTAAAAAAAATAAAAGAAATGCTCATAAGTTTTTTTTTAATAAAAAATATTAATTTTAAAACAAAAAATTAAATGTATGTGTTTATATATATATATATATATATATATATAATATTAATTTTTTAAATCAAAAATAAATATATTTTTTTAATTTTAAATGTTCTCTATTTTATTTTATTTCAAAATATATATATATATATATATATATATATATATATATATTAAATTTTAATTGTGTTTTTTTGTTTTGTTTTGTTTGTTTTTTTTTAATGTTTTTAATCTTAATTTTAGTTTTTTTTTTTTTTCATTTTTTTTTTAAAATCTAGTCTGTTTTTAATATATAATAAATAGATAGTTTTTGTTATTGTTCTTTTTAGTTTTTCTATTTTTACTTAATTTTATAGTTTTCTTAAATTTTGTTTTATTTTTTTCTAAATTCTTTTTTTGTTTACGAGATTTTTTTTTGTACATTTTTTATGTTTTTTTTTTGTCTTTTTTATATATATATTTATATTTGTTTTTAATGTCAACAAAAATTGACATAAAAAATTTTAAAGTGTAAAAAAATGAAACTTTAAAAAAAATATCCACACTTAATACATTAATAAATTTAAAGTGTCGAAAATTGTTAAGTTTAGAATATAATTATTTACATTTCATACATTAGAAAATTTAAAGGCAAAAAATAGGTCTCTTAAAAAAAGGGCATGATACAGAATCACCACTTTTTAAAATTAGCATGCAAAGCATTAACATTCTAAAATGTAATGTACATAAAAAAAATTAAAGTGCCAAAAACTATGCTCTAAAAAAATATGTGTCTTCTGCATCGCCCCTTTTCAAAATCGGGTCACTTTTTGATATCTTTACGAAATAGGTAACGGTATCAGTTCCGATTTCAATGTTTACATTGTTTAATGATGATGCATGTTCTGCTGATGAAGTAGGCTTGGTCCCTTCCTCATTTTGACGAGCAAACATAAACCTTCTACCTCTCTGATATGTCTTGGTCACCTCAAGCCTAGGGTCCTTGGAAACCTCATCATGTTTTCTTGATGACCCCACCTCCATGGGTTGTGTTGACATGGTTTGGTGCTCGCTTGTTGAAGTGGTTATATGCATTTTCAAGGCTGCCTCGATGAAGGTGTCCCATATCATGTTCTCATCTGACAACTGATAGAGTATTATAACCTTTATCATGCTATGGTGAAAGAGGTTGGGTTAATCCTCTTTTCCTTTCAATTGCACCCTTCCAGACATTTTGGTTAGGCTCTTATACAAGTAGCTGCACAAATTGAGAGACTTGGTGGCTGTAAAGTGCATGAGCAACCTTATGTGGTATTGATATATCCTGGAAAATATGCCCTCACATGTGAAGAACTTCATGACAACCTTCATTAATGGTACATATCTCTCAAAAAAAGTATCTGAAAGGGAAAACATGTGAGTGAGATCCTTTGTATTGTGATTTCAAGTAGGGTTTATACTCTTCTAGGTATATGTCCATGCCTTTGAACCAATTTTCACCGTGGTTTAATATTCCTATAGCTTGAAAGATGGAATCCACTAAAAAATTGAAATAAGTCCCTGCAATGGTGATCTTGTTTTCCTTCAAGCTGAGGGAAAATATAATTGTGAGATGCTCATGGTAACCTACTTCCTACACTCTTTGACAAAACCCTAAACAATTGACATCTTCAAAGAATTTCATGAAAAATGGGGAGTTGATTTCATTGCAATTAGAGGGCTCAAACCTCTGTATCTTCCCCCCTTTCTATACCTCCTCTTCTATGATGGTGATGAGTCAGGCTCCACACTTAAAACCCTAGGTGAAAGGAAAGCAAAAACAATGATATTTGTTGTTGTGAGGGAATGAGGTGGTATGATGGACTTAGGAGTTGCCTAAATTTTTAACGAAATTTACGACGATAGGGGATGATTTCAGTGAATAGGGGAAGAAGAAATTTTGGGGAGTGAGTGAGGGGAGGGGGTGGAAAAGACCAAAACACAGACCTACATTAGAAGGAGATAGGGTAGACTAAGGTTTAGAGGAAAATGATTTTAAATGAGGGGATAGGGCTTTGTGATAGATGGAGATGGTGTATTAGATGAAAATAGAGCTGTAGGGATAAGGAATCTAGGGTTTAGGTCAGAAATCTATCATTTGAAGATCAAAACCATGAAAATCACGTAAACCCTAGGAGAAGAAGTGTTTGATCAATTTGTTGACATATGAGGCAAAAGAGGGCATGGAAATGATTAAACTTACCTATTATAGAGCCTAGAAGATGAAATGAATTAAGAGGTTCTTTGAAAATTGGATTTTGGTGGTCAAACACCAATTTTTGATAACTATGCCCCATGTGCATCGAAGACCTGTTGTGCACAACGTGCTGTCCAGCTGCATAGCCTGGGCTCTCTTTGTGTAGCGAGGGACAATTTTTGCTAATGAGGGTTATGGAATCATACTTTTTTGGAAAGGAGAGGGGGGAGCTCTATGCTAAGATGGTAGAAAAATGTAAGTGAGTGTGAATGAGCTCCTCCATGTGCTTTTATGATTATCTTTTGGTGTCTAAGTGATTAATGAGGTAGGATGGCCCACCTCACCAATTCACTTTCTTTTTGAGTTTTGTAGCATTAGGACCTCTTCTTGTAACTTTAGAACCTTATCAACATTATGACATATAAAAATATAAATTACATTTGAAATCAGGTGTTGTTGAACAAATTTACCTATTGCCACTCCTCATTTGCCAGATTTATACATGAAATGACTTATTTTGTGACCTTAATCCTAATGACCTAATGGTGACACTGAGTTGAATGGAGACCATGATGATGTGGACTCAACTGAGTGATGAAAGTGACCAGCATATGAAATTCTCGAGAGTGGAAATAACCCTAGACACACTAGCTAGTGATCAAATTTTTATTTGAAGACTCACTGAAATGACCAAAAATTCTTGACACCCTAACAACACCTTGTAAGAGCATATTTGATCTTTGCTAACTGACATGAATCGCAGGAAAGAACAAATAGAATTCAATTTTAATTCACAGTTTCAATTTAAGGACAAATTAAACTAGAATTTCTTGTTGCCATTTATCAACACTCCCTGTCAACAAGAAAAGGATTATTAGTTACCTCGATCATGTCTATGTGAAACTCAAATTTACATCCTGACAATTCGTTTGTCAAAATCTCAGCATATTTCTCCTCTGTGGTAATGTACTCCAATAACATAATCTACCTCAATACAAAATCTTTGAGATGATGATATCGAATATCAATATGCTTGGACCGATCATGACAAACTATATTTTCAGAGAGTTTGATACAACTCTAATTATCACAGTAAATCACAGTTGGATCCATCTGCTAACCAAACAATCCAACCAAGTTATTCTTCATCCAGGTGGCCTCACATGTTTCCTAGATTGCAACCATGTACTCTGCCTCTATCGATCTGAGTGCAACTGATCTCTGTTTCTTGTTGTACCAAGAAATTGTCACTGACCCAATAGGGTAGATGCCTCCTGATGTGATCTTCCTGTCGGATGGATTCCTTCCCTAATCTGCATCAATGAAGCCTTGAAGATTCACTCCCTCCATTCATTTGTACCAAAATCCATACTGAGTAGTGCCCTTGAGGTATCCCAACACATGCTTTGTTGCCTTCCAATACAACTTGGTAGGCCTTACCATCGCTTGACTAAGCTGGTTAACTTCATAGCACATAGTTTGTCGTTTGTTCACCAAATACATGAGTGATCCCACAAGCTTCCTTTAAACAGTGGCTTCCACTACTTCCCCTGAAGTAACTCCCTCCTTCCTCTAGTTACCTTCTAGAGGAGTCTCCATGGATTTGTTTCTCTCCATGCAGAACCTCTTGAGTATCTCATTGGCATACTTTCCCTAAGACACAAATAGTTCCCCATCACACTTCCATACTTCAATGCCTAGAAATTAATGCATGAGCCCCATGTCCTTCATCTCAAACTCTCTTTTGAGATCCTCCCTACAAGACTTGATCATCTGCTCATCACCTGTCAAAATTAAATCATTGACATATAACACAATGATCAACAATTTGCGTTCCACCACTATGTGGTACAAGTTCGCATTCGCTTCACTCTTGGTGAAGCGAAACCTAGTGAAGTAGCTATTGATCATGGTGTACCAAGCATAGGGTGCTTACCTCAGCCCATACAACACCCTCTTGAGTCAACACACATGCGACTCACAGTTGAAGGTCTCAAAACTCTCAAGTTTCTCTATGCACACCTATTTCTCAATCGTGCAATTAAGGAAGGTTGTCTTTACATCCATCTAGTTTATCCTCCAACCCATTTGCACTGATAGTGCTAATATATATTTGATCGATGAGTACTTTGCAATAGGAGAAGAGGTCTCATCAGAGTCAATCCCCTCTACCTCTGAAAAGCCATGGGCCACAAACCTGGCCTTATTCTTATCCACAGTACCATCTACAACTTCCTTTACCTTGTAAATCCATAGGGATCTCACCAATGACTTGTCTTCCGGTCTCAGGACCACATCCCAAACCCTATTACGAACTATGGAGTCATACTCCTCCACCATGGCATCAGCCCAAACCGGTTTCTACACTGATTCCTCAAAGGAAAATGGCTTTGTCTCAACACATCCTCTCATAAGAGCCATGTATCAAGTGTACCTCTCAACTGACCTCATCTTCCTGTGTTGAGATGTGGGTTCTCCACATTCTCCCGTGCATCATACAATAATATTTTAGGCTCTCTGGTGCACTTTCTCACACATCTCGAAGACTTTGCCTTAGTGGATGTCTCCACACCCAGATCCTCTACATGTGGATGCTCAACATCAATATAAGGCTAGTCAACCTTAGGAGCTTAAAAAATCTCCTCAATAGCATGTAGTTGAAGCTACCGCTCAAGGAAAACTTGTGTGGCATTCTCCTCAACGAATCTAACATCTCTACGAACCATTGTCGTCCTATTGGTTAGTAAGTACACTCAATACTTGTGAGGTGTATGCGTATACCCCGCAAATACCCCCAACTCTACTAACGGCTCAATCTTCTTCCATCCATATTTGGCCACATGGAAATATATCGTTAATCCAAAAATATTAAAGTGACCAACATCTAGTCTCTTACTAGAATAAGCCTCCTCTGGTGTCTTCATCCCAAGAATTTGATGTAGGCTACGATTCTGCAAATAAACCATTGTGTTGCATGTTTTAGTCCACAAGTATAGTGGTAGGCCCTGATCATGCAACATCACTTGTTCTGCTCCTATATTGCTTCTATTCTTCTTCTCAGCCACCCAATTCTGTTGTGGGTTATGGGATGACTTCAACTCCCATTTAATCCCTTATGATGCACAAAATTTCTTAAACTCATTTGGGACATACTCTCAACCATTATCACTCCTCAAAGCTTTAACCTTCTTTCCAGACTCCTTCTCGACCAATTCTTTAAATTCACAAAACTTTGTGAAAGTTTGATCCTTCTTTTACATGAAAAAGTATCCAACATTTACAAGAAAAGATCTCAACAAATATAACATAATACATGTGTTTGGTCATGGATGTTGTCAAGAATGGTCCACACACATCTGAATGGACTCAATCTAGAATCACCTTGGCTCAACTATCTCTGTCGTGAAAGGAATCCTTGTTGTATTTTCCCAAAGTACACCCCAGGCATGTATCAACTTGCTAAAGCGTACCTTTGGGAAGGCCAGTAGAGATTGGATACATGATTTTCAATGCTCCAATGATGATGCAAGTTGCCCAATCGCCTGTGCCACAACTCGCAAATATCTTGACTATGCACCTTACTTTCTTTCATGCTCAAAGTAGCACAATTCTCTACCTCCACCTTATAGAGGTTCTTAACTCAAATCCCTATCTCCTTTACTTGACCCGTGCCTATGTGTCAAAGGATTTCCTTTCCTTTCGAGAAAATCACATCATTGCCTCTATCCTCAAGCATGACGACTGATACTAAGTTCTTCTTCAACCTAAGCCCATACATAACATCCCATAAGGTTAGAGGAGCACCCTTGTCCCTCTGAAAAGTAATCGTGCCTAATCTAGTAGCACTATACCTCTCGTCGTCACCCATCTCAATATGCATTTGGAGATCTTTCTCCTCCAGGTCACTGAACAGCTCCTTGTCACCAGTCATCTGGAATGAAGCTCCATTGTCAAGGTACCATACACTACCCATCACAGATGACACCATGCATGCAATGAGAGTAATGTCTAATTTGAATTAAGAGGCCAAAGGTTCGCCCACCGCTCCTCCCAAGGACTTCTTATTGGAATTCTTGAATGGACAATTTTTAGTAAAATTTCCTAGCTTGTGACAATGAAAGAACTTAACTTTCGTCATCTCTTTCTTCTTACCTACATGGTAAGAATCCAATTTGGAATGGGATTACTTCCCTTTCCCTTTCCTTTTCTTACTCGCTAAGGCACAATTTTCCTCATCTGATCAACCTTTGATGAGGAACCATCTCTACTGTTCCTTCTAATCTCCTCTTGCATTAAATCTCACCATAGTAGTTCCCAATGTGGAAGCTTCTCCCTTCCGTTCACAGAGTCATGATAGCTATTCAAACTCTTAGGAAAGGCTAGGAGAGCTAGGCTCACCATATCATCCTTGCCAATGGTTATTCCAAAACTTCCAAGCTCATCACGATAGTGAGTGAACTTGTTCAAGTATTTTGGAATGGTCTCACCTTTCTCCATCTTGATTTTTCAAATTTTTTCTTTCAGTGTCAACCTCCTATGGTCACTAGTATTCTAGAGTAGGTCCATCAATGCTTTCCACATAGAATATGGGGTTTCCTTCCCATGGAAGCTCAAGACAATGTGGTCTCGAACTCCCTCAAGGATTATTCGCCTCGTCTTCATCACACACTTCTTCCATTCAGCTAGATTCTCTGCATCCGATGCTACTAGCTTAAGAATGTCTTGACCAATGAATTCCTTCAATCCATTAGTTAGAACTAGTTTACTTGTCTATAACTCAGTCAAACTCAGTTATCTAATTACAACTCAAATAAAATCATGTTGGATGCCTAAAATTTAGGGAGAACAGAAACATGACTACATAAATACTTCCAACTTGAAATTCCTAAGCTAATTAAGTCAATTAACTTAATTAACTATTTACAAGTTGCTGTGAGAATAGAATTCGATTTTGATTCATAGTTTTAATTCAAGGACAAATTAAACTGGAATTTCTTGTTGCCGTTTTTCAACAGTGTAGCACCACCACTTAGTGCCACATGGAAACCTATTCAACAAGCCAAGTGGGACGCACAAAGTTGATGTGGCATGACCCAACATTTGACACATTGCACAACTAATAGGCAACACTTGTCAACCTCTAGACACCTCAATATGTCACCATAGTCAACGTTAAGTGGACCAATCTTGAGCTACCACACAGCAGCACCCAATTGACGAAATCAATATTTAATGGACCAATCCATGGTTTCCATGTGGCAACACCTGGTTGACCAATGAAACTTGGAAAATTAAAAAAAATTGATGGCTACCATTCTTGTATCATAAAAATATTATGTTGGGATCCCAAAGGGTTTGATCCCGGGACCCCTAACGAACAAAAGTATTAATATACATATTCCAACCAATATGCCCATCACACAATTCTCGTAAGTCCTTCGAAATAAATATTATTTAAACCCCATCTCCATATGCATAGAGGCAAGCGAGTGTGGAGAGAGAAGGAGCAAGGGATGTGTGATGGGTGGTAGGCAAAGAGGGGTCTTACATAGGAATGGATCAGAAGGATGATTTTAAATAATTTTGGAGCATATTTGAGGGAATATTATAGGGGAATGTTTTAGGAATATTATGACTGTTATGGCATCTAGAAGATTCCTTAAGGGGTCCAATGGTGAAACTAGCAGAAAGATATGAAGCTTATAGTAATTTTTCATGAAATTTCGTAAGGAATCCACTGCTGTAGTTGAAATTAGCATCTAAAAAGTGGATCTAAGGGATCATGGAAGAATTCCACGTGTCATTAAATGCTTGGTATGAACTTCGATACAACCGTGCACATGTCAAAACACTAGTACAAATGTGGTCAAAATTTGACAGCTATTAGATGGATATGTGACTTATTAGCGGTGGCTATCTGATACATTTATGTTAATCATATTTTTGTTGGAATTTTGTCGAATACTCAATAGTTTAATCATCTTCAAATATGAGAAGGTACAATTATCGATTATCTAGTGGAAAAAAGTCCCAAATGGTCATTAAAATGACAATATTTATAGCACAATTTTGTGACACTGCCAATTCTTGGATACTTGACAAAACAAATGTTGAATATCCGATAGGTCTTGCACCAGTCTACAATTATAAGATATTCAACACACAGGACATTTTTTTCTAAGGGAGCAAAACCATGTCGAGGCATTGAGTAATCAATGGAATAAGTAAATAGTGAGACAAAAGTGTTATCACTCTGATGCTTTCTAACCGACAGTGACACGTTGGACATGCGATGGATATTCGACACATAGGTCATTTTGGCCAACAGAAAAATTGGCGTTGAGGCGTCGGCTAGTCGACGGAATAAGTAGATTGTGTGACAGAAGTGTTGTCTCTCTGACACTTTCAAGGCAATGGTTACATGTCAGATATGCTACAAAATTGAGTTCTATCTGAAGAGAGGCTTAATTTGTCGATGTTTCCATCCATTAATTAGGTTGTCGAGTATTCGATGAGTACTCTAATAAGAAATTGTCGAATATTTGACGTCCTACCTATGCCATGGAATATTCGATGGTGATATGCATACATACATACATACATACATACATACATACATACATACATACATACATACATACATACATACATACATACATACATACATACATATATATATATATATATATATATATATATATATATATATATATATATATAATACACATAGACTGTGAGCTTTCTTGGTGTCTCTGCTCCCTTATACATTTGATTCTTACAGTAGACCTAAGGATTTGTCAGTGGCTCTACATCCTTATACATTTTTGGCATGACATTGCATATGGATTTCACATGGACTATGAGTTTTCTTAGTGGCTTCGCTCCCTTATACATTTTTGCAATGTCATTGCATATGGTTTTTGCAAAGACTATGATTTTTCTCAGTGGCTACACTCCCTTATATGTTTTTTCTTGTCATTTCATATGGTTATCACATAGACTATGATTTTTCTCTATGGGTCCTCTACCTACATTCGATTCAGTGTGTACAAGTCTTTTCAAATATGAATCCAACAATTAGTCCTCTCCTTTATATTCTTGTTTATTACTTCCATTAGACACTAGTTTCGTCCATCTTTTTTAAGGTAACAATGACATTAATATGGTGACATACTTGGTATGTAAGTGTCTTCCAGTATAATAACTAGTATCAAGCATCTCATCTTCATCATAAATGGACTATATAGAGACATAAATTACAAGCATTGTTATATCACATTACAAATAACCAAGTATTGGTGATAAGATGCCATCCAAGAAAAAACATAAGCATAATCCAGGTCATTTTCATCAAATATGTTTTTCATGTACCAAAAGTGTACTATGAAACATTACAACCATAAATTAAAATCCATAAAAGATCACACTCTGCTTACTATATGTCCTAACAAAGTATTAAGATTCAAAAAATAGTTGGACTTCAAATGTGGAATATCACTTGTGTATACCAGTGTTCCACATAGACCATGAGCTTGTTAGAGTCACCCCACATGGATTCCAGAAAAGTGACTCCTTTGGCAAACAAGTAGCCTTGTCAATAGATGATACCCACAACAAAACATTACTCTTTTAAGACAATCAAACAAATTTAGCAAGCTTGAAAAAATAGGTAGTGCCTTTGTTGCTTTCATTAATGGAGGTACTCGTTTATGTACTCCCACTTTATTTTTTATAACATATCATGGTTCACAATTGACTTGGTTTCACTGGAAGTGTTTTTTTATTCATGCTCAATATTTTTAGTTTTTTCTGAAGATCCCATTCGAGGGGAGTCCTTTATCCAGCCATGATATCAACAAAAAAATGAACTACCAAAATGATTATGTCAAACTAAATCCTAAAACTAAAATCAATTATGAAAACTAACATAATTTACAACGACAAACATACTGACTCAATGCCTAGAACAACAAAATGAACATGACCAACTCTCACAATTTAAATTGTGATACTAGAAAGTGGAAGATGAACAACCCCCAAGGCATAGTGAGGAAATATAACATGTAAATTTATATGCAACAAGAACAATACTAATTATGTCCAACTTGTAATCATAATGTTCCCTTTCTGGAACAATGCCTTTTACAATTTCCACATGAACGTAAATAATGATCCAACAACTAATATTACTTAGGTTTGCCTGAAATTGGATAGTTGAACAATATGGATGATGATAGTCTGGTTAATCTCAACTTCACTAGAAAACTGAACTTTGTCATAACCGAAAGTAACTCACTCAAACCAAATCATGATGTTGTAATTTGAACTACCCGCAAGGCCTAGGGAAGTAATACAATGTGTAGAATGTGCAACAGAAATAAGAGTAAGGTTGGTCAACTGGAAATCCTAATGTACCCTCTCTAAAATGATGCTTTCCATAAATTCAAAATGCACATTAATGGCTATACAAGAAATACTATTGAGTAATATTGGACCATATTCACCAATGAATATGATGCAATCTCGTGCCTCAACTTTACTTGATGTGAATGTGAGGAGAATATGACGAAGAAACCATTAAAAAAATATAATACACAAGTTTGTTCACCGACAATGGAGATATGCATTATGTGTGTGTGTATATATATATATATATACATATATATATATATATATATATATATATATATATATATATATATATATATATATATATATATATGTATATATATATATATATATATATATATATATATATATATATATATATATATATATATATATATATACATACACACACTACTATTTTTAAGACTATAAGAATTCCATCACACATAACATCCTTCATTATTGATCACCAAGAGTTGAAGCTAGAGGATATTGTGGCTTATAGAGTTATCGTTATCAACAAAAATAAAAAGAGATATTATTTTGTGTGATGGAAAGATACTCTAGAAAAAGAGAATGTGTAACAAAACCTTTTTTTCCATAAAATTATATAACAGAGTGTAGTGAGTGGGCCCATACAAACCACCCTTAATTCTTATAACTATCTACCTATTGAAGTACTGGATTACATTGAAAATCATTGAAATCGGAGTGGGAAACCTGAGTGGAGTATGGAATCATACTGCCCCTCTCCCTATGAAATGTGTATAGAGAGAAAGAAGGAAGTGGATAGAAAATTCCTTGAGCGTGAAGGAATAAGGATTGAGAAACTTTAGTCCTTTGGCATTGTAGAAAGGAGAATGATCAAAGTGTGTAGAGAAGGCATAGAGAAACTTATGCAGAACGTTTATTGTGTAGAGAGCACTTAGGCGATTTGAGTATGAGAACAACTATTTATAATGATGCCTCACATATGAATTGGTCATTGAGTTTGGGTGAGCACCCTAGAACATGACTTAGCATGTGCGATGAGTGGGTGTAGTTAGTTAAAGGCACAACCCAATGAACACGTGAGCAAATGGTTATGTATATTTTATGGAGGAGATGTTTGTCAGCTAAAGAATTCTAGTGAGTCAATTTTCACGGGTATCGTGTGTCAACCCCATAGGACTTAAAGCGACATGACCCTTTGCTATTGATACACACCATATATATAGCCAATCATGTGGATAGGAGAAGGCATAAGAACTTGGTGGATCACATCAACTTGCACGATCGATTCATGGTGAAGAAGGATGAAAATTGTCTTGCAACAGATCAAAATTTTTCGTGGTGATAGTTATGGAGTTTTTTGTCCATATAATTAAGGTCACTCTTCAACCTGAGTTGAATATTGCTTGGAGAAGGGGACCATTAGCAATTTTAGAACATGTGTGGTTTTTGTAGGTCTATGCTATTGGGTGGTATCGTTTAGTGGTGCATGTAGATGAATGGAAAATGAATCCAAGTTTTGTTTGTAGGTATTGCAGGTAGGGTCAGGTGAGACCCAAGCCCTTGCTATTTTCATTTTTTTGTATTTAGATGGATTCTTAGGATGTGGGATGCTTCATTTAATATGTTTTTCAAAAACTCAAATTAAGATGCTAGTAGTGTGGAACACATGGTTGTCACATGGAACCACCTAGGATTATCACACTCAAAGTGTGACTTCCTACATGACATGTCAAAGGATATTAATTCAAGGAGAGAGTATCCAAGGTACTTCCTCTATCGTGGAATACAAATGTTGAAGTCAACAGGAAAGGAGCGTTAACAACGGGAAATGTTATTTTAGGGAATCAATATGAGATGTAAAGAGATTGTAATAGTGTGGCCCAGATAAGGCATGATAGTGAGAGTTGACGATATGAGATGATATGTACATTTGGCTCCAGGTCAGAAATTTTGTGCAAATGGTGGCAGTCAAGACATGTTTGTTGTACTGATGGCCCTTGAGTCGGTAGGATTTCCAAGGTGGCTGTGAGTATGTTTTGACTACCATGAAGATCGTAAATGACTGTGGGTGATGTAAGAGCTTGAACTAAGGGTGAATAGAAACTATCTTCAGGTAAAATACATGACAAATGTGGTTATGATTCTTTCATAAAAAATATTTTTACACTTGCCAAAAGAATGTGAGGGTGATTTGGATGTATAGACACGAAGACGGATGCCCCAGAATAATGGTGACCTGCATGGAGGTGTCATGTTTTTGCTTAGGGTAGGGACCCCATTGGTTGGTCTCCATGTTGGGTTGGTGAGGTGGATGAAGTGACACAGATGGGTTATGCAATATGGGTGAATGATAAGCCAAATGTAGGATGCAGAGGTATTAATCTTCCATAAAGTACCATGGATGGCACAGGAAATGGGGCACATGTGTGATGAGTGTAACATAATGAGGCTCAACTTCAAGGCATATAAGTGGAGTGGTTCCCAAGCTAGAGTAAGTGGTCATGGCTCCTGATAGTGCTTAGGGATCTACAAACATGAAGCGAGCTATGAGTGGGAGGACTCTATTGATTGACATAGATGTTTATCATATGCGAGATGAGATGGTGATAAAAATGGTTGAGATGATCGACCCTATGGTGCATTTTGGATAATTGATGCCAGGATATGAAAATCTTAGGAGGAATCCAATCATGCTAAGTGGAGAATGATACCTACTTTATTATTTGTGTAGTTTTTTTGTAGATTCACAACTCATGTAATGTACTAAAACACAAGACAATAATCTATTCTACTATTTAAACAGTGGAAACCAATCATTAATGAAAAAAATAATCGAGAAGAGGAAGATAATCAAAGACACATAACATAATTGTTTATCTAGGGAAAGCCACTACTCAAAACCCCAACAATCTATTGCATTATTCATAAATATGAGTGATAATACAAATCTTGTTATCACAAGAACAATTCCACACAAGTATGATCAACTCTTTTCTTAACAATCCCACACTAACAAGCACTTAGCCAAATTCTACTGCCTACTGAGACCATATTTAATTGGGAATTCCTTATTCCATAACTACGCAATCCAGAACTAGGTCCTCTTCTGATTGGCATGCATGATCTATACAACTCAAATCATTCTACAATTGATAGTACATTGTCCATGCACTCTAGTATCAACTTTGTCTTTCTTTGAACTTACATGCATGAGTTTATCATGAGGGAATTTTCAGTTAGCTGGAGTAGCACTAAGGATGCACTAGTGCACCAACTCACTACTAGACCTCTACTAGTTCCATAAATATTTAGAACTAGTTTAACTATCTATAACTCAGTCAAGTTGAGTTATCTAATTACAACTCAAATAAACTCATCTTGGACCCATAAAAGTTAGGGAGAACTTATACATGACTATAGAAAGACTTCCAACTTGAAATTCCTAAGCTAATTAAGTGAATTAAACTTAATTAATTGTTTACAAGTTTTAATTCAAGGACAAATCAAATTGGAATTTCTTGCTACCATTTATCAACACTCCCTCTCAACAAGAAAGGGATTATTAGCTACCTCGATCCTCTCCCTGTGACATTCAAATTTACATCTTGACAATGCCTTTGTCAAAATGTCAACATCTTGCTCCTTCATGGGAATGTACTCCAATAACATAACCCATCTCAATATGCAATCTCTGAGATGATGATATCAGATATCAATATGCTTGGACTGATCATGAAAAACTATATTTTGAGAGAGTTTGATGCAACTCTGATTATCGCAGTAAATCACAGTTGGATCCATCTGCTAACAAAACAAACCAGCTAGGTTCTTCCTCATCCAGATGGCCTCACATGATGTCTGACTTGCAGCCATGTACTATCCCTCTGTCAAACTGAGTGCAATTGATATTTTCTTCCTACAGAACAAAGAAAATTTCGTTGATCGAATACTAAAAATGCTCCCTATTTTTCTCTTCCTGTCGAATCGACTCCCTACCTAATCTACATCTGTGTTACCTTTAAGCTCCACTCCCTTTGTTTATCTATACCAAAATCCATATTGAGTAGTGTTGTGAAAGTAAATCCCCTTTTTGCACAAAGGTGATCCCTCTAGCACAATGAGTGGGTCTAGCAACAAACTAAATATGCTAGCATACACTTTCCTAGCTTATGTTTGAAAAATTTAGAGAGAGTAGCCTACCTCAATTTGATTCTAGTCACTTAATCCTTTGGAGATGGCTTTTAATCCTTTGCTTCCAGGATCGCTTCTTACTTGTTCTTCACATCAGAGTACCTGCAAGAAAGATCAAAGAGCTATGTAATATACAATAGCATATATGGCATACATCAAACATAAACTACTTAATAGCTCAAGTAGTATTAAGCTAATAGTATAAACATTTACACAATTATGGAAAGTGGAAATCATATGTATATATTAATGAGCTAAAAATCCAAGCATACAACCTATCCCTTGATGCTGGATACCTCCTTTTGGTGGATGTCCAAGTCCAAGAAAATACTCTTCAAGCACTCCTTCTCTAAGTTAGAATGGGCAGCATGTAAGCATAATCTCAATAAACGAATGTAGCAACCAATGACCAATCATTTAGGGATGGAAGGGAATTGATTTATAGGAAGGGAGAGGAAGTTATGGATCCCCAAAAGAGGGAGGAAGGTCCACATATCAAGGGGAAAGCCCATAATGATAAGATCAAGAGGCCCAAATGTGAGAGCTTGACCATATCAACACCAACCAATATCCAACTCGTCATTCTAGAAGGTTCTAGTGCACAAAATGTCTCCTCCAGTTTGGGAAAACCTACTAGAAGAGGTTTAGCAAAGGCTTTAATATAAAAACCTGCACTTTCAGCCCTAGGGTAGAACAGTGCAACCTTCCATCAACACGAGAATGTAGTGTAGCAAAACACATTGACCCTAAAAATAATGTTTTTAGTCAACCTTCTTCAAAATTGACCCATGGTAGTTTTCCTTTGATTCTTCAAGGAGGTTTTAGTATGTATATGATGATGGATATGTTTCACAGTTGTCAATGTTTTGGAACTTTGGGTTATGGAACAAGAAGTGAATAGGATGTGTGACAAAATAATATGTAAGAGATGCCCCCTAAAGCATGAATGGAGAACAGGGAGGGATGGCCAAGATGTTTTACAAGTCAGTGTAAGGACTAGAATGACACCATCAAGAGACCTACAAATCAAACATATACATATCTGACATCTCAAAGGAACATTCCTAATGATACATGAATAGTTATCTAATAATACATGAATCCATGGTATGGACACATCCATCAGAAATAGAAGGGATCATATATATGGATCCAAAGTATGGTTGCAGCCATCCGAATAGAAAGGATAATGAATATGGACCCATGGTATGGTCACAGCCATCCATCCATAGGAAGCATGTATACAATCATTGACTCATAAGTCCATGCAACCTGGATTTTATCATACATAATCGAGGGTCTTTCACCTGTCTCCACCCGATGAATGTACGAATTCTAATAGGTGAATAAATGTATTGAAGTTGAACATGATAGAAAACCACCTGATTACTGTCCAATGATGTAAACCATTAACATGTATGAGAGATACCACTAATAATGACAATGGATCTAAAGGTACAATCAACACAAACCACTATTTTGAATAATGAAGCTGAAGTTGAAAACCTGTGGAATCATCCAAGTGAAGGTTAATGATGTAAAAATGTCATCGAATGTGAAGAACTTGCCATTAAAGCATGCAAGCTCTAAGGTACGGGAAGGTAGTTTCTGGATAATGAATTGAAGTCGACAGGAAGCAATCCGTCAAAGGAGGGTCATAATGAATCCCACATCATTGACACGAAACAAAGGATGTACTAGAGTAAATAAGTGTGATCTAGGACTGTGGCAGAATGTTATAGAATTTATAAGCGATAATGAACTGGAGATAGGACTTCTCTTGAACATATCAATGACACGATTGCGGAGTTTGGCAACATTTGACTCAACATAGGATCAAAGGTCATGATGAAGAAATGGTATAAAAAGATGAGAGATAAAATAGATTTCCCAAACCCAGGAAGGCAAGTGACTAAGTGTGGATGTCCCAAACCCAACACGAGCAACAGATGAGTGTCATGTTCAAGATCAATATGCTGCCTTTACAAAATAAGACAGATGATCACTTTCACTTTTTCCCCACCATTCTAGTGAGTACCCTATTATTTTGACTACAAGCTTGAAGGGGATAGCATATGCTTGTCATATGAGTTCATCCTTCATATGAACCCATCGTAGTAAGTTTTACAAGCCCTAGGAAGGAGAACCTCAGTCTTGTCATGGTGAAAAGTCCTAGATAGTTAATGTTTTACAAGTCTGATGGAGCGGAAACTCGACATTTTTTTCATGTTTAGAGAGTTTGAAAAAGAAGTGAAAAGAAAACTCCAAATGTCCCTTTTCATAAATCGTCTCTTGAACCTGAAAAGGTAGAAAACAATATCCAAGAGAACCTCTTAGCCATGTTCGACTAAGGTATTCCTTTTTTGTACAATAGTCTATCCCAGTCTAGAAAAGGGTTAAAGTTATACTAAGTAGACATCATTTTACTTACTTTAGCCAATTCGAAATGACAAGTACTTGACAATCTTTTCACTTTTCCATAGTTAGAAAAGAGCTAAAAGATGACTCTAAGGGGTCACTATTTTGTTTATTTTTTAGGAGTTTGAAATAGCTGATAAAATAAAACTCATTGAATTAGTCAAAATAAATCACCATCACGAAGAATGCATGACTTGTTGCTACACAAGGAAACACACATTACTATTTCCAGGAAAACTAGTGTCTTTTCAATCTCCTAGTCGCACTAGGATTGGCAGCTATCCTAGAAACAAAAAATCAAAGCAATTTGTGATTTCCTTTATGTATGACAGATAAGAGAGGAGCAAAGGGACCAACCTGGATCTTCCGCTTGACTCCTTGTTTGATTTCTCTCTCCCTTGATAGAGCTTGCACCTCTTCTCCTACTTATCCCACTTAATGAATACCTGTAGAGACAAAGTAACAAGACACCATCAAAGCATCTCAATCTATTATATCATAAACAATGCAGAATCATAAATACATTGATCATACAATGGCATTCACAAATAACAACATTCACAAATACATGATTGTATGAAGGAAAACTCAAAGAACTTTATTAATAATAGAAGGGAGAATTAAAACCCAGCTGTCTGATCCAGCATCATCCTCCCAGCATCAAAGTCCTCTTCACCTCATGAAAAGCAAGATCACCCAACAATACAACACTCTTTCTCGAAGACAAACTATCAGCACTTCCTTACAAATTAGAAAATTCCAGGCTCCAGATCTCTCTGATGAGGGATTCATTTGTAGATGTCTGTAAGGGTGTGAGACATCTCTGGGGTTTTGATTAGTGTAATTCCACTTGTTGTTTTTGGTTCCACTTGGAGATTTCTTGGATCTCTTACTCATCCCTGGGCGAATCCAAAGAGACAAGTGTCATATGAGAAGTTTCTGGAAGATTCCATGAGCATCCACTTAGCAAACTATCTCAGACATTTGTCCATCCTCAGTCATCACACCCTACAGAAGGCCTCTTCAGTATGCATCATACCTGGCTAGTGTATAAATCAATATTCATCATACCTTGACAGTGGGGCAACCAGTATGGTCTAGTTTTGGCCAGTTCTGAGTGTTTTTTCAAGTGGAACTCTTGGGGAATGATGTAATTAGTTGACCATGATCCTTTAGGGTATGAAACAACACTTTTAGACATATAAGATTGGGGTTGCAGTGCCCAAATATGTCTATAATAGTTGACCTCAAATATGTCTATAACAGTTGACCCCTAAAGCATGAAGTCGTAAATCTTTTGATGTTAGGTGAAATACTTTATCATGAGGATCCAAGGTATTCGAACTTGAAGGAGACGTGCATAAGTTACAATACAATACATCATCATCAAATTATTTTCATGATCTAGCTGAGGTGGGCATTCCCATGCTCAGCTTTATAAATTAATTTTCATGTACATAGGACAAATAATCGTCTGCAGTTGCAGACTGGTGATTCTTCATATGAAGAGTCATCTTCCCTGGCTTAGATGACTATCTGTGCAGCTTCTTTGTACACTTGATGTCTTTATATTCCTGAATATATCTGTTAGGCCCCTAGACTACTAGTGTAACACCTTATTGTTATTAGTATAACCCACTTATTATATTGATGTACCCATGTAGTGCCCATATTGTTACTATTGTGCCCCATAGAAGCCCACTATTGTTATTATTGTGCCCTTAAATTATTATTGTTATGTCAGCTCTGATTATGTTATGACCCCTTAGACTCCTATATATAGAAAGGAGGTCTTTTCATTTGTATCATCCAAGAATTGTTCATTTATGTAATGTAAAGGAGGTTGCCCCCTCGAAGAGGCTGAATTCTAAGGCGTTGATCTATCTTTTCTATCTTTTGGTTTCATAACATTTGGTATCAGAGCTTTGGATTCTAGGGTTTCGCTGCTCCAAACGGGTCATCGTGGCATTTTCGCTATAACATTTTTTTTGTGACGTTTCAGAAGTCGCAAAAAAAACCCATTTGAAAAGAAATCGCATTGAACCTTGGGTCCAAATTTCAGAGCTTTGTGCATGATATGATCTGAGGAAGTTGGTCTTTTTGCAGACTCCTGAATTACGTTCAAAACAGGTGACCTGGGGAAAATCGTCATAACTTTCTTTTTGGGGATCGGATTGAAATTTCGTAAGAAGGTACAGAAATAGGACGGACTATAGCTTCTTGTATGCATTTTTCAGATCTAAAGGTTGAAACAGTGACTCGCGGCACGTCGTACAACTTGACTCTACCGAACAAGTCTATAATCAGGTTAGCTTGGGAGATTGTGCATAACTCTTTCTTGGAGAATCCAATTTAGATCAGACTGGTGGAATTGGAAAGAGGACATAGAGGGATACTACAGATCACAATTTTAGAACTTAAAGATCCGAAAGTACAGAGTTACAGTCATTTCAATGTCGAGCTCCTAAAATCAAGAAAAACCAAGATGAGGAAGTTTGATGGCAAGGATCCGGTAAATTGGATACTTCAGATGGAGCAATATTTTGATCTACATTGTGTATAACTATTACAAAAGGTATGCATTGCATCTTCATATTTACAACCAGATCAATTTTTATGGTACAAAGGGCTTTGTTCTCGTAAAAAACTTGTTACGTGGTCAATTTTCACGGAGGAAATGATAGCACATTATGAGTATACAAAGAGCAACACCTTATTTAGAGCAACACCACAAGAATTGGAAAGAGTAAAAGGGCTTTGTGACATAGCGGAAGGAAAAATTATGGAAACCAGGAAGTGTACCACTCACAACTATAAAGATGGAAGTGTTGTTTCTCCTAGCCTTCCACAACCTACAAGGGTTACACCACAACAATTGGAAGAAAAAAGAGAAAAAGGGCTTTGTTACAATTGTGATAGAAAATGCACTAAAGGTCATAAGTGTGATGAGAAGAAATTATTTTACATAGAATATGAAGAGGAGGAAGAAAAGGATCAAGAAACAACAAAAGAAGAAGATATACGTCAGGACCTGACCCCAGAGAAAAAAGAAATGAATCATACCATATCTTGTAAAGCATTGGCAAGAATTACCACTCCTCAAACTCTCAAGATAGAAGGACATATGAAGAAGAAAAGGGTGCAAGAAGTGAAAGATCACATCGAGAAAGAAGAAATGAATCCAACCATATCTTGTAATTCATTGTTAGAAATTACCACTCCTCAAACTATCAAGATAGAAGGACATATAAAGAAGAAAAATGTTCAAGAAATGAAAGATCACATCGAGAATCAAGAAATGAATCCGACCATATCTTGTAAAGGATTGGAAGAAATTACCACTCCTCAAACTCTAGAGATAGAAGAACATATCCAGAAGAAAAAGGTTCAAGAAGTGAAGGATCACATCGAGCATCAACAACAAGTTCTCCAACTTTTAAAGGATAACGCCACTTCGGTGCAAAACCAAACGAAACAACAGGTAGATCAACATCATAGTGAAAAATGTTTTGATGTAGGTGATTGGGTATTTTTACTGCTACATCTCAAGCAAGCTATTTATGAGAAGGAAATGTTGGCAATACTACATGCACTTAAAAAATGGCGACCTTACCGAATGGGAAGACTTTTCAAGGATGAGGATGTGGAAGCATTGTTTTGTGCTATTTATATTATCCAACCAGATTGGATAAACGAAGCAAGGGATGAATGGAAGAAGGATGAAGAAGTATGGCCACTTATTCAAAAGTTGCAAAAGATCCCAATTCAAAAAATATTGCCAAAAATTGAAGAGGAAAGAAAAATCATATTGGAACCAGGAGCAGTCACAGAAGCAAGAACCTGACAGCTACAAAATCGATCAATTTTAGAGTATCTCATCAAGTGGAAGAACTTACCCGTTGAATATTCCATATGGGAGGACAATAATTTTATACAGAAGCATCAAGAACTACTCAAGCGTTGAGGAAAACACTTTTTGAAGGAGAGGGGCATGTTAGGCCCCTATACTACTAGTGTGACCCCTTATTGTTATTAGTATAACCCACTTATTATATTGATGTACCCATGTAGTGCCCATATTGTTACTATAGTGCCCCATAGAAGCCCACTATTGTTATTATTGTGCCCTTACATTATTATTATTATGTCAGCTCTGATTATGTTATGACCCCTTAGACTCCTATATATAGAAAGAAGGTATTTTCATTTGTATCATCCAAGAATTGTTCATTTATGTAATGTAAAGGAGGTTTCCCCCTCAAAGAGGCTGAATTCTAAGGCGTTGATCTATCTTTTCGATCTTTTCTTGAGCTGGTTTCATAACAATATCACAACACAGATGGATGAAACTAGATATGGAGTCTTCAAAACTCGTTCAATCTTCACTTGATGTACAAGTTGATCCATGTGAAAATATGTCCTGAAGTCGAACATGGGAAGACATCGCTTGATTACTAGCCAATAATGTAAGCTGTTAATAGGCATGAGAGGAATCACTGATAATGATAATGACCCTCAAGGTACTACAGTACAATTCATGTGGTGTGAATATATGATCTGATGTCGAACACCACGCAAAATCTTTTGGTCGATGGCCATTGATGTAAACCTGTCGCCGGAAGTGAGATAATTGCCATTGATGCATGCAAGCTTCAAAGTACTGAAAGGGTTGTTTCTAAGTCAAATTCTTGGATAGTGAGCTTATTTCAACAAGAAGTGACCCGTCGTAGGAGGGCCTTAATGTATCCCACATCTAAGACACGAAAAGGAGCAAATGATTTTCTGGAGGTGAAAACGATCTGATGATACAAGATTCAGGAATGGCGGTCATGAAAAATGGAGGGTGAAGGTATTGCAGCGGATGAGGCATTAACTAGATGGTGAATTCTCTAAATGACTTCTCTTGAACATATCGATGAAACTGAGATGGATTGGTAGCATTAACCCCAAAAGATGGATGGCATGGAGCACCAATGGCGATATGACCAGTGAATGGAATGACCCAACCCAACTCAATCATGGTGATGGAGTGAAAGCGTCATGTTCAAGAGCGCCCTGCTACCAATAAAATTCTTTAAGTTTTCTTCCCTTTTTCCCAGTCATTGCTGACTAGTTCTTCTTTATTTTTGTCAAGCTTGAGGAGGATAACATATGCTTGTTCTATAATTTTCCCTTCGGACAAACTTGTCGCTCTGTTTTAGCGAGTCTAGCGACAGTGAAACTCATTCTTGTCTGGGTGGACAAGTGTGTCGCTATTGTTTTAACGAGTTTAACGACAAAGACAACTCGGTCCTTTTCATGTTTAGAGAGTTTGAAAAGGGATGAAATGAGAACTCCAATATTTCTTTTTTTTAGCATAATCCCTTAAGTCTGAAAAAGATTAAAATAATACAAAAGGGATGAATTTTCTGATCACTTTAGCGAGCCAAAAAGACAAGCGCTCAAATGTTTTCATGAGATAATACCTCAGGTCTGAAAATTTTAAAATATACATGAGGAACGGCGCTTCCAATCACTTTAGCAAGCTGGAGAGTCCAATTTCTCAACAATATTTTCATATTTAGCGAGTCTAAAAAGGGTTTAAAGTGGACTCATTTTCTGAGGAATGAGTGGTATCGTAGGTAGTAACTGGTTCCGGGTAATCTTGGAACTTCTCAAAACATGGTGATGTGAAGAGGGTGGCTAAGAAGACCACTCATCACAACTGTTCCTCAAAATGTTAAACAATCAAGTGGAAGCGTATGATTGGCCAAACAGGTGGAGGTGATGGAGGAAACACAACCAAGGTTCAAATAGCTGATATAATTTGCGATGAAAAGCATTATTTATCGAAGGTGGGTTCATTTTTTGACGATCTTGAACTCTGGGGGAACATATGCTCATTGGTAGGTTTATTTTTTAATGAGCTTGAACCATACGATAACATTTCTTATGGAAGTGGTCAAAGATTTTTACTGTTTAGCACATGATATTCTTTCGACGGTTGTTTAACTTGCTCAATCACTCCATCAAATTGATTAGAAATACATAAATATGTACGATTAAATGAACTAAAACTACCATTTTACTTGAAGTACGTGAATAGTAACATAAAAAGTAGTTTTACCTTTCATTTCCATTCTTTCATTTCAAATTTGGGATTTTGGAGCTCTGGAGTAGTTTTCCCTCTCAAATTTCACCAGTTGATTTCGGGAGATCTGGTGGACTATTCTCTATGCTGTTAGGACCAGGCAGGAGCTAACCTTGAGCTCTTCATTTTCATTCCATCCTTTTTTGATTTTGAGCAAGTTTTCCCATTCTTCTGGGCCCCTAGGGTTTGAAGAACTTGTTCTCCCATCATCGCACCTATCCCACATCGAAAGGAGCGATGCATACTGAGTTGTACACTGGCCAGTCAGTATGCATCTCACCTTGTTCAAAGGCAGCGTGTGATGGGTGCAAAAGCGAAACTTTTCACAGTGATTTCACATGAAATTTTTTCCTATTTTTGCTCAAACTGGATCCTAACTTATCTTTTGTCTTTGTTCTAGATATTTGTTGGATCAAGATATTTGTTACATAGCGTGAATTTGAACATGAAGAAGAGGAAATGATTGCCTTACACAATCAGGGCACAGTTACTGCATTACGAAACTGTGGTTTTCTCAAATTATTCCGCATATCCAACATGAGGCAACAAATCAGTTTGTTGTAATATTTTCTCAATGATTGGGATCCGATCGACCAGGTATTCCAGATCAGAGGCAAATCTATTCCATTGAAAGTTGAGGATATTTACTTTCTGACTGGGTTATTGAGATGGGGTTCCCCTCTTTCACTATCAGGATCTGCCCCTGGGAGTGGATCTGTGAGAGATTATATCTGTCAGTTTTGTAGAGATGGATCTCATCCTAGCATAGATGGCAAGATCAATATTTGTGATGTCACTGATCGGCGCTTGAGGAACATCTTATTTACCTATGTTAGATTGGCTGGTAGCACGACTCTTCATTTGGCTAATAGATCTTACATGTAGGATGCCCTGGAATCCCTGGAACCAAAGGTGTTCAACTGGTGTGAGGCGGTACCTCTTGTTATAAAAGAACAACTCTCCAAGGTAAAGAATGGAAGATCCAAGAATTTTGGTTATGGTTCCATATTGATTGCTTTTGCCTTGGAGAGGATTCCACTGATGCAACCTCAGTACATCTCACTAGGATTGCCAGCACCGAGGGAACCACAGATGCAGAGATGGGTTGATCTTATGGCTAGTCATTTTGGTCAGTCACAAATTTCTTTCTTTGATGCCTTCTTTGAGTGGTTCGACCATTAGGAGATGGTCTTTGCAGAGTATCCATATGTTAGGATGGATTTCTGAGGCAACTCGAATTTGACATTACTGGCTGGCAAGTAGTGGAGTGCGATAGGTAAAATGATTTGACCATATATTTGTTTATCAGTTTTATAACGTTTTTGTTTTTTTAAATATTATTAAGACTACTTGAACTGATATGTGTATGCATATATTGGGCCAGTGCGACCAACGGCACGCCCACGGGCGGCAACTGACACTCCAACGGGAGAGGTTGTAGGGAGGGTCGTCCTTCAAGATTTGAACATCTCAAAGACCCTAGCAGTGTTGCAGAATCCGGTCAATGGCCTTAATCTCAGTATTCAGGATGCTAGGACCCACAATTTACCCTTAAGGTTACAGCACCACACTACTGGTGTGTCGAGTTGATGGACTCGGCTCTTGCGCATTATCGCACAGGCAGTGACATGTTATCACTAGCATCATTAGTCTAGGATGCTTTTCTGCATTCATTTTGAGTTCCTTAGTAATGTGACCGATTTTGTCTTGGACACACAATATTTTGTAAGAACTATAAACAATTATATATTTTTGATTTTCAAAGTTTTATTCTAGTTAAGTTATGCAATCCTGATGCAAATATTAATGTAAAATGTTTTCTTTACAAATGCTGCAAATTTCTATCTAACACATGGTTTGCTAATGAATCAGTTGATGTGTTTAAATTTCTGGAAATATGTTGATATTGAATGGAATCAAACTGTCTTTCCAAAATATTAACTCTTAGGAACATGCGATAAATAGCTAGGTTCCGAATAGGATAAACACCAGTAAGCTGTAGAATGACGAGTTATGAATCTAGCTTGACAACGAGTCAGCGTATAGCACATGAAATGGAATCAGAGAGAAGTTCAATCAACACGCTATATTCAGTGATGTTGCTCATCAACCAACCAATACATATCCCCCTAAAGTTCACTAACTCATAGCTTGGAGTGAAAATGGCCCAGGCCGCAGAAGATAGATTCTGCATACTACGACTAGCTCTGTTGGCATACCCAACAAATGGTTCCAAAAAGTCTGACATCTGCAATCAAATGTAAATTGGATTACTTAACCAAAATGATAACTCTTAAAATAAAACAAAACTGTAACAAAAGTATATATACAAAGAGTGTACTACACTTAATCAAGCATAGTAATGCTTAAGATACAACCCATTTCAGGGCTGCGACAGTGGAATCCCATCATAATCAACCAACTCGTAGGCTCCTTTTGTCAGTACTCATTTATCAATGTAGGGGCCCATCCATAATGGTTCAAATTTTTTTGTTCCCAATTTGTCAGAGTCCTAATCGTAAAGCAGGACCAGGTCACCTTCTGAGAAGACACGAGGCTTGAAATTTTTGTCAAATTGTGCCTTGACACGTTTTTTATGTGCTTCGTTAGCCAACGTGGCATCATGATGGGTTTCATCTAAGTGGATTAGTTCCAAGAAACGAGCCTCTTCCTCCGAAGTTTTGGGAAGTAGATCAATTGCGAGCTTGAGAGATGAAATTTCGCACTGAATTGGTAAGACAGCTTCCAGACCATACACCAACTAAAGAGGTGTAAATCCGGTCGTATTTCTCACCGAAGTCCTATATGCCCATAGAGATGAGTAATGTGGAATGAACCTCCTCAGAAAGTTCGGTGTAATGTGGAATGAACCTCCTCAGAAAGTTCGCTTTCCCTTGGAGTTTCTGAATCTGAAGCAAATTTGAAGGTGGAGGCATGTCAAGGATAGCCTAAACCTTACATGGGTCGAGACAAATTCCATCCTTGGAAACTACAAAACCTAGTAATTGACTAGAACCAGCACAGAACCACACTTGTGTGGATTGAGTTGTATCTTGTAATGTCAGCAACATAGAAATATGGCTCTCAAATGCTGTGGATGATTAGTCTGCTTTTTTGAATGAGCTGGTAAATCGTTGAGATATGGTTGAACGATGTGTTTGATGTCATGGAAGGCATAGTTCATTTCCCTCTAAAAAGTTTCCCCTATGTTCTTCAAACCAAAAGGTACTTTGCGATATGCGAATGTGCCCCATGGACATATAAATGCAATCCTTGACTGGTCCTGTGGGCAGATATTGATTTGATTATAAATGAAACCAGCATGCAAAAGTTTTTCAACTTCTGCCTTAATGGCAGCAGCTTTCTTCAGATGAATAGGTCAAAGCCGTTGTCTTATCAGTTTGACATCTAGATACATCTTTATTTCATGTTCAACAATTCTTGAGTCAATGCCTGACATTTCTTCATATGACCATGCAAATACATCTCTGAATTCGCGAAAGAGAGCGAAGTAAATTTCCAATTCTAATGAAGAACATGATTTGCCAACATGAATATTCTCTACAACATTAGGTTTGGTCGAGATATTAATGGCTATAGTTTCTTCAATATTGAACAGATTTTGCTCAGAATCCACTGTATTTACAGTATTTGTTAGAAAATCAAAGACTGAAGGATGTTTAAGGTCACTTGAATAATCTTCATTGTTATCTTGAAGGTGGGAACGATGGTGGTCATCTTCCCATGATGTCTCTCCTATCATCACTGACTGAATGATTCCTTCGTCTGTAGAATGTATATGAGACCAAGGATTGGAAGAGGTACCATACTATAGAGACCTAACTATCCAAACACTCGCTAAGTGTTGATTTGGGTTCACTGCCCAGGCCCAGAAAATTAATTGCTACAAAGATTCTGTGGGGCTTGGGGGAAACACCTCGTGATGATCCACACTATGAAAATGGTCAGAGTTCTTCTTAATCTTTGATGATGTAGAGGATATCGTATGATAGGTTTCCACTGTGGCCACTTTTGCCAGATTACTTGGAGGCAGCAGGGAAAAAGTACCCATTAAGGAAGGGTCTTTTAAGAGACCTACTCTGACATGTTGAAGCGATTGAGAACTTCCATGGATCAATGGAATGCTTCCAGTAGCTTGTGAACTATTGGGCAAAAAGGTTAGTTGGTCAACTATTGTGATTGCACCTTTGAAGGGAAATGCAATCTTTCTAAAATATGTTGACACAATGGTTGTCATAGCATAAATCTAGGGCCTTCCTAGCAAGATATTGTAGTCAATGTTTCCATCAATGACCTAGACTTCAATTTCTACTGTCTTGCCCCCTAGTTCAACTTGCAAATTACTTAATATCCCATACAGTGTGCATGCTCTTCCATCAAATGCTTTTAATGTCGTTGATGATCATGACAAAGGTGGTCAGCCTAAAGTTTTCTAGCAACTCATTGACATAATACAGGTATATTCCCCCTCATCAATGATTTTTCGATGAACGGTTTTATTGAGGGCTTTTACCTATAGCGAGTTGGGCCGATAACTGAGGTTCATATCCTTTATGGTTGAAGGCCACAGGATTGGAATCCACTAGGTCAATCCCACCTATTGCTGATAACAAAGCCTGCTTTTGGGAGGGGAAATTTTGTAGTACTTCAAGTGTCAACATAGCAGATGGCGATTGAGCCAAATCCTCCACTATATTATAATTCTGTTCTGCTCGAGAATGAGGATAAAATGTTGATTTATGTACTACTCCATTTGGAATCTTTATAGTTAGTTTAGGAATGATGGGTGGAACAACTTCAGGTGAAGTTGTTGTCAAACTACTGGGTTGATCTATAGCCTTGTTGTTCGACGACTGCGGATTCCCATAATTCTTTATTCCTTGTCGATATCAAAGCATCATTTTCTTGTTTCGCGATGGATAGCATAAGCACTTGGGATGGGGAAGCATGATTGATAGCAACCAAATTGGTTTTTGGACTCAGAAACGGATCAGTCAACACCGCTGAGGTACTTGAAGTTTTTAAAAATTTCATAACCTCAGCTTTATGTGGACAATATTTCGTGAAATGCTCATCGTCGCATATGTAACATGGATAATGAGGTTTCTTTTGCCTAGTTGGGTTTTGAGAAGATTTTTCAGGAGGTGAATTTTCCTGTTTCTTCTTATTACTTTTCTCTTTCTTCTTGGCCCCTGGTTGCTTTGGATTCTTTCCCTTATCAAATGATACGAAATTAATCTATAAGGCAAGAGGTTCTTCATTTGCTTTTTGATTAGAAACAACAAGGGATTTTTTAGACAGAGCCTTTGCAATTTTCGTGCTTGTGGTACTGATCACACCATCACCGGCAACAGAGTCCTTGTTTGATTTAGGAGGGGGAGGAATGGAAAATTCTGGTTTAGGAGTGTCAGGAATTTTGTCGTAGAGTATGCCAGATTGAGTATAGATCAAGTCTAAATATTGTGCATGAGAAATGACTTGTTCTTCAGTGACAACTCCTCCTTTAGCCACATCCTCAGTAATAGAGGGCAATAATGACTTAATAAACCAGTCAACTAAAAGCTGATCAGGAACATACGTCTTTACCATTCGACGACAACGCCACCACTCATGAATGTGATCAAATATGTGAGTGGTTTTTGTCTGTTTAAAATTGGTAAGGAGTTTTGTCCATGTTTCATACCTTATGGGTAATTGAAAATGGGTTAAAAAGGTAGTGGCAAGGGTGCTAAAGTTATCAAACGAAGCTCTAGGCAATTCAATATACCATTTTGCGGCCAGACTAGTGAGCGTTCTCTAAAAAAGGTGAAGCCTAATCGAATCATTATTTAGGGTGTTAGATGAGCACCATAAATGAAAGGTTATTACGTGATTCGATGGATATTCATCTAGATTTCCATTGAATTTAGGAATATTGGATGGTAGTTTATGACGAATCGTTGGCCACTCAAATCCGATAATTCTAGAGTTGGTACAAAAGGAAACTATTGATTCAAGTTAGGCGAAGCATACCCAAGATAAGGTGGAATCGCTTGAGCAATAGGTCTTTGCATACCAGCATAGTGTATCTGATGCTGGTAACTTTGATAAGGTTGTTGGACATAACCATTATAATATGGGTGTTGATAATCATTTTGAAAATGTGGTTGTCCATTACCTACAAAGCCTTGTTGCTCACGTCCTCGGTAGGTTTGCTGGAATTGTGGTTGTTGGTATTGTACCAGCCGTGGTTGTTGGACCATTTTCTTTTGCCCAATACTAGAAGATTGACCATGATGTGGAGTAATTATACTCATTTGAGCTTGAGTCGTTCTAGGTAAATAAGCACTAACCTGAGGTTGTGATTGAGTCGTAGAGACAAGAGGTTGTTGATTGTGACCTGAGAGACTTGAGGTTGACACACAACAGGTAGTGCTTGTACTTGTGGCACAGTCACAATAGCAGGTGTAGTGGGAATATTCGACACAGGTTGGGTCGGTTGCATTGAATATAAAACCCTAAGTTGTTGAGGTAGTATTGGTACCCAACCACTAGATGTAATTCCAGTTTGACCTGAATTTTGTTATAAAATCTCATATGGTTGTTCTCCAGGAAGGAACAATGAAAAAGCATACTGCCCTCCATATGGTGGTAGTCTAGTGTTCAAAGGATATATAGGTCTTTGAAGACTAGAATGCCCAAATTGATATTATCATGCAGGATCAATTTGTTGAGTTTCAACATAAGAAATATTGGATGGGATTGCGGATGAACCAATAGGAACAGACCATGTCATCGAAACAATCCCTGAATGGACTCCAGCTAGTGATTGGTAACTAGCTGGGACAGATCGTATACCAGCAAACATTGTAGCAATGGCAGCAGGAAGCTTTGTTGTAGCTGTATCAGATGATACAGTCCTAGATGTTGATGGTTGTTTAGACATATTTAGTCTATCCAAAAGATTTTCTAGCAATTCGACAGGAACTTGCAATGAAGGATTATTAAAAGAACTAACTTCAGGGTTAGAAGGATATAAGTGGATCCCAGTTCCAAAAGGCGATGGAGTATTGGATGGAAGATCCTCTACTATCTCTTCTATTGCAATCAATCTAGGTGGAAGACATAGACCGTCAGGTCCGTAAAATACTTCTGGAGCCAAAGAAGGTATTGCTTCTGTAGTGACCAATACCGGAGTGGTGACACATTTTGAATTCTGGAAGTCAACTTCCAGATGTTTAGGTAAGTGAACTTCAGCCTCTAGATCAGCTCTATCTGGAGTTGTTTTAGGTATAGAAGTGTTTACTATTATGCTAGGATCAGTTCTAATGTTCTCTTGCAACTACAGAATTCCTTCTCTAAAGGCAAATGTACCAGAAATGATCGGAGTAACTGTAGTCTCTGATGACGTTGCAACGCAAGTTTCAAATAAATCAGGTGAATTGGACTCAGTTAAACGAGACCATTTTTCTCAGAATGGTTTCGTTTCCGGAGTCAAAGATGGTTGACTTGCTAGTCTCCATGAACGACAGGGTTTTAATTGACTTTCCTCCATGATTGCGGATTACTAGATCAACTCAAAATTAAGGGGAAAAATGTTATTCTGAATTTAAATAAAATTTAATGATGCTTTGACACAACTTTGCTTTTTCAATTTTTAAGAGTCAAGAAAAATATAAATATGACTCTAGTCCCCTTCGATTTTTAATGAGCCTCAAGTGACAAGTGCTTAGATGGACCTTTTATTTTCAGTAGTCGATAAGGAATGAAAATGATTACTCTGGAAATCTAGACAAAGGTATTACCAAACCAATCGCAAAACTACAAAATACACCTTGGTGATAAATTAAAGAGAAATTACCAACGACTTATGTACGGTAGTCAATCTTCCCAAATGCTATGTTCAGTGCATGGTGATCGATAGGGCGGCAGACATGGCTTCCTATGGATAAAGGATATAAGCCTAATATGGTCTCCCAATGTATACTCGACGGTATGGGGAGCACAAGTCCGTGCTAGCACTTGTCGTATCAAAGAGGAGGAATCAACAAACCTTCGACAAAAATGATAGTTACTAGATTTTAGGACGCCAGAACACGTTCTAGGCTAGACCTCTAGATGTGTTGCATTAGGTTCCAAAGCATTGTTAAGTTCATTGAAATTTATTTTAGAGTTGATCTTGCTAAGAAGTTTTCCTTTCAAGGTTCACCGTGTGATGTATATGTAAAATTCCAAAATATGCAATCTAAAATGATAAAACAATCGTTGTTTATTTGTTTTTAGCAATGAAAATCCTAGCTACTAAGGAAAGAAGATTATGGTTCTTTCAAACAGAGAGCAAACAACATACACTAAATGCACTTTTCTTAAATCATTTTTTAGACACAGTCTAAATGAAAATGAAAATAAATGTATTTGTTTTTCATTCCCTTAATGTGAGAAATGACAAAAAGGAAGACTGAGTACAGATCTGAAATATTTTCTTTAAAGTGACATTCCGTCAATTTATTTTTCAAAATGAAAGGAAGAATTAAACGACACTTTTCAATTTCAAATAGAAAATGCTTTTGAAACTTCAAATATCAACAAATCAAATCAAATACACGACAAAAAGTCCAATAGAATATCCAAGGAAAGAAGATTCAATGACACTTCTCTTTTTGATAAAAAATGACAGTTATGACACTTTTTGCACCAAGATGACAAATTGATTTACTCAACTTTTTGACAAAGGATTGCAAATGATGGACAAATACATAAAAGCATTTACTAATCCTAATCAATGGAGGCTAATCTATCTAATGCAATGAGGTTTCAACAATGAGATACTGTTCATAAGCAGCAAAAAAACTAAAGAGAGATTAAAACAAGGACAAAAAACCAAATTGCAAGGAAAGAAATAGGATTACTCAGCCATCGCACTTGTGCTTCACAAAAAAAAGGATGCATCTCACCTGCTACAATTGGGAAGTGCAATGCATACTAGTTTCCATTGGTAGACAGTGCGATGGGCCAGGGAGCGCAACTGAGATGGGTTTTGGCTCAAATTTGCAACTGATTTCAGTGAGTTAAGCTGAGCTATTATGGATAGTAAAATCAAAGTATAGGGGTATGATCTTGGGAGGTTATTGAGCTACCAATAGGGCATCTAGAATGTTTGTAAGTCAGATGTTAAAACCATAAACTAAATCGGAGATAGACTGAAGTAGCATTCATCTACTTTGAAATTGCAGAGCAAGAGCAGTTTGAAGGCTGCTTAGCTAACTTCAGGCTTCGTCTATGGTTTATAAAACAAAAAATAATAATGAACAATCAAACTATTCGATCCCCAGTGGAGTCACCATTTTTTTCGGGAAAACTAGTGTCTTTTCGTTCTCCTAGTCCCACTAGGATTGGCAGCTATCCTAGAAACAAACAATCAAAGAAATTTGCGATTTCCTTTATGTATGATAGATAAGAGAGGAGCAAAGGGACCAACCTAGATCTTCCGCTTGACCCCTTACTTGATTTCTCTCTCCCTTGATAGAGCTTGCACCTCTTCTCCTACTTATCCCACTCAATGAATACCTGTAGAGACAAAGTAACAAGACACCATCCAAGCATCTTGATCTATTATATCATAAACAATGAAAAATCAGAAATACATTGATCATGCAATGGCATTCACAAATAACAACATTCACAAATACACGATTGTATGAAGGAAAACTCAAAGAACTTTATTAATAATAGAAGGGATAATTACAACCCAGCTGTCTGATCCAGCATCATCCTCCCAGCAACAAAGCCCTCTTCACCTCATGAAAAGCAAGATCACCCAACAATACAATGCTCTTTCTCAAAGACAAACTATCAACACTTCCTTACAAACTACAAAATTCCAGCCTCTAGATCTCTTAGATGAGGGATCCATTTATAGATGTTTGTAAGGGTGTGATTCATCTCTGGGTTTTTTATTAGTGTCATTCCACTTGTTGTTTTTGGTTCCACTTGGAGATTTCTTGGATCTCTTACTCATCCCTAGGCAAATTCAGAGAGGCAAGTGTCATATGAGAAGTTTTTAGAAGATTCCATGAGCATACACTTAGAAAATTGTCTCAAACATTTGTCCATCCTCGCTCATCGCACCCTACAAAAGGCCTCTTGAGTATGCATCACACCTGGCTAGTGTAGAAGTTAGTATGCATCACATCTTGACAGTGGGGCAGCCGGTATGGTCCAGTTTTAGCTAGTTCTGAGTGGTTTTTTAGGTGGAAATCTTGGGGAATGATGTAATCAGTTGACCATGATCTTTTAGGGTCTGAAACAACACTTTTAGGGATTAAAAAGCCCTTGGTTTATTGACATATAAGATTGGGGTTGCAGTGCCCAAATATGTCTATAACAATTACCGATTTTGAGGAAACATATTAAAAAATGAGTGAAACATGCCCTAATTTGGTAAAAAATATTATTTAAAACTTATAAAAAGCCCAAAAAGAAAATAATTTTTACCATTTCAACAATTTGCAAATATGAGAACATTTTACCTCATTTTACCTCGATTTTTAAGCAAGGAGTACAACCAATCCTGAACACCATTCGCTGAGCCATTTGCTACAGGTAAGAGATCTATCCCTTCCCTTCATTTTGGTACCGATTTCATACATTTTCATCCATAGATTAGGTTGCAAGGAGGACTTATAAATTTTTATGTAGAGGGTGATCAACGCGAGTTTTACCCGTCAAACCGACGATGCTCACCCTATGGTCAACAAGGCCATCACGTTGGCAGTGCGTGAAAATTCACACATAGTAATGCTAGCATCAAGGTAAAATTTTTGTGTGAAATCCTCCATGTTGAATGGTTTTTCTTTAATGTTTCCTCCATGGAAGCTCATGGAATGTTGTTTAATTTATTTTCCACATGACAATCAGTCTAAAATGGTGGTTGAATGGAAAGAAAGAGGACATGAAGCCAAAGACCATCAAGCATCTTAGGATCAAGAATGTATTCATGCCCTATGATCATTCAGGATGCTCAAGTTCCTTAGGATTCCCAGGACTGGATCCTAGCTCGAGCTATAGAAACATTTGATTAGTTGGTGGGATGTGGATTGCCAATTATTCATGATTGGGGACCAAGAACCCGAAATAAATTTCATAGACATTTATTTCATTACTATCTTATCTAGAAAGGGACAAAGAGTTTAGTTGTATGGTTCGCGCACTAGAGAGGAGAGAATGTATTTGTTGATTGTGAGGCATTGTCCAAGGACTAAAAATACCCAAACTTTGAAAATCAACATAAATACCATCATAAATCTCCCACTACAGACAATCCTACACATTATGGCTTGAAAAGCTGGGGCTTAGATATTGCATGAGGCAACCAAGTGTCATTTCAAGTACGCAATCGAGTGTCTTAATCCCATGGTATTCAATTGTAGTGAGGGTTTGTTGTTCTTCATGAAGTGCCAACTTACCAAGTGCAAGTTAGGGAGTTTGAAACAATTCAGTTTTGGATCCATTTTGGCGATGTCCTTCCTGGAACGTGTGCCATTGTTTCTTTATTATTGGATAGAAGTGGATGTACTAGCACCTAGGGATCCACAATTACGTAGATGGGGTGAGCTAATGCATCGACATGGAGGCGGCCAACAAATCTCATTCCCTCCAAAATTTTTTGGATGGATTCCTCAATAGCTAATCATGGTCGATGATTGGGCATGTGCAAGCACAAATTTCTGAGGAGATCTACATATTCCACTTTCACTAGACGTATAGTGGACCAATGAGGGTAAAAGCTATTTTTAATGTTTTTGATTTTTTTTGTATGTGTATTGAGATTTAGCTTATGATGTTTTGGAGATGTGGGACCAGAGAGACCTCTAAGGGTTTCTATGATAGCTAGATGAGTCACACAGCAGATTGAGGGGGCTCGTTATGAGGAGGGAGAAGATTCTATTGTTGAGGTAGAGCATAACCTGGAAGCTTTAACTAGGGGTATTCAAGAGTAGGCCTCAATAGATGAGGTGCCATTGCGGCCCCAGAGACACACATTAGGCTTGTCCTCTAGACTTCATTAGTTGTTGGGCTGAGTCATTAGGGTTATTTCCTGCTATCATGAGAACCATGTGGGTGAATAACCAGCTCTAGTTTACTTTCGGCACTGATGTAGGCTTATGAATCCATGTGTCTCAGAACATAGGTTTTGTCATTCTGATGTAGTAAACTCTTTTGAAAACACTCTATGTGTGTGTGTGTGTGTGTGTGTTTCTATTCACCATGTATTTTATGTGATGCTTTATGATTTACATGTTTCTTAAATTTCTATCTAACACATAGTTAGCCAATGCATTTGTTAATGTATTCATGCACCTTGCAATGTGATGATAAGTAATACAATCAAAATCTTGTTCCAAGAGATGAACTTGCAAATGCATTCTCAAAATATGAGTGTTTATAACCGAATATTGTCCATTAAGCTGTAGTACAATGAGTTGTGAATCAAGTTCCACAATTAACTCTCTAATGCCAAGAGAGATAGCTTTTGACAAAAGCTCAATGAACACACTATATTTGGCAATGTTATTAGTTGTACGACCTGAACATATACCTTGAAAAATCACTAACTAACCATTAGGGTCATATATTTCCCATCTAGCGAAGGATAGATTCTGTGTACTATGACAAGAACCATCAGCAAAACCGACGTAATGGTTGGATGACATCTGCAAACTAAGTAGAGCACTAGGTAAGCAGAGGAAAATGTTTGAAAAAGAAAACTAACACACCAAAACCACACTGAACATTAATGAAAACACACAAATGTACAAATGTATTTACACGAAAAATCATGCGTAATACTTCTTAAGGGAAAGCTTGTTTTGGGGCTCAGCCACAAAATTTGTGTCATAATCTACTAACTCATAGGAACCTTTTTGTAAAACTCGTTTAACAGTGTAAGGACCATGCCACAATGGTTCAAATTTCCCATATCCCAATTTTTCATTGGGTTGATCATATAGAAAGACCAAGTCACCCTCAGCAAAAACGTGGGGAGAAACAATTCTATCATATTGAGCCTTACCTTGTTTCTTCTACGCTTCAATTACTAATGTTGCAATACATCGAGTTTCATCGAGCCTTTCAAGGTAAAGTAAACATTCCTCCTCATGTGAGGTATCATATAGTAATTCAATAGCTAGTTTCAGTGCAGGAATTTAACACTCAATTGGAAGAGTTTCCTCTAGACCATACACTAGTTGAAAGGATTTGAATCTAGTAACAGTCATAGCTGTGGTTCGGTAAGCCCAAAAAGCTGAAAATAAAATGAGATGCCAATTTTATTTATGCATCCCAATGGTGCATTGAAGAATGGTAACCAAGACATTGTTCATTGCCTCAACTTGGCCATTGGCTTGTGGATAATAAGGAGTTGAGTTGTCATGATGCAAATCCAACAAAGGAGTGAAGTTTGCCATCATGTGATGTCAAAAATGAGATCCATGATTAGTAACGATGGCTTGAGGGACACTAAATCAAGCTATGACATGCTTCAAAAGAAATTGAGTGGCATTTTTACATCAGCAACACATGTGGGCATCGCCTGGGCCCATTTAGTGAAATAATCAACGACAATGATGATATAACCATGCCCCCCAGTTAAGCGAGGGTTACATGTCATGAAATCAATACCTCATTTACTAAAGGGACCAACGATAACAACTTGGTGTAAGGGTGTAGGTGGGGTGCATTGTTTACAGTTGTAAATATAGTAGGTGTGACATTTTTGGATTGCTAACATGGAATATTTAAAGATCGAATGCCAGAAATAAAAGGTAGTAAGATTTGATGTCACATTAATCAACACAAACATGAATAGTCCCTTGTTTTTTAGTCACAAGGACAATATTTGAAACCCAATTTGTCCAGGTAATGGGGTAAATGAAACCATCCTTAAGAAGGTTTTCAACTTCTCCCTTGATAGCAGTTGCCTTTCTAGGGTGCACTGAGCGAGGATGTTGATGAATAGGCTTTGCATTTGGTTAAGTAGGTATTTCATGCACAACTATACTCAAATCTATTCCAGGTATTTCTTCATATGACCAAGAAAAGACATCATGAAATCCCTTAAAAAGGGTAGTGTAAATCTTGATCTCATATTGAGAACAAGAAACCTTAACATGGATGTTTTCGAGAATTCTTGTTTTAATGGAAATATCGATGGGAATCGTAGTAGTAATATTCCCCAAGTTTCCCTCAGACAAAACTTCTTGTATGAAAATAGGCGTTTGAAGTGGATGATCCAGTGAATGGGAAACAATGGTATCTAAACACGATGAAATCTCTCCAAGACTCGAGAGAAACGAGGAACGATGACGGGAATCATTCAAGGGAGTTTCTTCAAGAGTCATAACCTCAGTGATACTCTCATTAGTGGGAAATTTCTCATTCAAGGGATCCAGAGAATCCCATGAACCAAGCCAAGGGGATTGTTAGTACGCATCTACATGCATACTAAGATTAGCATGAGTTTCATAAGTGACCGTTGATGAAAAAACAATAGCTTGATAGGCTTGTTCTGTTGGGTTGAGCGGTATTACATCCCTAAAAGAATCAACTTGATCAGGATGAGGAATGACTGAAGGATCATATGAAGTGGAGATCATGTTGACAAAAGCAACATTTGGAGGTAGGAGGGAAAAATTTCTGATAAGAAAAAGTCTTTAAAAAGACCCGGCCCAACACTCTCATAAGAAATGTCAATATTTCCCACATATGACACATTGCCACTCGAAGAGCTAGAAGAGAAAAACCCTAAGTGATCAACGGTGACTATTTCCCGCTCACGAGGAAAACAGAGCACACAGAACAATGTAGAAACCACGAAAAACATAGCATGGGTCCAACTTCGACCAAATAGAAGGTTATAATTAGAATTGGCATGAACGACTTCTACTTATAGGTTAATAGTTTTCCTTTCTAACGTTATGGCCAAGTTTGTGACAATACCGTATGGACAAGATCCTCTATCATCAATGGATTCTAAGGTGTTGGGAGATTGGTTGAGAGGGGGAGAGCCAATAACTTTCCAGCATGAGACAGACATGATGCAGGTTGAAGCACCCTCATTAACCGCAGTTTGATGAATCATCTTCCCATTGATAATGAGCTGAATTAAAAATACAAGGTGATGTGGAAGATGTGGAACATGATTTTCTAGGTCAAAGGTAATCAGACTCAAATCAGTAGGGTCAGTTCCTCCTATAGTGGATAGTAATGGTTTCCATTGTGATTTACAACTCTAGAGAACTTCCAATGCAGACATCGCAGAAGGCGCTTGAGATAAATCTTTAACAATATTATAATTATGGGTAGCTAGTGCATTAGGATTGTATGATGATTGCCAAAGGACACCCTTGGAAGGTGGTTGAATAACGAATTCATTACTAGGTCTCTCAATATGAAGAGCACCAGAACTAGGTGGAGTATACGTGTATGGAAAATCAATAAATTCTTTCTCCACAACCTATTTGGGACGATTTAGATAGTCTTTTTACTAAGTGGCAACAGAAATAGGTGTCGTTCCACTCGTATACATCTGAGAACCCTAAGATGTAGAATATTTTGGTTGTTCTACCAATTCAGTTTGTTGTGATGGAAAAGGTTCTTCTAGTACAGTCGGTGTCCTTGGGTGCCTTTTAACAAATGTTTGACTTCAGCATGATAGGCAAAATCCTTGGTATAGTGATCTTCCTCACAAATGAGGAAGGGATATTTGGGCTTACGTTTAGATGCATCATGCGAAGATGATTTCGAAGGATCCAGTTTCAGGGTATCAAATTTGGATTTTCCTTTACCCTTCTTTCTCAAGGTTTGTAAGATGTTAGATCTATAGACAGTCTCGGATCATAAGGAAAGAGATCATATAATGTCCCAAATTGGGAATATACCAAATATAAATATTGGGCACGGGTAATGGTTTGGTATTCAGTCACACAACCAACCATAGCTATGTCTTGGATTTTTTATTAGCAAATGACTTGATAAACCATTTAGTTAAGAATTTATCAGGTATATCCAATTTGATAAGGTGATGCTAATGCCTCCATTCATGAATATCATTAGAGTTGTGCTTTTCTCTATTATGTTTCAAGGACATAAGTATATGGGTACCAGCTTCATAGCGAATTGGTAATTGGAAGTGAGTAAGGAAGGCCATTGCTAAAGAGTTGAAGTCTTTGTAGGCACCTCGAGGTAACTCAATGTAGCATTTCATGGTAGCACCTATCAAAGTTCATTGCAAAAGATGTAGAGGAATGGCATCATCCACCCAAGAATTGGATGGTCACCATAAATCGTAATTCATAACATGGGACTAGGGGTCTTCTTTAGACATTCCTTCAAACTTCAGATAATCGCCAAGAATCTTAGTAGGAAACAGAGGCCAATATGGTGAATGGAGTATTGGGTAATTTGTGAGCCTTGACACATCCGGTAGTTCCAACGTTGCTAGAAATGGAAATTATGGATTGAAATGCATGGGAGGACTTTGATAAGGCCCAGCTAATATATTCCAACATTGTTGGTATGGATTCTACCCCCAAAGTGGCAAATTTTGACCATAAGGAGCTTTATATCGCCCCCAAAGAGAGGTATTCCGACCATACAAAGGTGGATTTTTCCCCCACAAAGGTGGGTTTTGACCAAGGTAAGGTTGACACTGACTATTCATACTCCATTGCGAACAATAAGGTGGATAAACAAATTTCGAAGTGTATGGAGTATATAGGTGTTGTTGCAAATGTTGACCCTGGTGGTAAAATTGTTGACCCTGCTGCTGTGGGGATTACCCTTGTTGTTGTAAGGGTTCACCTTGTTGTTGTAAGTGTTCACCTTCTTCGTATATGTTAAGTGTGGAGCCTGATTATCATCTGTATTCAAAGGTTTCAGCCAGATGTATACCCCAGGAAGACTGTACACCCCTCCACACGGGGGGGTGTTGGGGGGACTTGTCCCCCCCATGGGGGTCCGGGGGGGCTAATCCCCCCTAGATGGCAACCCCTCACTCTATATGAGGGAATTGTATTGCGTCTATGTATATATATATATATTGAGTGAGGAAGAGAGAGGAGATTGAGAGCAAAGAGGGTGTTACAGCGGATCTGCTGTAGGTTGTATCTCTTCAGTTTGTTCGATAATATAAAAGGAAGGACTGGTTGTTTCTCTATGGACGTAGCCCGAACTGGGTGAACCACGTATATCTATATCTCTCTTGTTTTATGCGTTTTCTGTGTTTATATTTCTGCAATATTTTATGTGTTCCATTGCTCCGTAAAATATAATTTTCTAACAACTAGTATCAGAGCTAAAGGTCTATTTGGCTGATAAACTCGCAGGAGAGAAGGGTTACTAGTTCGAGTAGGAGCAATGGCAGAATATGGTAGGTTTACGGTCGAAAATTCAATGGCCAAAACTACCAGCTGTGGAAGATGCAGATGGAAGATTATCTGTATCAGAGAGATCTGTACCTACCCTTGAGCTGAAAAACAAAGAAGCCAACGAGTATGACAGACACAGAATGGGATATTCTGGACAGAAAGGCACTTGGAACAATACAGTTGTGCCTAGCAGCGTCGGTAGCATTTAATATTTCAAAGGAAACGACAACACAGGGTTTAATTTCGGCATTGGCCAAACTATATGAAAAACCCTTGGCCTCAAATAAGGTATTCCTTATGAAGCATTTATTTAATATGAAGATGTCAGAAGGTGGATCTGTTGCAGATCATTTAAATGATTTTAATACAGTTACAAGTCAGTTAAGTTCTATAGGAGTAAATTTTGATGATGAAGTTAGGGCTCTGTTATTTCTGTGCTCATTGCCAGAAATTTGGAATGGTTTAGTTATGGCCATTAGTAACTTTGTCTCTAGATCTAGTACTTTAAAATTTGATGATGTTGTCAGTGCAATCCTTAGCAAGGAAATGTGACGGAAAAGCTCTGGTCAGGCATCAAGTAATGCTTTGACTACAGAGACTAGGGGAAGAAAAATGGATAGAGGAAAGAGCCCAGGATACCGCAGTAAGTCAAGAAAAGACAGATCCAAGTCTAGATCGGGGATAGTGTGCTGGAAATGCCGGAAGATAGGACACCTGAAGAAATACTGCAAGTCTTGGAAGGGAAAAGAAGGAGATGAGCAGCAAGAAACTAATCATGAAGCGAATGTAACAGGTGATGTGTTGCAAGATGCTTTGATTCTTTCATTAGAAAATATTATTGATACCTGGGTGGTATATTCAAGGGCCTGATTCCATGCCACACCTGATAAGAAACATTTTCATGATTATGTCCAAGGAGATTTTGGACAAGTTTGATTGGGTGATGATAAACCCTATAAAATCGTTGGAATGGGTACAGTTTTCATAAAACAACAAAATAGAAATTAGTGGCTATTAAAGAAGGTAAGGCATGTTCCAGATTTGAAGAAAAATCTGATTTCAACAAGGCAGTTGGGAGGTGAAGGTTGTGTAACCACCTTCATAGATAAAACCTGGAAGGTCACTAAAGGATCCTTGGTAATAGAAAAAGGAGAAAAGGTTGGTACATTGTATTTATGCAATGGTATTTCTAATTCTGTTAATGCTTTAACCTCTACAGGAGAAGATACGACATTTTGGCATCATAGGCTTTGGCACATGAGTGAGAAGGGGGTGCAGATTCTTCATTCAAGAAATTTGTTGCCAGGTTTGAAGCATGTTGATTTAAAATTCTGCGAGAATTGTGTTTATGGAAAACAGAAGAGAGTCAGATTCCTTAGAGTTGGGAAAGAAAAGAAGATCGAAAAATTAGAGCTTGTGCATACAGATTTATGGGGACCTGCTCAGGTATCATCTCTTGGTGGCTCTCGTTATTATGTTACTTTTATTGATGATGCAACCAAAAAAACCTAGATTTATTGTATTCAAAATAAATCTGATGTATTTGATACTTTCAAGAAATGGAAAGCTTTGGTTGAAAATGAAATAGGGAAAAGGTTGAAGTGTCTCAGATCAGATAATGGAGGTGAATATTGCAGCAAAGAGTTTGATAGGTACTATTCAGAGGATAGAATTCATAGAGAGAAGACAGTTCCAGGAACACCACAAGAAAATGGTGTGTCAGAAAGGATGAATAGGAAGGTGCATGAGATTGCATGCAAGATTGCCTTTACAATTTTGGGCAAATGCTATAGATACTGATGTTTATCTAATAAACAAAGGGCCTTCAAGTTCCTTGGATGGTGGTATTCGAGAGGAGGCATGGATAGGTAAAAAGTCAAACTACTCATTTTTAAAGACTTTTGGTTGTGAAGCTTTTGTCCACATTAACAAAGAAAATAGAACAAAGCTTGAAGCAAAATCAAAGAAATGTACCTTTATTGGATATGGTGTTAATGATTTTGGTTATCGCTTATATGATTATGAAAATCACAAAATCATTAGGAGCAGAGATGTAATATTCAATGAAAAGGTATTGTATAAGAATTAGTTGTAGGAAAAGAAACAAGAAAAAGAAAACAGAGAATACACAGTGCTTGATGATATCATAGGAAAAGTGATGGTGCCTGAAAATCATAATGATCAACAGCCAGAACAATAACCACAAAAGCAACAAGCACTTCAAACACTTGAAAGTGGTGTTAGAAGATCTACCAGGATAAGTAGACCCCCTGAATGATACTCTCCTTCATTATATTATGTATTGTTTACTGATTCTAGTGAATTAGAATGTTATGAAGAAGCAGTGCAGGTAGAAACCAGGAAGAAGTGGGAGCAAGCCATGAAAGAGGAGATGGACTCCTTAGCACATAACTAGACTTGGGACTTAGTCAAGTTGCCTGCAGGTAAAACAACATTGCAGAATAGATGGGTTTACAGGCTGAAGGAAGAAGATGGAGGAAAACAGAGGTATAAAGCTAGAGTTATGTTGAAAGGGTTTGCACAGAAAATGGGTATAGAATTTGATGAGATATTTACTCCTGTTTTGAAAATGACTTCATTCAGAACTATTCTAAGTCTAGTAGCTGCTGAGGATTTACATCTTGAGCAGTTAGATGTAAAGACAACCTTTCTCCATGGGGATTTGGAGGAAGAGATATATATGCAACAACCACAAGGATATGAGGTAAAAGGGAAGGAGAAACTAGTGTGCAGGTTGATGAAGAGCTTGTATGTCTTAAAACAGGCTCCAAGGCAGTGGTATCTAAAATTTGACAGGTTTATGTCTGAAAAAGGCTATACTAGGTGTCACTCTGATCATTGTGTTTATCTCAAAAGGAAAAATGATGGCAGCTATATTATATTGTTATTGTACGTAGGTGACATGATTGTTGCAGGTTCTAACATGCAGGAGATAAATGTGCTTAAAAGAAAATTGGCAAACTCATTTGCAATGAAGGATTTGGGTGCTGCAAAACAAATACGTGGTATGAGAATAACTAGAGATAGGATGAATCGCAAATTAACATTGTCTCAAAGTGAGTACATAGAAAAGGTGTTGAAAAGGTTTAATATGTAGAATGAAAAACCAGTTGGTATACCTTTGGCTAGCCATTTCAAATTAAGTAAGGAGGCGTGTCCCAAGACTCAGGAAGAAATGGCTCATATTTCCAAAGTTCCATATGCATCAGCAGTTGGAAGCTTAATGTATGCAATGGTCTGCACAAGGCTTGATATTGCACATGCAGTGCGAGTTGTAAGAAAGTACATGAAAAATCTAGGAAAAGAACATTGGATGGCAGTGAAGTGGATTCTCAGGTATTTGAGAGGTACCACAAATCAAGCATTATGCTTTGGTAGTTCAAACATTGCTCTACAGGGATACGTTGATGCAGATATGGTAGGTGATAGAGATAATAGGAGGATCACTACAGGATATGTATTTACTGTAGGTGGAACATCTGTCAGTTGGGTTTCAAAAATCCAAAGTGTTGTTGCACTTTCAACAACAGAAGTAGAGTATGTTGCTGCTACAGAGGCTAGTAAAGAAATGATTTGGTTACAAAGGTTTCTGGATGAATTGGGCAAGAAGCAGGAATTGGGTAGGTTATACAGTGACAACCAGAGTGCCATACATCTTGCAAAGAACTCTGCATTTCATTCCAAGACTAAACAGATACAGATCAAGTACCATTTCATATGGTCAGCATTGGAAGATGGACAGTTGAAGCTGGAAAAGATACACACTAGCCAAAATCATGCAGATATGTTAACAGAAGTTGTAACTAGGGAGAAACTGAGAATCTACTCAGTTTCAATTGGTCTTCAAGTATGATGAAGAAGATGAGAAATAGCCAGGTCCAAAGTGGAGTTATTGTCTAGCAAATGAAGCGGCGGTGGAGTTGCTATAATCAGTCTCCAAGTGGGAGATTGTTAGGTGTGGAGCCTGATTATCTTCTGTATTCAAAGGTTTTAGCTGGATGTATACCCCAGGAAGACTGTAAAACCCTCCATGCGGGGGTGACTTGTCCCCCTCGTGCGGGTTCAAGGGGACTAATCCCTCCCGGCTGGGGGGTCCAGCTAAAAATAGATGTGAAATTGCATTGTAAAAGTCTAGTAATTTCTAGTCAATCTGGGCCGTTCATTAGGCGAATGATTTGACAGCATAAGTTATGTTTAATTTATGGTTTTTTCCTTATAAGGCAACCCCTCACTATATATGAGGGAATTGTATTGCGTCTATGTATATCTGTATTCTGAGTGAGGAAGGGAGAGGAGATTCAGAGCGAAGAGGATGTTACAGTGGATCTGTTGTAGGTTGTATCTCTTCAGTTTGCTAGATAATATAAAAGGAAGGACTGGTTGTTTCTTCGTGGACTAGCCCTAACTGGGTGAACCACTAGGGCGAACCACGTATATCTGTGTCTCTCTTGTTTTATACGTTTTTTGTGTTTATATTTCTGCAATATTTTATGTGTTCCATTGCTCCGTAATATATAATTTTCTAACAGTATAAGGGTTGGTTTTTCTATTTCAAGGGCTAACGTTGCTGGTGTAATGGTTGTTGATAAGTCCCTTTTTTCACATAAGGTCCTTGTTGCACATAGGGAAACTATTTTTGGAAAGTTCCTTATTGAATTTGTTGAGTTCCAGGTTGGTGTTGATAGGTTCCAGTTTGAACTTGACCAGATGTCCCAAATGATGGATTTGAACTAGGTTTCATTTTGGTTCCCACTTGTTAATGAAAAGGTGGATTTTGATGGTATTGTGTGACATACGGAGGGTACAGTTGTTGGTAGGGTATCTGGGCCAAAAGAGGTTGTTGATATGAGATTTGACTTGATTTAGATGGAATAGATGATCCGCCAGGATAAGGCATACTGCTAAGATTTTGATTAGCTTGGGTAGGATGAGTTTTAGATCCACTCACATAAGTTCCACCTAAAAGAGGAGGTACATATGGAGGAGGCCTCTATTGGTCCCCATGTGGTGGGATAGTTGGTGGCACATATTGTCGACATAATGGAGGACCTAATGAAACTATAGGGACATTGACTATCCCAACCATATCTGTCAATTGTACAGGAACTGAAGAAACAACAATTTGTATAGGATTTGAGAGGCCATGCTTGAAACAAACAGACCAGAAGTAGGCATGGCATGTGATGACCAAAAGGGATTGTGATAAAGTGAAGACACACTTGGAGTACCAGAAACAAATTGAGCCAAAGAGGTGTAACTTGGTGGAAACAAAGTTTCACTGCTTTCAGGCGGTGGTGGAGGTGGCGCACTTCCCACCTACATAAAGCCTTCAGGTGGAAATTTATATTCAGAATCATCACTAACACCAAGAATGTGTGTGGCAGGGAATTTTGGATGAGGATCTCGAGGAGAGGCTGGAAACTCACCCTTTGATGCCATGGGTGGAAACAGTTGGAAAGGAGGAACCCACAATAATCATGGAGAAAGCTCCAAAAGTACACTGGGATTATCATACGAACTATACAATTGTTAAGGAGATATGACCAAGGGATAAAAAAGCAGATTCAGAGGGAATAATAAATACCTTTGTGGAGCCTCACAAGTTTCTCGGTCAGATTCCTAGGATGATGAGTCTTGAGGTTGAGGACGAGAAGAAAGGGTTTGAATACTTACGATAATTCCAAGTTCAAAACCTTGGGCTTCACGTGACTATGAAATCTCAAGATGGACTCCTAGTGATGATCCTTCAATGTTATATGATGAAGGGGATATGTAAGGCGAACCCGGTGGTTCAACCTTGCTAACATTCTCTAAAAGACAAAGGAAGGTGGTTGATTTGAGATTACAATTAAAATTTACTATTAATCAGAAAATCTGAGGCCAAATATATCTCCATAGGTAAGTCATGTTATCATGGGAAGTTAAATTTTAAAACTTAAAAACAAGAAATGAATAAAAAAGGGTGTACTAGGAAAGAAGGTTTATCAAGTATCTCTGAACGCAATATACACCTTAGCCGAAACCAAGGGCTTAATGTATAGTAGTTGATCTCCCCGAATGTTGTGTTTCGTGTATGACGTCTACAAGGTGGCTTACTTGGTTACCTGTGAATAAAGGCTAGAAACCTGGTGGGGTCTCCCAATATATACGCGATGAGACGGTGAGCACAAGTCTATGTTAGCATTGTTTAATGCATAACTATTTGGTGAGAGTGTTCCCATATACTTGTCATACTCGAGTGCCTTCGACATACCTGAGAGTAATGGAGAACCTCCTATATACTTCTGTACTGGAACGGAATTTCACCCCTCGGATACAATGCAGGTAGTTAATTATAACTGCAACGTTTATATACACTGAGACACATCTCTAGCCTAGACCTCTAAATTTTTGTGTTAAGCTCCAAATACTCCTTAGGTTAATTCAGTAAATTTTAATTACAGTCTTTAATTATGTTCCAATTTTGGGCTCAAATGATGTCACCTGAATCATAAAATGAAACTATATGAGAAAAGGAAACTTTTCACTTCAATGAATGTTATACTAGCAAGGGAAGAGAGTTTAATCAATCAATGTAGCAAACAAGAGAATGCATCAAAGAACATTCCTCCACCAACCTTTTCTTTCCAAATCAATATGCAAAAGAAAAAAGTAAACTTCACTTCCACTATCCAACATGCAATCCATCAAAAGAAAAAATGACTTTTACTTCACTAAGATTCACTTTATTTAAATGATGTCCTCTTTAATTTCATATGCTCTACTGCATTAAAGCTTCAACCAAAGAAAAAATGAGATTTTGATTCAAATGCTCCTAATGGAAATGATGAGCCAATCAAAGCAACACCAAATCAATTGTGAAAGCACTCAATGAAAATGTCTTTCACTTTTCCTCTTTTGAATAAACAAACAAATGCATTCTTTTTAGTTTGCAAACCAAGCAATGTAATCTACGCTCGATAAATCACAAAGATGAATTTCAAATGCAATACGACCTATCACAATTGAAATGCAACTTTAAAAAAGACAAGCCGAAACTAATGCAAACTAATGTTTTGAATGATTCTAACATATAACCATGTCTAATCAGTCAACAAACCACTAACTTAGTGACACTTACAAGTGGCAAGTGACAATCAAATGATCTATAAACCCTAAAATCAATCCAATTTCACTCAAACACATGAAATATAAAAAATATCAGAAATTTCTAATCAAATCAATTAATCAGACAAGACATCAATAAATCCAATCATATTAGATACAACAAGACCTCAAGGGCTAAGACACACTGGATTTTGACAATGAAACCCTAGATGTTTTCCAATCTCTCAGATCAGCATGACTGTTATGGCCAAACTACCGCTGAATAGGGGATCAGTGTGACCATCAGAGTGAAAATAATGTTGGAAAACGAATAAGGTAAAAAATAAAAAATATTTCCACAAACACTCCAGAATTAGCACTCCAAGGTAGCAATCAATGATTGTGCAGACCTATACAGAGTCAAACTAACTAAGAACTCATTGGTCGGTCAAACTGATCAAGAGATCAGATGAGAAAATAGATTGAAGATGCTATAGCTTCCCCAATGGAGTTGCCATTTTTTGTGAAGGTAAATCCCCTTTGCAAATAGAGGCGATCCATCTAGCCCAATGAGTGGGCCTAGCAACAAACTAAAAATACTAACATACACTTTCCTAAACTATGTTTGACAAATGTAGAGAGAGAATACCTACCTTGCTCTAATTATAACCGCTCAATCCTTTGGAGATGACTTTGAATCCTTTTCTCTTGGGATTTCTTCTTACTTTTTCTTCACTTTCAAGTACCTACAAGAAATATCAAAGAGCTATGCAAGATACAAGAGCATATATGGCATACATCAAACATAAACTACTTAATATATCAAGGAGTATTAAGATAATAGCATAAACATTTACACAATTATGGAAAGTGAACATCAGATGTATATATTAGTGAGCTAAAAAGGGAATCATACAACCTATAACATGATGTTGGATACCTCCTTTTGGTGCATGTCCAAGTCCAAGAAAAGAATCTTCAAGCACTCCTTCTCTAAGTTAGAATGGGCAACATGTAAGCATAATATCAATATAGGAATACAGTAATCAATGACAAACCATTTGGGGATGGAAGGGAGTTGATTTATATGAAGGGAGAGGTAGTTAGGGATCCACAAAAGAGTGAGGGAGGTCCACATCTCAACGATAAAGCCCATAATGATAAGATAAAGAGGTCCAAATGGGAGACCTCGACCATATCAACAACGACCAATATCTAGCTCATCGTTCTTGAAGGTTCTAGTGCACAAAGCTTCTCCTCCAGTTTGGGAAAACATGCCATAATAGGTTCAGTGCAGGTCTTCATATCAAAATCCCCACTAGCCGCTCTAGGGTAAAACAGTGCAACCTGCCATTAACACGGATAAGCAGTGTACTAAAACATGCTAGCCCTAGAAATTAGGTTTTTAGTTAACCTTCTTCAGAATTGACTCAGCGAAATTTTCTTTTGATTCTGGGAGGTTTTGGTATGTATATCATGATGGATATGCTGCAAAATTGTCAATTTCTTGGGACTTTGGGATATGGAACAGGAAGAAAACAAAAGGTGCACGAAAAAGTATTTTTTAATAAGTAGTGCCCTTGAGCTATCTCAACACATGCTTTACCTCCTTCCAATACAGCTTCGTAGGTCTAACCACCACTTGACTAATTTGTTTAACTGCATAGCACATATCTAATCATGTGCTCACAAAAAAAAATGAGTGACCCACAAGATTCCTATAAATAATAGCTTCCGCTAATTCCCCTAAAGTAGCATCCTCCTTCCTCCAGTTACCTCCTACAGGATTCTCCATGGGTTTTCTGCTCTCCATGTGGAACCTCATGAGTATCTCATTGGTATACTTTCCCTGAGACGCAAATAGTTCCCCATCACCCTGGCATACTTCCATGCCTAGAAAGTAATGCATGAGCCCCATGTCCTTCATATCAAACTATCTTGCAAGATACTCCCTCCAAGACTTGATCAACTAATTATCACTTGTCAAAATAAAATCGTTGACATATAACACAATGATCATCAATTTACCTTCCACCACTTTGTGGTACACGTTTGAATCCGCTTCACTCTTAGTGAAGCCCAACCCGGTGACGCAGTTTTTAATCTTGATGTACCAAGGACAGGGTGCTTGCTTTAGCCCATACAACACCCTATTGAGTTGGCACACATGCGACTCACGATTGAAGGTCTCAAAACCTTCAGGTTTCTCTATGTACACATCTTCCTCAATTGTGCCATTAAGGAAGGTTGTCTTTACATCCATATGATGTATCTTCCAACACATCTCCGTTGATAGTGCCAATATATATATGATCGATGAGTACCTTGCATTAGGATCAAAGCTATCATCATATTTAATTCCCTCTACCTATGAAAAGCCATGGGCCACAAACCTGGCCTTATGCTTCTCAACACTACCATCTGTGGCTTTCTTTACCTTGAAAAGCCATCGGGAGCTCACTATTGACTTGTCCTCTGGCCTCGGGACCACATCTTAAACATTGCTAAGAACTATGGAGTCATACTCCTCCATCATGAAATCAACCCAAACTATGTTTTGAACTTCTTTCTCAAAGGAAGATGGCTCTCTCTCAACACATATTCTCATAAGAGCAATGTATCTACTGTACCTCTGAGGTGACCTCCTCTACCTGCCCTAACATGTGGTTTCTCCACATTCTCCCATGCAATATGCAATGATTTGTCAGCCTCTCTGGTGCGCTTTCTCCCATCTGTAGAAGACTTTGCCATAGTGGATATCTCCACTCTCAAATCCTCTACATGTGGCTACTCTAGATCAATCTAAGGGTCCTCAACCACATGTACTTGAAGTTCCCTCTGAAGGGAAACTCGCATGGACTTCTCCTCATCGAATCTAACATCCCTGCGAACCAGTGTCATCCTATTGGTTGGTAGGTACACTCGATAGTTCTGAGGTGTATCAATGTACCCCACAAATTCCCCCAACTCTGCTATTGTCTCAAGCTTTTTCCGTCCATATTTGGTCACATGGAAATATACCGATGACCGAAAAATACTAAAGCGACCAACATCTGGTAGACTCTTACTAAAATAAGCCTCTTCTGGTGTCTTCATCCCAAGAATTCGATGTAGGTTATGGTTATTAAAATAAACCATTGTGTTGCATGCCTCATACCACAAGTGTAGTGGTAGGTGATGATCATGCAAACTTTCCCCATTCTGCCCCTACAATGCTTATGTTCTTACTCTTAGCCACCCCATTCTGCTGTGGGTTACGAGGTGTCGTCAACTCCCATTTAATTCCTACTTATGCAAACAATTTCTTAAACTCATTTGAGACATACTCACCACTTTTATCACTCCTCGGAGCTTTAACCTTCGGTTGAGGACTCGAAAATCATTGCTTCAACATAGGGGGAAAACCACCCGGTACGGACCTTTAGACAACTCCTTTTTCATTTAGGTAGTGGCTCTAAGTGGATTGTATGGGACCATTTTCCCAATGAAAGGTGATTGAATGAGTGTTTAATGCTTATAGTGAAGTGAAATAGATGGATTTACAGTAATCAATTAAATGCAAAATTATATGCATTAATCTACTCTATAACCTGAGATTGTTTAACTTTTATCTAGATGCAATCTATAATGATTTTACTTATTAAATGAAAATACAGATTGCTCAGATACCAATGGAAATGAAATTATTTCAAGATAATTAGTTTGATTAAATAGTTAATCAAAATAATGTGTAAACTCATATCGGATTTATCATATCAAAGAAAATTTCTTAACATGTATAAAAATATCAATGGAAGCATGATCAATAGTGACTACATGTAACATTGTTCTTTAAATATCAAGTAATAAGCAATCTCAAAAAGATAAATTTACTATTTACTTATGAACAAAACATAGTTATAATGATAGAAATGATAAATACACTTTGCTAAGCTCATAAAAGAAATAGCAGCAGTTTATTCCTTCCCACAAAGATGATTCTAGGAGTACAGTAATGCAACTTCTCAAAAGTCTTTATGAAAATTCCTAAACAATGTTCCAGTCATTCTAGTGAGAAAAGAATGAAAGTACAGTAGTGCGAGCTTTCATAAGAATTTCTTCATAAAATTTAGGAAGTTTATTTGATACAAAAGTAAGCTTAAATAACAAAAAACAATTGAATCTATTATGTAGAGCATTGAGGGCATTTAAACAGATCCATTCAACAATGATTAAAGGAAAACAATATTTTGGTAGAAGTTTCTAAAAGTGATTTGTTGTCTTCATCATCTTTGTTTGTTCCATCGAATTCTATGGATGTCTATCTACTTGTTTTAATTGATATGCCATTTATCAGCATAGTTGTCCTCCATTGTCATCAACCTGAACACAGAAAACATGAATCGATAAGATAAACACAAATGAGATGATAATAAAATTTTATTTGCAAGAAATCAGGAAAAATGTAGAGCGTAATAAATCCCGACACCAACATCATGGAGAGGAATGCAGAGTGACGTCCATGGTAAGAAAAGTTGGACTTTACTGTCCTATCGCAATCAGAAATCAGAGTTTGGAGAAGATCATAAAACAATAACAATTGAATTAGATCCAGGGGTAAAACTTAGAAAAATTGCAATTAGAGTAGACCGGGAATATTCCAAATAAAATCCGATGGGTGCCTTCTTAAATCTCATCACAATCGGAATGGGCGGAAAAGGCAGGAATGGCTTAAGTTCCATGACTTTTGCAATAGCCGCAGACGTGAGATTTTTATGAATTGACATGTAATTATTATCGGGTCTGGGGCTTATCACAAATCGCAATCAACATAGGATGTATTGACACTGTGATTCTTGTGATTGTACAGATGTAGGGAATTTATAAGTTGGAGTGAATAATCCCATCGGGTCTGGCTATCTCAATTGCAAATCCATTGGGGTGAAGGATTTTTTATAATTTGTTTCCCTATGAAACTTGTGATTGTGAGGTCCTAGGGTGACGTGGCAAGTGACATGGTTGATGATGTGGAACTAACGTCATATTGCAATCGACATTAGAATGAGGCATGCCTTTTAGAACTTTTCTATTGTGATATAAGCCCTAGAAGAGATATTAATATAAATTGCAGCGAATAATCCCAGCAGGTCCAAGCCTTACAGCATATCGCAATCGGCGTTTGGCAAGAGTATGGACTTTGGAAAATGCGACGGATCCAGATGCGAGTATTTATAGAATGGATTTTATAATTCCATTGGGTCCGGGCTTCATCGTACATCACAATCGGGAATGGGAAGGACTTAAGCTTTTGAAATTTATGATAGCCTGCGAATGCGAGATTTTATGGACTATCATTAACTTTCCCGTTAGATCTGAGCCTGATAGTAGATTGCAAATCACAAAGGTAATGGTGCATAGACTTATATGGTAGTCGATACTGCAATTGCGGGGGACACGGGGTCTTTTAGAAATGAAGTTAATAATCTATTTGGGTCCAGTCTAACCGCATTTCATAATTTTTTGTTAGCAGGGAGTCTTTGCGTTTGGATTTTTTATTATGGATGTGTGATGCGGGGTATGGCAGAGTTGTTTGGCTCTTTGGGAATTAAAAAAAAAAACTCTTATTTAAATTAAATAACATGTATTTTTTAATACTTAAGGTTTTTAAAGCTTAAGTATAAGTCTTGGTTCCGACGGCTATTTAATTTGTTTTTTTTTTTTGGATAATCAAGGTTTAATACTTGGGTTTTAATAAAAATCCTAAGTACTAAACTTTGATTATAAGAATTTTTTCTCTTTCTTTTTTTTAAATTGAAGGGTCCCTATTTTAATATAATAAATTTCATAGGAAATTTATAATACATTAAAATGGGGGTTGTTGAACAGTACAAAAAATGGTGATTCATTGGAAGAACCATTTATCTCTCATAAAATGAAATTTTCCATAAATTCAGTAAAAACAATCTAAGAAGTGAAAACTACTTTTTGAAATATTTAGATAAATAAAATTACTCTGATTACAAAAATCATTAAATTGCAATCTCTTTTAAAAGGATTTTGTGAATGGAAAACACCTATTTACTTGTATCAGTCATTAATTAGTTTATAAAAAATAAAGTAGGGGGACTTTTACAACTTAGTTTAAAATGTACTCATTTGTCATAGGTAGAGTCACTGCAGTCAATAGGTGTTCATAGCCTTGACAGGGTTACCTTTTAACCAACAATGATCCAGTGTCACATCCATTTAATAGTGCAATAATTAGAGGTAAAAATGTTTTTTTATGTTAAAAATACATTGTATTCGTTTAGTGGCCAGATAATGACAATGACATTCATCGGTAACAATCAAACTAAACAACCTGGCTCATGATGAGACCCCTTGTCTTACAATTAAAAATCGTAAGCCATTACCCTGATTTGATGTTCAGAGTGGTAATGTCAATTTAAATGGTTCCCTATGAACATGGTAAGTAGGCTCATGACGTGACCTCCTATATTTTTAGATTTATTATATTTTAGAGATACACTCTAAAAATCCCCTTTTTAATGGATGGGGAGGATCATTGACTCCTTAAGAGATGTGGATGGCAAATCTGAGTTGAAAGTGTTTAAGTCATAAGATGGTATTTACTTTTTAAGGATAACCTTTTTTGACTGAAACTAAAGTAAAAGGATAATATTTTCCAAGGTTTTCTTAAAATATTTTACAACTTAGTGGAAAATATTTTCAAAGTTCTATAACTTTTGTCTAATTTTCAATTTTGGTAACCACTTCTTAAAAATTACTACCTTCAAAATGAAAAAAATGAAAATAACTTCAAGAGATGTTTGAATACTAAATAGAGTACTATTTAAAATTTTACTAACAAAATCTCTAAAAGGAAAAAAAAATTGCAGTGGAATGTACAATGGGAGTGATTTTTCACAGATTTTATTCTTTATTCTATAATTTTTTTCAAAGAAATTAAGAGAATAATTTATTTAAGATGATCCCATTTATAGGAAGAGAGTCTTTCTTTCGTGATAAATCTTGAAGTATAAATGTAGATGGGTCTATCTATTCAACAATTTGAAATGGACGAAGCCATAATTTCTAAATTTTTGTATGTTTTCATTTTTCTTCATGTGCTTTGTCCCACTTCAGAACTAGATCTCCAAATTGGAATGATCTTTGTGTGAATAAACTTGCATCAAAAGAATCTTTCACCATCTGTTGATGTTTGGCGTGTGTGAGTTTGGCCTTTTCACTTTCTTCTTCTAATTTTAGGAGTTGTGAATTTCTTAATTGAAATGAAGAAGAAGGTGTTTCTTCAATAAATTGAACTAGGGCTAATGAAGGAAGAGCTAAATGTGATGGAATAATGGTTCCCTTCCCATAGAATAGGTTAATTGGAGAAGTGCCTATAGAGGCCTTCTGAGTTATCCTATCGACCCATAGAGGAAATATTAAAGCTTTTTGCTAGTTTCTTTGATTTTGATCTATAGTTCTTTTGATTATTCTAAGGATACTTTTTTTAGTGGATTATACCAAATCGTTTCCCTGGGGATAGTAATTAGCAGAATATTTGAGTTTAAAACCTATCCTAATTGCAAATTCAATCATATGGGTATCCGGAAAATAAGATGCATTATCAAATATAAGTGCAGAAGGAAAACCAAATCTTGTAATGATAAATTGATCAATAAATTCAATAACAAATACATAATTGACTACCTTTAGAATAATTTCTTCCACCCACTTAGTGAAGTAATATGTAGTAGTGAGAATATATCTATGTTGTTTAGAAGAATGAGGAACAATCTCACCTATGATATCTAGTCCCCATTGTTCGAAAGATTGTTTGATATTGATTGGATGTAGAGAAGTTGGTTTCCTTTTTGTTCCAGAAGCAATTTGGAATGTTTTGTATTTCCTCACATATCGTGGGTATCTTTGAAGAGAGTGGGCGAGTAGTATCCAACATGTAATATTTTTCATGTTGTAGTATCTCCTCCAAAGTGTCCACCCATTGGTCCATCGTGAAGTTCGTGCAAAACTCTTTGCACTTCAGACTTCTCTAAGCATCTTAACAATATGAAATCATAGTTTCTCCTAAATAACACATTATCAACAATCTCATAATTTTTTGCTTTTAATCATAAATCTCTTTTTCTTTTATAATTGAGTTCAAGAGGAGCATATCCATTTTCTAAATAAAAAATTAAATTAGTGTATTTAGAATCAACATCAATTACAGTTACCTCATAGATGTGTTCATTGTTATGTGTATACCCTTCGGCTGGTATGTTGGATTCTCCTGTAAGTAGCTTGTATAAACCTTGCCCTCTAAAAATTTTGTCTAGTTTTATTTTGATATCGTATTCCTGCAGAGTTCTTACCCAATTTACTCTCTTTTCTCCTGATTCTTTATGCATTAGTAATTGCCTCACTGCTGGGAAGAGGATTATTACTTTCGTGTGTGTTTTTAAGAGAAAAGGTATAAAATGCTTTACAAATTTATATACAACAAATGCCTATTTTTCTACTTCTGAATAATTCAATTTATCACCCTAAAAATTTGAACTTAAAAATGAGATGGGTGCTTCAATTTCCTGATTATTAATTTGTATCAAAACTACAACATAAGTTATTGAAGAAGTAAAAGTGTATAAGATTAAACGTTCGAAGAAATTCGGAGTATTCAAAGAAGGAGCATCGATAATTGCCCGCTTGATTAAATCGAATGCCTACTTTTCATGATGTCCCCATTTAAAAGTTGCATCTTTCTTAATCATTTCTTGTAATGGAAAAATAATTTGTGAGAAATCAGGGGCAAACCTTTTGACAAAATTTATTTGTCCAAAAAATGATTGCGTGTTTTTTTTGTTATATGGTGGAGAAATTTTTTGAAATTTCTTTTATTCTATTAGGGTCAATGTAAATTCCATTTGTTGACTGAATGAATCCTATAAGTTTCTCTTCACTGAGAGAGAAAAAAGACTTTTTCAGATTTAATGAAATATTTTTGTCCTTTGAATAAACAGTTATGTCATCGAGGTAAACCACAATTGTTTTGTTTAACAGACCTTTGAAAGATATATCCATGGCTTGTTGGAAAGTGGCTCCTGCGTTTATTAAACTAAATGGCATTTTTTGGTAGGCATAAGTTCCCCATTTGGTTCTGAAAGTACTCTTTAGCCTATCATCTAGGTGGACTATAATTTGGTTATATCCAGAGAAACCATCAAGGAAAGACATAAGTTCAGAACCAACAACTAATCATAAAATATCTTCCATAGTGGGTAGAGAGAAATTATCCTTTTGACTGGCCTTATTAAGATTCTGCAAGTCGACATTGTCTTCACACCTTTAGTATTAATCAATATGCAACCTGCTCCTGCAACATCGCTTGATTTCAACCCAATTACAATGTCTAGAATAAAGAATTAACTAATGGTTTTTCTAGAATATTTACACATCTGGAAAAGTCTGTCTGTGAAAAAATTTCAATTTGAGAAGTTACAGAATTACTCAAAAATGGTGACGTTTGTGCTTTAAAATTCTCAAAAAATTATTCAATAGAGTAGTTTCCAAGAATTTTGTTATTAAATACTACCACCTCATTTTCACCTTCGAAATCTGCTACTGAACGTTTCATGTGTTCTTCTCGGTTGATTCTAATTTGATATGGATTTCCATTCAATGGGAGCCATAATTGAGACCAATTAGTGGGAAAATAACCATGTAGTTTTTCTGACCAATGTTTACTAAGAATTAAATCGTAGAAATTTGGTATATCAGCAACAAGTATATCAATTATTTGACAAACTTCAGGATTCGAAGATAATATAATAAGAATTGAATTCATTTGACCTATGACTTTGACTTTTGTCCTATTGGGTTGCACAATCTAAATTGGTGTTTTCTAGGGTGACATGTTTAATTTCAAACAAACTGAATACAACATGATATTTGAAGAAGCCCTTGAATGTACCAAGTAGTTATGTACATTTTCATTAAATATTTCAAAAGTCAAATGGAAAGGAGGAGTATGTGAGTTATACTTGTCACCTATCATAATAGCATCAGAGGAATCTAATAATGAATTACTAGGAGGTTTATCCATTCTGTTAGGATATTTGCATACCACAGTAGTAGGAAGAGGAGAAGCCGATACTACATTCAATTCTTTCAGTAAACATTTCTGTTGTTGTTTGAGTTTAGTGAGTTCATGAAGGGAAATGTTTGCTTTTATTTTCTTCATATCCTCAACTATATTGTACTCAATAGTATCTGAAACCACTAAGGTTATGGGTGAAGATGGAATTACTTGGGGAGAAGTGAAAGTGGATTTTTTAACAACTTTATCTTTAGCAGTGGAAGTTTAAGGTTTCTATTTTTGAATTAGTTGTATAGGATCAACGGGACCTTTGCTTCTTGTGCTAACAGGCATTTTTTCATATCCATTTTCCCTGTTGTTAAATCTGAATTGAAATCTTTTATTTTTTTCCCTAAATTCATTTCTAAATTGGAAAGGTCATTGATAAGAGATGTGGTTGAGCGATCATTAGTGATCACCAGATTTAGTCAAAAATAGTTCTCCAAAAATATCCCAACTACTAATAGAATTGTCTAGTAACCAAAAGTACCAAGATCCTGTTGATCCTATAAGAGTGTACGAGAATAATCTAATAAAAACATCTTCTTCATCTACCTCATTGAGATTGATGGCTAACATATAATTATGAAGGTGCTCTTCAACAGGTAACCCATCATCAGGATTGAATTTGGGAAGGCATCTTTCAGGATGTTTTGGTACAGGAGGAAGTGGTGCTAGCATTTGAATAGCTCCCAGATTGGACGCTAGTCTAGCTGCCATTATAACAGTTGGGGAGGTGGATGTGATGAAATAAGAACTGGTACCTATGATCATACTGCTTCAGGTAGCGCTAGTCATTTTTGAAGAGGAAATGGAAATAGATGGAGTGGACGATAGAGAGAAAGGAAATATAAAAGGAAGAAATGGATATGTTGGTGAATATGAGAATGAGGTAATGTCACTAGTAGATGTTTGGAAATATGATGCAGCAATTTTTTTCGATGGGATTGAAGTGGAAATTAAAATGGTGAGATGCCAAGTTTTGCACTTTGGGACCAATTTAAAACACAAGTTCCTTGAAAAATATAAGTTATTCTTCCTTCGAAATCTTCGAATGATTCAGGTGTTTCTGCTGAAATGGACACGTCTTCCAATTTCTTTATAAAACTTGTAATTTCTATTGATTTTGGAGTATAATCCATGGGGATTACCTTAGGAATTATTCTATGAGACTTGGGAGGTGATTGTGTAAGTCCTCATCTAAAAGTAGGATAATTTGGAGGCAGTCTAGAAGTTGTAAGAAATTTGGAGGGAGAATGACTCTCGGAATGGCCCTTTTTTTTGGATTGGAATTACTTGCCATTCATAATATGCATGCCCTCATTCTAGCGCCAAAAAGTTTTAAGGCCTAAAAAATAATTGCTTCAACACAGGGGGAAAACCACCTGGTCCAAACCTTAAGACAACTCCTTTTCCATTTAGGTAGTGGCTCTGACTGGATTATATGGGACTAGTTTCCCAATGAAAGGTGATTCAATGAGTTGTTAATGCTTATAGTGAAGTGAAATAGATGGATTTGTAGTAATGAATTAAATGTAAAATATATGCATTATTCTACTCTATAACCCATGATTATTTAACTTTTATCTAGATGCAATCTATAGTGATTTTCCTTAGTAAATGACAATATATATTGCTCAAATACCAATGGAAATGAAACTATTTCAAGATGATTAGTTAAATTAAATATTTAATCAAAATAATGTGTAAACTCATACCACATTTAGAATATCAAAACAAATTGCTTAACATGTATAAACATATCAATGGCAGCATGATCAATAGTGAATACATGTGGCACTGTTCATTAAATATCAAGTAATAAGCAATCTGAAAAGATAAATTTACTATTTACTTATGAAAAAAATATAGGTATAATGATAGAAATAACATATACACTTCATTTAACTCATAAGAGAAATAGCAACAGTTTATTCCTTCCCACAAAGATGATTCCAAGAGTACAGTAATGCAACTTCTCAAAATTCTTTATGAAAATTCCTAAACAATGTTCGAGTTGTTCTATTGAGAAAATAATGAAAGTACAGTAGTGTGATCTTTCGTAAGCCTTTCTTAATATAATTCAATACCTTTATTTGATACAAAAAGTAATTTTAAATAGTAGAATCAACTAAATCTATTATGTAGAGCATTCAGGACATTTAAACAAATCCCTTCAACAATGCTTAAAGGAAAACAATATTTTGGTAGAAGTTTCTGAAAGTGGTTTGTTTTCTTCATATGCTTTGTTTTTTCCATCGAATTATCTAGATGTTTGTCTACCTGTTAAAAATGATATGCCCCTTATCACCAGAACTATCCTCCTCTTTCATGAACCTGAACACAAAAAATGGGAATCGATAAGATAAACCTAAATGAGATGATAACCAAATTTTATTCGAAACAAATCACATTTTGCAAGAAATCAGGAAAAATGTAAAGTGCAATAAATGCCGACACATACATCATGCAGAGGAATGCGGAGTGAGGTCTATGGTAAGAAAAGTCAAACTTTAAGGTCTTATCGCAATCAGAAATCAGAGATTGGGGTAGGTTATAAAACAATATAAATCTAATTAGAATTAGGGTAAGAACTCAGAAAAAATGCAATCGGATTAGACTGAGGGTATTCCAAATAAAATCCAAAGAGGGTCTTCTTAAATCACATCGCAGTCGCAATCAGAATGGGTGGAAAAAGGAAGGAATGGATTAAGTTCCATGACTTTTGCGATATCTGCGGACACTAGATTTTTATGAATTGACATGTAATTATTATGGCATCTAGGGATATGGATCGACATGTCATTCTAATTAGATTGTGATTTTTTTGAGTTCTACCCCTGATTCTAATCCTATTGCTATTGTTTTATGATCTACCCCAAACTCTGATTTCTAATTGCGATAAGACCGTAAAGTCTGACTTGTCTTACCACAGACCTAAATTTGCATTCCTCTCCATGATGTTTGTGTCTAGATTTATTGCGCTCTACATTTTTCTTGATTTCCTGCAAAACGTGATTTGTTTCAAATAAAATTCTCTTATCATCTCATTTATGTTTATCTTATCGATTCCCGTTTTCTGTGTTCAGGTTCATGATAGAGGAGGATAGTTGTGATGATAAGTGGCATACCAGTTCAAACAAGCAAACAGGCATCGAGAGAATTCGATGGAACAAACAAACCGATTAAGACATCAAATCACTTTCAAAAACTTCTACCAAAATATTGTTTTCCTTTAAGCATTGTTGAAGGGACCTGTTTAAATTCCCTCAACACTCTACATAATGGATTCAGTTGTTTTCTACTATCTAAGCTTACTTTTTGTATCAAATAAAGGAATTTTATGAAGAAAGGCTTACGAAAGCTCGCACTACTGTACTTTCATTCTTTTCTCAATAGAACTACTAGAACATTATTTAGGAATTTTCATACAAAATTTTGAGAAGTTGCATTACTTTACTCCTAGAATCATCTTTATGGGAAGGAATAAACTGTTGTTATTTCTTTTATGAGCTGAGTGAAGTGTATCTAGTATTTCTATCATTATACCTCTATTTTTTTTCATAATTAAATAGTAAATTTATCTTTTCATATAGCTTATTACTTGATATTTTAAGAATAGTGCTACATGTATTCACTACTGGTCATCCGACCATTGGTATTTTTATACATGTTAAACAATATTCTTTGATATTGTAAATACAATATGAGTTTACACATTATTTCTATTAACTATTTAATCAAACTAATCATCTTGAAATAGTTTCATTTCCATTGGTATTTGATAAATCCATATTGTCATTTACTAAGGAAAATCATTATAGATCACATCTAGATAAAAGTTAAACAATCCCGCGTTATAAAGTAGATTAATGCATATATTTTCCCATTTAATTCATTACTAAAAATCCATCTATTTCAATTCACTATAAGAATTAAACACTCATTCAATCACCTTTCATTGGGAAATTGGTCCCATACAATCCAGTCAAAGCCACGACCTAAATGGAAAAGGATTTGTCTTAAGTTCCAGACCGGGTGGTTTTCCCCCTATGTTGAAGCCACAATTTTCAAGGTCTCAACACCTTCTTGTCAGACTCTTCCTCGACTAATGCTTTAAATTTAAAAAACTTTGTGAAAGTTTGATCCTTCTTCTACATGAAAGGTATCCAGTATTTACGAGAAAATTTATCAACAAATATAACATAATATCTATGTTTGACTATGGATGCTGTTGAGAATAGTCCACACATATCTTAATGGAATCACTCTAGAATTTCCTTTACTTGACAGTCCTTGTCGTGAAAGGAAGCCTTGGTGTATTTTCATAAAGTAAAACCCTCGCATGTATCTACTTGCTCTAGCATACCTCTGGGAAGACCAGTAGAGACCTGCTTCATGATTTTCAAAGCCCCATGATGCAAGTGGCCCAATTTCCTATGTCACAACTCGCTAACATCTCGCCTTTGCACCTTTCATGCTCAAAGACGCACAATCCTCTACCTCCAACATATAGAGATTCTTAACTTGAATCCTTATCTTCTTTACTTGACCCATGGCTATGTTTTAAAAGAACACCTTCCCTTTCTAGAAAATCACATCATAACCTCTATCGTCAAGAATGGCGACCAATACTAAGTTCTTCTTGAACCTAAACACATACATAACATCCCTCAAGGTGAGAGGATCACTCTGCTCCCTCTGAAAAGTAACCATGCCCAATCTAGTAGCACTATACCTCCTGCTGTCACTCGTCTCAATATACATCTGGAGATCTTTCTCATCTAGGTCATTGAACAACTCCTTATCACCATTCATGTGGAATGTAGCTCCAGTGTCAAGGTACCATACACTACCCATTATATATGACACCATGCATGCAATGAGAGTAACATCCAATTTTAATTGAGAGACCAAAGCCTCACTCGTCACTCCCCTGAGGACTTCTTATTGGACTTCTTGAGTAGACAATTGGTAGAAAAATGGCCCAACTTGTGACAATGAAAGAAATTAACTTTCATCATGTATTTCTTTTTACGTCCATGGAAAGAATCCAATTTGGAATGAGATGCCTTCCCTTTCCCTTTCCTTTCCTTAATCGCTAAGGCACAGTTTTCCTCATCATCAGTCTTTGATGAGGAACCATCTCCGATGTTCCTTCTGATCTGCTCCTACATCAAATCGAACCATAGTCGTTCTCGATGTGGGAGCTTCTCCCTTCCATTCATAGAGTCTTGATAGCTATTCCAACTCTTAGGAAGGCCTAGGAGAGCTAGTCTCACCATATCATCCTTGGTAATGGTGATTCCAACACTTCCAAGCTCATCACGATAGTGAGTGAACTTGGTCAATTATTTTCGAATGGTCTCACCTTTCTCCATATTTATTTTTCAAAGTTTGTCTTTCAGTGCCAAGTTCCTATGGTCATTGTCATTATGGAATAGGTCTGTAAATTCTTTCCACATGGCATTCAGTGAACAAACTTGTGTATTATATTTTTTTCTAAATGATTTGTTCATCATATTCTCCTCACATTCTCATCAAGTACATTTGAGGCACCAAATTTTATCATACACATTGGTCAATATGGTCCAATATTACTCAATAGTAGTTCTTATATAGGTATTAATGAGAATTTAGAATTTATAGAAATCATCATTTTAGAGAGGGTACATTAGGATTTCAAGTTGACCACCCTCAATTTTGTTTCTGTTGCACATTCTACACATTCTATTACTTCACTAGGCTTTGCTAGTAGTTCAAATTCCAACATCATGATTTGGTTTGAGTGAGTTGGTTTTAGTTATGCTAAAGTTCAATTTTCTAGTGAAGTTGAGACTAACTAGGCTATCATCATCCATATTGTTAAATTGTACAATTTCAGGAAAACCTAAGTAATATTAGTTGGTGGATCGTTATTGATGTGCATTGGGAAATCGTAAAATGTATTGTTCCATAAATGGATTCAAAAATTTTGGAAATCTTAGATCTGAAAAAGTGGAAATTTGGACGATTGAATACCTATAAATTTTATGAAAGGATTTTTAATAGATTTTGTGATATGAATGGATCAAATAGGATGAAATTTCTAACTGAAGATGTGGCCTTATGAAGAGTCAGAATGTGGGCAGGGAAGTTTCACATGCCAATTGACATGGCATTGTATGGCATTGACACAAGACTAAAGGACTACAATGTGTATTTGGACGAGTTTATAGGAACTCGTCATAATTAATATCAAGATACCTGATATCTGGGATACATTTTATAGCACGATTTAATGAATAAAGTGAATACATTATTTACTAATAAATCATTTCTTTATGGGGTTTCATGCAAAAAATCATTTAAATCTTAAATAAAGGCATGTTACACATAATGTAAATATCCCATATGTCCACATATTAGATATCTTATATTGTACTAAATGTTTATGTTATATTTGGATCTAGATATCTTAACGAATGATTTACATGAAAACATTCCCGATTATGATTATTTCCCCCTTTTTCTTCAATCCACATCTGGTCATATTTTAAAATAATTCTTCATGTTCTTCCGGATTACTCGATACCAAGTACAATTTTAATCATATATAACATTTTGACATAGGTCAAAACAAAAAATAAAATATTACACTTGTTTTAGTTTAGATACCTCTTAGTGCTAGATCCTATTTCTAGTGTTCTTGTTTGCATTGTGATCTTCTTTATTGCCATTCTCTTGAGGATGGACAAAAATTAATAATGGTGATTTTGAAATAACATTATATCACAAGAATTATCGATATAACAATAGAAAACATTATAAAAGAAACCCTAATTTTGTTTGCCCTATTTTTTCTCAACATCTATGGTCTTGGAAAATTTGCTATGTAGAAATAAAAATTTCATAAAAATCAAATTCAACACAAAACTAAATCACACACCTTGTATCCAAGTGCTTGGTGGGATAAATTTGAGCAATAATTCGATGATGTTTTTTGCGTATATGACTCCAACCGTAGTTAATATTTCAAATACAAAAATGAGAATGAAAGCACAAGAAAAACAACATGAGGAGAATTTAGATGCAATAAATAATTAATAAACTAGAAGAAAAATCATACCAGTGCTTTATTCCCAATTAATAGAGTAAGATTTTCTCCTACTACCCTGCATGAAAAATGACAGTTTATGGTCTTTCACTCAAATAAAAACAAAATTGTAAAAGAAAGACAAATACTGCATGAATTGTTTTCATGGAAAAGTTTTTTATTTCTTATAAATCTTTATGTAACTCCCACTCGGCCAAGACATACAAGACAAATATCAAACAAATTTTGTTGTCTCATCTAAAACCTTACCACTTTGAGATATTTTCTTCAACTAGTTATTCCACTTCAACATCTAAACTGAAACTAGTTGTCCTACGCATACTCATGAGACGAATGGGGCAAACTTGTATTAAATTTGAAAAGATATTAAAATTAATTTCTTGAATAAATAATAGTTTAAAATACTTGTGTGCATGAATACCTAAATGAGCTCTTGGTTTTGAGAATAAATTGTTGGAGAAGTTTAATCTTGGAGCAAACCTCCCTCCACTTGATGAAGCAGCAGTGAAATCAACATTGGCTTTGTTGTTGCTCTGTTGGATTCAGTGTGTTTTTCTCCAATATTATCTAAATCCTAATGTATTCTCTACTGAACAGGGCCAACCACGTGAAGGTAGAAGCTCTCATGGCCCCTGCACCCCACCAACCACCCACCGCCCCAAACCACCACCACCCCCCCCCCCCCCCCCCCCCCCCCCCCCCTCCCAACCACCAAATTACTCTTAACTCCTCAGTACCCAATCTATCTACTATATAGGAAATAGTTGAAAGAAAGACATTCAAACATTAAAAAAAATAAAAAAAAAAAAAAAATAAATGAAAAATATAAAATAAAAAAAATGAAAAATATAAAATATAAAATAAATAAATATAAAACATTACTTCATTCATTCATTCGTAAATCCACAAAAAATTTCACCTCAATAATTTTTATCATAAAAAATATGTTTACATAATATGAAACAATGTCATGTACATAAAGAGACATATACCAATTATACATTAACATATAAAATTCTTCATTCATCCATTAATCATAGACAAGATATACCTCATCTCAAAAACAATTATCCTAAAAATATGTTTTCATAATATGGTACATGATGTTTCTAATGATATAACTATTAGAATAATTTCTTTCTAATTTTCTTTATTTTTTATGGCCTAGTCATGTCTTAATGACATTGTCAAGTCTACTTCAAGAGGGGTGGATCATAATCTCTAACAAAAAAAAAATGTTAAAATTGATATCTTTTATTATTCTTCATTAATACGAAAAATTAGAGTTTTCTCTACCTCGTTCACTAGTCGACACTTCAGCCTCCCTATTATTATTTCTTCATTCACATTTTCGACTTGCTCTCTATAATAGTATTGTAATATTATCTACTTCCTCTCTATTTCTTGGTCCTATAAAATTTTCTCTTACTTCGTGAATGAATGCTTCACGTATCTCCTTCAAATGATGAAATAATAGGTTATTTACACTTATTGGTCAGTATGAATTTGAGTCGACATGAAAAATTTGATTTGAACCTGACTTGTAGGCTTGTAATGAAGGCTAAATTGATTATCTTATGTTTGGAGGCCAACTTTAAAGGAAGAATGGTAATCGTTCTGGGAGAAGAAACAGATTTGGTGGAGGAAATATTTATACAAAAAAAATTATTCCTTTCTTCACCTTAAGGATCCCAAGAATGGTATCTTATGAAAATGAAGTTGACATTGACTCAACAAAAATTTGGCTTCATAATGCCCAAAAAATGTATTTTAAGGGAAAATTTAAGCGATTATATTTTAGAGCCCTGCCCCTTGCTCATTCAGTATTTTATGTTCTGTAATGGCTATGGAGTCAAAGGAATTTTTTTAACAAAATATTTCAATGTACAATCCATTTTTTAGAGTCAACGATAAAAGTTGAAAGAGATGAAAATTATGTTCATTACACAAGTATCAACTCCTTGCAATTTTGTCGAATGAGCTATAATTCGAGAACAACATCACTTTCAATATGTTTGATCACATTTCTTAATTATGGAGAGGTTCCAAAAGATTCATGTATTAAGCTTGTAATCAATACTATAGAAAAAATTCAGAACGAACTTAAAGATGAAACAAAATCTTGGAAAGTTGTAAAGCAATATAGAGATTTAGATGATGAACACATATGTATTAGAATGTTAGGATTTGGCATTATTTTGCATGAATGAATGTTTTCTTGATTGACTGGAACCACCCTTGTGATATCATGAATGAAATGTGAAGCAACAATCTCAAAATAGGTATCTGGAATAAGCACATGTAGCTAGTGACTATGTGGAATGATTGTGTTAACTGGTGATTATGTGGCATGATGACATCTCATAATGATGTGGAACGAGGTATTACTTTGACTTACATGGCATGTTAATGTATTCACTATAGTCAATCAATCAAATCTATGAACTACTAGATACCGGTTAATCTAATAAGAATTCATTCATGCAAAAGAATTCCACATGATAACATTATAAGACATATGTGTTTGTCATCTAAATCTCTATATTTTTTTACAACTTTCTAAGATTTTGTTTCATCTTTTAGTCATTCTAAACTTCTTCTATAACATTGATTACAAGCTTAATAAAGAAATTTGTTGGAACCTCCCCATACGTAAGCAATGTGATCAAACATCTTGAGCCAGATGTTGTGCTCAACTTATAGATCATTCCATAGATTTCCAAGGAGTTGATACTTGGTTAATGAACATAAATTTTATCATTGACTCTTAAAAATGGATTTTTTTTACATGGAAATATTCTATTAAAAAAATGTTCCTTGGACTGCATAGCCATTATAGAAAATACAACACCGAATGATCAAAGGAAAGGCTTCTGAAATCTAATTGCCTAAATTTTTTCCTTAAAATACATTTTCTGGGCATTGTGAAGCCAAATTTTTGTTGAGTCAAAGTCAAAGTCATTTTTATAACAGACCCTTCTTGGGCTTCTTAAGGTCAAGAAAGTAATAATGTTTTTGTATCCAAATACCTTCTCCACCAAATCAGTTCCTTCTCCCAAAAGGATTACCACTCATCCTTCAAAACTAGCCTCCAAATAGAAGATAATCAAGTTGGTCTTCATTACAAGCCTACAAGTCAGGTTCAAGTGAAATTTTTCATGTCAGTTCAATGCACAGTGACCAATAAGTATAAATAACCTACTATTTCACATTTAAAAGAGAGAAATGAAGAATCTGTTCAAGTAAGAGAAACTACTATAGGACCAAGAAATGGAGAGGAAGAAAATAATCTTAGAAGAATATTATAGAAAGGAAGTGAAAACTGTGAATTATAGAAATAATTACAAGGAGAATGAAGTTCCTTATTGCAGAGATGATTACAGAAGGGGATGTGACTATTGCAGAGGGAAGGTCGAGATTTTTGAAGAAGGAAGGCTGAAATTTCTAAAGTAGGAGGGTCAAGACTATTGTAGAAGGAGTGTCAAAATTTTGAACTTGAAACAAAGGAGCCAAGAACCATGATTGCAGAGAAAATTGTAGGAGAAACAGGTTTGGTCGTTGGAGTAAGTCTATTTATTTATTCAAAGGGTAAAGCTCGTCTCAAACTGATTTAATCTACTAGAGAAAGTGTTGACTAGGTTTTCTCCTTCATAGGGGTTTTTCCCTAGACGTGTGTTTACATCTTGTGTTCTTATATTTGTCATCTTCATGTTGTGATTTACTTGATGAAAGGAACACAAACATAATCATCGTATAATTTCACAAGTAAATGTCAAGATAAGAGAAATAAAATTGAAGAATCTAACTCACATAATTCCCTAGATTTCTCAACAAAGGACAGGTATTAGTGCTCATTTGAGTCACACAAGTAATTTGATCTCTTCAAGAAGTCTGAGGAAAAATTCAGAGTGAGAAAGAGGTGAAGGATAACAAGGAAATCAAGACGGTATATTTGTTTGTTTGTGCAGCAATTATTTGTTTTGAAAGCTTGCACGTATGGGAAGAAAGTTATCTCTATCCTTATTTCGAGCTAAAGAAGAGTAGAAGACCAAGTTATAGAGAGAAGCATTATTGTTTGGGTGGCTAGCCTATAATTTGTTGATGATCAAAGGTCTTGGAATTATTCCTTGAATTTCTATAAGAAGAGAACTTTTTGGGCTTTTCCCCTCTGGAGGCTTTTTAGGCTCGCCTAGAGCCTATTTATGGTGTTCTTGTTTGCAATGTGATCTTGTTTATTGGCATTGTATTCATTATGAACATAAGATAATAATGTTGATGATGAACTAACATTATATCATAATAATTTTCAGTATAACAATAGAAGCAATTATAAAAGAAACCTTAATTCTATTTTCCCTAGTTTATCTCAATATCTATGGTCTTGGAAAATTTGCAATGTAGAAATAAAAAATTTCTCGAAATCAAATGCAACAAAAAATAAAATCACACACCTAGTGGCCAAGTGCTTGCTGGGCTAAAGTTGAGCAGCAAATTGATAATTTTTTTTCACATATATGACTCCAAATGTAGTTAATCTTTCAAATCTAGATATGCGAATGAAAGTACCTACAAAAAAGGAAGGAGGATATGTTAGATGTGATAAATAATTAACAAAATAGAAGAAAAATCAGACTAGTGCCTTATTCCCAATTAATGGATTGAGAGTTTCTCCTACTACCCTACATTAAAATGACAGTTTATGGTCTTTGATAAAAACAAAATTGTCAAAGAAAGAGAAATATTACATCAAATTTTTTCATGGAAAAGTTTGTTATTTCTTATAAATCTTTATATAACTCCCACTATGCCAAGACATAGAAGACAAATATAAAAAAAAATTGTTGTCTCACCTAAACCCTTACCATTTTGAGTTATTTTCTTTAGATACTTATTCACTTCAACATCTAAATTGAAACTAGTTGTCCTGCACATATTCATGAGACCAATGAGGCAAACTTAAATTAAATTTGGTCGAATATTAAATTTAGTTTCATGAATAAATAATAATTCAAAATAATTGCTGCATGAATATCTGAATGATGTCCTCCTGGTTTCGAGAATAAATTGTTGGAGTATTTTAATATTGGAGAAAACCTCCCTCCACTCAGCAAAGCAACAGTGAAGTCAACATTGACTTTTTTCTTCCCTCACGGTTTTAGGATGTTTTAATCCAATATTATCCCAATCCTAATTTATTCTCTACTCAAAAGGGCTAACCATGTGAAGGTGGAAGCTCACATGGCCTTTGCCCCCTCTCCCCCCACATCACTTTAAATTCTGTAGTACCCAATCTATGTACTATATATGAAATAGTTCAAAACAAAATATTAAGATACATAAAATAATAAATAGAAAACATTCATTCTAGATGGATTCAAGACATTTGGAACTATTAGATCTGAAAAAGTGGAAATTTGGAAGATTGAATACCTATAAATTTTATGAAAGGATTTTAAAAATATTTTGTGATATGAATGGATCAAATAGGATGACATTTCGAACTGAAGATGTGGCTTTATGAAGAGTCGGCATGTGGGCAGGGAAGTTTCACATGTCAACTGATGTGGCATTGTATAGCATTGACATAGGGCCAAAGGGCTATGATGTGGATTTCGACACGTTTATAGGAACTCGTCATAAATAATATGAAGATACTAGATACCTTGGATACATTTTATAGCACGATTTAATGAAGTGAATACATTATTTAATAATAATATCATTTCTTTATGGGGTTTCATGCAAAAATCATTTAAATCTGGAATAGAGGCATGTTACACATAATGTAAATATCCCATCCACATATTAGATATCTTATATTGTCCTAAATTTTTATGTTATATTTGGATCTGGATCTCTTAAGGAATGATTTACATGAAAACATTCCTAATTATGATTATTTCCCCCTTTTTCTTCAACCCACATCTGGTCATATTTTAAAACTATTCTTCATGTTCTTCGACATTACTCGATACCAAGTACAATTTTAATCATATATTACATTTGGACCTAGGTCAAAAAAAAATATTACACTTGTTTTAGTTTAGATACCTCTCAGTGCTAGATCCCATTTCTAGTGTTCTTGTTTGCATTGTGATCTTCTTTATTGGCATTGTCTTGATCATGAACAAAAAATAATAATGTTGATTATGAAATAACATTATATCACAAGAATTATCAATATAACAAGAGAAATCATTATAAAAGAAACCCTAATTTTGTTTGCCCTATTTTTTCTCAATATATATGGTCTTGAAATATTTGCAATGTGGAAATAAAAATTTCACTAAAATCAAATTCAACACAAAACTAAATCACGCACCTTGTATCTAAGTGCTTAGTGGGCTAAATTTGAGCAATAATTCAATGTGTTTTTTCCTGTATATGACTCCAACCATAGCTAATATTTCAAATCCAAATATGAGAATGAAAGCACCTGCAAAACAACATGAGGAGAATTTAGATGCGATAAATAATTAATAAACTAGATGAAAAATCATACCAATGCCTTATTCCCAATTAATAGAGTAAGATTTTCTCCTACTACCCTGCATGAAAAATGATAGTTTACGGTATTTCACTCAAATAAAAACACAATTGTAAAATAAAGACAAATAATACATGAATTGTTTTCGTGGAAAAGTTTTTTATTTCTTATAAAGCTTTATGTAACTCCCACTCAGCCAAGACATACAAGAAAAGTATCAAAAACAAATTGTTGTCTCATCTAAAACCTTACCACTTTGAGATATTTTCTTCAAATAGTTATTCCACTTCAACATCTAAACTGAAACTAGTTGTCCTACACATATTCATGAGACCCATGAGGCAAACTTATATTAAATTTGAAAAGAAAATAAAATTAATTTCTTAAATAAATAATAATTTAGAATATGTGTGTGCATGAATACCTAAATGATCTCCTCTTGGTTTTGAGAATAAATTGTTGGATAAGTTTAATCTTGGACCAATCCTCCCTCCACTCGATGAAGCGACAGTGAAATCAACATTGACTTTGTTGTTACTCTATTGGATTGAGCGTGTTTTTCTCCAATATTATCCAAATCCTAATTTATTCTCTATTGTACAGGGCCAACCACATGAAGGTGGAAGCTCTCATGACCCCTCAGCCAACCCCCACCCCCCCCCCCCCCCCCAACATCACTCTTAATTCCCCAGTACCCAATCTATATACAATATAAGAAATAGTTGAAAGCAGGACATTAAAAGATAAAAAAAAGAAATAGAAAACATTATTTCATTCATTCATTCGTAAATCCACAAAAAAATTCACTTCAATAAGTTTTATCATATAAAATAGGTTTACATAATATGAAACAATGGAATGTACATAAAGAGACATATACTAATTATTCATTAACATATAAAATTCTTCATTTATACATTAATCATAGACAAAAAAATACCTCGTCTCAAAAACGATTATCCTAAAAAATATGTTTTCATAATATGGTGCATGATGTTTCTAATGATATAACTATTACAATCATTTCTTTTTAATTTTCTTTATTTTTTATGGCGTAATCGTGTACTCATGACTTTGTCGAGTCTACTTCAAGATGGGTGGATCATCATCTCTAACAAAAACAAAAAAAATGTTGAAATTGATATTTTGTATTATTATTCATTAATACAAATAAAATTAAAGTTTTCTTTACCTCAATATCTACTCAACACTTCGGCCTCCCTATAACTATTTCTTCATTCACATTTTTGGCTTCTTCTCTATAAGTCTTGTAAGATTCTCTGTTTCCTCTCTATTTCTTGGTCCTGTAAAAGTTTATCTTATTTCTTGAATGAATGCTTCACTTATCTCCTTCAAATGGTGAAATAGTAGGCCATTTATACTTATTGGTCACTCTGCATTTAAGCTGAGATGAAAATTTTTACATGAACCTGACTTGTAGGCTTGTAATAAAGGCTAAATTGATTATCTTATGTTTGGAGGCTGACTTTGAAGGAAGAGTGGTAATCCTTTTTGGAGAAGAAACTGATTTGGTGGAGGAAATATTTAGACAAGAAACATTATTCCTTTCTTCACATTAAGGATCCCAAGAATGGTGTCTTATGAAAATGAATTTGACATTGATTCAACAAAAATTTGGTTTCATAATGCCCAAAATATGTATTTGAAGGAAAAATTTAAGGAATTATATTTCAAAGTCCTGCCCATTGCTCATTCAATGTTGTATGTTCTATAATGGCTAGGGAGTCAAAGGAATTTTTTTTGAACAAAATATTTCCATGTACGATCCATTATTTAGAGTCAATGATAAAAATTGAAAGAGATGAAAATTATGTTCATTACACAAGTATCAACTTCTTGCAATTTTGTGGAATGAGCTATAAGTCGAGACTCAAGCACAAGATCTCTTTCAAGATGTTTGATCACATTTCTTAATTATGGAGAGGTTCCAAAAGATTTATGTATTAAGCTTGTAATCAATGCTATAGAAAAAATTCAGAATGAACTTAAAGATGAAACAAAATCTTTGAAAGTTGTAAAGCAATATAGAGATTTAAATGATGACCATATATGTCTTAGAATGATATCATGTGGAATTCCTTTGCATGAATGAATGTTTTCTTGCTTGAATGAAACCGCGCTTGTGACACCATGAATGAAATGTGAAGCAACAATCTCAAAATAGGTATCTGGAATAAGCACATGTAACTGGTGGCTATGTGGCATGATTGCGTTAACGGGTGATTATGTGGCATGATGACATCTCATAATTGCATGGAACTAGGTATGACCTTGACTTGCATGGCATGTTAATGTATTCACTATAGTCAATCTGTTATGAAACCATCTCACAAAAGATAGAAAAGATAGATCAATGCCTTAGAATTCAGCCTCTTCGAGGTGGCAACCTCCTTTACATTACATAAATGAACAATTCTTCGATGATTCAAATGACAAAACCTCCTTTCTATATATAGGAGGAGTCACAATATAACCCAGCTGACCTAACAATAATAATATAAAGCCACAAAAATAACAATAAAGGGATTATATGGGGCACAATAATAACAATATGTGGACAATAGGGGCACAAAAATATTAATAAGGGATACAACTACAATAGTAATGGGGTAATCACTAGTATTATAGGGACCTAACATGCCCCTCTCCTTCAAAAAAGTGTTGTCCTCAATGCTTGAGTAGTTCTTGATGCTTCTATATAAAATTGTCATCCTCCCATGTGGAATCTTCAACGGATAAGTTCTTCCACTTGATGAGATACTCCGAAATTGGTCGATTTCATAGCTGTTGAGTTCTTGTTTCTATGACTGCTTCCGATTCCAATATAATTTTTCCTTCCTCGTCAAGTTCTGGCAATATTGTTTGAACTAGGAGCTTGACGCCTATAACCTTCTTTAAACATGAAACATGGAAAACTGGGTGCACTTGAGAAGCTGCAGGAAGCTCCAATTTATATGCCATAGTACCAATCTTTTGCAACACCTTGTAAGGACCATAATACTTTGGTGATAATTTATTATCCTTCTTAGCTTGCTTGAGGGACATTTGTTTATATGGTTGTAGTCGTAGGAATACCCAATCACCTATATCAAAACTTCTTTCGCTGCGATGTTGATCTGCCTATTGTTTCATTCTATTATGTGCCAACGTGAGGTTATCCTTTAAGAGTTGGAGGAATTGTTGTTGATGTTCGATGTGATGTTCCACTACTTGAACCTTAGAATTTTATCTTAAATATGATGTGATGGATGGTGGTCGATATCCATAAAGTGCCATAAATGGGTTCATTTTTGTTGTTGTATGGAAGGAAGTGTTATACCACCATTCAGCCAGAGGTAACCATTTAACCCATTGTGTATGTTTATCAGATACAAAGCAAGGAAGATATTCTTCCAAACATTTGTTTACTATATTAGTTTTCCCATCAGATTAAGGATGATAAGATGAGCTATGAGATAACTAAGTACCAAGACAAGAAAATAATTCTATCCAAAAATTTCCAGTGAAAATGGGATCTCTGTCACTTGCAATAATCTTTGGGTTTCCATGTAGCTTTTGAATTGTCTCCATAAATGCAATAGAAACTATACTGGCTTTAAATGGATCTGATAATGCACAAAAGTGTGCATACTTGGTAAGTCTGTCAACTACCACCATGATGACACTCTTTCCCTCAGACTTTGGTAAACCTATGATAAAATCCATTGAAACCTCCTCCCAATGTTGGCTTGGAATGGATAAAGGTTGTAATAGACCCGAGGTCTTAATTGTTTCAACTTTATTTTGTTAGCAAACCAAACATTCTGCCACAAAATTTTGAATATCCAATTTAAGGCCATCCCAAAAAAAATGCTTCTTAACCCTGTGGTAAGTTCTTAAAAACCCTGAGTGCCCTCCTAAGGGAGAAGTTAGCAATTCCATAAGAATCTTTTGTTTGAGTTGGGAATTCTTACAGAGGTATAAGCGATCTTTGTACCATAACGAATCATTTTACCAGCTAAATGTATTAGATGTACTGGAATCTTGTTGTAACTTTCGAATAAGTGCCCACACTTCTTCATCATTCTTCCATTCCTCCCTTGCTTCGTTTATCCAATATGGTTGGGTAATAGAAATGGCGCACAAAATTCTTCCACATCTCATCCTTTCTTGAGAGTGCATCTGCCACCACATTTTGCTTCCCTTTTTTGTAGATGATTTCAAATTCATAACCCAACATCTTTGTGACCCACTTTTGTTGCTCTTCAAAAGATAATCTATGTTCTAAGAAGTATTTAAGGCTAACATGATCCGTTTTTACCTTGAAGTGTGTTCCCATTAGGTAGGGTTACCATTTCTTAAGTGCATGTCGTATTTCCAACATTTCCTTCTCATAAATAGCTTTGTGTAAAAACTTTCCCTTGATTGGAGGACTTTCAAAAGTAATGGGTCTTTCATCTTGCATTAAAACAACACCAATTTCATTTCGTAAAGCATCACATTCCACAATAAAGGTTTTCGTGAAGTCTGGTGTAGCTAAAACCGGTGCTTCGCACATTGCCTCTTTAAGATGTTCGAAGGCCTTTGTTGCTTCTGGAGTCCATTAAAATGCATCTTTCTTCAATAATGTTGTTAGAGGTGCTACTATTCTCCCATAATTCTTAACAAACTTGTGATAATACCCTGTCAACCCAACAAATCCTTGCAGGTGATTTATGGATGTGGGGATTTTCCATTCCTTAATGGCCTTAATTTTTCTACGGTCTTCCTTCACTCCTTCATGAGATACAATATGACCCAGATATTCCACATCTTGTACTCCAAAGAAACATTTGGATCTTTTTGCATATAATTATTTCTCCTCCAATAGTTGTAGCACCCTGTCAATATGTTCAACATGATCCTTCCAAGACTTGCTATAGATTAGTATATCATCAAAAATAGTAACACAAATTTTCTAAGGGTGGGTTTGAAAATGGAATTCATCAAACCTTGAAATGTAGAAGGTGCATTGGTAAGGCCAAAAGGCATGACCAAAAATTCATAATGACCCTGATGAGTTCTAAATTCTATTTTCGAAATGTCTTCAGTCTTCATTCTGATTTGATGATATCCTGAACGAAGATCCAACTTGGTGAAGTAAATTGATCCATGCAATTCATCCAATAATTCATCAATGATAGGAATGGGAAACTTATATTTAATAGTGAGCTTGTTGAGCTCGCTATAATCCGGACGCATGTGCCATGATCCATCCTTCTTGTGCACCAATACTACTGGAGCAAAGAAAGAAATTTGACTAGGTTGAATTATACCAGCCTCTAGCACTTATGCAACCATACGTTCAATTTTGCTCTTTTGGGCATAGCGATATCTATACGGCTTGATGTTTGGAGGAACACTTCCTAGAATCAGATGAATAGCATGATCATGATCAAGAATAGGTGGGAGACCTTTGGGAGTCTCAAATACCTTGGAATGATTGTCCAGGACTTTTTGGAGAGCTGGAGAAATAGATGATTCCGATGTCGAAACATCTAGAGAACATAATTGTGAAATTACACCTCTTTGTTCCTTTTTTAGAAGCTTTGTCATACCATTAGAGCTGATTATCTTTCCTGGTTTCCCTGCAATACCCCTTAATTCAACTTCCTTTCCTTTGACAGAAAATTTCATGAAAAGTTATTGAAAATTAAAAGCTATTGTACCCAAGGATTGTATCCATTGGACTCCTAGTATAACATCAGCACCACCCATTGGAATGGAAAGCATTGGGCTAGTCAATACAAATTCTCCCATGGATAGCTTGAAATTATGACACTTTCCAAAGCGATTTATCATTCCTCCATTTGCAACCATCACTTGACACTCTGGTGTTGGATATATGAAGCAATTCAATTCTTTTTCTATCTTACAACAAATAAAATTATGGGTACTTCCTTAATCAATCAACACTATTACCTTTTTCTTCTTGATTTGTCCTTCTATCTTGATGGTTTGAGGAGTGGTAATTCCAACCAATGCATTACAAGAGATGGTCGAATTCATTTCTTCTTTTTCTAGGCTTTGTTCCTGGAGTATATCCTCTTCTTTTGACCTTACTTGCTCCTTCTATTCTTCCTCTTCACAATCTATGTAGAATAATTTCTTCTCAGCACACTTATGACCTTTAGTTTATTTTCTATCGCAACTGTAACAAAGACCTCTTTCTGTTTTCTCTTCCAATTGTTGTGGTGTCAACCTTATAGGTTGTGGAAGACTAAGGGCATGTTATGAAACCAACTCACAAAAAGATAGAAAATATAGATGAACATCTTATCATTCAGCCTCTTCGAGGGGCCAACCTCATTTACATTACATAAATGAACAATTCTTGGATGATACAAATGAAAAGACCTCCTTTCTATATATAGGAGTCTAAGGGGTCATAATATAATCAGACCTGACATAACAATAATAATGTAAGGGCACAATAATAACAATAGTGGGCTTCTATGGGGCACAATAGTAACAATATGCGCACTACATGGGTACATCAATATAATAAGGGGGTTGTACTAATAACAATAAGGGGTTACACTAGTAGTGTAGGGGCCTAACATGCCCCTCTCCTTCAAAGAGTGTTGTATTCAATGCTTGAGTAGTTCTTCATGCTTATGTATAAAATTCTTGTCCTCCCATGTGGAATATTCAATGTGTAAGTTTTCCACTTGATGAGATACTATGAAATTGATCAATTTCATAGCTGTTAGGTTCTTTCTTCTGTGACTGCTTCAGGTTCCAATATGATTTTTCCTTCCTCTTCAATTTCTGGAAATATTGTTTGAATTGGGATCTTTTGCAACTTTTGAATAAGTGGTCATGCTTCTTCGTCCTTCTTCCATTCATCCCTTGTTCCATTTATCCAATCTAGTTTGATAATAGAAATAGCACAAAACAATGCTTCCACATCCTCATCCTTTCTTGAGAGTGCATCTGCAACAAAATTTTTCTTCCATTTTCTATAGATGATGTCAAAGTCATAACCCAACATATTTTTGACACATTTTTTCTATTCTTCTAAAGATAATAGTTGTTCTAAAAATTATTTAAGACTATCATGATCCATTTTTACCTTGAAGTGTCTTCCCATTCGATAAGGTCACCATTTTTTAAGTGCATGTAGCATTGCCAACGTTTCCTTCTCATAAATAGCTTGCTTGAGATGTAGCAGTAAAAATACCCAATCACCTACATCAAAACATTTTTCACTACGATGTTGATCTACCTGTTGCTTCATTCGATTTTTCACCCAAGTGGCGTTATCCTTTAAATGTTGGAGAACTTGTTGTTGATGCTCGATGTGATCTTTCACTTCTTGAACCTTTTTCCTCTCGATATGTCCTTCTATCTTTAGAGTTTGAGGAGTAGTAATTCCGACCAATGAATTACAAGATATGGTTGGATTCATTTCTTATTTCTCGATGTGATCTTTCACTTCTTGCACCTTTTTCTTCTTGATATGTCCTTCTATCTTGAGATTTTGAGGAGTGGTAATTCTCTCCAATGCTTTACAAGATATGGTCTGATTCATTTCTTCTTTCTCTGGGGTAGGGTCCTGGCGTATATCCTCTTATTTTCATGTTTCTTGATCCTTTTCTTCCTCCTCTTCATACTCTATGTAAAATAATTTCTTCTCATCACACTTATGAGCTTTACTGCATTTGCTATCACAATTGTAACGAAGCCCTTTTTCTCTTTTTTCTTCCAATTGTTGTGGTGTAACCCTTGTAGGTTGTGGAAGGCTAGGAGAAACAACACTTCCATCTTTATAGTTGTGAGGGGTAGACTTACTTGTTTCCATAATTTTACTTTCCACTATGTCACAAAGTCGTTTTACTCTTTCCAATTGTTCTGGTGTTGCTCTAAAGAATGTGTTGCTCTTTGTATCCTCATAGTGTGCTATCATTTCCTCCGTGAGAATTGACCACGTAACAAGTTGTTTACAAGAACAAAGCCATTTATACCATAAAAGTTGATCTGGTTCTAAATATGAGGATACAATACATACCTTTTGTAACAGTGGTACACCATGTAGATCAAAATATTCCTCCATCTAAAGTATCCAATTTACTAGATCCTTGCCATCAAACTTCCTGATATCACCTTTTCTTGATTTTAGGAACTCGATCTTGAAATGACTATAACTCTGTAATTGCGGTTATTCCAATTCTAAAATTGTGACCTGCAGTAACCCTCTGAGTTATCTTTCCAATGCCACCAGTCTGATCAAATTTAGATTCTCCAAGGCAGAGTTATGCACAATCTCCCAAGAGGACCTAATTATAGACATTTTTAGAAGAGCGAACTTGTAGGAAGTGCCACGTATCACTATTTCGACTTAGGATCTGAAAAATATACACAAGAAACTACAATCCATCCTCTTTCTATAACTTCTTATGAAATTTAAGCCTCATGCTCAAAACAAAAGTTATGACTATTTTCACCAGGTCACTTGTTTGGAATGTAATTCAGGAATCTGCAAAAAGACCAACTTCCTCAGATCAAATCTCTACAAATATAGTGCGAAAAGATCTGAAATTAGGACCCCAGGTTCAGTGCGATTTCTTATAATATGTTTTTTTTTTTTCGCTTCTGAAACGTCGCAGAAAAAAAATTATAGCGAAAATGCCACGATGACCTATTTGGAGCAGCGAAACCCTAGAATCCAAAGCTCTGATACCAAATGTTATGAAACCAGCTCACAAAAAGATAGAAAAGATAGATGAACACCTTATAGTTCAGCCTCTTCGAGGGGGCAACCTCCTTTACATTACATAAATGAACAATTCTTGGATGATACAAATGAAAAGACCTCCTTTCTATATATAGGAGTCTAAGGGGTCATAATATAATCAGAGCTGACATAACAATAATAATGTAAGTGCACAATAATAACAATAGTGGGCTTCTATGGGGAACAATAGTAACAATATGGGCACTACATGGGTACATCAATATAATAAGGGGGTTGTACTAATAACAATAAGGGGTTACACTAGTATTATAGGGCCCTAACAGGGCAACAACACTTCCATCTTTATAGTTGTGAGTGGTATGCTTCCTGGTTGCCATAACTTTACTTTCCATTTTTCTTGCTAACCTGAATGCCTTCTCTAATGAATTATGTTCCCAAAGGCGAACATCATGTTGGATATTATACTTTAAAGTCCCTATGAACACATCAATCCTATGCTCCTCTAGAATATTTTTTACCCTTATGTTCAATTTTTGGTACTCCTCAATGTGATCCATTATTGAACCCTTTTGTTTGAGACTTATCAATTGGCTAAAAAAAGTGTTTCTTTTTGTATCCTCATAATGTGCTGTCAATTCTTAAATAAAAATTTCCCAAGTGATAATTTGTTTACGAGAGCCAAGCCATTGATACCATACAAACTGATTTGATTCCAAATATAAAGTTGCAATACGTACCTTTTGTGTGTTTTGCACATTATTGAGATCGAAAAATTGCTCCATCTGTAATATCCATGTTGCGAGATTCTTGCCATCAAACTTCCTCATATCAATTTTTGGAATATGGTGGGTCTTCGATCCAACATCAGAGTCTATGAAATAATGATTAACATTTCTTTTTTTATCATCATGAGTTTCCTTTACTACCCTTTCACCATTAGTAAGTATTTCTTGTAGAAACTTTGTCAAATCTGTCTTCAAATCTTCCATGCCTGTCTTCAAATCTGTCTTCAAATCTATCTTCAAATCATCCATTTTAGCTTCCATGTCATTCATCTAAGCTTCTATGCCTTTCTTTAAAAAATCCATCTTAGCTTCTACACCTTTCTTTAAACCATCCATATTAGCTTCTACATATTTCTTTAAACCATCCATCTTAGATTCTGTTACTTTTTGTGCAAGTGACACTTGTTGCACTTGGTCTCATAATTTTGATATATCATGTTGCATTTCTTCCTCTTCTTCATGAGTCATGCTAGAGATTTCAGGTTTCATACTAGGTGTTTGCATTTTCTTTGCTTTAGGCATCAATTACCGATAATAATGCTTTACTATGCCCTTCGAATTTCTTCAAACTAATTTTTCAAACCAAGCTTATGCAAAAATTTAAAAAAAACTAAACACCTTTTTTCACTTTGTAGGAGCTTGATATTGAATCTAATGTATCTCTATAATTTCGGATCATCCAGTTCTGAAATTGTGACCCATGATAGCCCTCTGTGTCCTCTTTCCATTGCCACCAGTTTGATCCAAATTGGATTTTCCAAGGAAGAGTTATGCTAAATCTCCCATAGTGACCTGATTATACACTAGTTCAATAGAGAGAACTTGTACGACGTGCCATGAGTCATTGTTTCGACCTTTGGATCTAAAAAATATATACAAGAAACTGCAGTCCGTCCTCTTTTTGTAACTTCTTATCAATATTCAATCTGATGCTCAGAGAGAAAATTATGACGATTATCCCCAAGTCACCTATTTGTAATTTAATTCAAGAGTCTGCAAAAATACCAATTTCCTCATATCATATCTCCACAAATATGGTCCGAAAAGCTCTGAAATTCAGACCTGAGGTTCAGTGTGATTTTTTCTCAAATGGGTTTTTTTTTAGCTTCTAAAACATTACATAAAAAAAGTTATAGTGAAAATGCCACAATGACCTATTTGGAGCAGCAAAACCCTAGAATCCAAACTCTGATACCAAATGTTATGAAACCAGCTCACAAAAGATAGAAAAGATAGATCACTTCCTTAGAATTCAGCCTCTTCGAGGGGGAAACCTCCTTTACATTACATAAATGAACAATTCTTGGATGACTCAAATGACAAAACCTCCTTTCTATATATAGGAGCATAAGGAGTCACATTATAACCCGACCAACCTAACAATAATAATATAAAGCCACAAAAATAACAATAGAGGGATTCTATGGGGCATAGTAATAATAATATGGGGACAATAGGGGCACAACAATATTAATAAGGGATACAACTACAATAGTAATGGGGTAATCACTAGTATTATAGTGACCTAACACAATCAATCAAATCTATGAACTTCTTGATTCCGGTTAATCCAATAAGAATTGATTCATGCAAAGGAATTCCACATGATAACATTCTAAGACATATGTGGTTGTCATCTAAATCTCTATATTTCTTTACATATTTCTAAAATTTTGTTTCATCTTTAAGTTCATTCTGAATTTTTTCTATAACATTGATTACAAGCTTAATAAAGAAATTTTTTGGAACCTCTCCATAGTTAAGAAATGTGATCAAACGTCCTAAAACAGATGTTGTGCTCAACTTATAGCTCGTTCCATAGATTTCCGATGAGTTGATACTTGGTTAACGAACATAACTTTTATCATAAACTCTCAAAAATGGATTGTTTTACATCAAAATATTCTATTAAAAAACAAATTCATTATACTGCATAGCCATTATATAAAATAAAACACCGAATGATGAAGGGAAAGGCCTCTGAAATCTAATTGCCTAAATGTTTTCCTTCAAATCCATTTTTTGGCACTATGAAGCCAAATTTTTGTTGAGTCAAAAGTCAAAGTCATTTTTGTAAGAGACCCTTCTTGGGCTCCTTAAGGTCAAGAAAGGAATAATTTTTTTGTATCTAAATATCTCCTCCAACAAATCAGTTCCTTCTCCCAAAAGGATTACCATTCATCCTTCAGAAGTAGCCTCCAAATAAAAGATAATCAAGTCAGTCTTCATTACAAGCCTACAAGTCAGGTTAAACTAAATTTTTCACATTGGTTCAAATGCACAGTGACCAATACTTATAAATAGCCTACTATTCATTTAAAGGAGAGAAGTGAAGAATCTATTCAAGAAGTAAGAGAAACTATTATAGGATGAGGAAATGGAGAGGAACTAGAGAATCTTAGACAAATTTTATAGAGAGGAAGTAAAAAATGTGAATTATAGAAACAATTACACAGAGAACAAAGTTCCTTGTTGCAGATATGATTACAAAAGGGGATGTGACTATTGCCGAAGGAAGGTCGAGATTTTCGAAGTACAAGGGTCAAGGCTATTGTAGAAGGAGGGTCAAAATTTTGAAGTTGAAACCGAAGGAGCCAAGAACCATGATTGCAAAGACAATTGCAGGAGAAACTAGTTTAGAGGTTGGAGTAAGTCTATTTATTTAGTCAAAGGGTAAAGTTTGTCTCAACCTGATTTAATCTACTTGAGAGAGAGTTGACTAGGTTTTCTCCTTCATAGGGATTTTTCCCTAGATGTGTGCTCACATATTGTGTTCTTATATTTGTGATCTTCATGTTGTAATTTACTTAATTAAAGGAACACTAACATAATCACCGTATAATTTCACAAGTAAACGTCAAGACAAGAGAAATAAAATTGAAGAATCTAACTCACATAATGCCCTAGATTTCACAAGAAAGGATAGGTATTAGACCTCATTTGAGTCACACAAATAATTCGGTCTCTTCAAGAAGTCTAAGGAAAAATTCATAGGGAGAAAGAGGTGAAGGATAACAAGGAAATCAAGAAGGTATATTTTCTTGTTGGTGCATCAATTGTTTGTTTCAAAAGCTCACACGTATGGGAAGAAAGTTATCTCTATCCATATTTTGAGCTAAAGAAGAGTAGCAGACCGAGTTACAGAGAGAATCATTATTTTTGTTTTTTATCTATTAGACTAACCTAAGTACCCACGGTCAATCCAAAGCCCCGTGGGAAGAGATAATCATTATTGTTTGGGTGGATATCCCATCAATTGGGGATGATCAAAGGTCTTGGATTTATTCCTTCAATTTCTATAAGAAGAGAATTTCTTGGGTTTTTCCCTTGTGGAGGTTTTTTACCCTCACCTAGAGCCTATTTATGGTGTTCTTGTTTGCAATTTGATCTCCTTTATTGGCATTGTATTTATGATGAACAAAAAATGATAATGATGATTATGAAATAACATTATATCATAATAATTTTCAATATAACAAGAGAAACTATTATAAAAGAAACATTAATTCTATTTTCCCTAGTTTATCTCAACATCTATGGTCTTGGAAGATTTGCAATGTAGAAATAAAAAATTGCTTGAAATCAAATGCAACGCAAGATAAAATCATACACCTAGTAGCCAAGTGCTTACTGGGCTAAATTTGAGCAGTACTTTGATGATTTTTTTTCAGATATATGACTCCAACTATAGTTAATCTTTCAAATCCAGATATGCGAATGAAAGTACCTACAAAACAAAGGAAGGAGCAGAAGTTAGATGCGATAAATAATTAACAATATAGAAGAAAAATTGGACCAGTGCCTTATGCCTAATTAATGGATTAAGAGTTTCTCCTACTGCCATGCATGAAAATGACAGTTTATGGTCTTTGACTCAAATAAGAACGCAATTGTCAAAGAAAGACAAATATTACATGAAAAATTTTCATGGAAAAGTTTGCTATTTCTTATAAATATTTATGTAACTCCCACTAGGCCAAGACATACAAGACAAATATATATATATATAGAGAGAGAGAGAGAGAGAGAGAGAGAGATATATGTATTGGTGTCTCACCTAAACCCTTACCATTTTGAGCTATTTTCTTCAAAGGCTTATTCAACTTCAACATATGAATTGAAACTAGTTGTCCTATACATATTCATGAGACCAATGAGGCAAAATTAGATTAAATTTGACTGAATATTAAATTTAATTACATGAATAAATAATAATTAAAAATACTTGCATGCATGAATACCTTAATGACCTCCTATTGGTTTCAAGAATACATTGTTGGAGTAGCTTAATATTGGAGAAAACCTCCCTCCACTCGGCGAAGCAGCAGCGAAGTCAACATTGACTTTTTTGTTCCTCTGATGGATTGAGGATGTTTTTCTCCAATATTATCCAAATCCTAATTTATTCTCTACTGAAAAGGGCTAACCATGTGAAGGTCAAAGTTCACATGGCTTCTAACCCCCTCTCCCCCCACATCACTTTCACTTCTGTACTACCCAATCTATCTACTATATATGAAATAGTTGAAAACACGATATTAAGATACATAAAATAACAAATAGAAAACATTCATTCCTTCATAAACCCACAAAATATTTCATCTCAATAAATTTTATCATAAAAATATGTTTATGTAATATGAAAGAATGTCATCTACATAAAGAGACATATAATAATTATTCATTGACATAAAACATTCATTCATTCATTCATTCATCATAGATACAAATACTTCATTAAAAAAAAAAAATTCTAATGCCAATCAAGCGAGCAAGTTCTTCCTTCATTTTAGCCACAATCTTATTGATTGTTACTATTGGGTTAGGAGACATGTGCAACTCATCATCATCAAACAAATTAGGATCTTTAACCCAACATATTTGTGACACATTTTTTCTGTTCTTCTAAAGATAATAGTTGTTCTAAAAATTATTGAAGACTATCATGATCCATTTTTACCTTGAAGTGTCTTCCCATTCAGTAAGGTTGCCATTTTTTGTTATGAAACCAGCTCAAGAAAAGATAGAAAAGAGAGATCAACGCCTTAGAATTAAACCTCTTCGAGGGGGCAACCTCCTTTACATTACATAAATGAACAATTCTTGGATGATTCAAATGACAAAACCTCCTTTCTATATATAAGAGTCTAAGGAGTCACAATATAATCCAACCGACCTAACAATAATAATATAAAGCCACAAAAATAACAATAGAGGGATTCTATGGAGCACAGTAATAACAATATGCGGGCAATAGGGGCACAACAATATTAATAAGGGGTATAACTACAATAGTAATGTGGTAATCACTAGTATTATAGGGACCCAACATGCCCTTCTCCTTCAAAAAAGTGTTGTCCTCAACGCTTGAGTGGTTCTAGATATTTCTGCATAAAATTCTCATCCTCCCATGTGGAATCTTCAGCGGATAAGTTCTTCCACTTGATAAGATACTCTGAAATTGATCGATTTCGTAGCTGTCGAGTTATTGCTTTTGTGACTGTTTCTGGTTCCAATATAATTTTTCCTTCCTCGTCAAGTTCTGGCAATATTGTTTGAACTAGGAGCTTGTCGCCTATAACCTTCTTTAAACATGAAACATGGAAAACTGGGTGCAATCGAGAAGCTGCAGGAAGCTCCAATTTGTATGCCATAGTACCAATCTTTTGCAACACCTTGTACGGACCATAGTACTTTGGTGATAATTTATTATCCTTCTTAGCTTGCTTGAGGGACATTTGCTTATATGGTTGTAGCCGTAGGAATACCCAATCACCTACATCAAAACTTCTTTCACAGCAATGTTGATCTGCCTGTTGTTTCATTCTATTCTATGCCAACACGAGGTTATCCTTTAAGAGTTGGACGACTTGTTGTTGATGTTCAATGTGATGCTCCACTGCTTGAACCTTAGAATTTTGTCTTAAATATGATGTGATGGATGGTGGTTGATACCCATAAAGTGCCATAAATGGGGTCGTTTTTGTTGCTGTATGGAAGGAAGTGTTATACCACCATTCAGCCAGAGGCAACCATTTGACCCATTGTGTCTGTTTATCAGATACAAAGAAACGATGATATCCTTCCAAACATTTGTTTACTATCTCAGTTTGCCCATCAGATTAAGGATGATAAGATGAGCTATGAGCTAACTGAGTACCAAGACAAGAAAATAATTCTGTCCAAAAATTTCTAGTGAAAATGGGATCTCTGTCACTTAAAATAATCTTTGGGTTTCCATGTAGCTTTTGAAGTGTTTCCATAAATGCAGTAGAAACTGTACTGGCTTTAAATGGATGTGATAATGCACAAAAGTGTGCATACTTGGTAAGTCTATCAGCTACCACCATGATGACATTCTTTCCCTCAGACTTGGGTAAACCTGTGATAAAATACATTGAAACCTCCTCCCAACGTTGGCTTGGAATGGATAAAGGTTGTAATAGACCCGGTGTCTTAATTGTTTCAACTTTATTTTGTTGGCAAACCAAACATTCCCCCACAAACTTTTGAATATCTGATTTAAGGCCATCCCAAAAAAATTCCTTCTTAACCCTGTGGTAAGTTTTTAAAAACCTTGAGTGCCCTCCTAAGGGAGAAGTGTGCAATTCCATCAGAATCTTTTGTTTTGGCTGGGAATTCTTACAGAGTTATAAACGATCTTTGTACCATAACGAATCATTTTGCGAGCTAAATGTATCAGACGTACTGGAATCTTGTTGTAACTTTTGAATAAGTTCCCACACTTGTTCGTCATTCTTCCATTCCTCCCTTGCTTCGTTTATCCAATCTGGTTGGATAATAGAAATGGCGCACAACAATGCTTCCACATCCTCATCATTTCTTGAGAGTGCATATGCCACCATATTTTGCTTGCCTTTCTTGTAGATGATTTCAAAGTCATAACCCAACATCTTTGTGACCCACTTTTGTTGCTCTTCAGAGGATAATCTTTGTTCTAAAAAGTATATAGGGCTATCATGATCTGTTTTTACCTTCAAGTGTCTTCCCATGAGGTAGGGTCGCTATTTCTTAAGTGCATTGAGTATTGCCAACATTTCCTTCTGATAAATAGTTTTTCTTAAAAACTTTCCCTTGATTGGACGATTTTGAAAAGCAATGGGCCTTTCATCTTGCATTAGAACAGCACCAATTCCATTTCCTGAAGCATCACATTCCACAATAAAGGTTTTTGTGAAGTCCGGTGTAGCTAAAACCGGTGCTAGGCACATTGCCTCTTTAAGATGTTCAAAGGCCTTTGTTGCTTCCGGAGTCCATGAAAATGCATCTTTCTACAATAATGTTGTTAGAGGTGCTGCTATTCTCCCATAATTCTTAACAAACTTGCGATAATACCCTGTCAACCTAAGAAATCCTCACAGATCCTTTATGGATGTGGGGATTTTCCATTCCTTAATGGCTTTAATTTTGCTAGGGTCTACCTTAACTCCTTCATGAGATACAATATCACCCAGATATTCCACCTCCTAGACTCCAAAGAAACATTTGGATCTTTTTGCATATAATTGTTTCTCCCACAATAGTTGTAGCACCCTGTCAACATGTTCAACATGATCCTTCTAAGACTTGCTGTAGATTAGTATATCATCAAAAAATACTAACACAAATTTTCTAAGGAATGGTTTGAAAATTGAATTCATCAAACCTTGAAATGTTGAAGGTGCATTGGTAAGGCCAAAAGGCATGACCAAAAATTCATAATGACCCTCATGAGTTCTAAATGCTGTTTTCGGAATGTCTTCAGTCTTCATTCTGATTTGATGATATCCTGAACGAAGATCCAACTTGGTGAAGTAAATTGATCCATGCAATTCATCCAGTAATTCATCAATGACAGGAATGAGGAACTTATCTTTAATAGTGAGCTTGTTGAGCTCCCCATAATCCGGACACATGCGCCATGATCCATCCTTCTTGTGTACCAATACTACTGGAGCAGAGAAAGAACTTTGACACGGTTTAATTATACCAACCTCTAGCATCTCTGCAACCATACGTTCAATTTCACTCTTTTGGACATAGGGATATTTGTACGGCCTGATGTTTGGAGGAACACTTCCTGGAATCAGATGAATAGCATGAAGCATACCACTGAGGAAGCATACCACTCACAACTACAAAGATGGAAGTGTTGTTGCCCCTAGTCTTCCTCAACCTATAAGGTTGACACCACAACGATTGGAAGAAAAAAGAGCAAAAGGGCTTTGTTGCAGTTGTGATAGAAAATACACTTAAGGTCATAAGTGTGCTGAGAAGAAATTATTCTACATAGATTATGAAGAGGAAGAAGAAAAGGAGCAAGAAAGGTCAAAAGAAGAGGATATACTCTAGGAACAAAGCCTAGATGAAGAACAAATAAATCCAACCATATCTTGTAATACATTGGTGGGAATTACCACTCCTCAAACCATCAAGATAGAAGGACAAATCAAGAAGAAAAAGGTAATAGTGTTGATTGATTCAGGAAGCACCCACAGTTTTATTCATTGTAAGGTAGCAAAAGAATTAAATTGCTTCCTATATCCAGCACCAGAGTGTCAAGTGATGATTGCAAATGGAGGAACAATAAATTGCTCTGGAAGGTGCCATAATATCAAGCTATCCATGGGAGAATATGTATTGACTAGCCCAATGCTTTCCATTCCAATTGGAGGTGTTGATGTTGTACTAGGAGTCCAATGGCTACAATCCTTGGGTACAATTGATGAGCCCCAAATTTGGTAACCTTTTGGGCTCATTTGGCCTAACTACCCTTGTTCAATCCTTCATTTTTCATAACTTATGCATTATTTTTTACTATGTTTATGTCATTTATACGAATAAGGGTAGTCACTATTCCTAGGTGGCTAACACGTGCTCATTTCAGGATTTTTTGACACATGTTGGAGCAAAACCGAGTAGACATGGGCTAGGAGACAGCCAAGCTTGGGTTGAGGATTCGTAGGGGTGTTGTCTATGGCATTAAATAGCCTCCCTCGGGATCTTCACCCCCAACTCCGAGCTCCAAAGGCCACCAAAACCGGATCTAGAAGGCAGCCAAACGGATTTCTTGGAAGGAGCTGTTCACTCATAGTTTGGGCAGCCAAGTCCCATAGATTTAGGAGGCCATCTAGGGCCTCGTGGTGTATAAATGTTAAGGCCTTAGCCTTCAAAAAGGAATTTTGAAAACTCTTGCACATTTTGCACTACAGTGCTGCTAGCTCTGTTTTGTTCTGTTGTAGCCATTGTTGGCATAACTCTTGACTTATGATTATTTTTTTGATAATGGGAAGCAGTCAGATTTGATATCAGCTCTCAGTTTTCTATAGGAGGCATAGCTCTCGGGGTTGGGCCCAACCTGAGAGCCTAGGGCCTCCTTCTTTGTATTGTTATCTTTCCTTTCAGCACTGTGATTTTCCTTTTATGCATTTGAAACGTGGTTTTGTTGAGCTAGATTTAGTTGTGTTGGTTAAGTAGGTCATTGTTGAGGAATAGAATTGCTTCAGATGTGTAGAATAGATTGATAGGATAATAATTGATAAAGCTCTAAAAAAAAGGGTTGCCTGCACTCTCAGTTTCACCTCTCCCTTATTGGATCAGGGGCTGGAATTGTAGAAACAGTGCTGCCCAACAAAACACTAGTTTGCTTGACCATGCAATCTTTGGTGTAATGTCTTCATTCGTAGAAATTAGTCATGCGTTCAGACCTTTTCAGATGTTTCTTTGATTAAAGTGCTGTACATGGTTCTCTTCAGAAATAAAGCTGTTGTTCATTTGTTTCGTTGATAGTTCGGGTAGATTAGCTAAGATTTTGACTGTGTGCAGGATTTGGTTGATTCAGTTAAGTACACACCGTGCAGGGCATATCCATCTTTCTCTCATCCACCTAAGCTTCGTCCAGGCCAGCTGCTCCATCTCCTAGTTAGCCTCCTCATCTCACAACTACTCTTCTGTCCACGTAACCCTACCTTCTTGCTCTTCCATTGCCTTAGCCTTCCTTAAGTCAAGTTAGCTTTCCACATCCTCTCATCACTTCATCCATCAATCATTGGGTCATCTCAGACCCCTACCCTACCTCCCTATCCATTCATGCATCCTCTTTCACTCACCCATCCTCCAAAATCCAATTTTAGAACATCCTGTAGAAATTTCTGAACATCCTGTAGAAATCCCTGAAACATCCTGTAGAACCCCTACAGACTTCCTGTAGAAGCTCACAAGTGAGGTTTCTGGATAGCCAAACTTTGTGAAACTCTCTGGAAGGGTGTTAGGGACTCCTTAGACCTTCTCTGCGCCTTCCCAACCTTTTCCAAGCATTCCCCTTCCTTGATCCACCCCTGCACAGTAAAAAGCCAGTTAAGAGCACATGTATGATAATTCTGATAACTTATTCAAAAATACAAAAAGATATGTTTTGCATATAGAGATAGCATAGTCATGTGCATTTTACCTTTGTAGAAGTAATGGCATATTTTTCAACAGTTTGCATCCTCTCCTCTGCGTCAGTAGGACTAGCTGGTAGAATTAGGGTTTGCTAGGGTTTATGTTACTCTTTGGCTTTTAGTTTCTTTCTGCAAGTAGATCAGCTTCCTTTGAGTTAGCTTCCATCCATCAGGTACAAAGCTTCTTCTAAGAGCTCATAGAAGTTGGCTTGAGCCCCTAGCGGACTTGTGCCAGCTGACCAAGTGACAACTGTGGCAAGAGCTAGTACTTGTGCATACATCACTGTCGCTTCCAATTTTGTTACGAACTACCGGGTTGATAAGAGTAAAGAAGCGAGTCCCATGAGTTGCAGCATTATTGCTGCAATACTGGAGCCCACCAACAATAGCTTTTAATTTTCAAGAAATTTTCATCAAATTTTCTACGGAAGGAAAGGAAGTTGAATTAAGGGGTATTGCAGGGAAACCAAGAAAGATAATCAGCTCTAATGGTATGAAAAAGCTTCTAAAATAAGAGCAAAGAGGTGTAATTGCACAATTATGTTCGCTAGATGTTTCCACATCGGAATCATTTGTTCCTCCAGATCTCCAAAAAGTCTTGGACAATCATTCCAAGGTATTTGAGACTCCCAAAGGTCTCCCACCTATGCGTGATCATGATCATTCTATTCATCTGATTCCAGGAAGTGTTCCTCCAAATAGCAGGTCGTACAAAGGTGTAACCCTTGTAGGTTGTGGGAGGCTAGGAGAAACAACACTTCTATCTTTATAGTTGTGAGGGGTAGAATTCCTTATTGCCATAATTTTACTTTCCACTATGTCACAAAGCCATTTTACTCTTTCCAATTGTTGTGGTTTTTCTCTAAAGAAGGTGTTGCTCTTTCTATCCTCATAATTTGCTATCATTTCCTATGTGAGAATTGACCACGTAACAAGTTGTTTATGAGAACAAAGCCACTTATACCATAAAAATTGATCCGGTTCTAAATATGAAGATGCAATACATACCTTTTGTAACAGTGGTACACCATGTATATCAAAATATTCCTTCATCTAAAGTATCCAATTTACTGGATCCTTGCCATCAAAATTCCTCATATCGCCTTTTATTGATTTTAGGAGCTCAATCTTGAAATGACTATAACTCTGTAATTGCGGTAATTCCAATTCAGAAATGATGATCTGCAGTAACCATCTATGTTATCTTTCCAATGCCACCAGTCTGATCAAATTTAGATTCTCCAAGGCACAGTTATGCACAATCTCCCAAGATGACCTGATTATAGACCTTTTCAGAAGAGCGAACTTGTAGGAAGTGCCACATGTCACTATTTCGACCTTAGGATCTTAAAAATACACACAAGAAACTACAGTCCCTCCTCTTTCTATAACTTCTTACGAAATTTCAATCTGATGCTCAAAACAAAAGTTATGACTATTTTCACCAGGTCACCTATTTGGAATGTAATTCAGGAGTCTACAAAAAGGCCGACTTCCTCAGATCAAATCTATGCAAATATAGCGCAAAAAGATCTGAAATTCGGACCCAAGGTTCAGTGTGATTTCATCTGAATTGTGTTTTTTTTTCTCTTCTGAAATGTCGCGGAAAAAAACTTATAGGAAAAATTCCACGATGACCTATTTGGAGCAGCGAAACCCTAGAATGCAAAGCTCTGATACCAAATGTTATGAAACCAGCTCACAAAAAGATAGAAAAGATAGATGAACGCCTTATAATTCAGCCTCTTCGAGGGGGAAACCTCCTTTAAATTACATAAATGAACAATTCTTGGATGATACAAATGAAAAGACCTCCTTTCTATATATAGGAGTCTAAGGGGTCATAATATAATCAGAGCCGACATAACAATAATAATGTAAGGGCACAATAATAACAATAGTTGGCTTCTATGGGGCACAATAGTAACAATATGGGCACTACATGGGTACATCAATATAATAAGGTGGTTGTGCTAATAACAATAAGGGGTTACACTAGTACTATATGGGCCTAAGAGGGCAACAACACTTCCATCTTTATAGTTGTGAGTGGTATGCTTCCTGGTTGCCATAATTTTGCTTTCCATTTTTCTTGCTAACCTGAATGCCTTCTCTAATGAATCAGGTTCCCAAAGGGGAACATCATGGTGGATATTATCCTTTAAATTCCCTATGAACACATCAATCCTATTCTCCTCTAGAATATTTTTTACCCTTATGTTCAATTTTTAGAACTCCTCAATGTGCTCCATTATTGAACCCTTTTGTTTGAGACTTATCAATTGGCTAAAAAAAGTGTTTCTTTTTGTATCCTCATAATGTGCTGTCAATTCTTCAATAAAAATTTCCCAAGTGATAATTTGTTTACGAGAGCAAAGCCATTGATAACATACAAACTGATTTGATTCCAAATATAAAGTTGCAATACGTACCTTTTGTGTGTTTTGCACATTATTGAGATCGAAAAATTGCTCCATTTGTAATATCCATGTTGCGGGATTCTTGCCATCAAACTTCCTCATATCGATTTTTGGAATATGGTGGGTGTTCGATCCAACATTAGAGTCTATGAAATAATGATTAACATTTCTTTTGTTCTCATCATGAGATTCCTTTACTACCCTTTGACCATTAGTAAGAATTTCTTGTAGGAACTTTGTCAAATCTGTCTTCAAATCTTCCATGCCTGTCTTCAAATCTGTCTTCAAATCTATCTTCAAATCATCCATATTAGTTTCCATGTCATTCATCTTAGCTTATATCCCTTTCTTTAAAAAATCCATCTTAGCTTCTACACCTTTCTTTAAACAATCCATATTAGCTTCTACATCTTTCTTTAAACCATCCATCTTAGATTCTATTACTTTGTGTGCAAGTGACACTTGTTGCACTTGGTCTCATAATTTTGATATATCATGTTGCATTTCTTCCTCTTCTTCATGAGTCATGCTAGAGCTTTTAGGTTGCTTACTAGGTGTTTGCATTTTATTTCCTCGAGGTATCAATTACCGATAATAATGCTTTACTATGCCCTTTGAATTTCTTCAAACTAATTTTTCAAACCAAGCTTATGCAAAAATTTAAAAAAAACTACACACCTTTTTTCACTTTGTAGGAGCTTGATATTGAATCTGATTTATCTCTATAATTTCGAATCACATAGTTCTAAAATTGTGACCCATGACAGCCCTCTGTGTCCTCTTTCCAATGCCACCAGTCTGATCCAAATTGGATTCTCCAAGGAAGAGTTATGCCAAATCTCCCATAGTGACCTGATTATACACTAGTTCAGTAGAGAGAACTTGTACGACGTGCCATGAGTCACTGTTTCGACCTTTGGCTCTAAAAAATATATGCAAGAAACTGTAGTCTGTCCTCTTTCTATAACTTCTTATCAAATTTCAATCTGATGATCAGAGAGAAAGTTATGACGATTATCCCCAAGTCACGTATTTGGAATGTAATTCAAGAGTCTGCAAAAAGACCAATTTCCTCAGATCATATCTCCACAAATATAGTACAAAAATATCTGAAATTTAGCCCTGAGGTTCAGTGCGATTTTTTCCCAAATGGGGTTTTCTTTTAGCTTCTGAAACATCACAAAAAAAAAAGTTATAGCGAAAATTCCGCGATGACCTATTTGGAGTAGCGAAACCTTAGAATCCAAACTCTGATACCAAATGTTATGAAACTAGCTCACAAAAGATAGAAAAGATAGATCAACGCCTCAGAATTCAGCCTCTTCAAGGGGGAAACCTCTTTTACATTACATAAATGAACAATTCTTGGATGATTCAAAGGAAAAAACCTCCTTTATGTATATAGGAGTCTAAGGAGTAACAATATAACTCAGCCGACCTAACAATAATAATATAAAGCCACAAAAATAACAATATAGGGATTCTATGGGGCACAGTAATAATAATATGGGGACAATAGGGGTACAACAATATTAATAAGGGATACAACTACAATATTAATGGGGTAATCACTAATATTATAGGGACCTAACACAATCAGTCAAATATATGAACTTCTTGATTCCGGTTAATCCAATAAGAATTCATTCATGCAAAGGAATTCCACATGGTAACATTCTAAGACATGTGATTGTCATCTAAATCTCTATATTTCTTTACGTCTTTCTAAAATTTTGTTTCATCTTTAAGTTCATTCTGAATTTTTTCTATAACATTGATTACAAGCTTAATAAAGGAATTTTTTGGAATGTCTCCATAGTTAAGAAATGTGATCAAATGTCTTGAAACAGATGTTGTGCTCAACTTATGGCTTGTTCCATAGATTTCCGATGACTTGATACTTGGTTAACGAACATAACTTTTATCATCAACTCTCAAAAATAGATTGTTTCACATCAAAATATTCTATTAAAAAAAATGTTTCCTTATACTGCATAGCCATTATAGAAAATACAACACCAAATGATCAAGGGAAAGGCCTCTGAAATCTAATTGCCTAAATGTTTTCCTGCAAATACATCTTCTGGGCACTATGAAGCCAAATTTTTTTTGAGTCAAAAGTCAAAGTCATTTTTATAAGAGGCCCTTCTTGGGCTCCTTAAGGTCAAGAAAGGAATAAATTTTTTTGTATCTAAATATCACCTCCACCAAAGAATTTCCTTCTCCCAAAAGGATTACCATTCATCCCTCAAAACTAGCCTCCAAATAAAAGATAATCAAGTGAGTCTTCATTACAAGCCTACAAGTCAGGTTAAACTAAATTTTTCACATTGGTTCAAATGCACAGTGACCAATAATTATAATTAGCCTACTATTCATTTAAAGGAGAGAAGTGAAGAATCTATTCAAGAAGTAAGAGAAACTATTATAGGACTAGGAAATGGAGTGCAACCAGAGAATCTTAGACAAATTTTATAGAGAGGAAGTAAAAAATGTGAATTATAGAAATAATTACAGGGAGAACAAAGTTCCTTATTGTAGAGATGATTACAAAAGGGGATGTGACTATTGCCGAAGGAAGGTCGAGATTTTCAAAGTACAAGGGTCAAGACTATTGTAGAAGTAGGGTCAAAATTTTGAAGTTGAAACAGAAGGAGCCAAGAACCATGATTGCAAAGACAATTGTAGGAGAAACTGGTTTGGAGGTCGGAGTAAGTCTATTTATTTAGTCAAAGGGTAAAGTTTGTCTCAACCTGATTTAATCTACTCGAGAGAGAGTTGACTAGGTTTTCTCCTTCATAGGGATTTTTCCCTAGACGTGTGCTCACATATTGTGTTCTTATATTTGTGATCTTCATGTTGTAATTTACTTAATTAAAGGAACACTAACATAATCACCGTATAATTTCACAAGTAAACATCAAGATAAGAGAAATAAAATTGAAGAATCTAACTCACATAATGCCCTAGATTTTGCAACAAAGGGTAGGTATTAGACCTCATTTGAGTCACACGAGTAATTCGGTCTCTTCAAGAAGTCTATGGAAAAATTCAGAGGGAGAAAGAGGTGAAGGATAACAAGGAAATCAAGAAGGTATATTTTCTTGTTGGTGCATCAATTATTTGTTTCGAAAGCTCACACGTATGGGAAGAATGTTATCTCTATCCATATTTCGAGCTAAAGAAGAGTAGCAGACCGAGTTACAGAGAGAATCATTTTTTTTTATCTATTAGACTAACCAAAGTACCCACAGGGGATTAGAACCGGTGACCTATCGCAAGGAGTGCCTTAATAACAAACCCATTCACCGTCAATCCAAAACCCCGTGGGCAGAGAGAATCATTATTGTTTGGGTGGATATCCTATCAATTGGTGATGATCAAAGGTCTTGGATTTATTCCTTGAATTTCTATAAGAAGAGAATTTCTTGGGTTTTTCGCTTGTGGAGGTTTTTTACCCTCGCCTAGAGCCTATTTATGGTGTTCTTGTTTGCAATGTGATCTTCTTTATTGGCATTGTATTTATGATGAACAAAAAATGATAATGATAATGATGTAATAACATTATATCATAATAATTTTCAATATAACAAGAGAAACTATTATAAAAGAAACATTAATTCTATTTTCCCTAGTTTATCTCAACATCTATGGTCTTGGAAGATTTGCAATGTAGAAATAAAAAATTGCTTGAAATCAAATGCAACGCAAGATAAAATCATACACCTAGTAGCCAAGTGCTTACTGGGCTAAATTTGAGCAGTACTTTGATGATTTTTTTTCACATATATGACTCCAACTGTAGTTAATCTTTCAAATCCAGATATGCGAATGAAAGTACCTACAAAACAAGGAAGGAGGAGAAGTTAGATGCGATAAATAATTAACAATATAGAAGAAAAATTAGACCAGTGCCTTATGCCCAATTAATGGATTAAGAGCTTCTCCTACTGCCATGGATGAAAATGACAGTTTATGGTCTTTGACTCAAATAAAAACACAATTATCAAATAAAGACAGATATTACATGAAATTTTTTCATGGAAAAGTTTGTTATTTCTTATAAATCTTTATGTAACTCCCACTAGCCCAAGACATACAAGACAAATTTTAAAAAAAATAAAAATAAAATAAAATAAAATAAAATAAATAAAAAATTGGTGCCTCACCTAAACCCTTACCATTTTGAGCTATTTTCTTCAGATGCTTATTCAACTTCAACATCTGAATTGAAACTAGTTGTCCTATACATATTCATGAGACCAATGAGGCAAACTTAGATTAAATTTGACTGAATATTAAATTTAGTTACATGAATAAATAATAATAAAAATACTTGCGTGCATGAATACCTGAATGACCTCCTATTGGTTTCAAGAATAAATTGTTGGAGTAGTTTAATATTGGAGAAAACCTCCCTCCACTTGGCGAAGCAACCGTGAACTCAACATTGACTTTTTTGTTCCTCTGATGAATTGAGGATGTTTTTCTCCAATATTATCCAAATCCTAATTTATTCTCTACTGAAAAGGGCTAACCATGTGAAGGTCGAAGTTCACATGGCCTTTGGCCTCCTCTCCCCCCACAACACTTTCAATTCCCTAGTACCCAATCTATCTACTATATATGAAATAGTTGGAAACAAGATATTAAGATACATAAAATAAAAAATAAAAAACATTCATTCCTTCATAAACCCACAAAATATTTCATCTCAATAAATTATATCATAAAAATATGTTTATGTAATATGAAAGAATGACATCTACATAAAGAGACATATAATAATTATCCATTGACATAAACCATTCATTCATTCATTCATTAATCATAGATACAAATACTTCATTCAAAAAAAAAAATCTAATGCCAATCAAGCGAGCAAGTTCTTCCTTCATTTTGACCACAATCTTATTGATTGTTACTATTGGGTTAGGAGACATGTATAACTCATCGCCATAAAACAAATTAGGATCTTTAAACACTTCACTAAGAACATCCTCAGTAGCATCCATGGGATGCTCTGAGAATGGTTCCTTCCCCTTATCACCCTATCTATCATATAAGTGTAATTTGTAATTTTATTCCACCATCCTCAGCTATAAACATTCAAATATTTGAATTTGATGAAACATTTTAGATCAATAAAAAAATCCAATTTAATGAATTAGATCAATTGGATTGGCATCATCATTTGGCTAAGAACGTCATGGGGTGACTATACAATGGGATATAATATTCTCTTAATTGAATTGACTTAGATTAGTTCTATATTAGGAGGCGTAGTTAGTAGTACTAAGTGAGTCAATGGTATACTTCAATGAGAAGATAGTCTTTCATTTATCATGATTTTTTCAAATGGATAGTTGAGTTAATTATCACATGAGTTGAAACATTATGTGATTCAAAGGGGCACATGAATATGAACAATTTAATCACCTAAACTTGGAGGATTAAACCCTTAACTATTCATTTGGAAGGTTGACAGAGGAATCACAACTAAGCGATTAGTTCAGGGAGAAGAGAAGAAAGTTATTATTCAAGGAAAGGAAGGCATCAACTATTTTATTAAGAAGAACAAAATAAGTATTGTATCAAAAAATTGTGGATAGAAAATCCTAAATGTGATATATATTGCAGTATAATAATCCATTAGTTCACAAACTTAGATTTGGAGTTACTCAAATCCTTCACTTGGAAAATGTTTATAAGTATCTCATCCCCAAGACTAAAATGGGTGGTTTATTTAAAAAATTTGGGTACATTAGAAACAAGTTCAGTGCATGGTACTTCTAATTATAAAGCTTACAGAAACTAGTGTTATAACCTTTGAAATTTTCCTTGGTTTGCCTAGTACTCATAAGGTTTATACATATTTCAAAATGATTTGTATACCAAGATGTTTAAAATCCACAAAGTATTTTTATGAAAGAAAATTATTTATTCAAGAATGGCTTTATTTCCCATTTATTATTTTGTCTTAGGTTTAGCACCCATTTGTGTGCTCTAGGGTTGTGACAAGGTCAAAGTCAAGTTTAGGATGTAGAGTCCCATGAAGGGATCTTGAATTGATGTGAAAATGATATCTAGAAGCTACCAAGTAATGAGTCAACCAACCCATCAAGTCGGCCCCACAATAATCCATTAGGCCTCACCAAAATAGTAAATAAAGGAGAGGTATTCAAACTCATTGGTTATAGATAAGTAATTCACACTCTTCGATAAGTCTGAGAAAAATTGAGAGAGAGAAAGAGGAGAAGGATAACGAGGAAAGGAAGAAAAGTATGTTTGTTTGAATTGGGGATTTATTGTTTGTTTATAAAGTGCATACTTGGGAACAAATCTATATATTTTCATATTTCAAGCCAAAGGAGAACAACAGTCTAAGTTAAAGAAAGAAGCATTGTTGTTTGGGTGGCTGTCCTCTCACTTGGTGAGTTGTCTTGATCAAAGGTCTTGGAAGTCTTTCTTGATTTCTAAAAGAAGAGAAGTTTTTGGGTTTTCCCCTAAGAATGTTTTTTCCCCTAGCATGGAACCTATTTCTTGTATTCTTATTTTCATTTTGATTTTATTTATTAGAATTGTCTTGATGATAAGCACAACATAATAATAATGATAATGGATTGACACTGCATGGTTATAACATTATGTGAAATTATATAGAAAACACAGCAACAATACAATAGAAATAAAAGGAACATAAGAAGAAATGCATTCATGCACAGAGACACTTGTTACAACTTTACACTTTGCATAGAAAAACTGAAACTACTAACATATATGAATTGTCATTACTATAATATCATCAACTTTGTCATGCCGATATTGTCCCTAGGGTTTGAGGTTTCAGGAATGATAGCATGGATACCTTTTCTACATGGTGCCATACTACTTGTAGCATACTGAACTGTAATGAATAAATCCAACATGGTGCCATACATGTGTAGTGTCATACCAATATTGAAATGCAATGTGTAAGTCAAGCCATCCTAATATAATATCAATAATATAGACTATATAGTTGAACAGTGATGTATTATGTTACAACGAGATCATCATACATACATACATATATATACATATATATATATATATATATATATATATATATATATATATATATACAGATATATATATATATATATACAGATATATATATATATATATATATATATATATATATATATATATATATATATATATATATATATATATATATATATATATATATATATACAATGTTTGCCAATTATACCATTGAACGAGGTCACATAAGAAAGGTGGCATATATACAACATGGGGTGCAAATATACCACAATACACTAGTTCCTAGAACAACAATGTCGAAAATGGAGATCAAAATATGTACAAAGCCATATATATATATATATATATATATATATATATATATATATATATGATTCCTATCAATTATACCATGCAACGAGGCCGCATAGAAAAGGTGGAATATATATAACATGGGGTGCCAATATACCTCACTACACTAGTTCCTAGAACAAAAATGTCGATAATGGAGACGATATTAGATATGAAGGGGAACCATGTGATGCTAAGAATGTAAGATAAATTCGATGTATGATACATAGACTATCATATAGATGCAATTCTAGCAATTGAAACTATATGCAACCGAGACTATATGTCATGTGTGAGACAATGCCATCACGCGGTGCCAAGCTCATGCTCTCATACGATACTAAGATGGTGTCATCGTGGAGTGGAAATACCATACCCCCACATGATGCCAAGACAGTGCCATCATGCAGTAGAAAGACCATACCCTCAGGTAATGCCAAGATGGTGCCATCGTGTAGTGTCAAGTACTTTCTCCTAGGTTGAGACTCTAGAGAAACTAATAATCCAAGTTCAGAGCATGAATGTAAGACCTTATCACTATAATAAAAGTGCAGTCCTATTCAAAAGTAAGAAGAGGTATTTTAAGACAATTTTCAAGAGACCAAACAACCAAGAAATCCATCCTCTCAAGATTGAACTCATTGCTAATTGGATCATAATTTTGGGCACTATACATAGCCTTATTCTTAAGTCCAAAACCGTAGACTTGGATTCAGAATCATTAAAATATGGAAAAGAACAATATCATTGTTTTCAAGAGTCTATATATCCATGGTCTTCACAAATTTAATTTGATTATTGAGCTTTAACAATTAATACTTGACAAAGAAAACAAAAAAACCAAACCACTCAGAATTACAATCCAAAGTATTGTGGGGTGGGCATACAACACTAGTATATTGACTCCTTGTTTTTTGTATGTAAGCATGTCTAAATTATATTAACTAAACAAAATTTACAATGTGTACATTCATGAGTTTCGTCTTTGCCTCGAAGCGAGGAAACCTGAGAGATAAGACAGGAGTTCTCTAGCCTTGGAGGGGGAAACAAGAGTTAGCATTATTGTTCCAAAAGAGAGAACCATAAAAAATTCAAGGGAGGGAAAGGCCTTGTGGGACCATGGACTGATGAGAAATGGTAGTTACACATTAAGGCATAGAAAAAATATCCTTAGTCTCAAACTTGGATCACTTAGGCTGAGATGCAATTGTGTTATGACATTGGTAATTGCCGAAGAAGAAAGGTCTTTTGTAGTCCAATGATCAAAAGGAAAAAAAATCAACCTTTGTCTTCTCAAGATGTCGGCAGGTGATAGAAGATACTATGAAGCCAGACATAAGTTGAGTTGGAGCCACCATGAACCTGAGAAGTTCCACGAGGTTGCAGGGAATTGATCTCCTTTGGTACTTACTTGAGAATGAAGCACCTGTAAGGGCTATGCCTAGGTGGGGAAGAAGGAGGAGCATTGGTGGTGGCTAGAGGCAGGGGATCCATGTGAGAAATAGGGGAGTAGAATATTGTAGTAGGGGAGTGTGCAAGAGACCTGACCGGGAATGGGACATTGGGAGGGTAATAAGTTCCCAGGTCCTTATAGGCTAGCCACTTCAAGGAGGTAGAAGATTTGTTGAGAAGTGCAAAGAGATCAACAATATGATGAGTATAGTTTTCCTTAATATATGCCTATTATTTCAACTATCGAGCCAAAAGGTTTCATATAGCCTAGAGGGACAAGTGCCCATGGTGCATCTCCTCTTCCTCCTTATCCATGACTTTCTTGTGGAGACTCTCTGGAATGGCATCATCAAACATGGTGGTAATTGAATCATTATCTATGGTGGTGGAAGGTATCCCTCTCCCTTGTCCACATCCCAGACAATAGCCATGCTCTCTTTCCCCACTCGTGGTTAGAGTACAGGAGTTGGTGGGCATAACAGTGAGGTTGGGAAAGGTGGTGTTGGGAAGAAGGGCAAGAAACCAAAGGAATGACATGGAGTGCAGGTCACAATAGCTTAAGAAGCCTATAGAAAATGCAAGGTGCTCCTCTCAAACTGAGGTAATATGGTCCGTGGAGTAAATATAATGGGTTGGGTCCATGTGATGCCAGACTCCCTCCACGTGCCTAAGCCTGTGAGTCAAAAGGGGAACTCATCATCTGGACACTCGTATCTGGGGTAGTATATTGAATCTTTACCATAACTTTCCTTATGAATTATTCCAAATATCACATATGGTCTTCTAGGTACTATGTATGAACTTATTAGTCTCATGTTACCAGTAACAAGTTTCTTGGTTTACCACCTCTAGTTGCCCATGACTAAATATGATATTCATAAATGGATGAATAAGTTGTAACCCATGACTAAAGAAAGGACTTGAGAAGGAATGAACAAATTAATTAAATAATGACCATGCTACTACTCTCTTATCAATGCATACATTGAGAAAATACATTTTTTTTTACAACATAAATGGTCTCAATTGTGCTTAGCCTTAGGATTGTGACAATTTTTTGAAAACCCTAGAATTTCAAGTGTTTAAGAAGGAATGTGGACTTAACATTGCTTAACCTTAATGCCTAAATCCTCCAGGTACTATGGATTCTTGAAGGACTCTTCACAGGGAAGGCTTAATCAAATGTAGGGAGGACTCACCGAGAATCACACAAGTCGATCTGCAAGAATCACATGTATGGAGAAGCCACTGAAAAATACTCAAGTGAATACTGAATGGAATGTATGGAGGAGTGGCTGAAGGGAATATTGAGTCAAATGTAGGGAGACGCACCACAAAGAAACCCTCATATTTTTTGAAAGAATCAAATGTAGGGAGGAGCCACTTACAAAATGTCAAGGGAATGCTGAATCGAATGTAGGGAGAGGAGCCACTGAGAAACCCTCAAATTTGTTGCAACAATCAAATGTAGGGAGCGTAGGCATTGTGAAACCATGAGGTATGCTGCAAAAAATGAATATGGGGAGCAGATCCACTGAGAAACCCTTGGGTCTATGTAAGAATTGAATGTATGAGGAAGCAAAGCCACTGCAAAAACTCACAATCTATGCAAAAAATGTATAAGTGAGCAGAACCACCAAGAAAACTCGCATTCTTTGCAAAAGCGATATGTAGTGACATGCCATAAATGTACAAGGGAAGAGAGCCACTGTGAAAACTCATAGTATATGTGAAAACCATATGTAATGACATGTCTAAAATGTGTAAGGGAGAAGTGCCACCGAGAAAACCCATAGTCTATCTGAAACCCATATGCAATGACATGCCAATTCCATATATACAAGCTAGGAATTATTAATAATAAATTATTAATATGATAATTAATACGATATTGTTTTGATTTAATAATATAATAATTAATATAATATGGTTTGATTTAGTAATATAGCAATTAATATATGTTTTTCATTTAATAATATAATTTATAATGTAATTGTTAATTTCAAAAAATAAAATATTATTAAAAAAATAAAATCGACAACTATGTGATGGAAAATAGTGATTAATTTTATAAATTAATAATCAATTTACACTAATGGTTAGGTTTAAAAAAAATCATGTAATTTGAATTAGTAGAGGTAGACATTAGTTGATAATTTTATCAAATTTTATAGGATGTCTTAAATCACTATCATTGATACACATCCAATCCATCTTCTGGTGAGTAGAAGAGCATCTTGAAACAAATAATGTCAATTAATTTCATTCAGTACTCAATGGAAAGAATTAGTTAACCATACACATCAATAACTCATAATATGATAATATTCATGTATTTTCTTCTGATTTGATCTATCAACCTCTACATTGGCTTGCAAAGATAAGCATAGTAGCCCTCAAACATATATTGCATTTGATCCCTACAATGCATTTTCTAATCATACTAAAACTCCTTGAAATTCCCCTAGATTGGCACTTCCCATTTAATCACTAGGTTAGTTTCCCACGAGGCTTAAAATATATTGTGATGGGGTGTACTCTTAAGCTACTCTGTGATGTGAAGGTCACCGGTTCGAAACTCCATGGGAAAAAATACAATCATGTTAAGGGTTGGTGTGGCTGAGTTTGGGTATAATCCCTGGGAGATTTTGATGGCTTAGATCCCTTTGGGTTGTAGTTTCTCCAACCATAGGTCAAGCCAGATGTAATCTCTAGAGAAATTAGACAAATTGACAAAAAAACAACGTTAGTTAGTGGACAATATATGAATCTTCAAACACTTGCTTATGACATTTCCCTTTGGTTGCCTGTGAACATCATAGATGCACTCTACTATCTATGTTGTATAGAAAATAATTATATGCAAAATCCATTATAATTTACAGAGTTTACAATTGCTCAATAATAATATTCATTGAGTATGCTAGATGGCTTGATGACTACAAGAAACACACAAGAGATCTATCATCTTCAAATTTAGTAAGTAACTCAATACAAATTATAAGAAATATAAACTTGGAGAGTCTAAATCATCACGAGGCTAAAAATACTAGGAGAAAGATTGATTACCTATGCTCAAATTCAAATTTCTTGTAACACATTTCAAATATTTGAAAATCATAAGCTTTTATGAAATTCTATGAAGGTGATCAAGTCACTAGTTAAAATCATCTTTTGTGGACTAGAGGTAGTCCTAATAGGAAACAAGGAAACTAATTTTAAGAAGGACCATGACTGAACTATATAGAGGTATTGTAGGCTCATTTAGAAGGTATAATCCAAAGGACCACAATTATCTTCAAAAAAATTGAGAATTATAAAAGTCTTTCCAAATAGAAACCTCTCAATCCATTGAGTTATAACACTTTGAAAGAAGATAAATTTCTCATCCTTTTGGGACTATTGAAAGCCCTGAAGGGATAAAATTTTAATATAATGCAGTAGATATCTCAAGGGACTAGACCTATTGTTAAATGAAAAAGAGGAGAAATTATATGTAAGTGTGGAGCAACTACAAAACTCTGACTTGAACTGAAGAAGAGGATCAGACTATCACCATGAGAAGAGCTTCTTGACTTAGCACATTGGAAGTTTCTACTGCAGACAATATTATTGGAAGTGTCAATCTTGTGAAATAGTATATCATTATCATCAGAAGGGAAACAACAATCCATCGTAAGGCATGTTTTAAAGGTATCTTATGGATATATTGAAGGGACAAGTGCATGGATATAGTTTTATGTGCCAGTTAGAAGAAGACACATAGTTTTGAGGAGCCTTACTACTAGATATTTTTATTGGACTTGAGGAAACCGACAAAACTCATATTTCATAACTTAGAGCCTTATCTTAGATATTTTCCTATCAAACCAAGACTTTCATTGAATCAAGGCTAACTAGCCTCATGACTTGCCATACGAGAAGGAAGGACAATTAGTGCCAATAAGCTCACAACTGGTAATACTAATAGATAATTTCATCTCCTTGACATTTATATACGTTATAATTTTGTCATTTAATTGTTGAATTCTTTCTATGAGTCATATTTAAGTCTTAATAAGCCCCCATATCATCAATGCATGCATTTACCATAACCATGTTAAATTTCAATGCATACAACCACAAACTGAAAAATTTCAACATTCACCCCATTCTTAATTCATCAACAGTCATGGGTCAAGATTTCATATTTTGTGCATGTTCCCCATCCCAAGTCAGTCTGACCCACCAAATCATTGCACGGGCACCCTATCATGCCTAGCATGTGACACCCCCATGGGCACCCGAGCACCCTGCCTTTGTGCGGCCATGCCCAAGAGGCGAGTGCTCACCCTGCTGTATAGATCAGTGAAGACAAATCATTATCTCATCAATGAAAACAAAATATTATCATTTTTTATTTCCATTCTACATGATCAATATTCAATTATAAACTAGATTTTAACACATAAACATTAATTTACTTAAATTGATAAAAATCATTATGAGACCCCCTTGTGGGAAATATGTTCCTGGGAAGTCATGGGTTGACATTTCTTCTTTTGCACGGGTGCCCCTTGCCAAGTCGGGTCGACTAACTAACTTGTCACATGGGTGCCCCTAGAGCTCCCTAGCATGCCCAACACGCAATGCCCCGATGGGTGCCAGGTACCTTGGCATGCCTACCATGAGATACCCCATGGGTGTTTGGGTGCTCTGCCTTCATTTGCTCAGCAATGAAAACAAAATATTTTAATTTATTAGTACCGTGTTGCATAATCGGTCAGTTGTAAAGTGAATTTTAACACCTAAACATTACATTAGCAAATTTTCAAAAACTTATTATGAGACCCCTGGTGGAAACTTGTTCCATGGGTAGTCATGGGCTAACCTTACTTCGTTTATACAGAAGCCACTTTCCATGTGAGGGTGACCAACCAACTTGTCACATGGATTCCCCTACTGGGCGGGTGCCTTGGTGTCCCCAACACGTGACACATCCATGGGTGTTTGGTGCTCTGGCGTGTCCAACACGCAATGCCTCCATGGGTTCCCAAGCCCCTCCTTCTTGTGGGCGTTCACCCTATTACAAAAATCATTGAATACAAATTATTAGCTCATAAATAAAAACAAAATATTATCATTTGTTGTTTCCATGTTTCATGATCAATATTCAATTATAAACTAACTTTTAACACCTAAACATTAATTTACTTAATTATCTAAAAACCATTATGAGTCCCCCTTGTGGGAACTCTATCCATGGGTAGTCATGGGCTGACATTAATTTTTTTGTGCGAGCACCCCTTTCAAAGTCAGGTCGGCCGACTAGCTAATCACATGGGCACCCATACCAAGTGGGCACATTGGCATTTACATCACATGACACCCCCATGGGCGTCGGGCACCCTGACATGCCCAACACGCGATGCTACCAAGGGTGACTTGACACCCCATCTTCATTTTCTCATCAATGAAAACAAAATATTATAATTTCTTAGTAACATGGTGCATAATCATTCAATTATGAACTAACTTTTAACATCCAAACATTACTTTAGTGAATTTCATAACAATCATTATGAGACCCCTTGGTGGGAACTATGTTTATGGGCATTCATGGGTTAACCTTACTTATTTTATACGACACCTCTTGCCAAGTCGAGCTGACCCACCAACTCATCACATACATGCCCCTACTAGGATGGCACCCTGGCGTGCCCAACACACGACACCCCCATGGGCACCCGTGTGCCCCACCTTCACGCGGACGTGGGCAAGGTGTGAGCATTCACCCTCTTGTGCAAATCAGTGAACAAAAATCAGTTACTCATTAATGAAAAAATATTAGAATTTGTTATTTCCATGTTGCATGATCAATACTCAATTATAAACCAACTTTTAACACCTAAACATTGATTTACTTAATTATCTAAAAATCAGTATGAGACCCCCTTGTGGGAACTTTGTTCATGGGAAGTCATGGGCCGACATTAATTCTTTTGTGTGGGCCCCCCTTTGCAATTCTAGACGACCGACCAACTCGTCACACAGGCGCCCCTTCCAAGTGATCGCCTTGGCATATTTAACATGCAATGTCCTCATGGGTGTCAGGTGCCCTAGTGTTCCCAGCACGTGATGTGGCCATGGGCACCTAGGCACCCCATCTTCAAGCGCTCATCAATGCCAACAAGATATTATAATTTGTTAGTAACATGTTGCATAATCAATCAATTATAAAGAAACGTTTAACATTCACACATTTAAAAATCATTATGACACCCCTTGGTGTGAACTTTTTTCATGGGATTTCATGGACCGAACTTAAGTCTTTTATGTGGGCACCCCTAAGTCAGGCCCAGCCCACCAACTCATCACATGGGTGCCCTGGCATGCCCAGTATGCGACGACCCCATAGGCACTAGACGCATTGTCGTGCCCAACATGTAGTGCCCCCATGGGTTCCCGGGCACCCTGCCTTCATGGGGGCGCACTCAGGGCATGTGCATTCACGATCCTGTACAAATCAGTGAACACAAATCATTATCTCATCAATGAAAGAAAAATATTATCATTTGTTATTTCCATGTTGCATAACCAATATTTAATTATAAACAGACTTTTATCACCTCAACATTGTTTCTTGATTATCTAAAAATCATTATGAGACCCCCTTGTGGGAACCTTGTTCATGGAGGTCATGGGACAACATTACTTTTTTTGTGTGGGCTCCCCTTTCCAACTCTGATCGACCGACCAACTCATCATGTGGGATCTCCTACTAAATGGGCGCCCTAGCATGCCCAACATGTGACACTCCCATGGGCACTCGACGCCTTGGCATGCCCAACACACAACACCCTAATGGGAACCCAAGAATCCTGCCTTCATTCACGCATAACTGTAAACAAATATTATAATTTGTTAGTAACATGTTGTATAATCAATCAATTATGAGCTGACTTTTAGCACCGAAACATTACTTTACTGAATTTTCTAAAAATCATTATGAGACTGGTTGGTGGGAACTCTGTTCATGGGTAGTCATGGGACAACCTTACTTATTTTATGTGGGCACACCTTTACAAGTCAGCCCGACCCACCAACTTGTCACATGGGCACTCCTGTCGGGTGGATGCCTTACCATGCCCAGCACTCGATGGCCCCATCGATGCTCGGGTGCCCCAATTTTGTGTGGGAGTACCTAGGGCGTGGATCTTCACCTTGGAGTGAAAATCAATGAACACAAATCATTAGATCATCAATGGAAACAAAATATTATCATTTGTTATTTCCATGTTGTGTGGTCAATATTCAATTATAAACCGACTTTCAACACCTAAACACTAATTTACTTAATTTTCTAAAAATCATGTTTATGAGACCCCCTTGTGGGAATTTTGTTCATGGGTAGTCATGGTTTGAAATTACTTCTTTTGTGTGGGTGCCCCTTACCAAGTCAGGTCGACCCACCAACTCGTCGCACAGGCAGCTCTATTGGGCAGGAAAACTAGTTTACCCAGCATGTGATGCCCCCATAGGCTTCAAGTGCCATGAAGTGCCTATCACAGATGCCCCCATGGGCGCCAGGCTCCCTGGTGTTATCACCAATGCAACACCCTGATGGGCTCCTGAGCACCCCACCTTTATTCACTCGTTAATGACAACAAAATATGATAATTCATTAGTACCATGTTGCATAATCAATCAATATAAACTAGCTTCTAACACCCAAACATTACTTTAATCAATTTTCTAAAGATTATTATGATACCCCTTGATGGGAACTAATCTGTTCATGTGAAGTCATGGGCCAACCTTACTTATTTTATGCAGGCACACCTTTCCAAGTCAAGTCAGCCCAACAACTCATCACATGGGCACCCTTATCGAGCAAACATCCTAGCATGCCCAACTTGCAATGCCCCTACGAGCACCCGAGTATTAAAGAGAATGATAGCACCATATTCAGTGCATAGGAGACTAGTTTGTACAAGAAGCAGAAATATGGGATTAGTTTGTTCAAAGTAAGACACCTTCTGAGATATATAATCACGACCATAACAAAAAACATATTGATGTTATTTTGCATTCATCATTGTAATGGCATATTATTTCTGAATGTCATATTTTTCATAATACACTTTAAGACATTATTAATAGTTCTCCATAAAATCCCATGATTAACCTCTAAATCATATAGGTCCAAATTAACCCCCTAAACAATATACATTAACCCCCTAACACCTTAACCCCATTCCCCTCAACCCTTTCACCCCTAACCCCTAAGCCCTTAACCCTTAACCCCTAAACCCTAAACCCTTGAACATAACCCCTTATCCCTAAGCCCATAAATTGATTAACCCCTAACTCAACCTATGCCCGCAATCGACCCTAATGAAAATAATCAAATAATATTTCTAGTCCACATCAAGATGATAACAAAGTTCAAACACCTCCTAAAACGATATTAAAAATACATTTTTCATAGAAAGATAATACAATCTACAATACAAAGACATATATTATAAAATACAATATACATATAAACATTTAAAAAATCAATCTACAATACAAAGACATATAATAAATAACTTGCAAATGGATGATATTCATTTCTGACACTTTTTTCAATTTTATCCATTTCATCAGATTCCGCCATCAAAATTTTTCCCCAAATGTAGTAGTGGAAGGTGGACGTGTTTAAACTCTAAAATTGCATAATTTCGAGGCATAGTTGCTAGTAAGGAGTATGTCGTAGTTTGAGTAATGTGTTTTTTGGTCATCCACAAATTTGAGGTATTTCCATGTATTTTTCCAGGTATTTTCCATTATGTTTCTAGGATAATATAGAGGCCTCGCCACTTTGAAGCTAGGCTCAGATACATAGCTCACATGTTGTGAGTGAAATTTGTTAACAAATCTTGGTGTATTGTATAAATTGTATTATTTTTATGTTTCCTTTTTATGGATGTTGCATTTATGGTATTTTCATGCTCTTTAAACAATTATATTTGACATCATTGAACAAAAGATCCCAGATCATGTTGGTGTGATAGAGATCTTCTTTGATGTGAATTGTTAGTGTAGATTCTGACCAAGGGACCAAGGGACAACTCAAAAGGGTGAAGGAAAAATAAATTATTTTAACCATGAGATTGTACATGCAACATGAAAAAATAATGGTGGACAATGACATGTGTACAGAGAATGAGAAGGATTTCCAAAAGTCATTCTGCCAGATGGTAGATAGGGTGGAAAACGTTTTTGCATATTATGAAAGGAGAATGGAAAAGGAAGGCAAGAAATAGGGAGCTTCAATAGAAGATAATGCATCACTACACTAAGGAGGTGCAGGAGGACCTCCTAAATCTCCATATACAAGTTCAAGCTCTTCTTATTCGCCTCATTCTCATCATTCAAATGATTATAAAAAAAATGCTTCATAAAATCAACTTTTAAAGTTAGATGTGAAATTTGATCTTCACATGTTCAGTGGAGAATCTAATGCAAAGAAGCTAAACAATTGGACTAGATAGATTAAAGTATATTGTTGTATATAATAGATTGAATAGGATGAGGAGAAGATCCAGTTACTATCTCTTTGGTTGGAAGGCACAACTCATGTATGGAGGAAGAGAAAACATCATAAAGGCAATAAGCATAATGGTAAACTCCTTTCATCTTGGTCTAACTTTACATCTACATTAGGAGGGAAATTTTACTCATTCAGTTACATGCAGAGGCCATGATTGAATGGAAACATTTCAGAGAATGTAAAAGAAAGTATTTTCAATGTTTTATAGAAGAGTTTAGAAAACAAATTTTGGCTTTGAATATTCCTTTAGACTCACCATAAATTTTAGTAAAATATATTGGTGCTTTACATAGTTACCTTTGTCACTCATTATTATTGTTTGATCCCACTAATATAGATGAAGCAATGACAACGAAGAAAGAAAGAATACAATGAAAAAAAAGAAAAAGGAAGAACATCCCTCTTACACTCATTGCATAAAATATGGGCACAACGAGGATCACTGCTGGAAATTACATCCTAAATTGTAGCCTAAGAGGTTAGGTAGCAAAGAGAAGTAGAAAAATGTTGCTACAATGCAACATGAACTAGGTTCTGATTCAAGCGATGAGATGAAGATCGCAATTGTTGAGATTATAGGTGTTGGACCAAATATGGGAAAAGAATCAAAGAATTAGTGGTTTAAAGAACTTTAGGAAATAAGCCAAATAATTCAATCATATAATGATGAGTTAAAGAGATTGCTACAAGAAGCAGGGATTGTAGCTTCAATTATGAGCCATAAACGAGGCCATGGAAAATTTCCAGTGTGATGAAGGTTTAGCGATGTCATCCTCACATAATCCATAATTGAAAACTAAGGAAAATAGTGATAGTGATTCTTGAGTTTCATGTTCTCATTATGTTGATGATTTTGGTGTAATTGAAAAATGCACGAAGGGCATTGGTTCGAAGCTAATGATGAAGATAATATATGAAGGAAAGGGCCTAGAATGTAATGGCCAAGGAATTTTGAATCCCACACAAGTGGTGGGACTACCTCGATATGTAGGACTAGTCTATGTCAAAGAGAAATATGGAACATTGGTGAAGTCCAATGAAGAATGGAGGCCCAAGACTACCGTTGAAAGAAACTCTAAATCCATTGAAGCAAGTGAATCTAAATCAGTGTCGTTTGAGAGCACATCACACAATCCCAACAATAATTATTGAAATCCATCTTCAAATGGAGGTGAACATTTTAGAGGACAAGCTAAGTCAAGTTTTCCTCACTAAAGCTGCACCAAAGGCAACCATTCAAGCAAGAAGCGATGAAATAAATATCTCTCTCCGCACAAAGAGGAAAAGAAGGTCATGGAAGTCTCAATGAAGAAAAACCATTGCAACCATTCCAATAAAGGTGGAAATAAGGAATCCACATGTTGGATTCTCCATCCAAAGCTGTGTCCCAAGAAGTACCAAAATTTTATGAAAGCACCTACGAAGAAAGAAACCCTTGTGAAGAAACCAACAAAGGAGAAAAATTAGTGCATTGTAACCCTCGCAAAAGCTCCATAGAAAGAAAGACAACTACAGTTAGAAATCCCATTAGCTTAGTTATATAGGAAATGGGTAGACATTTAAACTAGTCGAGTGTGCTGACCATTGTAAATGACATGTTTCTTTTGAAAGACCCCATAAATGAGCAAGAACTTGTAAAAGTGATGACATGTATAACATCACCTGAGTATGAAATATAGTGATATTTTGGCCTCGTACATAGTGATATTTTGGCCTTGTACATAGTGATATTTTGGCCTTGTGCTTGATAAGAAAAGGATATGGGTTTTGTTGTAAATCAAAGAAAATATATATGCTCTCTATATGTAAATTTTTGGGACCAAAAATCCTTCAGTTGGGAGGATCCAAAAATACTCAAAATTTGAATTCCTTAAATATCATCAAAACCAATTCCAAGTTGTATATCTCATCAAGATGATTCCAACAATGTGAAAGACACCTCAATCCAAGTCCATATGAAAAAGTTATCACAATTTGAATATTTTCACCAAACAACTAAAAAATTCAAAGTCAAAGTCAACCTAGTGTGCCACATGGCGCTCCCATATGCTACCATGTGGCATCCCAATTAGTAGGCCAAGTGGGAACCATAGAATTGATGTGGCAATTGCAGGATGGAGTGGCATGACATGGTACCACCCGAAATGTGGCACATGGCATCCATTAGAAGGTTCCATGTGTCAACCTCTAGACGCCTCCATATGGCACTAAATTCAGCATTAATTGGACCAATCTTGGGCCGCCATATGACAACACCCGACTCGCCAAATCAACATTTAGTGGACCAATCTGATGTAATCATGTAGCAGAAATTGGTTTTTCAAATGAAACCTGGAAAATAACAAATTACTTTTAACACTTGGATTCTTATATAAAAAAAATACTAAGTTGGTAACCTGAAGGGTTTGACCTTAATACCCCCAACCAAAAAAAGGTTTAATATGTATATCCTAACTAATGTGTCCAAGGCACAACTTTCATAAATCCTCTCACATTAATATTATTTAAACCCCATTGTCATACGCATAGATGGTTACGACCGTGGAGACAGAAGCAGCAAGGGCAGTGTGACAGGTGGCAGGCCAAGATGGGTCCTGCATGGGCACAAATCCCAAGGAAGACTCTAGAATATTCCTAAAACATATTATGGGGAATATTCATAGAATATTATGACTTTTGTGGCATCTTGAAGATTCTCTAAGGGGTCTAAAGGTGAAAGTGATAGAATCATATCAAGTTTATAGTCATTTTTCATGAAATTTAGCAAGGAATCCATCGGTGCAGTCAGAATTACAATCTAAGTATTGAATCGAAGGACTCATTACAAAAACCCACATGTGTCATTAAATTCTTGGCATGAACTTTTATATAGCATTGAACATGTTATAAGGCAGTCATTTTTATACTCTCAAGTTGTAGAAGTTTGGTGTGAAGTTGTTGGTAGGGAGTATGTTATAGTTTGAGTGGAGGATTTTTGTGTCATCCCCAAATGTGATTTATTTCCATGTATATTTCCATGTATTTTCTATTATTTTTTGAGATAATATGGAGTCGTCTCCACTTTGAGGATGGGATCAAAGACGTAGCTCACACATTGTGAGTGAAATCCATCAACAAATATTCATGCATTGTCTATATTTTCTTCTTTTTAAGTTTATTCTTCATGTACCTAGCATTTATAGTGTTTTCATGCTCTTTAAACAATTATGTTTAACATCACCAAAGAAAAAATCTTGAATTAGAAACCCTTTCCGAAGAAAACCAAACTAGAAGGTGAGTATTGTCTACTCCCTCTTTCTCTAAATGTAAATGGATGAAAGTACAAAGAAGTAATATATATATGGCCCATGAGATTCTACAACGTATAAATATTCTCCTTTTTCTCTCTCTCAATCCACTCTAAGTTATTCTTCTCATATATGGAAGATTATAACACAAAATGATAGCCTACTAGTAGTTAGGTTTAACTCCATAAAATCTTAACTGGAGTTAAAAGAATAACTATTTTCGAGGCCTGTTCATCATGATCATGTGGCTAGCCCCTTCTATAGGAATAATCAGGGTTGATATGGCATTGTCTCGAATTATGATGCTCAATTTTGTTAGGCCATCTTCCAGGAGGAATAAATTTCTCATACAACAAAGGTGATTCTTGTAGTATTGGAAAGGTATTGACATGTATATTATGAAATATAGGTCCATAATAAGGTTGATAAAATAAAAAAATTCATTTAATAAATAAAAATAGTTCTTGAATTTTTTGACTCAAAATTTTCCAAACCAACATTGTTGGTAAAAATGGTCCTATGCATTGATTCTACCATTTTTTCTAACCTAAAATCTCAACATCCCAATATGAATCATACCTATCCATTTTGGGAGGATTTTGTCCCAAAAATATTCTACTAAATGATGTGAGAAAAATTTTCCTCCACCTTCTCTCGATTGTACCATTCAAGCTTACCTCGAAGGCTTGCTTTCAACCCAGTATGCCAACGGTCATGCAACGATTGTCTTATTTTTGTAGACCTCTTCTACAAACTATATCAGTTTTAAACTATAGATGAGCATCTATTTCTAAATCCTATAAATAATGGAGGACATATTCCTCTTCATAGTATAGGAAAGAAGGCTCACAGTGTTTCATATTCTCTACATTTGTCACTAAGTAAATGTGCATGTACGGGGATAGATTCATTATATGAGCATTCTACCCAACATTTTTTAGTACCTCAAAGGGACCATATCATTAATCCTTGATTTTATTACTATGAACTTGTAGCCTCTCCTTTTTCAACTGTAACCATACTTTGTCTCCCACCTTAAACAACTTCTCTATATTATGTTGTTCATGAATGGCCTTGAATTTGCCTATAACTTCTACAATATATCGTGTTCCCTTATTTGGATCTATGTAATCTTCTCTATAATTTACTTTCCCTCAGGGAATACCCTATAATATCCTCCTTCACTTCTCCTTACTACTCACATGCAACATTCAAAGATGAAGGCAACAAATATCCAAAAAAAAATTAAAATGGAGACTTACGAGTAGAACTATGGATTGATCTATTGTAAGAGTGTTTTATATATAGCATACTTTCATCATGTCTTCAAATGTTTTTGATTGTATCCCCTCAAAACTTTCAGCAATTTCCTATTGACAACTTATAATCTCCCACCTATCTATTGATGGAATGGTGTACGCTTATTTAACTTTGTGTCCATATTTTCCTATAGTGTAATCCAAACATCACTGAGAAATCTTGTGTCCTTGCTTGGAAACATGCTCCTTGGTATGCCATAGTGCACCAACACCTTTCTAAAGAAACATTTTGTTGGTTCCTTCCCCTTGATGGTCTTATTTTAGGGCATTAAAACACACATCTGGTTGAGCCTATCAGCTACTACATATATCTGGACATGTCCCTTCCTAGTTGTTGGTAAAATTCCCACAAAATCCATGGAAATGATTTCGTAAGGATGAGTGGGTATAGGTAAGGGATGGCATAGACCCAATTTCCTATTATTAGGCTTGTTTTTACAACAGATCATTCATACTTTTATGAACCTATCTACCTCTTCTTGCATCTTGGGCCATTACACATACGTATATAAGTTGGACATTGTCTTATCTACACCAAAACACCAAGAAACCTTGGAGGTTGGAGCCTATCAGATAAAAACAAAATAATTCAAATTTAGGAACACATAACTTATCTATCTTATAGAATAGCTTGTTTTGTATATGCTAATCAATTTTTTTTTCACCATCACACATATGAATCTTCCTCTGTAATTCCTAAAACACCCCCTTCAATTCCTCATCCACTACATATGCTTCTCTATATGCATGATTTGTGAAAGACTGCATGTGCATCATACTTCCCAAATTTGTGATATTTGATGGGGTTGTCCTTCAAAGCTTTTTTTCCAATTTGTTCATGCTAACATTCTTGAACTTGATCACTAAATGAAACTATTGTAGAAACCCCATAAACATGTAACTACTAGTCTTTTGTAGGTTACTTTGGGCCTACAAGTACTGTAGTGGTTGGTGATGTGTGTGTATTTGTGTCTCCTTTCCCATCAGATAACACTCCCACTTCTTCATATACTGAAACAAGACATATAGATCCTTGTCATTGGTATGGTAGTTGAGAACGATCCCATGAAATACTTTATAATAGTAGCAAACAGGGCTTTCTCCTTACATTAAGATTGCTACCATTGCATACCCACTTACATATATCTTCATTTCAAAGGACTATTGTAAGTTTGGTAATATAAAAAGTAGTGCTCAACTGATATTCTCATTTAACTCCTCAAAGGACCTCCATTGATTGTTCCCCACTAGAAAATATTTCAACTCTTTGTTTTGGTGTGGAGTGGTGTTGCTACTAATGAAAAAAATAGTAGGAATTTAATTAGATACTATCCCACCCCAAAAAAATTATTGACCTCTAAAAGGTTAATAGGAAATAGCTAGATCTTGTGCTCTACTTCCTTCTTGGGAGGTAGCCCTTTACGCTAAAGAGAGGGCATGTTATAAGTAGCCCATTAAAAATTGAAATAGTTTATAGCAAAGGGAAAATTAGAGACTAAAAAAAAATAGGTAGTGTCACGCTTAAGAAAGAATAAAACATATAGGTTGGTTGTTTGTCTTTATTATCTTATTTTTTATAATTCTAAGTGTTTTGAACTTAGATAGAAAATCTTTAGTGCAAATGAAGTCTTTGGGATTTAAATAAATAAATTGATTTTTAAGTGTGATGTGATAAAAAATCATTGTGATTACTGAATATGGTATCCATATTTTATCATTTCATATATGGGGTGACAATTTCTTTAAGGTTAAATTGGAAATTAATGAATATAAACATTTTGATTAATCCATATTCTTTTTCTTTTTAATGATCCCATTTATATCTATTTAATGAATTAGAATGAGGAATTTCTATACTAAAGTAACTTGGTAAAGTCGTATCCTCTATAGTATATTCTCTATATGGGACATCCATGAGGAATATTTTAAATTATTGAATAGGAGATCACTTGGACTCACCATGGTACAATATATTGGTAATATGGCTTCCAAGAAAAAATTGACTATCCAAATGGAGACCCTTGATATATTAGTAGTGTAAAAGAAAATGGCACTAAAAATGAACTTTGAATGTAAAATTTATGTGTTTCCAATAAAGATATTAAAATTTATCAAAGTTTGACATTGATACATAGACTATTTTAGATATTCCACTATACAACTTGTCACAACTAATCTAATATAGTTATATCTAAAACTTTGAAATCTATACTATCAGGATTATTTTTCCTTATACTTCTAGATTTATTAAGTTATCTTATTTTGCATGAAATATGTAAAATGCATAAAATAGATAAAATGCAAAAACTGAAAGCACTCACAACCGCAAGAGCACAAGATATAATCTTTGAAACCCTTTTAAGAGAAAACCCAACTAGAAGGTCAGGTTTTTATGCTTTCTCTTTCTCTAAATGGAAACAGATACAAGTACAAAGAAGTAAAAGTTTTGGCCTATGAACTACTATAATGTGTAAATCCTATATGTTTTTTTTTTCTCTCTCTCTCTCCATCCACTCACTACTCCACTTCTCATAAATGGAACAAAAACGTAGTCAAATAGAATGAAACCCCTTTCTCCTCATAGTGGCTCAATTCTAACACACCCTATATTCTACTAGTGGTTAGGTTTAACTCATTCATATATTCACTATAATTATAATATTAACTCTTGTAGAGTATTAGTCATCACAATAATGTGGATATTCCCTTTCCAATGAAAAATTGTGGTTAATGTGGCATTCTCTCAAATTATAGTGGTAAATTTTGGTAGATGAACTTTTGGGAGGCATAACTTTCTCATACGATATTTGATTTAACCGATTCATGCAACATTAGAAATATATAAACATGTAAATTATGGAATGGAGGTACATAGTAAGGATAGGATCATACAAATTGTTTATATAAAGCTTCAAAATGGATCCTAATGTTTTTTACCTAAAATTTTCCAAACTGAGACCATTGGTAAAAACAGTCCTCTACATTGATTCCTCATCCTTTTCTAGTCTAAAATAATTAAGATAGATGGCAAATAAGGTAATAATATTTTTTATATCACACATTGTATGCAACGTTTGACTAGTGTGGTCATGGGTGCATAATCAAGCTGCTCATTAAAATGAAATTTTCTACCTTCTCTAACTTTCTATAAAAGATCACTTTTACAAATAAATTACTTTTATAACATATATAACTTAATTTTATGAAGTAAGTAACAATGAATTCTAAAATTAAACTAAGTTGAATGTAAAAAGTAGCTTAAAAAACATTAAAATAGCTTTATCATGTTTAACTCTTTTATAATTTAAGTATAATTCACATTATAATAAAAGTATTCAATAATTTATAATTCTAGGAGTATTTTCAAAAAGTAACTTCATGAAACTAAAGGGAGAAATTGGAGAGCAATAATTTAATCAAATTTGAACCTATATAATTAATACAAAATATACAACAAATGTTTAGTAAGAAGATGCGATCATTTTTAATGATTTGTCTCAAAGTGATGTTAGTCTTTATGTGGAAGACTCGTGATTGAATCGAGCAATGTTAGCCTTTCGATTTACCTTACTAATTCCAAGTCTAACTGTCACCTTAAATTGTATCGATTATTTAGGATATGAGAAATATATCCTCAAGTAATGATTAATGAGTTTTTTAATATTTCATAGTGTAGTCACCATTTAAAGTGGTATATCTACAAAAAATTTCCATATGAAGTAGCATTTCCCATTATACTATATATTGTAGCATTAATGTGTATTAGGATCATAGAGAACTGAAGGGGTGGTGTCTAAATACATAGTTACTATGTTCCCAATGGCCAATGGGACCACTTAACATGGATCATGTTAGCCTTTAAATAGGACACATTAATAATAAATACCATGGGAAAAACCATGGGTTGTCATATACGTGGAGCCAAAAACCATTGGTACCTAAACCACCCTAAAAATCCCCCCTTAAACTTGAATTGGTGAGATCAAATTGGTTTCATTCATCAACCATCTCAACATGAAATATAAAATTCCCCCCCTTAAGGTAGATATGTACACCTACCATCCTGATATCTCTCCAAGTGGCCCATTCCACAAGTCGATGAGTCCATACATCGGTGCACTGCATTTATTCTTGATTAACACCTTAAAACAATGTGTGTTCCCACACAACATGTCTACCTAACTGTCAAGTATTAAAAATTCCTAGGGGAGTACACCTGCTTATGACATGGTTTCATAACTTGGACCAAAACCCTTAGGGTTTTCACACGTCACACACTAGCTCCTTTAGTCTATACCTCTCCACATTCATTTTGTTCATATCACCTCTTTCTATATATATCTTGCATGGTCCATATCTTGATCTATTGTTTCAACATGACTTGCACTCACGTAATCTTCACAATCTCTCATTAGCAAGCACAACTTCTATCAATTTAGTGGGCATCATTCTCTTTTTCCACAACAACCATAACCTTTCACAACACACGCACATGCTCTTCTAGGTAGCTTCTCCATGGCTCCAAAACATGTTTTCCACTCTATTTACCAATCTCAACAAGACCCTTCTTAATAATATGGCCTAATTCCTCTTACTTCAATAAATCACTAAAGGGTTCCCTCTTGTGGAATACTTCAATATTTTTCACATGACCAATTTTGTGGGGCTACTATCCTAGGCATTGGGGATGAATCTCCTGCTACCTTCTCTAATCAAGTGTGGCCATATTTTCACATTATTCCATGCTCTTCTCAATCTACCACACTCTAAAGTGCTACCACCTCTTCTTCCACTACGACTAATAATTCTATCCATGAAATCCTCTACTGATACACTACCCACACCACTAGAAAACTACCTTTTCCATTCGTAAAACTGCTTCGATTCGCAACCTCCTCATGATTCTTTATGGGAATAAAGAATCCCACTCACATTCACAACATTTAAACATCATCCTCTCTACCAAAATTATTCGCATCCTGAATCACCTACACCATCCATTTACTCTGACCTACCATTCCTTTCACATCAAGGCAATCACTCTATGCATCACATCTTGACACAAAACTAACTCCATCTCATAGACAGGTTCATTAATTTACAATCATCTAGATTAGAAGATGTCATCTAGATTGGAAGATGTGACCAATACTCCTTTTGCAAGTATGTATCATCGATAAAAAAAATAGATATGACATTCACATCACCATCATAGAATCACATTAAACATATTGCACATTATATGAAGCAGGACATCAAGCCAATCAAATTCATTGCACCAATTCAAGACATAATAATTGCTTTTGTAAAAACATAAGTTCCTCGCTTCTATCGACTCAAAAAAAGATCTATTCCTATTCTTCGAGCTCTCATCCATAGACTCTTGTTGAGGTCACTTAAATAACTATACCTATGCATCAGCACAACACATTTTTATCTTTCACACATGCTTGACATATTCAGAATACTACACTTAGTGCTCTCACCATCAAACCCATCAGAAATCTTTTTGATCTTCCACACCTCAAGCCCTGAGATATCAAGCCTCATCGTCATAATCAAAAAACATATCTGACACCCTTAAATGTAGGAACATTGGCTGACATTCACTTGGCCAAATTAACCATTCGGCTCTGATATTTACTACTCTGTCCCTAGTATTCAATATGATATATTCCTATATCTCTACATTCACCTTTGGATCTGATACTAATTGTTAGGATCACAAAGCACTGAGAGAAGTGGTGGCATTTACAGACACCAATGTTATGTTCCCAATTAACATGGATATTTTGGTCTTTCAAATAGGATACATTAAATATAAATAGCATGCAAAAAACAATGGGTTGTCATATAGCTGGAGCCAAAAATAGCACCATTATCCACCCTAACAATGTGAATATTATATGACATGGATTAAATAATTTTCTCTCATAAAATTTTCTATTATGTTGTGTTCCATTTATTAATATCATAATTAATTTATATAATTCTTAGGGTCTAATATCTTTTATAAAGTAATATTATATGGAAAGAAGTTAAAGAGTTGGTGATAAAGTTTCTGTATAATAATTTTTCATGAGCTATTAAACCTTTGTAATTGATGAATGATGGTGCCAAAATGTGAAAGAAGGATGAGGAATGCACGCTACATCAAGGAGGAAAGAAAACTAATTATCATGTGTGGAGTTGAGCATTCAAAATTACTTGATCAAGTTACTCATTTAACGAGGATAAGGAGCTCAACAATGGCTTGGTATCGACATATCTATTGCATGGTTCTTCCTACATGAATGATTTTTTTGCTGAAGATTCATAAAAAGTATGTAGATATACAAATACTTATGTTCATTATTATTGTCATTTGTAACTATGTCTTCTTGTATTTTTCACATTTTTGTATATGTTGGAAAGTTGTTAATAAAGAAATGATTCATCAAGAACAATGAAAATTGATTTTGTTCCAAAACGTTGAAGAATTTGTTCATAATAGTTAGTATACTTTAAAAAAAAATTGGAGAAATGTTTTCCAAATTAGATGTAATGTATTATATTTCTCAACATGACTTGATTAACTTCATGGAAATAGTCAAAACAAGGCTCATATTTTTGGTCAAGTTCATAATGCAAAGCCTGCATATTCTCACCATTTTTTGTTGGAATAAAAGTCCTAGAATTTGTCATGTCCTCAACACATGTAGTAATTTCATTGTAGCTAGATGTAGTGAAATTTGGGGGATATGAATTTGATGGGCCCAGAGAGAGTGAATTTTGAGAAAGACACTAGATCTAAGCAGCTATGCTACACATCTCAACAAGCACCATTAGGTCACAAACCAAGGCACCTCTTTGTGACTAGGCAATAAGGCTTCCTACATCCTTTTAAAGTGTGGAGATTTTTTTTAATCAAGAGTTGCATACCATAAGACCACCGACCCAAATATATCTAGTGACATTGTTATAGGAAGAGGCTGAAATCATAGTATAATGTTGATCTTCAATCAATTATAGCTCATATTGAAATTCCAATCTATTGAAAATTTGATTTCGGTTGCATCAAGTAGTGACCCATGCATAACAAATACCACCTTGAAATCAGCATAGTAAAGTTCATGGGAGAGATCATCATTTCCTAGAGAAACGCATTTGTCAACTAAAGATCCTCGCGCACATAACACCTTCCATTTAAGGCATTCAATTTTTTTTATTTAATTTAAATATCACGTTTATGTTGTGTTTCAGCGGCTACGACCACCCTCCAAAATTTTTCCTTAGCTTCATTTTGGAGCCTCCCTTCCAACCCTCCTCAACATCATGTCTTGCACTGTCAATTATATAAGCTTAGTGGTTTTCTAGCAAATTGTCAGCCTGTGTGATAACTTGTTGCACTCCCTCATAGGTTATTTCTCTCGACTTAGTCCAGTTGCAAGCTGAGTAGCTCCCTCAAGAAATTGCGCAATTCTAGAGGGGAACCACCCTTCCCTCCAGAAATTGTGCAATCTTATCTATCAGCCCGCTCGGCTCCAGAATTGTACAATCCTACCTGTCAACCTTCACTGGAAAAAATACGCAATCTGTCCTAGCACGACTGCTCAGCACAAAAATTGTGCAATTCTGGTTAGAAGTCACCCGCTCAACCCAGAAATTGTGCAATCCCTTTGGGCAGCCAACCCAGCTCCCTCCCACAAATGCGCAAAATTTCCCGTCAGTCAAGCAAGTTGTTGCATGTGCCATTGGGTTGACTGGTTCCACTCAAGACCGAGAAAACTTGATCTGCATGCATGGGCTTCCTTTTCCCGAAATAGCAAAATTAATCCCTAGATTTTAGGGAGCTATTTTTAGCAGTTGGAGGTTAAATGCAAATATCATTTTAGAATCTTCCCTCCAAGTGTCACTTTTTACTATATTTGTGGCATGCACGTCATGAGCCTCAAACTATTTATTCGACGCTTCAGAGCTAATTTCCTCACATCAATCATGGAGCTCTGACATCCCACAACACATCCAAGAGTCTTCAACACATCCAGCTTAGCTATTTTTGGGTAAGCCGACTTAACTTGTCTTTTGTAGCATTTCTTTTGCTTTTTGTGTTTTGGATTGTGTGAGTGTTGTTTGCTTGATTTCTGTGAATTCTTGTTGTCGTTTAGATGCATACTAGCTTGTACTAGCATTGTTTTAGTTTTTGTTAGCATCTCACTGCAGTCGCATACATGACATTGTTTTGCATGAACGGTCACTGATTCGGCGACTCGCTTCACTCACATTCATGTTGTTCCATTTTCTTGAAAATTTCATTCAATGTTTTCATGTAAGATCATTCACTCCTGCTTACATGTAGTATTTCTATGCATTCACATTCAAATTTTCTTTTAGTTTCTCGTTGGCGGGTTCGGGCAACCTTGGCCTGGACTCTGCCTCACCAAGATAGCATTGCGAAATCGTGAGAGGGAAGGCTCTGCCTTCCTCCTACAAAATGTGCATTTCTTCCCAGTGACTGTCCTCTCGTCTTGCATTGCACAATTCTGAGGGCCAGTTACTGCTAGCCCCGAAAATTATGCAATGTAGTCATTGAGTGTGCAACCATTGCCAGCTAAAATTGTGCATTGCACAATCCCAATAGCCAGAAAGCTAGTCGAGATTGCGCATTGTGCAATTCCAGCAGCCAGCTAGCCTCCCAGCATCTCACAATACCTTTTGTACAACTCTAGCAGCCAGTCTCCCACCCTCCCAAGAAAAATTGTGCAATCATTTCCAGCCAATCCGCAAGTATGTTGCATGTCGTTCCTCAAGTTTTCTTTGGTTTTAGCTGATAAATTTCTTGCCATGCATGTCGCTATGTCTCCAGATCTAGCAGTTGTTCTTCCAACTCTTGGTAATTCAGGATCAATGGTCTCCAAGAGAGCAGGATCAAAGGGCACTTACAAAAGTGCAACTGGAGCAGCAGTTGAATGAGTTTCTACAAGTTTGTCGATCTATGAAAATAGCAAGCTGACTGTAGACAAGGACATCAAGTTGAAATGGCAAGAGGTCAATGATGCATTTGCAGGCACTTTTGGGGAAGATATCAAAGACCGCCAAGTCTATGTGAACATCCACAAGTCTGGCTTGTACTGGATTGCATGCATGTATCCCGTGCTCCCATGCACAGACATGATACATTGGATTGTCTTGCACATTGATCCTGAGACAATGACATTGAGCAGTGTCAGCGGGATGGAGATTTCTACCTTTAGGGCATAAGATTATGAACAAATGTATCATATGTCGAAGCCCGTGATCACCATGGAGACACCCTTCAACATACCCAACAACAATGCCAACTCTAGGGATATCTTGAAGAACTGGGTGAAGGAGCCAGCTAAATTCAGGATCACACCCAACCAGGTCTACAAGATGAAGATATTGCAGAAGGAATATCAATACTTAGCCATCTTTGCATGTCACTTGTATGGCCAAGAGAGCACAAAAACCTTCCCGCAGAGTTGGGTGATCACATTGGATGAAGTATTGTCCCTTGACACATTCATGCGAGCATTGTATTCCAAGTTTCGTACTATGCATAAGGCAGTTGTCCATCTCAATGGTTGGCAACAACGATGTGCTAGGAGAGCACATATCTTGTCAAACATTCATGTTGTTGTTGATTACATACAAACATGGAGAATGTGATACAAGGGAGCCCCGCTACACTTGCCGAAGATGATGAAGCCTAGAGAGGTCAAGCTAAAGTCATGCATCCGGAGTCAGATCCAGAACTATGAAGATTTCCCGCAACTCATCGCCAGTCTACAGGCTTCCCATGCATGGGTTTTCAAGAGTATGGATGTTGTTGTGCACGAACATGCGATCCCATCTATTATGACACTCACCTAGGTGAGGAAAAAGGCACAGGTCCGACTGGAGCTTGACTCATACTTTGACGAGTTAATGAGCATAGCCACCCACCCAGACATGGTGATCAATGTAGACACCATGCACAAGTATGTTTCTCGTCTGGCCGCACTCAATTCAATGATGTTCATGCTATCAGACGAGTTGGACAGAGGAGCCCAAGGAGTGTATCCGAATGCTATTGAGGAAAGAGTTTGTTTGCAGAAAGATGTCACCTTAGAGTACATGGACACCATCATGGACTACCGAGCTTAGCATCAGTTCACTACTGTCAACCACCATGAGGATGTCAAAGAGATGGGCTTCTAATAGTTTTCTGAGTCATAGTGATGTCTTGCATGGCTTGCTCAAGCCTATTTTGTCTCACATGGGTACATGTGCAGATTGTATGTAATGTCTTGTCAAGTGTAAGTTCAAGTGTCGATAGCTAGATGTAACAGTCATAGAGTAGATGAAGAGTCATAAGGGTATATGAACTATCAGAAAGGGGAAGGTCAAGGGTCACCCCACCCTTTGCTATATATAGTCCCTCATAACTCATTGTAAGGGCTTTTGGTCATCCAAACTTCCAATAGGAGTATGTTCGAGAAAGATTAGACAATATTGTAACGAGCCTTGGCTTCTCCACTACAAAGAGCTAGTATATCTCTTTGGAGGAGTAGGTGGTTGTGGCTGTAACGTTTCGTTATCGGAGCTAGTGGGTGGACATGGATGTATAGTATGACTGGAACATACACTTCTTAATATAACAGAGCCATAATGTTTCATTCATATGTCATATTGCATTCCATCTATCTTGTCTACAATAAATGATATATGTATTTGTTTGCTTACACATGCATGTATGGGATATTCTGTATAAGTATGTATGAACCTTATTGAAATGTGTTGATTGGTTTGAACATCACTTTGTATTTCTCACTAACTTGCTTTCCAGCTGGTGATGCATCTTTTCTCATGTGTTCCCTTCCAAGATTATAGGTTTCTAAGGGGCGCACTCACGCCACTTTCAATGTGTTTGAACCATTCATGCACCTTCTTTGAATCACTGCAGCTATCACACCCTTGCTACCAATAGCGACATCTTACTTGCCTCTATGCCAAACTGCGGTCAAGGCGATATCGTACGACCCACTGCTCAAACTCCTACACCAAACAATCTGAGGTCTAATTGGGACTTCTTACCGTGGAGATCCCCTGACATGTTGGCAGGTCCAGCACCGTCAACATGTTTCATATGGGCCAATGCCATGGTTAACTGTTCACATAAATTCTTTGGTCGGGCATTTGATATTATATAATGTGTGGATCATTACCTATGAGTAATATTGTTTAATGATCGAAGTAAAGTGTTTTGGATTAAAATAATTAAAATTAATTAATTCAAAAATAATATTTTTTATGACTTATCTCACATCCCCATGATGATCACACTAATTAGACCACCAAGGGTATGTGGTACTCGTAAGTTTTCATTGCAAGGAATACAACTACATACTTCGAAATTACACTATTGGGTAGGGGTCCCCTAGGTCTAAATGTTGTCTAAAGTATGTAAATACTCCGCATTTTGAGGAGTGGAGAATGATTAATGCAGTGTTCTAAGAGTCAAAGGCGATTTAGGGTAGGTCAAAGCCCCTTATTTTGTAAAGGGATGGGATTACTTAGAGGATTTTGAGCTCTGCCCATGGTTTGCGGACCATGGTATTGTAAGGTTAGAAGCATATATAAAGGGATGATTTTGCAAGTCTAAGACATGATGTATTAGATTGATGAAACACTTTTGAGTCTATTTCATAAGATTTTTCTATAGTCAAGCGAAGGGGAAAGCTCCTGTAGCTATGTGCATGGAGACCTTAGTAAGTTTGCAGCTAAATTCGTAAACCCCTGCATCCATGTGTGCAGGGTCATAAAGACTGTATTTGAAAAGAATTGACTAATAAAGAAACGTTTTGACACAGGTCTGTGTAATTTCTCTATGTTTGCATAGTTTCTATGATTTTCACTGTTTATGGTTTGTTTTATATATATCTTTTACAATTGCATCGCGAAGCTTCATATATTGTTTTATATGATGAATAATTCATGTTAGTGTAGTTTCGTAGAGTTCATTAATCTATAAAAGTAGAAAATGCTTTACAATTGTAAGAATAAGGTTAAGAGTTCACAAAGGTCTGATTAAGCCCTAAACTCTTTAGAACCTTATAGCCACACTGCATACTCCCTCTAGATGTGGAAACTTCGTTCTAGCATCCCCCAATATCGCCTCGGGTGAGACTGCATTCTACGTGAGCAAGTCGTTGCCAAAAGGGTTGGTGGTATATGGTTTTTCTAGTTAGCACAACTAACTCTGAACCTAGGTTCGAACCCCTGAAGTGAACAAATGATTCTATTGCTAGGACTGAGATCTATTTGAGGGATGTGTGATGTGGCATGCGACTAGAAAAAATATCTAAAATTGGATTGATCGGAAGTTGCATGAATTTTTAGCTCATGAAAGAAGAGATCAACACCAATAAAAAGAAAGGTGGTTACCAAGGTATATATATATAGAACAACACGATATTATATTTTCACACTATTTGTTAACGAGCTACATGAGTGGCTTTCAAAGTTAGCAGACAACAAACCCACTTGGAAACATGACGATCTTATTGTATGGAACACAGAGTTGATTAAGCGACTTAAGGAGTCTGAATATAAATTCACAAGAGTTTTTGATTACTAGGTTGATAGTATCATCCTAGGCTTTATCACTGAAATTGCAATTGACATAAGAGTATCCAACAGTGAGGCTGAGCACAAATTTTTCCAAGATCCGCGAGCTAAGTATCTGAATTCCTTGAAGCTTGGATTAAAATGTTGTTATGTGAAAAGGGTGTTATGCCAATAGATTCATGTTCTGAAGAGGTCAAACCGGATCTACACAAAGTGGAAAAAGATTCAGAGTAGATTAGGACAAATATATTAAGGTGAGCACAGTCCATTATTGGGTAAATCTGACAATGAAGAAGAAAGGAGCAACCCTAGTACACCTAGAGGTGTGGAGCAATCAAAAAGTCAAGGCACTTCTGGGATTCCTCACCCATCCACTCCACCTCCGCCTTCACCTCCACCTCATACACCTCCACCTCCACCTCCACTATTCAACATGGCCAACACAACGAAGATGCCTATATTTAAGGGTCAAGGATCAGAGGATCAGGATTAATTTTGGTTTTTCGCAGAAGCAGTGTGGAAATCACAATATATTAATGATGATGATATGAATAAAGCACATCTTGTCTTAGTGCTACAAGACAGAAAATTGTCGTCGTATATCAAGTACAGTACTATGAATCTAGCTACTTCACTAGCTCCGACAAAGAACACACTAAACACATATTTTAGGAAGCCCAAGTGACAGTCATAGTGTATTATAGAAAAGAGAGAGATTAAGAAAGTTGTCAATGAAACTGCCTGGGATAACAATGTAAACTTTGAAACGGGAACTATAAACTCAAAACAGGAATTCTGGCCAAAAAAATCCCGAAAAACCATCAAAAACATTGCTAAAAAGGAAAAGTGTGTGTACTAGAATGATGGTTTTTTTTTTCTAGGGTCAATTTCAAACATGTTTTAAAAATGGCAGTGAAAATGAAATTTTTATGCAAAAATTGTGCAGAAAACACCCTGAAAACGAAAAGTGTTCATACTGGAATGATGGTTTTTTTTAAGGGTCAATTGTCAACATCTTTAAAAAATGCCAGTAAAATCGAATTCTTATGTGCAAAACAACAACTGTTTTTGAGGAAAAAAACACACTAATGTTTTTGGAAGAATAGCATTTTTCTTTCCTAAGCATAAATTCAACATGTTTTAGTAATGACGATAAAGATAAAATAATGGATTCTGAAACACATTAAAATTCTATTAGTTTTCATCCATGTTGTTAAACATATAATAAAATCGCACTAAAGAATCAAGATTGCTAAAATTATAATTTTTTTCAACCATAACATTATAGATACAAAAAAAATTGTAAATTTTCAACCATAAAATTAAAAAACCATGACATTATGAACAAATTACATGATTAAATTAATCAAAATGTCATTATTTGTATATTGAATGAAACATACATTATATCTCTAATTTATTGTTGCATTGTAGATATTCTAAACAATAAAAATCATCATAATTAAAACATATAATCCAACAACATAAAAATGACTCGTAACTTTTGATTTAACACCATATGGAAATCAAAAATTTTATTTCAAGATACGATGCAAACATCAATTATATAAACTGTCTGAGACAATTATTCAAAATCACTCATATTTTCCTGTACACCATCAGAATTCACATCTTTATATGAATGACTAGATGCAGACGAATATGTTCCATATTCTTCTCTTTCATCAACTAGTTCCCCATCTGAGTCCACATGCATGCCCACCACTATAGGTTCCAAAATTCTTCCCGATCTATAACTGGTTTCGACAAACTCCCATCTCAACATTGTTCCTTCTGGTAACAACCTTTTTAGAATCTCTATCGTCTTGAAGTGAAGAGTTCCTCTTTTTGTTAAATTGAAGTCATAAACAAGTATGTCAACATCCTCCAATTTTAAGAGTTCTGTGCGGCGACGATTTATATTTGTACCCTTTCTTTTTCTCTTTCCGCCATTTTTTTTTTTCAACTACTATCTCTGGCTTATACACACCATTGAATGGGTGTGTATTTGTGGCATACCAATGTACTTCAACACTTGTAGCATCTTCATTTTTTGTAAATACATTTATAACCTTAGCAACCCAGAATGGATAGCCATTCGGATCTCCATCTGATAGCACTGCGATCATGCAACCCTCCTTAACATCCTGTACTGAACCCCTGTAAAGGTATTTCATGGCTTCACATTGTGCATGAGATCTTATGGAATCAATATGCATCTCTCTTTCCTATGCCTGTGAAGAATTAATAATACCTTGAGATTGTTTTTGTTCAACAATGGTTATTTCCTCATGCTCATTTGACACATTTTGTGGCCAAATAAATGGATTTTTCAAAGGTATATCTTCATTTGTTGTTGTCGAAATGATATCACTTTGATTATTGAAAAATGTCTCCCACCAAACTGAATCAACAATGTCAAAGTACTCATATGTATATCTAATACATTTTTTAATTTCTTCTAGGAAATTAGAACAATTTATATCTCTATTCTGTTTGCGTGCATTACGAACTTCACCAACTGATTGTAATAACAATATTTTTGATGCAAATATTGGATGATCTGGAATGAACTTCAAAAATTTCAAACCTGATGACGATGCCCATTATGTAGTAGTTGGATACTTCTTGCCCCATATTAGTGTTTTCCCATCAATTTTTTTAATACGAAATTGATGTTGGAAGCTAATGCCATTAAGTTGTTCAATGCATTTCTCCTAACCATGCAATCTCAGAATAAACCTTCGCATGTCAACAGTTTCTTCCAACACATCAAAAGTAGGCTCTAACATGCGTGATTTCTTAATACATTCAATTAATAATGGCAAGCTCCCAACTTCCTTCCTCCTCAATGTGACTGAAAAATGATTGAACATTTTATCAATATGGTCATGAGTGTGCCCAACAAGAAGGAAACCAACCTTTACCTTCTGAAAAATTCTCAATTGAACAAACATGTTTAGATATCCAAAAACAACCTGATTTTTTCTTTCACGGCAAGTGTTGTCCAATTGTAAATAAAAAACTTCAGAAAGATTACCAGAATAATGAGAAATCGCATCATGAATTATGGCTATTGTTAGATTTTCATCATTATGAATATTTGGAGCTGTGAAGTGCACCCTTGGCAACATTTTCCCATTGAAGCTCATACAGCCGACCAAGTGATATTGAATAAAATTTTCTCCTGTAAATTATTGGGTGTGCAAACAAAATGTGGTAAAAGTGTTTTCTTATGGTCCATACCATCAATTATCAAACCCAAATGTTTCTTCGGATTATCATAACACTTCTTTCAATGTGTGTACAACTTTTTCCTTTCGCTTGTTTATTATTCACGATGCTCCTAAAGTTCTTTGACAATGGCATATACACAGCATAAAAGAAATCCATTAAGAAATATGTTTTCATAGTTGATGACTATACAATTTTAGAAGTTAAAGTTATGAATGCTTACCTCTTTCTGACCCTTCACATTTATCCCTTTTTTATTTAAGAGAAGCACATGTACTGCAAATCCCCATCCTTGTCTTCTTAGGAATACGAACATTGTTGAATTCTTTCTTCTATACCTTCACCAAATATTGATATGTAATAAACTGACCATGTCCCTCATAACCTTTTGCATATTATTTGTATAATTTATAGATTTCGCACCTTGAAAAATTATCTGGAATATGTATTGTCTCTCTATTTGGCATACACTCTCCATGCTTTTAAAAGAAATATTTCATCCATGAAATTGCAGTATTTGATAATGGCCCAAACTGTCGTTTATGATGTACTTCTGAGTAAAATGTGGGATCCTTGAGAGACGAAAATTACCCATCGAATCAAACATTTTGAAAGCCTTTCTACAGATAAATAAAGACCCGATATGATAATCATAACCTGACAATGTAGATTGCATGCACCCAACTAAATATGAATTTTTCATGATTTTATTCATTAACAAATATCTCTTCCTTTTCTCTAATGCAAATTTGAAATCAATATGTTTCAAGTGATCTTTCTGACAACATTCACTTGAAATGAGAGTGCTGATAGAACTTCTTCTCGTCAAATATTCTACTCTACCCCTAGTATAACTAGAACATCTTGGATTGATACGAAAAGGTATGCTCCTACTCCTCGATACAATATTTCCTGACAACATCCCCATCATCAGATCATCATTTGTATAAGCATTTTCATCATAATTCTGAGGAATGTTATCGTCACTATGATCAGTTGTGCTTTTGAAATACTGACTTCGAGGATATTCTTCATCTTCCCCTTCTTCAATGCTACTATCATAGTACATAGAATTAGGACTAAACAGAAAATTTGACTTGATGTTTATTGGATATTCTTCCTCATGTGCATTGGCAGTTCTTATCTCATAGTCCATACAATTAGTACTATGTCGAAAATGTGACTGTTTACTTACTAAAAATTCTACATCCTGTCCTTTGTCACTATTACTCTCATAGTCCTTAGGATTAGGACTAAGTGCTTCCTCCTGTCTTTCATCACTACTCCTCTCATAGTCCATAGGATTAGAACTAAGTGGACACCGTGACACTCCATTATTTTGAAATTTTTCATCATGCTCTTCATCCCTGCTGCTCTCATAGTCCACAGGATTAGGGCTAAGTGGACACTGTGACACTCCATTCTTTTGAAATTCATCATCATGCTTTTCATCAATGTTGATTTCATAGTCCATAGGATTAGGACTAACTGGACATTGTGACACTCTATTCATTTGAAATTCTTCATCATGCTCTTCATCACTGTTGCTCTCATAGTCCATAGGATTAGGACTAAGTGGACACCGCGACACTTGATTCTTTTGAAATTCTTCTTCATTTTCTTCATCACTATTGCTTTCATAGTCCATAGGATTAGGACTAAATGGACACTGTGACACTCTATTCAGTTGAAATTCTTCATCACTTATGCTTTCATAGTCCATAGGATTAGGACTAAGTGGACACCATGACACTCCATTCTTTTGAAATTCTTCTTCATGCTCTTCATCACTGCTGCTCTCATAGTCCTTAGGATTAGGACTATGTGGACACCATGACAATTCATTCTTTTTAAATTCATCATCATCCTCTTCATCACTAGTGCTCTCATAATCCATTGGATTATGACTAAGTGGACACTGTGACACACCATTCTTTTGAAATTCATCATCATTCTCTTCATCACTGCTACTCTCATAGTCCATAGGATTAGGACTAGGTGGACACTGTGACAGTCCATTATTTTGAAATTCATCATCATGCTTTTCATCACTCCTACTCTCATAGTCCATAGGATTAGGAATAAGTGGACATCGTGATACTCCATTATTTTGAAATTCTTCATCATGTTCTTCATCACTATTGCTCTCATAATCCTTAGGATTAGAACTAAGTGGAAACCATGACTCTTTATTTATTTGAAATTCTTCATCAGTGCTGCTCTCATAGTCCTTAGGATCAAGACTAAGTGGAAGAATTGACTGTTTATTCATAATGGAAGAATTTCCGTTATATTCATCAATATGAATATAGTTGTTACACGATGAAGATGTTGATGGTTCACAAAGCGAAACTTCACTATTAGAAGAATCCATCTCTTTCAAATAGAAGAAGTTGAATGATACAAATGTAGACTCTCCTAATGATATTATATAGCTTAAGGAATGAAAATTTCCCTCCAAAAATTTCGTTTCATGTATTTCCCTGCATTATTTTCTTCTACAATTTATTGAAAAATTTTAACTAATATTTTTTTAAATAAATCTTTAAATTCAAAATTGTGAACTAAATCTTTTACATAAATTAATTTAATACTTAAACTATATAATATTTACTAGACACTTGAGTATTTTTTTTTTTTTTAATTATTATATCTTCTAAAACAAATTAATCCCACATTCACCGTGTTGTAAAAAAATTCTATAATATTCACTTTATCATAGTTTCCTATATCGCCATAACAAAATTAACATGTTAAAATTTATAAAAGCAAATTAATCCCACATTAACTATACAATAAAACAATTCCATAATTTCACCTATATAATAGATTTCATTCATTATACGCTCTAGGTTATGAGCTCGGGTGGAAACGAGGGTTTGATGCTCATGGACTCATCAGATTGAGGTTTCAAATCTGGAGAAGAATAGGGCCAAAGCAGTAGAGCTCCATGGAAGAGGACAGACTCTGACCCGACAAATGGAAAACGCGGGTTCCATAGGGACCCCATCTTATAAGAAAATAATGATGAACAAGTTGACAACACGGGATAGAGTGCAGATAGCAGGTTATGAATGGTCAGATAAGGAAGATTTGACCAGCAAGGGGAGGAAAGGCACTATAGGCAATGAAGGTAATAACAATCAAAAACTGAAAGAAAAGGATGACAGTAAAAGAAAAGAAAGCAGAGTCAGAGAGAATCCAACACAAGCACATTTCGCTCATGAAAACAAATAGGGAAAGGAGCAAGCAGGAGCAGAGGAAGAGGCTCTGAATCAAGATAAAGAGGAACAAGGGGGAACAACGTCAACATTTAATAGAAAGAAGAACCAGGGTCTGTGTAAACCCAAAGCTGCAGAAACCCTAAGGGTTGTGATATCTGACCTGAAGATTTAGGCATACCGGGATCACATGAGTGAACATGCAGTGATCTACAGATTCATGGGGTTCTGGCCAACAGAACGGGCATTGTGTCAATGGATAAAGCAACAGTGGAAACCCAAAGGTGATGTTAGACTGCACTTAGGAGCTAAAGGCTTTTTTACTGTTGTTTTCTCAAATTTAGAAGATAAGGATAGAATATTCGATGGAGGGCCTTATTTCTTTTCCTCTACGGGCCTTTACATAAGGCCATGGAAACCCAACTTTGTACTAGAAAAGGAAACTTTCAAGCAGGTACGAGTGTGGATATGCTTTTCTTCCCTACCAATTGATTATTGGGGACATCCAGCTCTTGAACAAATATGTAATAAGCTAGGGACCTTCATCAAAGCCTCAGAAGCAACTCTACAAAAAAGGTACAGCTCCTGTGCTAGAATATGTGTGGAAATGGATGTGTCGAGGGCTTTGCATGAGGGACTATGACTGGAATATAGGGATGAGGATTATTTCCAAGCCAAAGATTATGAGAAAATCCCATTCCGCTGTAGAAAATTTCATGAGCATGGTCATTTAATAAGAGAATTCCCACTGAACAAAGTAGCAGGAGATCACAAGGATGGAAAAGTAGAGAAGAACAAGGAAATATTTACCAGACCGAAAGCTAAACAAAGAGAAAATAGGAAATGCCAAACCAAGGCAAGCACCTCACAAGGTAACATAAGCAATGCTTTTGAAATCTTGGAAACTGAAACGGAATCAGAGGACAACATCAAAGAACAAAAAACCACTGAAATAATCAAAGCTACAATAGGGCCTGAAATAAAAGAACCGAAGGGGAACCCTTTGAGCATAGCGCTCCAGGTACAAGAAACATTAGAGGGGTTGAAGAACACTCAGAAATGCTCATAAGTGAAATCGGAAGCAAAGATATGGAACTTAATGATATACTAGAGCAAGAGGGTGTGGATCTACCAAACATGGTGGAAAACTGGAAAAAGAAGGGAATGGAACACATATCGGAAGAGGAAGTAAAGAGAATTAATGACATACTCATAGCACGACAAAGAGCAGAGATGGAACTATAAAGAAAAAACTTGGGTATAGCTAAAGGGCTGGGAGTCTGGACACAGGGTCTGCATCAAACCTCCATAAGTTCCAAACATCGTAAAAAAAAGAGGAAGCAGAACCAACAATGAAGCATTGCAAGAGTTGGGACAAATTCTCCTAAACTCTAGTAAGATGAAAGCCCTAGAGGCTTTTTCTCTAAGCTCATAAACTTTGTTTACAATGAAAATTCTTTCTTGGAATGCTACAGGGCTAAATAGCCAAACAAAACAGCGTCTTTTAATGAAGAAAGTCCAAAAGGAACAGCCAGACATAGTGTTTATACAGGAAACAAATGTTCAAGTAGCACGATAGTCAATATAAGAAAAAAATTGGGTAAGCATATGGAATACTTGGAGACTACCAACAATGGATGGGAGGGAGGCTTAATTACTCTCTGGAATCCACAAGCAATCAAGATCCTCTCCTCTGAAGCGGCCAGATCCTTCATAGCTGTAGAAGCTCAAGTTGTAGGAAACTCTAAGACCTATCTGTGCACTAATGTCTATGGTCCTCAGAAGCTAGAGGACAAGCTTCTTTTTTTGAGAACTCTGCTGAACCTGAAGCTAAGGTATCCCCAAGCAAAGGCAATCATAGGAGGGGATTTCAACATGATAACCACCCTCATGGAAAAGAAAGGAGGTATAAGGAAACTCAACAAAGACTCTGAAGCTTTCCTAGACTTCATCAAGACGGCTAATCTAGTGGATGTTTTTCCCAGAAGTGGTGCTTTCACATGGAACAACAAAAGGGGAGGTGAAAGGCAAATAGCTTCTCGTCTAGATAGATTTCTAGTTTCAGAAGGTATACTGTTGGAAGGAATTATAGTGGAATCAGATATTCTTCCCAGTGGAGGGTCAGACCACTGGCCCATTACATTGACTGCTGCTATCCAGGGTACTCCAAGAAATAAACCTTTTAGATTCAAAAAATTCTGGCTCACCCATCCTGATTTCATACAGCAAATTGAACAATGGTGGAAAGAACCTGTGGGCATTAAAGGCACCAAAATGTATAGGTTACAAGGTAAGCTGAGATACATTAAAGACAAGATCAAAATCTGGAATCAAGTAGTCTTTGGGAACATATTCAAAGAAAAAAAGAAACTAGAGGAGCAATTAGAGCAGATACATGAAGGATGGATTCAAGGGAACATAAACCCAGAAACTGTAAGCAAGGAAAAGATGTTGATGCAGGACTAGCAACTTCGTTGCTAACAGGAGGAAACTCTATGGAAGCAAAAATCTCAAGTTCAATGGCTTAAGGAAGGAGAACAGAATACAAAATTCTTCCATAGATCAGCTATTGACCACAGAGGAGCTAATAAAATCCTTAGCCTTAAAGATGAATAGGGAACCACGTTACAGACACATCAAGAGATCACTAACCTTCTTATGACACACTTTAGCAGCATAGCTCAAGAACTTGAAGGTGACAGAATGGAGTCCATTGATGAACTTATCTCCTCAATACCCAAGCTAATCACGACAGAGCAGAACTTAGCTCTAACTCGAGAAATTTCCATGGAAGAGGTGGAAGAGGCCATGAAAGAAATGCCTAATGATAAAGCACCTGGACCTGATGGATTTACCATTAACTTGTACAAAGCTTGTTGGGAAATAGTCAAAACAAAAGTTTGGGAAGTTGTGGAGGATTCCCAATGATCTTCCTCAATCCTCAAGTCCCTCAACTCCATCTTCCTTGCCTTGATTCCAAAAGAGGAGGAAGCCAACACCCCTTCAAAGTTTCATGCAATATCACTATGCAATGTTGTATACAAGATTATTTCCAAAGTAATAGCCAATAGAATGAAACCCATACTTCTGGGTCTTATCTCAGAAGAGCAATCTAGCTATGTAGAGGGGAGACAAATTCTAGACAATGTCTTACTGGCACAAGAGATGATTCACACACTTCAAACTAGGAAGAAGGAAAGTATGATGATACAACTAGATCTGTCAAAGGCATATGACAAGGTCAACTGGCATTACTGGAAAGATTTTGAGAGCCTTTGTCTTTGCTAAACAATGGATAGCTTGGATTCTAGCTTTGGTAAAATCTACCAGATTTTCAGTTCTGGTGAATGGAGCCCCTTCTACCCAATTCTCTCCTTTGCGAGGTCTAAGATAGGGTGATCTGTTATCCCCCTTCCTTTTCGTGATCTGGATGGAAGGTTTAAGTAGAATTATTCACAAAGCTAAGGAGGAAGGAGTTATTAAAGGACTGCAGCCACTGCCCTCTATTCCGGCAACTACCCACCAACAATTTGTTGATGATAAGATGTTGCAGGGTACTCCCACAATCAAAGAAGCCTTGGGCTACAAAAGGATTCTCAATCTCTTTAGCAAAGCCTTAGGTATGGATCTAAATCTATCAAAATCTTCTATCTCCTTTTTCAATACTCATTTAACTATGCAAAAAGTCTCTCCTCCATTGTAGGCTTCCGAAGAGGCAACCTCCCCTCGAAATATCTAGGAGCACCATTGACTGACAAACCTTGGCAAAAAATCCACTAGGAAAAGATCTTGGCCAGCCTGGAAAATGGATGTCATCGTTGGACCCATAGGGCCCTAAATTTTGTAGGAAGACGGGTCTTAACCAAAGCAGTCCTCCAGGCCATTCCTCAATATATGCTCTCCATTATGCCAGCTCCTAAGGGAGTTCTGCAAAAGATAAAGGTCATCCAAAGGACGTTTCTCTTGTCGGGCAATTGAGAGAGGAAGAAATGGTCACTGATAGCGTGGAACAAACTATGCAAAACTAAACATCTGTGAGGGTTGAACTTACAAGACCCTTCCACGATTAACCGAGCCTGTGGTACTAAGTTATGCTGGAAGTGGCTAAAGGAACCTAAATTACCATGGGCCAAACATTGGAAGGAAAAGTACGCTGCAAATCATAGTTCACAGAACCTAATCAGAATGCAAGAAAACCCAGAAGGCTCACCTATCTAGAACCTAACAAGAAACAACTGAAAAATTATCCAGGAGCATAGCTTCTAGGAAATTCATGATGGAAAAACAACCCTTTTTTGGGAGGATGCATGGCAACAACTCCCCAAGTTGGAAAGGCCTGAGTTTGCAGATTGCAAAAGAAATAACCAGGAGCTAGGGAGAACTACAGTGAATCAATATTGGAAGCCTAATGAAAGGGACCAGGAGTGGAGAACTTGGATATTCAATGAAACAGAGCACATGACCGAAGAATACAACGGTATGAGGAACCTGAGAACACAACTAGACAAGAGAAGGATAAGGACAATAGATGACAGTGACCAATTACAATGGGGGAAGCTAGAAGGAGGAAACTTCATGCTCAGAGGAGCCAGAACTCACATAGAAGACTTAGAGTAGGAAGAAAAGGTCAAATGGTGCAACAAAGTTTGGGATTCCCAGCTCTGGCCAAAAATCAAAACTTTCCTTTGGCTCCTAATGCACAGGAAAACACTTACATGGGAGAATCTCCAGAAAAAAGGGTTCTCTGGCCCTTCACGATGCCCCATGTGTGGAAAGGAAGAGGAAACCATGAATCACCTCTTCAATACCTATGATTGGGCAGACAATTTATGGAAATGGGTGGAAACCATACTTCAAAAGACGGACAGGGTCAAGAATTCTATTCAAGAAACTATCGAGAATTGGAGGAGCAATTTCTCCAATAATCAATTGATTAGCACCATTTGGAAACTCATACTAGGGTTCATTGCATGGTCAATTTGGAAAGAAAGGAATCGAAGAGTCTTCCTAAATGAAACTAGAAATTTAAACCACTTAAAAGATACAATTCTCCAAAATGTCAAGCAATCAGTTCTCGTCAAAGGAAGGATAGAACAAGACACAAACATCTCGAATGCAGACTTACAAATTTTGAAAGCTTTTAACCTTGACAAAGGAAACTTTGCTTCCTCCTTGAATTGTCGATAGGAGTTAAATACCAGTTTGAACACCTAGAAGTGGCCGCATTTAGGATTCCTCAAACTCAATTTCGATGGAGCCTCTAGGGGTAATCCGGGACCTGCTGGCATCAGAGGGGTTCTCAGGGACAGTGAAGGTAGAATTCAGTATATCTATAGTCGAGCTCTAGGGGAAGGGACTAACAATGAAATGGAGTTCGCAGCATTGGAACAGGGTTTGAGAATTCTCAGGAAACTAAAAGCGGGAGCAGCTGTGGTGGAAGGGGACTCTCAGCTGGCAATTACAGCAGTGAGGAAACTGTATTCGGGAGCCAAAGTGAGTAAAGTCACTCAGCACTGGAGGCTGGCCAAGGTGACAAAGAGCATTTTTGAACATTTTTCTTAGCTAAATGGCTTAATATTTCAGGCAATTGGATGCAAAGCTAACACTGTAGCAGATCACTTGGCAAACTATGGCATAGATAATCCCACTGTCATCTTATACAGTTGTTGGCAGGACATCACTTGCATGGAGCTGAGAAGCAAGTGCACATTGCTTTCTAGGCAGGACATTTTTAACAAAAGATAAGGCTAGGGGTATGAAGATCTTCGTCGGTAGTGGAATATGACACCATCCAATCAAAGGGAAGTAAGGATAAAGGGTCAGCAGGTGAAAGCAGTACACGAATGTAAAAGGCAATCAATGCACAAGCAAGTTGGGGTAGTTCCTAAGAGCTCCATGAACAAAAATTATGAACTCTGTCGGCATCAAATTAAAATAATAGCCACATGGCACTCACCAGAATGGTTCAAGCGAGGCAAATTTTATAACAAGGATCCGGCCCATCAACAAAAATGTGATCCTCGTGGTAGAAATAATCATGAAGGGACGTGCGAGCATAAGGTGATGAGATGAGGTGCCTCAAGCGACTTAGGGGCTCCCTCCTCTATAATTATAGTCCCTAATTACAAAAACAATGCTCTAATCTCCAAAGGTTACCAACATCATCTCAATTGTGCTCTTAGAAGGTGGCTTCTATCTGTTCTTTATCATAGGAGGATGGCGCGAGAAGGCAACATAAATGCTTCAACCAACAAAGACCTATAGCAGGCTCGGGAGGCATACGACATGAGAACCTCGCAGAAGGAAAAATGCAGAATAGAGGAGTTGGAAGCAATTGTTGCTTAAGAGGAAGAAAACTTGGAGGATAATGAACTGGAAAAGAAAATGGAGTGGGTCCAGGATCCTGGTACAACAACAACACGAGCAACTCAATATGTCCGCACTCAGGTGGAGATGTGTCAAATGAAAACGATGTTAGCGAAAGTTATCAGTATGCAAGGGGAGTATCTCAATCAGGCTCATCAGGCTCACCAGGCTATTTCTATCATTTCTGCAGAGCACACGACGGTTTTGGAAGCTCTGGACTTCAAAATCAGTTCGCTTGAGCAAAAATTTGATAACATATCCAAAAAGTTGACAGCGTTGATAAGCCTTCTGAGGCATTCCATTTGCCAGGAAGCCACTGTTGTTGGGGAAAGGGTGGAGGAGACCACAAGGACCAGTTAGGGGAGGCATTCTTCCCAACATCCACCTCAGTCCGGCAGAGCTACAACTTCGGCTGGCCAGGATTCCTCCACCAAGGATTATATCATTCTAGGGCTATAATGGGATGCTTTGGGAGTCTCTATGTGCTTTCTTGGGTCTTGGATCAATACTTTACTGCTTCGGCTTAGCGAGTTTACTTGTTATGTTTGAGCACTCAGTCTCTCTTTTTAACAGTCTTTGTCTTACTCTTCCTTACTAGTCTCAGAGGAACTCTAGTCTGTTAGGTCTCTGTTTTGACTTATGCTTAGATGGAATACTGGTTTTGTTGTCCCCAACCTCTCAGTGCCGCCCTGTGTGGTGTGCCCTAGGGATTTTTGACAGTCTAGTAGGTTATGAAATGCTGGAATCAGGAAAGGAAGTCGATCTATAGTCTACACATGCAGACCTTTTTGTACAATATGTAATTTTTGTCTTAATACAATTTGCTGATTTACACCAAAAAAAAAATAGATTTCATTCACTATTACTTTCATTACATCAAGGTTTTCTGAGCTTCGTTAAAAGACTTGGAGCGAATTTGTGGAGCAGCTGCATTCCTATGAACAACATATTCAACGAAGGATTATCGCATTTGAAACCTTAGTTAATTTTTATGCTTTGAAAAATTTAAAATTAAAAATGTTTAATGAAGTTTAATTCCTTTTTTAGAAATTAAAATTTTTTGTCATACAAATTTACCCACTACGTCCGCAGTAGGCGTGGTGGACCCAATCAGGCTCTTAGCGGCCAAATGGGCCCGTGGGTTAGGGGTGCTAGAAATGGCTACCCGACACCCTAGTGGGACGTTGGGCCATCGTGGTGGGGCAGAGCGCTGGCAGCCAGGCTCTGCCCACCTCAACAGCCCAATAGCCCAAAATCAGCCCCCACCTCGGCGGGCTGTTGGGCCACTGGGATGGGGCGGGGGGCTGGTGGGGTGGGGATGGCACCCCCGCCCCACCCAAGCAGGCCAACGGCCCACTATTGTCCGGTCGGCCCGCTCTACCCCGGCGGCCCAACAGCACACCGCCTGGGCTGGCCGTTGGGCCGCCGGGGTGGGGCGGGGGCCCAGGCGCCAGCACCCATACCCCACGCCAACAATCTAACAGTCGTCCGAGGAGCTGGCTGTTGGGCCGTTGGGGTCGCGGGGGTGGGGGTTGTTGGGCCACCAGGGTGATTTAGGGGGGCCAGACCAAACTGTCGGCTCGGTTGGCCAACCGATTTCCACGGTGGGGCGGATGAGTGATGTATTTTTTAATTTTAATTTTTTTTAATTGTTATGTTTTACGAAATTAATTATCATTTATTATTTTCTTTGTTAATTTAAGTTATTATTTTTTTGTGGTTAACTGATTTATATGTGTATCTATTTTCAGGAAAATTGCATCAAAGAAGATTTCTGTGAATCTTTCTAGACCAAAGACTCTTAAAGGTGGATCTTCAAAAAACACTATTGACCAAACCCCACCTGAGCCGATGGCTACAAATCTTTCAAGTGCCTCAAACGAGAAGAAGATGATTTCATACTGGAAGAAATCAAAACAAGTGTAACTTCCATCAAATGTCTAGTATGTGAAAGAAAGAGAAAGCCAAGATGTGCGGATATATCTATATGTTGATATACCTAATGATAATGGAATTTATGACGTGCTGGGAAAGGTCATAGACATGTGTTTGGTACCGGACAATGAAGTTGTTTACATACTTAAAAAACCACCCAAGTCACATGAAAGGATTAAATACTAGTTATCATATTCATTGTATTACACGAGAGAGGTATCTAAAAAGCTATGTAAACAAATTGTAAATGAGATGACACAAAATATCATAAGTATTGTTATTTATATTTGTATTTTGCATTCTTTTAACTGTGTCACTATATATTTATAACTTTGTTTTTATTGACATATGATATTTTGTTTGGTAGAATTTTGTTGAAAGTTGTTCAATTATGTTGGGAGGAATTCATTTCATAGAGAATGATATTATGAAAGTTGTCAGTAGTTTCTACTCAGTGTCAGAAGAAGATATGGAAAACAAGCAAAATGTAGTAATTCATGATGCTACAAAATTTCATCCAAGGGATAAAAAAAAATGCCTCTAGTGGATAGATCTAGCAAAGGTAGACAAGTTACTTTTGATATCAAGAAGTTGAAACTAGCACTGAAGAATATGTTGTCGTTACTGAGGATGACATTAGCACTGATGTTAGAAAGGAGAAGAGCCGTAAAAGACCAAAAGTAACAATGCCGAAGAATAAATCTATTCTAGTTAATGATGAGAATGTTGTGAGGAAGAAAAGTAAAGTTGAACATTCTGAAGTAGTCATTACCAATAGTCAAGAACTAGTGAAACTTCAAAAGAAATTAGAGAAATAATTATACCAAGAGCTGATTTAGAGGATGGAATTGTTAAAAAAAACAAAATGACATTCGACAGAACTTGACAAAGAGAAACTTAATTGAGGGTAGTCATACATTTCAGCTTAATGTTAGACAAATCTATAAGGAAAGTGAAGGACAATGTAAATATCAAATCAGAAAGCCACACCATCTGCATGTTCACAACTTGAAGACGTTGATGAGGTACAATCCATATGCTCATGTGGTTAATTATGTGCTTCTTACTGATCCAACTCAAGTTCCTAACAAAGAAGCATTTGATAAGTCAAAATGTTTTGAATACAATTATTATGTGCTTGGGGGGAACCATTCTGTAGAAGCTCAAAGATAATTGATGGAGGAATATCCCAATAACCCACATTTTAAAACAATGAAATGTATCATTTATGTTGGTTTATCAGATACAGAAGCAAAGTTAGTGGCATGAGATCATAATTCAGATAATAAATATAGGATGTCTATGACTTTCATCCAAAGGGTTAGATTTATTTAGAGTGAATTTGAAGAAAAATGTGGTGGGGATAAGCTAAATGTTACTGTAGATTTCTAAAAAGAATGTTGTATGGAAATAGGCTATCAAATTGAAGAGAAAATCAATTCAAGAGGTAGCAGAGTAAATACTAATTTATTCAGAGGTATCGATAACATTTTCTAGATTGCATTTAAAACTGGAGAGATATGGGAATTGATTAATAAGACTTTTAGCATGTCGGACAACACTGGCATTAAAAACCAGAAGGTCAAAAGGTCTAAACCATTGATATGTAGCAATAGTAAATCATGTCCTGAATGAAGCAGCTTCCAGAAGAGATGACTATCACACGTTGGAGAACATTGCAATGAGTGAAGGATGAAAAACATGTCAAAGCAATGTTATCTCATGTGAGGTAAGGGGAATTATCATTGGAGGAAATGTATGAGGAATTTCAAAAGTATGTTTGTTGAATTATTTTTACGTATTTCTAGATTATAATTTTCTTTTAAATATAACATATTGTTCTTGGTAGTATTTGTTATACATATCATTATATTAACTTTTTTACATTATCTATGTAGTCACAAAGTTTACATGAAAATTCAAGAACAAATGGTTAAATTGTTGAATGAACATAGTTGGGATGATGTAATATGCAACTATCCTTATTCAAGTTCTACATCAACATTAAAAAATAAATTATCTTGCATTTAAAAAGGTATGTTGATTTATACAATCATTTTTATTCATTTGTATACTATTTTTATTTTATAGCTTACACATATATTTGCTTATTTTATTAAGGATGAGGAAGGATGAAAATGAATCCCGAGATAGTTCCAGAACCTTTATTGAAAAAATTAAGATCGAAAGACTGAAAAAACAACATCTTAAGAATGTTGAACTTTATCCAACTCTTACTCATTACATCCAAGTTTGTTATATTAGTCCTTTCAAACAGCTCAATATTAAAATCGGATGATAAAAAGAAAAGCATAAGAAAAAGGTATGCTCCTGTACCTCTAAAGAGGAATACAATGATAAAATTCTCGTGCAATTGAAGGCGTGAAGTCAAAATTGTTAGTGATAACCCAAAGTCACCAAATGAAGAAAGAAAATGTCATTGTTAAATGATAACCACCAAATGGAATAAAAATGGTTACCAAATGGAATAAAAATGGTTATTACTAAACCAAAAAAACACCAAATAGAGAAAATATGGTTGATACAACTAAAAAACACAAATGAAGTGAAAATAGTTAGTGATGAACTAAAACCACCAATTCAAGTAACAATGGTTTGTGGTAAACTAGAGGCCGCCTGGTACAATAATGAATTGGTTAAGGGTAATCCACATAAAAAAATATCTCTCCTTTTAGATGGCAAGGGGGAATTAATGATAATTGTTAAGCTTAAAGTTTTAGAAAAAAAATTATACAAATTACTAGAAGGGAACAACCAAATTTCTACACGGCAAAACAAGCTTCCCTATGTGCATCAATTGCAACAAGACAACTACAAAATATTTCATCACTTCAGCTAGAAAACCGGTCTACAATCAAAATAGGGAAGAGTTGGCATGAAATTTACAACTTCAATTCTTCATCAAATCAACATTTGGGAAGATCCGTCATGGAATCTATGCTCATGTCATTTATCTTTTAATCATCCAATACGAAATTTACCAAACAAATGTTTCTATAGTTGGTTAATGGTCATCTCAAACAACTAGATTCATAAAGAACTTTCATGGTGAATAATCAGAATTTCAAGTAATTTGGAAGTTTTTATTCATAGAATCTAGAGAACTTTCATGGTGAATAATCAAAATTTCAAGTAATTTGGAAGTTTTTATTCATTGGCAATGATCCACTATCAAATTTCATTTATTCTTCAGTGGTTTCCAAATGAGCCATCTATCATCTAGGTTTGACAGTTTTTTAGGTATATTTTTCATTAAGCTTGCATCAGAAGATTTTAAAAGATCCAATATATCAACTTTTGTATCAGTCTTTATTTCATAGTTGATATGTAGATATATTGTTTTTGTTAATAGGGAATATCATCCTATGGCTTACCATAGCTATCACTAAGTCTACCTAATAATCTATCCTCAAGTGATGACTAATGATTTAGTTAGTATTTCTTATCAAAGTATTAAATCTAAAAAAAAATCTCTATATGAGGTATCATCACACATTATACTATACATTTTTACCCTTGGTGTTAATATTATATGAGATGCCTTTGAAGCTTTTTCCCTTATATTATTGTTTTATTGCGTTTTGTTCCCATTATTAACGATGGTTAGCCCCAATGCTTTTTTTTATAAAATTCAATGCAATCACATACAAAATTAGATTTAAAAATAAAAAATAAAAAATAAAAAAATCTGTTTTTTTCAAAAAATAGAATCTTTTTTTCTTTTGGGATTAAATATCTATTAGTGTACTCTATTTTGGATTTGAAAATATTGTCGAAAATGTAAAAAAAAAATCATATAAAGAAAATATTATTGAAAATGTAAAAAATTAAGCATACAAAGAAAACATTTTTTTCAATTTTTTTCTAAATCACAGAGATCACACAAAGCACACAACAAAAAATAACACACATTTTTACATTTTTACCCTTGGTGTTAATATTATATGAAATGTCTTTGAAGCTTTTCCCTTATTGTGGTTTTATTGGGTTTTGTTAGGATTTGAAAATATTATTGGAAATGTAAAAAAAATGAGCATACAAAGAAAACACTTATTTTCAGTTTTTTTCTAAATCACAAAGATTACAAGAAGCACACTACAAAAAAATCACACACATTTTTATCCTTGGTGTTAATATTATATGAGATGCCTTTGAAGCTTTTCCCTTATATTGTTATATTGTGGTTTTCTTGCGTTTTGTTCCAATTATTAATAATGGTTACCCCAATGCCTTTGTTTTTGGTTTATAAAATTCAATGAAATCACATACGAAAATTAGATTTGTTTTCCAAAAATAGAAAGAAAAAAAAATCTATTTTTTTCTAAAAATAGAATTTTATCTTTTTTCCTTTTCTTTTCCTTTGGGGTTAGATATCTATTCGTCTACTCTATTTTGGACAAAAAATAGATTTGTTTTCCAAAAATAGAAAAAAATATCTATTTCTTTTCTAAAAATAGTTTTTTTTTTTTTTCTTTTCGGGTTAGATATCTATTCGTCTACTCTATTTTGGATTTGAAAATATTATTGAAAATGTGATTTTGTAACGCCCCGAGATAAATGTAAATATTTGACTTTACTGTGGTAAAAGACAAACTAAATATGATATTATTATCTGTTTGAAATTTAATAATAATTTTTTTTTAAAGATAAGAAATGCTTTCTTTTAAGAGCTAGCAACTTCTCAAGGAGGAAGTTGGGGGAGAAAAGACAGTTGCTTCGATTGAAACCCTAACTACTTTCTCTAACTACAAGGGCTTCCAAAGGAAAAGAGGGAAAGGGGGGGAATCTATGCTGTAGGGATAGGCAGAAGGAAAAAAAATGGCTAAGTCTGGTGATGACCAGATAGCCAAGCACTAAGTGCAAGCGTCTTACTGTGGACATTGGTCCTGCAAGAGAGCTAGGGGGAGATTCTGGTCTCGAAAGACAAATTTCAAGGATGGGTGGTAGACTGGAAGCAGGAGAACAGAGGTAATCTCAGCTACTCGAGTGTTTCACAAGTTACAATGGCACAAGTAAGCGGACCAAACCACTAAGAAAGCATTCGAAAGTATTAATGAGCTAGTCAATGTTAAAATGTTTGCACTGTAATGATATAGTAGTTAGAACCTAAGCCTACTATGGAAGTTTACTCTTACTCTGTGCCCCATTTAAATAAAAAAAACTGTAAAGGTTATCCTAAAACTGAATAGTTCAAAAACCATTCACTCTTGTACTCTGATAAAATATGAGCAGTGCTTTGCCAAGGAAGTGTAGGGTTCTCCAACAAAAAAAGAAGAGCATATAGCCGAAGCTGGACCATTTTCTAGAGTAATAAAGATTGTTGGGGTACTGATGTAGGAAAAGATTATAAAAAAAAATAAAAATAAAAAAAAATTAAGCGAGACTTCTGGTATGCCTAATTCGTTTAACGCTCTGGAGCATGGAAATAATTGCAAAAAGCTGGAAGAAATTTCAACCCCAACAAGAATGTCTTGGAACAAATTCAAAAAACAAATTTAGGCCATAATCTTATTTCTAGAGAAAAAAAAAGAAGAAAATAACAGTTGTGGTGAAACATGGAGATAGCTCCTAAAGATCGGGCTTTGTCATAACCTTGCCGTAGAAAGTTAAACTAGTTCATGTGAGAAAAGAATGCAACCCAAGGTGCACCAGGAACCTGGGCGTAAGGACTCATGTCTAAACCTAAATGGTTGTCGCAACATGAATTAAAGATGTCGACCCTGTTCTCTAGGTGAACAGGCTTCCAGAATTCCATCTGAAAACTCAAACCCAAACTATAAGCGTCCTTTCAAAACCCCATCGAAGATAACTCAGTTAACACTCAAACAAGAATTAACAGATGAATATACTATCCAGGTCAATTTACAAACACGAATTAGCAGATGATTATACTATCCAAGTCGATTCACAGACAAGATTAACAGATGATTTTATTGTCCGAGTCAATTTACCAAACAAAAAAAATATAATCATCACCTCTACAGAATAGCGAAGCTAAAGGAGCCAAAAAGAAATAATAGTCGAAGGACAATAATACATGATAGTATTTCTTGAAATCAACAAGAGTACTCTACAGGGAAAATTTTAAGAACCCCCCCTAAATTTATAAATATAATAAATGGGCGAATCGCCATGGTATATAGGAAAAATGGAAGGCGATTTTATCAATAATATAATATGTATATATAATTTTTTGGCGAATCTCTCACCAGGCATGGCGAATATTTTACTCAATTATAAAATCTTGTAAGATCTTGGCGAGTCTTTCACTAAATAATAAAACTTTGTAAAGTCCTAGTGAATCTTAGCATAGGCTACATGCTGGTTTAATTCCCCCATTTAAATAGGCTACATTCTAGGTGAATACCATGGGTCAATACCATGTGCCATTTTGGTGAATACCATGGGTCAATACCATGTGCCATTTTTATTTTTATTAATTCTAATATTAGGGTTAATAATGGTTTTTTGCATGGTATTAATAACAATCTACTCCATGGTATTTGTCCCATAGTATTTTGGCCATAGGTTTCACCTAAATATAACGCATTTTTTGAGTGTTCGTAAATATAAGGTGACTTATGGAGTAAATATAAAAAAATGTTTTATTTGTTTACCATACCTCTCGTTTATTTATATTTTTATTAATTTACCATACCTCTTTTACAAATATGGTATTTGGCCCATAGGATTCACTTAAATAAAACCTCTTTCTTGAGCCTTCATAAATAGAACGAGGGTTATGGACTAAATATAAAAAGAGGTTTTATTTATTTATGATACGTATAGTTTATTTAAATTTTTATTTATTTACCATACCATTAGAGTAAGTATAAAAAGACGTTTTATTTATTTACCAAACCTCCACTTTACTTATATTTTTATTTGTTTACACCCTTACATGTATATAAGGTGACTTATGGAGTAAATATAAAAATGTTTTATTTATTTACCATACCTCTCATTTATTTATATTTTTATTAATTTACCATACCTCTTTTATAAATATTGTATTTGGCCCATAGGATTCACTTAAATAAAACCTATTCTTGAAAATGGGCGAATGGATTCACTTAAATAAAACCTATTCTTGAAAATGGGCAAATGGAAGGTTGTAAGTCCTAATTTCAAGGGCTAAATTTACCTTTTTTACCCTCTCCCTTAAAATAAGGTGGGCTATTTGAGGTGATTTGTAAAAATGTACTATGATACAAAATATTCGCCCACTAAAAATTTAAAACCCCTTAATTTTGCCAAAGGGCGAACATTCGCCCCTAAAATTATCCTTGGTACTCTATGGAACATAACCCAAGAAGAAAACCTTCTAGATGCACAAACTCTACCAATTTATTGTTAGAAAATTATATATTATGGAGAAATGGAACACATGAAATATTGCAGAAATATAAACACAGAAAACGCATAAAACAAGAGAGACACAGATATACGTGGTTCACCCAGTTTGGGCTACATCCACAGATCAACAACCAATCCTTCCTTTTATATTATCTAGCAAGCTGAAGAGATACAACCTACAGTAGATCTGTTGTAACACCCTCTTTGTTCTCAATCTCGTCTCTCTTCCTCACTCAGAATACAAATATGCATAAACGCAATACAATTCCCTCATATATAGTGAGGGGTTTCCTTCTAGGGAAAAAAACCCTAAATTAAACATAACTTCTACTGTCATATCATTCGCCTAATGAATGGCCCAGATTGACTAGAAATTACTAGACTTTTACAAGGAAATTTTACATCTATTTTTTAGCTTCGGGGGCATTGCCCCCGAACCCCCACTGCAGGACAGCTAGCCCCTGGACCCCCCGGCCAGGGGGGGATTAGCTCCACCAGACCCCTGCGGGGGAGACAAGTCCCCCCCGCACCCACCCACATGCAGGGGTGTACAGTCTTCCTGGGGTATACATTTAGTTGAAACCTTTGAATACAAAAGATAATCAGGCTCCACACCCAACATTTACTACCCATTAAACAAGATAACAAATGTATGTGTCTTCCAGTGTTAAAAAAAACTAAAAAGAGAGATGGGTCATACTGTAGGAAACCTATTACATTTACAAAGTTGGCCAGTGTGGCTCAAAAAAAAAAATCTCAGATGTGAAAACCCTCGAATTTAATCTGCTCCTTGAAAAAAGAGCAATAGGACTCAAGCTTCCAGACCGAAACCAGAGAGGTATTGCCTCTACAATTCATATACATTAGCAAATGCCAAATATCAGTATTTAGTTCGAGAAGATAGCTAGACTACATAGGAAGGGTTAATCATCCCTTTCACAAGGGATTAATAAAAGAACTGTAGCTTAATGTAACACAACCAGGGTAGAAACCCTCATACCTGGCGGAAGCCTCAAAGGTAACCCCACTCCTGGAAGGCTTTGCTCCCAACTGGAACCAAGATTGAAGCCAAAGTGGAAGCAACCCTGCATACAACCACCATAGATAGGTTAAATAACTGAAGAAGTTCTCAGAGAAAAGGAAGAGAGATTAGTTTGTAGAGAGGATAGGGTTTTACCAATGTTGCAACAAAGAAAAATGAGAATAAGTAACTACACAGCTGAAATCTTACCCAGTAATCTGACTCTGGTGGTGAGGACAGGGTTTGGCAATCCGAGCGCCCTTCACAAACTCCATAGAATCCTGGATCGAAGCGGAGAGCAAAAACTATGGACGGAAGCAGCAGATCGAGCAGAGAAACAAGAGAAACGACGGATGAATGAATCCTTGAATCGATACCAAGGATTGTGAAAGTTGAATGAGCCATCCACAACCGTTGGATTGCTCAGCAAATCCCAACACCGTCGATTCAAGAGGAATCCCGAGGCGGTAGCTGAGCTATTCAGGACTGCACACGCCACATACAGTGGATAGTGTAGGCAATTAATAGACAATCTAAATTAACTAGAATCCGAGCTACTAGCCAACGGATAGAGATCTCTTAACACAAATTTCAATGCCAACCAACGGCTTAGATTGACTTTCCTTGACAAAAGAGTTATGTCTAATTGATACAGCGGTACAACTTCATGAGTGTATGGGTTAATGTATATATTTGATAGGGATTGGGGTAAATCAGTGAATGCGAATATATATAAATTATGCATTTACATAATGTTGTAAAAAAAAAATTAACTGGGTACATGACAAGTGGTATCAGAGCCAAGTTTCAAAAACTGTGGCCTCTGGGAAATAAACAGATGAAGTGAATTCATTATATATTTTTAATTTGCAATTCTATTTTATATTTAAAGAAAAACAGTTAATGCGTTAACCCTTCTTTTGTTTCTTTTCTTAGGCTAAGACCAGGGAAAACAGAAGACAACCAATATGAGAAGGGCAGGCAGCGTTCCACATAGGTTTGTAGCGGGTTAGGGACCTGCAACAAGCCCTGGAAATAACCCAGAATTATGGGTACAACTTGGAGAGGAGGCTCACAATACGAACCTTGCAATATTAGAGACAATACAGGAGTTGAAAAATGAAATGGCCCGATTGTGGGAGGATAACACGAGGTTAACCATGGAACAGGAAAGGATTATAAAGAGCCTATCTGACAAGCAGAATCAGCAACCGCTGAATCCTAGTGCTGAGTAGCAAAGGGTGTCGGAGGAGCAGAATCACCACACAGAACCAGAAGAGTCAGAAGGAAGGGATGAAGAATGAGAAGAACGATCTGATAACGCTTCCGAGCAACAGACATCAAAAAGGCAATGGATAGAACTACAAGGGGAATTTCATAAGATAAAACCACCACACTTTGATGGAGAATTGGAGGAAGCAATCGAGGCTTGATTGATTAATATGAACAAATACTTCCAGCTATATGAATACGATCACGACCTCAAGGCCCGGTTAGCCATTTTCCAATTACAAGGGAAAGCCACCCTATGGTGGGAGGAAGTTAAGATTGTAAGAGGAGTAAGTGAGCAGAATATTACCTGGGAAAATTTTCAAAAATACTTTAAGGAAAGATACCTGACATAATGTTTTTATGACGAAAAAGCAAGAGAATTCCATGACCTACGACTAGGACAACAAACCATGGATGAATTTATCACTCGTTTTACTTCATTGATCCATTATGTGCCTTATATTAGAGAGGAAAAGGGTAAAGTATAGAGGTTCGTTAGTAGTTTACCTTTGAGTATGAGGGAAAGAATTGAGTTTGACAATCCAAAGACAATGGATGAAGTAATACGTAAAGCCAGGATTTGTTACCAGCAAAGTAAACAGAAGGGAGAAATTTCGGGTAAAAGATGGATTGATAAGAGAAGCAACAAGTTGGCTGGAAATAATAAAGGGAATCGAGGTGGAGGTAACAAGGGTTTTGCCAAAGGGAAAAACAGCAGAAATTTACAGAAAAATTTGCTCAGGTCAAAGCCAACCAATGAGTCCAGAATCAGTGAACAACTTGGAAAGTTAGACAGTGAAGGGACAGCAAGGCCTCCAGTGCAATGTTGGGGCTGCGGTGGGCCTCATTACGTTAAAAATTGTCCTCAACGAAAGGGAACCGAACAGGTTTCCCAGATCCATGAAGCATCTACAGTCGGCGATGTAGGACGTAGTCTACCAAGGATTAATGGTGCCCTAGAAGATCATTAGGTGGAGTACTAGCCGACCATGGTTGAATTTGAAGGTAAGATCTTAGACCTTACTGTAACTGTTTTAATTGATCCTAGAGCTATATTAAGTTATATTAGCCCTAAGGTTGTGGAGCATTGTAGATTGCAACCTATTAAATTTAAGGACCCTTGGCTAGTACAACTAGCTACAGGGGCAAAGAGACGAGTGCTTGCTAAGGTCAATGACCGCCCCTTAAAGATAGCAGGACAGCCAGTGATGGCAGATTTAAATGTGCTTCCCCTTGGTTCATATGATGTCCTGATTGGTATGGACTAGTTAGAAAAACACTAATCCATAGTTAACTGTAAAAAAAAGACTATCTATTACAAAGATGAGCTTGGAGCAAGACAAGAGATGCAAGGAATTAAGCGGCCAATGCAGATTCGGCCAATAAACGCCTCTCAGTTAGTAAAATGCATTAGGAAGGGATGTCAAACTTATGCCATCCAAGTGGGTTATGCTAACTCGAAAAATAAAACATCCACATTGGAAAACATTTCTGTGATACAAGAATTTCCTGATGTGTTTCCGAAAGAAATTCCTGGACTGCCACCTAAGAGAGACATAGACTTTATCGTTGAATTGGTGCCAAGGGTAGCCCCGGTATCCTGAGCACCCTACAGAATGAGCACACCAGAATTGATAGAGTTAAAAATGCAATTACAGGAGCTATTAGACAAAAACTACATTCGCCTCAATGTGTCCCCCTGGGGAGCCCCGGTATTGTTCGTTAAGAAAAAGGACGGGACCCTTCGCATGTGTATGGATTATCGTCAATTGAATAAATTGAAAACAAAAAACAAGTATCATCTACCCTGTATTGATGAAGTTTTTGATCAAGTAAAAGGAGCAACAGTATTCTCCAAGATTGATTTGCGATCAAGGTATCACCAAATCAGGATTAAGGAGGAAGACATAGCTAAAAATGCTTTTAGAACACGATATGGTCATTATGAGTTCATGGCGCTACCCTTTGGGTTAACCAATGCCCCTACAACCTTTATGTGTTTAATGAATAGCATATTTCATCAGTATTTGGATAGGTTTGCGCTGATTTTTATTGATGATATACTAATATATTCCTGAACTATGGAAGAGCACAAGGAGCACCTCAGATTGGTACTGCAAACCCTCCGAGAACACCAGTTATATGACAAGTTCAGCAAGTGTGATTTCATTAAGGAACAAATACAATATTTGGGACATATAATCACTAAAGAAGGGATTGCGGTGGACCCCAAAAAGTTAAGGACCATAATGGAATGGGCAGTACCAAAGGATGTGGCAGACATCAAATCCTTCATGGAATTAGCAGGTTATTACAGACGGTTTGTAGAAGGATTCTCTAGAGTAGCTTATCCTATCACTTCCTTACAAAAAAAAGGAAGAACTTTTAGGTGGACCCCAGAATGCCAAAAGAGTTTTGAGCAACTTAAGCATCTGCTCACCACCACACCCATTCTAAGCATAGTTGATCCTAGTAAAGACTATGTGGTGTTTACAGATGCAAGCAAGGAAGGGGTAGGAGGCGAGTTGATGCAAGAAGGGAGGATAATTGCTTATGAGTCAATGAAATTAAAGGAACATGAGCAGAACGATTCTTCTTATGATCTGGAGTTGGCAGCCGTCATTCATGCTTTAAAAATGTGGCGACATTATCTTATGGGAAGAAAAATTTTATTATTGACAGACCACCATAGTCTGACCAATTATATTAGCTAGCCCAACTTAAATACTAGGCAAGCATGGTGGGTGGATTTCTTAAGTGGTTTTGATTTCAAGATCAAGCATTTGAAAGGGAGAGAGAATCAGGTGGCGGACGCTTTAAGTCGAAAATTACAATGTTTATATGAGATTTCTTGCAGCGAAGGGAAAAGCCCCTTCGAAGAGATGATTAAAAAGGCAGCAGAACAAGATATTGTATATCAGCAAATAAAACAGCAAGTACAACACTCCACCAGCAAGGAAAAACAGCAGGGTTATGCTTTGGATACTGCTAGAATGTTGTATTATCAGGAAAGGTTGTATGTGCCCTATCAAAACAGCATTAAAAACTTGATTTTGGATGAATTTCATAAAAGTCACTATGCTGGACACCCAGGATATCAGAAAATGATCACAGCACTCCGGAAGGAATATTATTGGCCAAGTATGAAGAAAGATGTGGTTGAGTACTTGGCACATTGCCTGGAGTGCCAACAAATTAAAGTAGAACACCAACACCCTGCGGGGTTATTACAACCATTACCCATTCCGGAATCGAAGTAAGAAACCATCTCCATGGACTTCATAACAATTTTTCCCAAATCAAAGAAAAATAACGACTCCATCATGGTGGTAGTGGACAAGTTAAGTAAATCAACACATTTTATACCTGTGTAATCTACTTATAGAGCTACGCAGATTGCCCATATCTTCATGCAGAATATAGTTAGGCTGCATGGGATACCAAAAACAATAATTTCAAACCCTGACGTAAAATTTACATTGGCCTTTTGGAAAACATTGTTTGGAGAATTAGGAACTCAACTGAATTTCAGTACATCTTATCACCCTCAGACTGACAGACAAACAGAACGGGTGAACCAGGTGGTAGAAGACATGTTAAGGGCATATTTAATGCAGCAACTGACCAAGTGGGAAGATTATCTGCACTTGGACGAGTTCACATACAATAATGGCTATCATACATCATTGCAAATGAGCCCATTTGAAGTATTGTATGGGTGGAAGTGTCACATGCCCTCATGTTGGGATGGACCAAAAGACAGATTAATGTTAAGACCCGACATGTTTAAGGAAATGGAAGAAATGGTTAAGATGGTGCGAGCCAACTTAAAGGCAGCTCAGGATAGGCAAAAGACCTTTGCTGACCGAAAAAGGAGGTTTAAGGAATATCAAGTCGGTGATCATGTATATGTGAGAATTCAAGCAAAAAAGAGCACATTACAATGGAGCGGGTGTGCTAAGTTGGCACCTCGATTTTGTGGACCTTTTCAGGTCTTAGCAAGAATTGGGCCAGTAGCATACCAACTCACTCTGCCAAGTCATATACGGGTCCATAACGTCTTCCATGTTTCCGTATTAAAAAAATATGTTTATGATCCTAAGCATGTAATCCGCTGGTAGGATATACAGGTAAGAAAAAGCTCCAGTAGATCAATCTGAATGAGTTTCCTTTTTTTTTTAAATGATTTAAGATGTTGCATGTTTCAGGTCGAACCAGAAGGAGAAATCTTGGTCAAGCCACTGAACATCCTCGATTGGAGAGAAGCAATGTTGCAGAATTGAGCTATTACCCAAGTTAAAGTGCAGTGGCAGCACTTTGGACCTGATGAGGCCACCTGGGAAGATGAAGAGCTCATGAAAAAAGCTTATCTAGGGTTGTTCATGGCCGAAAGACATCGGGATGATGTCCAATTTCAGGAGGGGGAGATGTAATGCCCCAGGATAAATGTAAATATTTGACTTTACTGTGGTAAAAGACAAACTGAATATGATATTATTATCTGTTTGAAATTTAATAATATTTTTTTAAAAAAAGATAAGAAATGTTTTGTTTTAAGAGCTGGAAACTTCTCAAGGAGGAAGTTGGGGGAAAAAATATAGTTTCTTTGATTGCAACCCTAACTACTTTCCCTAACTAGAAGGGCTTCCAAAGGAAAAGAGGGAAAGGGGGGAAAATCTGTGTTGTAGGGATGGGCAGAAGGAAAGAAAGAAAAGAAAATGGCTAAAACTGGTGAGGACCAGATAGCCAAGCACTAAGTGCAAGCGTCTTGCTGTGGACAATGGTCCTGCAAGAGAGCTAGGGGGGGAGATTCTGGTCCCGAAAGATGAATCTCAAGGATGGGTGGTAGACTGGAAGCGGGAGAACAAAGGTAATCTTGGCTACTCCAGTGTTTCGCAAGTTATAGTGGCACAAGTAAGTGGACCAAACCACTTAGAAAGCATTCAAAAGTATTAATGAGGTAGTCAATGTTAAAATGTTTGCACTGTAATGATATAGTAGTTAGAACCTAAGCCTACTATGGAAGTTTACTCCTACTCTGTGCCCCATTTAAATAAAAAAAACTGTAAAGGTTATCCTAAAACTGAATAGTTCAAAAAACATTCGCTCTTCTACTCTGATAAAATATGAGCAGTGCTCTGCCAAGGAAGTGTAGGGTTCTGCAACAAAAAAAGAAGAGCAGATAACCGAAGCTGGACCATTTTCTAGAGTAATAAAGACTGCTAGGGTAGTGATGTAGGAAAAGATTATAAAAAAAAAAAATTACGCGAGATTTCTGGTATGCCTAATTCGTTTAACGCTCTGGATCATGGAAATAATTGCAACAAGCTACAAAAAATTTCAACCCCAACAAGAATGGCTTGGAAAGAATTCAAAAAACAAATTTAGGCCATAATCTTATTTCTAAAAAAATAAAAATAAATAACAGTTGCGGTGAAACATGGAGATAGCTCCTAAAGACTGGGCTTTGTCATAACCTTGGCGTAGAAAGTTAAATTAGTTCCTGCTAGAAAAGAATGCAACCCAAGGTGCACCAGGAACCTGGGAATAAGGACTCATGTCTAAGCCTAAATGCTTGTCGCAACATGAATTAAAATTGAGAAGGAATACCCGTTTATGTTCTCTCTAAAAGATGGTCGACCCGGTTCTCCGAGTGAATAGGCTTCCAGAATTCCATCTGAAAACTCAAATGCCAACTATAAGCATCCTTTCAAAACCCCATCAGTGATAACTCAGTTAACACTGAAAGCAGATGAATATATTGTCCAGGTCGATTTACAAACAAGAATTAGCAGATGATTATACTATCTAGGTGGATTTACAAACAAGAATTAGCAGATGATTTTACTGTCTGAGTCGATTTAATAAACAAAAAAAATATAATCATCACCTCTACAGAATAGCAAAGCTAAATGAGCCAAAAATAAATAACAGTCGAAGGACAATAATACATGATAGTATCACTTGAAATCAGCAAGAGTACTCTATGGAACATAACCCAGGAAGAAAACCTTCCAGATGCACAAAATCTACCAATTTATTACCCATTAAACAAGATTACAAACGTATGTGTCTTCCAGTGTTAAAAAAAACTAAAAACAGAGATGGGTCATACTATAGGAAACTTATTTCATTTACAATGTTGCCCAGTGCGGCTAAAAAAAAAAATCTCAGAGGTGAAAACCCTCGAATTTAATTTGCTTCTCGAAAAAAAAAAATAGCACAAGAGAAACAGGACTCAAACTTCTAGACCAAAACCAGATAGGTATTGCCTATACAATACCTATACATTAGCAAATACCAAATATGAGTATTTACTTCGAGAAGATAGCTAGACTACACAGGAAGGGTTAATCATCCCTTCCGCAAGAGATTAATAAAAGAACTATAGCTTAATGTAACACAACCAGGGCAGAAACCCTCATACCCGGCGAAAACCTCGAAGGTAACCCCACTCCTGGAAGGCTTCGCTCCCAACTGGAACCAAGCTTGAAGCCAAAGTGGAAGTGACCCTGCATACAACCCCCATAGATTGGTTAAATAACTGAAGAAGTTCTCAGAGAAAAGGAAGAGAACTTAGTTTGCAGAGAGGACAGGATTTTACCAATGTTGCAACAAAGAAAAATGAGAATAAGTAACTACACAGCTGAAATCTTACCCGGTAATCCGACTCTAGTGGTAACGACAGTGTTTGGAAATCTGAGCACCCTTCACAAACTCCATAGAATCCTGGATCGAAGTGGAGAGCAAAAACTATGGACGGAAGCAGCAAACTGAGCAGAGAAACAAGAGAAATGACGGATGAATGAGTCCCCGAATCGATACCAAGGATTGTGAAAGTTGAATGAGCCATCCACAACCGTTGGCTTTGTTCAGCAAATCCCAACACCATCGATTCAAGAGGAATCCCAAGGCGGTAGCTGAGATGTTCAGGACTGCACACACCACGTACAGTGGATAGTGCAGGCAATTAATAGACAATCCGAATTAACCAGAATCCAAGCTGCTAGCCAATGGATAGAGATCACTTAACACAAGTTTCAATGCCAACCAACGGCTTAGATTGACTTGCCTTGACAAAAGAGTCATGTCTAATTGATACAGCGATACGACTTCATGAGTGTATGGGTTAATGTATATATTTGATAGGGATTGGGGTAAATCAGTGAATGTGAATATATATAAATTAAGCATTTACATAATGTTGTAAAAAAAAAATAACTGGGTAAGGAGAGATTTGAAAATATTATTGAAAATGTAAAGAAATGAGCATACAAAGAAGATAATTATTTTCAGTTTTTTTCTAAATCACAAAGATCACATTTTTAGTTTTTTTCTAAATCACAAAAATCACATTTTTACCTTTGTTGTTAATATTATATGAGCTGGCTTTGAAGCTTTTCCCCAGATATTGTGGTTTTATTGCGTTTTTTTCAGATTATTAACAATGGTTAATAATAATGCCTTCGTTTTTGGTTTATAAAATTCAACGCAATCACATACAAAATTAATTTTTTTTTCCAAAAATAGAAAATAGAAAATTTTCATTTTTCTTTTGGGGTTAGATATCTACTTGTGTACTCTATTTTGGATTTCAAAACAATATTATTGAAAATGTAAAGAAATGAGCATACAAAGAAAATAATTATTTTCATTTTCTTTCTAAATCACACCAAGCACACAACAAAAAATCACAAATGGAGTAAACCAAAAATAAAAAATATAAATAAAACTAAATTAAATAGAATGAAAAGGATTTTAAACCCAAAATAAAAAATATAAATAAAACTAAATTAAATAGAATGAAAAGGATTTTAAAAATTTTAGCCAAAATATGTGTTCTAAATGTAATAAAAATAATAATCTTAGGCAAAAGAGAAAAAAAATTACTGAAATGAAAATGGTTTTCAACTAAAATAATGCTTATAAATAATTATACATTTGAATAGTTATAAGGGCCATAAATACCTAGAAATAGGGAAACTCAAAAATATTTTAATACATGCAAGGATAGGGGTTAAAATATGAGGTTAAGATGTCAATGAGACAGTACTCATATAAGGTTTGATACCACATTCAATAAATTAGATATATTCATATAGGTTTAATTCGTGAAGGTAACCACTCAGGCAAATATAGAGTGAAGACCCATACAACAATGTAGTTAAATACTTAAAGAGAGAAATAGTTCATTGTACCAACCAATGAACATAACTATTTGAGGTAATATATTAATTCTTTAAGGTAATATATTAATCTAGCACAAAAACAATATAGGTATAATTTTATCATTCATACTCTTTAAATATACATAATATGATATTTTCACAATTAATCATTAGTAAATGATTATCCATGCTTTTTAAATAAAGATCATAGACCAATGGAATTCTAAATCATGAAAAAATTCATTGCAATCACATACAAATTTTATTTTTTTTCCAAAATAGAAAAAAATCTATTTTTTTTTCTAAAAATAGAATTTTTCCTTTTTTCCTTTGAAGTTAGATATCTTTTGAAATTAGATATCTACTCGTGTACTCTATTTTGGATTTGAAAATATTATTGAAAATGTAAAGAAATGTAAGTCATGAAAAAATTCAATGCAATCACATACAAGATTATTTATTTTTTCCAAAAATAGGAAAAAAATCTATTTTTACTAAAAATAGAAATTTTTCTTTTTTCTCTTTTTCTTTTGGAGTTAGATATCTATTCGTGTACTCTATTTTGGACTTGAAAATATTATTGAAAATTTAAAGAAATAAGCATACAAAAAAATAATTATTTTCATATCTATTGGTGTACTCTATTTTGGATTTGAAAATATTATTGAAAATGTAAAGAAATGAGCGTACAAAGAAAATTATTTTCAATTTTTTTCTAAATCACAAAAATCACACCAAGCACACACCAAAAAATCACACATATTTCAAATTATTTTCAGTTTTTTTCGAATCACAAAAATCACACCAAGCACACACCAAAAAGTCACACACATGTTGAAATGGAGTAAACCGAAAACAAAAAATATAAATAAAACTAAATTAAATAAAATGAAAAGGATTTTAAACAAAAATAAAAAATATAAATAAAACTAAATTAAATAGAATGAAAAGGATTTTAAAAATTTTAGACAAAATATGTGTTCTAAATATAATAAAAATAATCATATCTTAGACAAAAGAGAAACATTTTTACTGAAATGAAAAGTGTTTTTAGCTAAAAAATAATTCTTATAAATAGCTATATATTTGAATAGTTATCAAGGCCATAAATGCCTAGAAATAAAGGAACTCAAAAATATTTTAATACATGCAATAATAGAGATTATCAAGGCCATAGAAATAGAGGAACTCAAAAATATTTTAATATATGCAAAAATAGAGGTTAAGATCTCAATGAACAATAGGAGTCGGTACTCATATGAGCTTTGATACCACATTCAATAAATTAGATATATTCATATAGGTATTCATATGAGCTTTGACACCACATTCAATAAATTAGATATATCCATATAGGTTTAATTCCTGAAAGTAACCACTCTGGAAAATATAGAGCAAAGACCAATACAACAATATACTACTTGGTTAAATACTTAAAGAGACAAATAGTTCATTGCACTAACCAATGAACATAACTATTTGAAGTAATATATTAATGCAGTAGGAAAACAATATCGGTTATAATTTTATCATCCACAAAGACCAATACAACAATGTACTGCTTGGTTTGTAGTACTTGGTTAAATACTTAAAACAGAGAATTAGATCATTGCACAAACCAATGAACATAACTATTTGAGGTAATATATTAATGCAGCAGGAAAACAATATAGGTATAATTTTATCATCTATACTCTTTAAATATATATAATATGATTTTTTCACAACTAATCATTAGTAAATGATCATCCATGTTCTTTAAATACTCTTTAAATAAAGATCATAGACCAATCAAATTCTAAGTCATGAATCAATCCAATCATTAGCATTGGAAAAGATGAACAACCATATCACTTTATATATAGAAAATAATTATGACCATAAAGATTGGGTACCATAATCCCTACTAAGGTAACACACCAAAAATTATATTGTATATAAAAAGAAATACATTAGACCAAGTTGAATCTTACTTAATTCTTAAATTTTAAGATATATTGTATAGAATTTTTAGGTTTTAAGTTAATCTTATTTAATTCTTAAGTTTTAAGATATATTGTATAGAATTTTTAAGATATATTGTATATTGTGATTATTAGATTAAATAAGTATGATGCATACTTAAAAAACTGTACTTTACTTAAAAACACATTAATTTTAAACTGATTTGATCTTAGCTTACTCCTACACTTCTAAATACATCTTAATATCCTAACATTTATTGCATCGAGGATCATGTTTGATATTGTTGAAATTGGTTTCCTCCGTAAGGAACACACATGAAGACATAAACGAAATAGAATTAAATTTATTAAAAAAACATATTTCAGAACTAGAAATAATGGGATCTTATAGAACATGCGAGGGCCATAATTTATACCTGCCACATTTAATTGGTGATTTTTTTTTTACTTAAGAGCTTTGTAAAACCATGCCTAATAGATGGTAACTCCAAGTAACTAATATGAAAGGATGATATTTCGTTAAATTCCATTTCATCGACGGTAGGCTATCGTGCAAGAGAAAACTCTAGTTCACGATGAAATGGGATTACCTCATGTTAACATGTGGTTTTATTTGCGTGCACTTTCCTATCAGGTATCCGGTATCCTCAATTATTAAATAAATTGAGGAAGAATCATTTTAATATGGATGTAATAAAAGAAATATGAGAAAGATATATTTTGATTTCGAAGAAAGGGGATTAAGATGGGAGAAAATTATGAATGATGTCTCAGGATAATTTATTAAAAAGCTATACCTAAGTTATACATAAACCTTTGGACACTCCATTTATTAAAAAGCTATACCTAAGTTATACATAAACCTTTGGACACTCCATTTATGAGAATTAGGCTCTCAATACCTTGTTTATATCCATACAAAGTAAAACAAGGAGGGTTGCAAGAAGCAATTGCCTGCCTTAAATGGGTTATTCAAGTGGGCAACTCAACTGACTACGAGCACCAGATACCTTATGACCATACTTCCAGAAAGAGATTGGAACAGATGGACATGGGTTTCAAGGGAAGACTAAGTCTGATTTCAGAGATGTACATTTGATCTCTTAATGTTACTATTGTTGATCTGTCGGGATTCGATAGATTTCCAAATCTACTTCTGTTGATACTTCTGTGTGCCCTAGGTGATGATTCAATCTACTTCTGTTGATACTTCTGTGTGCTCTACGTGGCGATTCAACAACTTCAAGGTAAGCTGTTATAGTACAAGGGATTTATGGATGCTCTTTTGTGTGCTCTAGGTGGTGGTGGTGATTCATTAACTTCAAGGTAAGATGTTAGAGTCTCTATATTTGTTATCAGCTCTTTGAAAGGAAGATATAGTTATAAATTTACAGTCTCTATATTTGTTGTTATATTTGTTATTTGTTATTATATTTGTTGTTAGCTCTTTGAAAGAAAGATATAGTTATACATTTACAGTCCCTATATTTGTAGTCTCTATATTTGTTGTTGGCTCTTTGAAAGAAATATATAGTTATACATTTACAGTCTCTATATTTGTTGTTAGCTCTTTGAAAGAAAGATATAGTTATACATTTACAGTCTCTATATTTGTTGTGGGCTCTTTGAAAGAAAGATATAGTTATACATTTGCTGCCGGGTCTGGAGCAGTACCAATGCTTCCAGAAAATGGTCCACCTGTAGGAGAAAATGCTTCCAGGGAAAAAATATTAAGCGTTGCCAAACTCTTTGCGTAATGTGTTGCCAAAAATCGGATTTATATCATAATGGTAAGTGTTGTAAAATTAAAAAATGCTTCCAGCAAAAAAATATTAAGCGTTGCCAAAATCTATTTATATCATAATGATAAGTGTTGTAAAATTAAAAAATGCTTCCAGCAAAAGAATATTAAGCGTTGCCAAAATCTTTCTGAGTAATGTGTTGCCAAAAATCGGATTTATATCGTAATGATAAGTGTTGTAAAATTAAAATGCAACACTTGTTTTAAAATTGGCATATCGATGTCAGTTTAGGACCCCAGATTGAAATGTAAAACTTAAATTGGCAAATCGATGTCATTTTAGGACCCAAATCTAGGTCATTTTAGGACCCAAATTGAAATGTAAAACTGTAAAACTGAGTAGAGATTATTTCAAAGAAATTAAATTGTTCATGTAAAACTTACACTTGGCAAATCGATGTCATTTTAGGACCCAAATCTATGTCATTTTAGGACCCAAATTGAAATGTAAAACTGTAAAACTTAGTAGAGATTATTTCAAAGAAATTGAATTGGTCATGTAAAACTTACACTTGTTTTAAATTGGCAAATCGATGTCATTTTAGTATCAGGTTGAAATGTAAAACTGTAAAACTTAGTAGAGATTATTTCAAAGAAATTAAATTGGCAAATCGATGTCATTTTACGACCCCAGATTGAAATGTAAAACTTAGTAGAGATTATTTCAAAGAAATTAAATTGGCAAATCGATGTCATTTTAGGAACCCATTTTAGGAACCCAGATTGAAATGTAGAGATTATTTCAAAGAAATTTTGGATGTGATAACAATGTGCTTTGAAAGAAAGAAAGAGTATGTCCACATTGAATATCCTTCATCTATTTGCACAAAAACCAAATATATTTATTCGTTTGATTAATCGTTAGGTTTAAAATGCTATGCCATGCACGTATACTATGATAGATTTGCTGTGCCTTGCATATACACTTGAAGTCCAAGCGTCTTTTAATATAATTGCTTCTTTCTTGAATGTAAAAAGTGGATCATATGTTGTAAACCATTTCATCAAGTGGTAGCCGAAAGTTATTGACTGAAACCCATTTCCTATCGACTCAGTCATTGCCAATCATATCATACAACTTCAAGGTAAGTTGTTACAGTCTCTACATTTGTTTTTGGCTCTTTGAAAGCTATAGCTATAAGGTAAGTTGTTACCGTCTCTACATTTGTTTTTGGCTCTTTGAAAGCTATAGTTATACATTTGTTGTTGGGTCTGGAGCAGGTACTCATCAAATGGTAGCCGGAAATTATTCCGGGAAGGCCATTGCCTATAGACCAAGTCACTACCAATCATATCATATTGGTAGTCATTGTCAGCCGGTCTCGGATAACTATTTTTGAATTTAAAACAGAGAAAAAAAATTATCGCATAACTATTTTTGAATTTAAAAGAGAGGAAAAATATTTTTTTATTTTACATGCATAAATATTTACATTCACCTGTAAGAATTGAATTGAATTTTGTAAAAATTGAATTTGAAAGAGGAGGAAAATTAATATTTTACATGAGTAAATATCTAGTAGTTAGTTAGCTACAGTGGTTTATTATGAAAAGCTTATATTCACCTGTAAGAATTGAATTTTGTAAGAATTGAATTTGAAAGAGGGAAAAAATTGATATTTTACATGAGTAAATATCTAGTAGCTACAGTTCTTTATTATGAAAAGCTTAAATTCATTTGTAAGAATTGAATTTGAAAGAGGAAAAAAATGAATATTTTACATGAGTAAATATCTAGTAGCTAGTTAGCTACAGTTGTTTATTATGAAAAGCTTACTAATTTTGGATAGTTGTGTAATAGGAAAAGCTTACTAAACAGTTGTGTAATAGGAAAAACTTACTAATTTTTGAAGAGAAATATAGTTATAAAATGATTTCAATAACTTAAAATATAATTGAATGAGGGTAATAAACCTCAGTAGAACAATTGACAGTTTTATTGGCAAACTTGTATTATGAAAAGCTTATTAATTTTGGATTTGTACTTACAGTGTTGTTTAATAGGAAAATATTACTAATTACTAATTTTGGATTTGTACTTACAATGTTGTTTAATAGAAAAATCTTTCTAATTCTGGAAGAGAAATATAGTAATAAAATGATTTCAATTGCAGTTTTATTTGCAAACTTGTATTATGAAAAGCTTTCTAATCTTGGATTTGTACTTACAATGTTGTTTAATAAGAAAAGCTTTCTAATTCTGAAAAAGCTTACTAATTTTGGATTTGTACTTACAGTATTGTTTAAATGTTGTTTAATAAGAAAAACTTTCTAATTACTAATTTTGGATTTGTACTTACAATGTTGTTTAATAGGAAAAGCTTACTAATTACTAATTTTGGATTTGTACTTACAATGTTGTTTAGTAAGAAAATCTTTCTAATTCTGGAAAAGCTTACTAATTTTGGATTTGTACTTAGAGCGTTGTTTAAATGTTGTTTAATAAGAAAAGATTTTTAATTTTGGAAAAGCTTACTAATTTTGGATTTGTACTTACATTGTTGTTTAATAGGAAAAGCTTACTAATAACTAATTTTGGATTTGTACCTACAATGTTGTTTAATAGGAAAAGCTTTCTAATTATGGAAGAAAAATATAGTAATAAAATTATTTCAATGACAGTTACAATTTTATTGACAAACTTGTATTAGGAAAAGATTACTAATCTTGGGTTTGTACTTACAGTGTTGTTTAATAGAAAAAGCTTACTAATTTTGGAAGAGAAATTTGTACTTACAGTGTTGTTTAATAGGAAAAGCTTACTAATTTTGGAAGAGAAATATAGTAATAAAATGATTTCAATAACTTGAAAAATATAATTGAATGAGGGAAATAAACCTCAATAGAACAGTGCTGTTTAATAGGAAAAGCTTACTAATTTTGGAAGAGAAATATAGTAATAAAATGATTTCAATAACTTGAAAAATATAATTGAAGGAGGGAAATAAACCTCAATAGGACAATGTTGTTTAATAGGAAAACCTTACTAATTTTGGAGGAGAAATATAGTAATAAAATGATTTCAATAACTTGAAAAATATAATTGAAAGAGGGAAATAAACCTCAATAGAAGAGGATTTTATTGACAAACTTACATATTTGGTTTAACAAAGATTCGGAATGTACTAATGGATAGTAAATTGGGAAAACTAAACACCTCTTTCAGAAGGGGAGGTCTACTTAAGAATTTCTCACATCCATGTTTCGCAAGAAACAAATAAAATTTTCCCTGTCCAAATCAAGCATGCCAATGATGCCATAACCTTTTAATGTCCAATTTCAAACCAAGCATCACCCGCAAAAATAAACCACAAGCTTCAGACAATTTCACAACTAGGAGACAGTAATTGTTATTTATTGTAACACTGACTCTATATGGAGAAAAATCGTAGAATAGATAAAAAAAAATATAAGCAATGATTAAGGTAAATGCATGGATTAAATACAAGTAATAACAAACACATCTTACATATATAGATATATGTCCAATGATTAAAGTAAATGCAAATGCATGGATTAAATACAAGTAATAACAAATACATCTTACATATATAGATATATGTCTAATACAGCTGGAATTATTATGCGGATTGACCCAGATAAATTCTCTAAGTTGTGTCTCAGTGTTTTTTTGGAGAGGAAGAAATCCGAAACCGATCGGTCTATTTATTATAAATGAATGAATAATAAAACAAATAGGGAAATAGATAAAATAGTAGTTGTTATGTTTATTTTAATGTTAAGACTTTTTAGAGAGTGGAAGAAATCCATAACCGATCGGTCTATATATTATAAATGAAAGCCTGTAAGTTGTGTCTGAGTCTTTTTTAGAGAGTGGAAGAAACCCAGAATCGACCGATCTATATATTAAATGAATGAATAATAAAACAAATATTGAGATAGTTAAAATAGTACTTGTTATGTTTATTTTAATGTTAAGTCTTTTTGTAAGAGGGGGAAGAAATCCAGAACCGATCGGTTTATATATTATAAATGAATGTATAATAAAACAAATAAGGAGATAGATAAAATAGTAGCTGTTATGTTTATTTTAATGTTAATTATTTCTAATTATGTTTAACGGAAGCATAATATTAATTTCCTTCCTACTAGAGTATCTAACTTCTTACTATAGTATCTAGAGTTAGTTTTCTTACTAGATCATATGGAAATACCTTGAAAATATTGGATAGACTAGTGACTACGTGTCTGCACTGCACGAAAACACGTGAGGTTGGTTACAAAAGGTTACAAAAGATACTTATCTGCAAGAAAACACCCCCACCAACCTCGCTACCAAAGACACATTCCAATTTTATGAGAAGTGGAAAGACCTTGATCGAGGTTAATTTTGACGCACTGAACAAACCAACCATTTTTGGAGAGATGGTGAGTTGCTCATATGCAGGTACCAAACAATAAGGTTTTATGTTTCTTTGGGCAGGTCACTAGCTAGGCTCCTCCTTCAGGGGTGGAGATTTTCTTTCTTTCGTTAAGGTATCTTTAATGAAGGTATTTAGTAAAGATATCTTTCTTCAAGTATGGAGATATCTCTGGAGTCGAAAAAACAATAGATCCAGAGCCATAGCCAGCAACACTACCACTAAAAAAATCAACAGATTGAGTAGTAGATCCAGTTCCACTAGCCTTAGCAGCCAATGATCCAGTCAGAAGTTTACCCCATTGACCCAGAATTCAGGCAAACATACGACCAATGAGATTTCTCTCTAAATGGGGAACCTGTTATGAAACTAGCTCAAGAGAAGATAGAAAAGATAGATCAACACCTTAGAATTCAGCCTCTTCGAGGGGGCAACCTCCTTTACATTACATAAATGAACAATTCTTCGATGATACAAATGACAAAACCTCCTTTCTATATATAGGAGTCTAAGGAGTCACAATATAATCCAGCCGACCTAACAATAATAATATAAAGCCACAAAAATAACAATAGAGGGATTTTATGGGGCACAGAAATAACAATATGGGGGTAATAGGGGCACAACAATATAAATAAGGGGTATAACTACAATAGTAATGGGGTAATCACTAGTATTATAGGGACCCAACATGCCCCTCTCCTTCAAAAAAAGTGTTGTCCTCAACGCTTGAGTAGTTCTGGATGCTTCTGCATAAAATTCTCATCCTCCCATGTGGAATCTTCAGCGGATAAGTTCTTCCACTTGATAAGATACTCTGAAATTGATCGATTTCGTAGCTATCGAGTTCTTGTTTCTGTGACTGCTTCCGGTTCCAATATAATTTTTCCTTCCTCGTCAAGTTCTGGCAATATTATTTGAATTGGGAGCTTGTCAACTATAACTTTCTTTAAACATGAAACATGGAAAACTGGGTGCAATCGAGAAGCTACAGGAAGCTCCAATTTGTATGCCATAGTACCAATCTTTTGCAACACCTTGTACGGACCATAATACTTTGGTGATAATTTATTATCCTTCTTAGCTTGCTTTAGGGACATTTTCTTATATGGTTGTAGCCGTAGGAATACCCAATCACCTACATCAAAACTTTTTTCACTGCGATGTTAATCTGCCTGTTGTTTCATTCTATTTTGTGCCAACACGAGGTTATCCTTTAAGAGTTGGAGGACTTGTTGTTGATGTTTGATGTAATGTTCCACTGCCTGAACCTTAGAATTTTCTCTTAAATATGATGTGATGGATGGTGGTTGATACCCATAAAGTGCCATAAATGGGGTCATTTTTGTTGTTGTATGGAAGGAAGTGTTATACCACCATTCAGCCAGAGGCAACCATTTGACCCATTGTGTCTGTTTATCAGATACAAAGCAACGAAGATATCCTTCCAAACATTTGTTTACTATCTCAATTTGCCCATCAGATTGAGGATGATAAGATGAGCTATGAGCTAACTCAGTACCAAGACAAGAAAATAATTCTTTCCAAAAATTTCCAGTGAAAATGGGATCTTTGTCACTTACAATAATCTTTGGGTTTCCATGTAGCTTTTGAACTGTTTCCATAAATGCAGTAGAAACTGTATTGGCTTTAAATGGATGTGATAATGCACAAAAGTGTGCATACTTGGTAAGTCTGTCAACTACCACCATGATCACACTCTTTCCCTCAGACTTGGGTAAACCTGTGATAAAATCCATTGAAACCTCCTCCCAACGTTGGCTTGGAATGGATAAAGGTTGTAATAGACCAGGTGTCTTAATTGTTTCAACTTTATTTTGCTGGCAAACCAAACATTCTGCCACAAACTTTTGAATATCTGATTTAAGGCCATCCCAAAAAAATTCCTTCTTAACCCTGTGGTAAGTTTTTAAAAATCCTTAGTGCCCTCCTAAGGGAGAAGTGTGCAATTCCATAAGAATCTTTTGTTTTAGTTGGGAATTCTTACAGAGGTATAAGTGATCTTTGTACCATAACGAATCATTTTTCCAGATAAATGTATCAGAAGTACTGGAATCTTGTTGTAGCTTTCGAATAAGTGCCCACACTTCTTCGTCATTCTTCCATTCCTCCCTTGCTTCGTTTATCCAATCTAGTTGGATAATAGAAATGGCACACAACAATGCTTCCACATCCTCATTCTTTCTTGAGAGTGCATCTGCCACCACATTTTGCTTCCCTTTTTTGTAGATGATTTCAAAGTCATAACCCAACATCTTTGTGACCCACTTTTGTTGCTCTTCAGAGGATAATCTTTGTTCTAAAAAGTATTTAAGGCTATCATGATCTGTTTTTACCTTGAAGTGTCTTCCCATTAGGTAGGGTCGCCATTTCTTAAGTGCATGGAGTATTGCCAACATTTCCTTCTCATAAATAGCTTTTCTTAAAAACTTTCCCTTGATTGGACGACTTTCAAAAGCAATGGGTCTTTCATCTTGCATTAGAACAGCACCAATTCCATTTCCTGAAGCATCACATTCCACAATAAAGGTTTTTGTGAAGTCCGGTGTAGCTAAGACCGGTGCTTGGCACATTGCCTCTTTAAGATGTTCAAAGGCCTTTGTTGCTCCCGGAGTCCATGAAAATGAATCTTTCTTCAATAATGTTGTTAGAGGTGCTTCTATTCTCCCATAATTCTTAACAAACTTGCGATAATACCCTGTCAACCCAAGAAATCCTCGCATATGCTTTATGGATGTGGGGATTTTCCATTCCTTAATGGCTTTAATTTTGCTAGGGTCTACCTTAACTCCTTCATGAGATACAATATGACCCAAATATTACACCTCCTGGACTCCAAAGAAACATTTGGATCTTTTTGCATATAATTGTTTCTCCTCCAATAGTTGTAGCACCCTGTCAACATGTTCAACATGATCCTTCCAAGACTTACTGTAGATTAGTATATCATCAAAAAATACTAACACAAATTTTCTAAGGAATGGTTTGAAAATTGAATTCATCAAACCTTGAAATGTTGAAGGTGCATTGGTAAGGCCAAAAGGCATGACCAAAAATTCATAATGACCCTCATGAGTTCTAAATGCCATTTTCGGAATGTCTTCAATCTTCATTCTGATTTGATGATATCCCGAACGAAGATCCAACTTGGTGAAGTAAATTGATCCATGCAATTCATCAATAACAGGAATGGGAAACTTATCTTTAATAGTGAGCTTGTTGAGCTCCCTATAATCTGGACACATGCGCCATGATCCATCCTTCTTGTGCACCAATACTACTAGAGCTGAGAAAGAACTTTGACTTGGTTGAATTATACCAGCCTCTAGCATTTCTGCAACCATACGTTCAATTTCACTTTTTTGGACATAGTGATATCTGTACGGCCTGATGTTTGGAGGAACACTTCCTGGAATCAGATGAATAGCATGATCATGATCACGCATAGGTGGGAGACCCTTGGGAGTCTCAAATACCTTGGAATGATTGTCCAGGACTTTTTGGAGATCTAGAGAAATAGATGATTCCAATGTGGAAACATCTAGCGAGCATAATTGTGCAATTACACCTCTTTGCTCCTTTTTTAGAAGCTTTGTCATACCATGAGAGCTGATTATCTTTCCTGGTTTCCCTGCAATACCCCTTAATTCAACTTCCTTTCCTTCCATAGAAAATTTGATGAAAAGTTCTTGAAAATTAAAAGCTATTGTACCCAAGGATTGTAGCCATTGGACTCCTAGTACAACATCTGCACCTCCCATTGGAATGGAAAGCATTGGGCTAGTCAATACATATTCTCCCATGGATAGCTTGATATTATGGCACTTTCCAGAGCAATTTATTGTTCCTCCATTTGCAATCATCACTTGACACTTTGGTGCTGGATATAGGAAGCAATTCAATTCTTTTGCTACCCTACAATGAATAAAATTGTGGGTGCTTCCTGAATCAATCAACACTATTACCTTTTTCTTCTTGATTTGTCCTTCTATCTTGATGGTTTGAGGAGTGGTAATTCCCGCCAATGCATTACAAGATATGGTCGGATTTATTTGTTCTTCATCTAGGCTTTGTTCTTGGAGTATATCTTCTTCTTTTGACCTTTCTTGCTCCTTTTCTTCTTCCTCTTCACAATCTATGTAGAATAATTTCTTCTCAGCACACTTATGACCTTTAGTGTATTTTCTATCACAACTGTAACAAAGCCCTTTTGCTCTTTTTTCTTCCAATTGTTGTGGTGTCAACCTTATAGGTTGTGGAAGACTAGGGGCAACAACACTTCTGTCTTTATAGTTGTGAGTGGTATGCTTCCTAGTTGCCATAATTTTGCTTTCCATTTTTCTTGCTAACCTGAATGCCTTCTCTAATGAATCAGGTTCCCAAAGGCGAACATCATGTTGGATATTATCCTTTAAAGACCCTATGAACACATCAATCCTATGCTCCTCTGGAATATCTTTTACCTTTATGTTCAATTTTTGGAACTCCTCAATGTGCTCCATTACTGAACCCTTTTGTTTGAGACTTATCAATTGGCTAAAAAAATGTTGCTTTTTATATATTCATAATGTGCTATCAATTCTTCCGTAAAAATTGCCCAAGTGATAAATTTTTTACCAGAGCAAAGCCATTGATACCATAAAAAATGATTTGGTTCCAAATATACAGTTGCCATACGTACCTTTTGTGCGTTTTTCACATTATTGAGATCGAAGAATTGCTCCATCTGTAATATCCATGTGGCGGGATCCTTGCCATCAAACTTCCTCATATCGATTTTTGAAATATGGTGATTCTTCGATCCAACATTAGCGTCTATGGAATCATGATTAACATTTCTTTTGTTCTCATCATGAGTTTCCTTTACTACCTTTTCACCATTAGTGACCCTTTCTTGTAGCAACTTCTTCAATTCTTCCATGTTTGTCTTCAAATCTATCTTCAAATCTACCATGTCTCTCTTCAAATCTGTCTTCGAATCATCCATCTTAGCTTCCATGCCCTTTATCTTAGATTCCACACCATTTATCTTAGATTCCACGCCACTTATCTTAGCTTCTGTCAGCTTTTGTGAGCGTGACATTTGTTGCACTTGTTCTTGTAATTTTGATATACCATGTAGCATTTCTTCCTCTTCTTCATGAGTCATGCTAGAGCTTTCAGGTTCCTTACTAGGTGTTTTCATTTTCTTTCCTCGGGGCATCAGTTACCGATAATAATGCTTTACTATGCCCTTTGAATTCTATTAAACCAAGCTTACACAAAAATTTAAAAAAAAACTACACACCTTTTTTCACTTTATAGAAGCCTGATATTGAATCTGATGTATCTCTGTAATTTCAAATCATCCAATTCTAAAATTGCTACCTGTAATAGCCTTTTGTGTCTCTTTCCAATGCAACAAGTCTGAGCCAAATTGGATTCTCCAAGGAAGAGTTATGTGAAATCTCCCACAGTGACTTGCTTTTAGATTGGTTCAGTAGAGCGAACTTATACAACGTGCCACGAGTCACTGTTTCAACCTTTGAATCTGAAACATACACACAAGAAACTACAGTCCGTCCTCTTTCTATACCTTCTTACGAAATTTCAGTCTGATCCCCAGAGAGAAAGTTATGACGATTTTCCCCAGGTCACCTGTTTTGAATGTAATTCAGGAGTTTGCAAAAAGACCAACTTCCTCAGATCATATCTCTGTAAATATCACGTGAAAAGCTCTGAAATTCGGACCCAAGGTTCAACGCGATTTCTTCTCAAATGGGTTTTTTTTTCCACTTCTGAAACCTCACAGAAAAAAACGTTATAGCGAAAATGCCACGATGACCTGTTTGGAGTAGCGACACCCTAGAATCCAAAGCTCTGATACCAAATGTTATGAAACCAGCTCAAGGAAAGATAGAAAAGATAGATCAACGCCTTAGAATTCAGCCTCTTCGAAGGGGCAACATCCTTTACATTACATAAATGAACAATTCTTCGATGATACAAATGACAAAACCTCCTTTCTATATATAGGAGTCTAAGGAGTCACAATATAATCCAGCCGACCTAACAATAATAATATAAAGCCACAAAAATAACAATAGAGGGATTCTATGGGGCACAAAAATAACAATATGGGGCTAATAGGGGCACAACAATATAAATAAAGGGTATAACTACAATAGTAATGGTGTAATCACTAATATTATAGGGACCCAACAGAACCCTAGTTATTTCTTTCATGTTGTGGCGTCAAGTCGATGGGGAAAGGCAGATAACCTGACAGCTTTCAAACAACGGGGTCAAGCCGGTGGGTGCAATGCAGATACCCTTCTCCACCCATACCTTTCAAACATACATAAGCGGGTAACACCCTGTAGATGGGTACACATATATGCTTCTTTAGAAAATTGTAGAGTCAACCAAGACAAAGCAACAAGACAGGTCCATCATGAGTTGAAACTCGCAGTCTTCTCCTCCATTTGGGCCACATTAAAATTAGATGGGTCTGAGATTTTGATGCTGGTAGGTCAAGCTCCTTAATTCAAATCCAGTGTGCGCATATCTAGTGTAAGAACTATGTAATGTTCCTAAAGGGCGTGTAGGAGGGTCTTGTGACAACTCATCGACCTGATTTAGAGGAATAGAATGAAGGGGCGTGCAAGACGGTCCCGACATAGACTGTTGGGTTGATTCATAAGGACAGAATGAAGGCCTCAAAATAATGATTCCTTACTAGGTAAAATGGGGCTTACCTTGAATGCAAGGGAGCTTATTTCAGGACACAGGAAATGGTTGGAGAAGATTTCTTGAAGATGTCCTAGAATGACATAAGTATTCAACAAGCAATATCCCTTTCTATTTTTTTTTTAGAATTACAATACTAGAAATAACAATGAAATATTTCCTGGAATTTTTACGAGACAATATTTTTGCAATAGATAATTTGTATTCTTGGAAAGAAAGAGAATAAGAGTGAAATGTCCAAATCATAAGCACTTCCCCGTAATTTTTACAGGGAGAATATTTGGATATATTAGTGCTTCCCTCTTAAAGTAAAAGTAAAAATTACAAGAATATGTGCATTGAAAGACCCAAAAAAAACCAAAAAAAGTAAAAGTAAAAACTACAACAAGAATATGTGCATTGAAAGAAAAGAAAAGAAAACAGTAATGTTTACAACAATTTTTATGAACATGGAAAATAAAAGAAAACTGAAATATAATCAAGCGATTTGCTTGTAGTTGTCTAAAATTAACAGCAAATATGGGATCAACATGCCTAACCAATTTGAATTGCATCTCTAAAAAACTGTAATTGTAATTTTAGTAATTTTTAGAACAAATATTTGCATTGGATAATTTATATTCTTAACATTGAAATGTTCAAATAATGAGCATTTCCTTGTAATTTTTACAACAATAATATTTGTAATATTTTCAACCGGAATATTTCCATTGAAAGAAAACATAACTAAAATATAATCATCCACTATGCTTGTAGTGGTGTAAACCTAACCACAAATTTATTGACTATTTGGGATCAATATGCAGTTGTGTAAAATTAACTGCAAATTGATTGAATATTTTGGATGAATATAAAAAACCGATTTGAATTGCGTCTCTACGAAAGCAAATTCACTCAATAAATTTCCAAATTCTTCGATGGAATATGTAAGGCCTTCGTGCAGCAGGGCGACGGTGGGCGATCGTGCACGGGCACACGGGCGGGCATGGGCGCACGGCGGGTGAGCGCACACGACGGTGCGACGTTTCTACGAGTCATATGCGACGATAAACGACACAATGCGACAATAATGAATCATAATACGACTAAGTATTATGTGGACATATTATATATAATATGGAGATTATATATATACGCATGGAATTATAAAACAATAAAATATGAAGACCGACATAATAAGACATATGAAGAACCATGAATAATAAAATATAATGGAGCACATACATTAAAACCATATGATACGAAGGGTTATACATGTTGAAACATGAAACATAAAATATAATATTATGTGGAGGGCTTATAACATAAGTCGGCCTTAAAGAGAGTACGTATGGAGTGTATATATATGAGGAGGATGCTCCTCATTCGAACCAAGGACATTCGCTCTAAAATCCTTCGCATAAGAAAGGAAAGTGCGCATAGGGGTAAAGTAAATGCGCATAACTCATGCGCATTGGACTTGGAAGAAGTGCGCAGATTATCTTGGTTGAAGGTTGGCAAAGAGTGCCATTGTGAGTGGATTTCTTGTACACGGTTTTATGCAGGATTTGGTAGGGAGGTTGAGTGGCTCGGGTGAGCACTCCCTCTTATGCAAGGGTGCATGAAATGTTGTAAAAGGAAGGTGGCCTGTCTTTTGTAAAAATTGGTTAAGTGTGAGACTTGGTTCAGCCAAGACACACTTGTTGTAAAATCTGATATTCTTGATATAATATTATTGTTGGGTAGACTGTTCGGGGAGTTGCCCCTCCCTTTATACTTGTATTGTTCTCAGTTTATTATTGATGGTTAATGAATGAGAATTTTCTTTGTTGAAGTATAAAGGATAACATTATATTCGGTTATAAGAACACGAGTTAAGCAAGTTTATGTTGGAATAGGCGTAGCCCATAAACGTTAGTATTGTTAAAAAGAAAGCGTTCGGTGGTGCCGCACCTCGCTACAAGTGGTTGGAAGATCACCGCAGGTGTAGGGGCGTGACAGTTGGTATCAGAGCTTGGTCAGAGCTGGTGACAGGTGAAGCAGTGAAGATGCCTATCTTGGAGAAATTGGGTTATACATCCTTGAAAGAATTCGGAAGGAGTCTACTTGAAGAGTCAGAAAGAGTAAAACAAGGATTTGTAGAATGGGGCAAAAGGTTGTTTGAAGCAAAGGATGCTCTTCGTGCCTTGGTTAAGGAAGGGATTCCTGATAGAGGGGAAGCTCTTCGACTTGCAGAGGAAGTAGACTTGATTGAAGCAAAACTCAAGGAGCTCAAGATAAGAAAGAAGGAATTGGGGCATCTCATAGCCTTGAAGAAGGAAGCTGAGAAAGAACTTCTTCAAACCGATTGGACAATGGAGCAAGGTGAAGTTGCAGATTGTGCCAACAAGGAAGAGGAAGCCGTGATAGAGGAAGATGTTGCAGGCATGACTACGATGGAGGATGAACTTGAAGATGATCAAGTTGAACCAGGATCGTGCAGTTTGTCAACATGTATGAATGAGGTCACTCACATGGAGGAGCCTCATGATGACATAGTAAGTGATGATACTTGTGTTTCATTTGGGCATACGGTAGATGGACCATGTGCAGGGAAGGGCAAAGCTAGTTTGCCAAGGCAAGAGGACATCTTACCATGGATGATTATGATGGAACCTTGTGTGGAAGAGCAAGGATTGTCAGTTGTTGGAAAGCTTGTTGGGGTTACTTGTGACCTTGTGATGAAAGGTGCAAGGACCTCGAACAAGGATCGAACTTGATGATCGTTGTGGATGATTGAGTCATGCTTTAGCCATATGGAGAATTGGCTAAGTGCCCGGCATGACTCATGGACAGATTAGAGGGCACACTCTTGGGGTTGATGATGCTTGGGTGGACTTCTCATGGCCGAGACCAAGAGGTAGTCTTGGAGGACACTTTGGTGGAGGAGCTATGGTGAAGGGACTCATGACATGATGATGATGAGATGGTTGAGTGACCGAGTTCACTAAACCGAAGTTTGAAAACATGGAGCATGGTAGAGACCTATACAAGGACATTGTGCGGAAGCACTTGTGGAGATGTCAAGGGACATCCTAACAAGGTGCTAGGGCAGGAATGTTATGCAGGAGGACTTGCTAGTGTGGCATGGGAACTTGAGGATGGCACATTGCAGATGATGAAGAGGACTTCATGGACCTGGATGGGGCACATCAAGAGTTGAGCAGATTGGAGACTTGAGGATGGCACATTGCAGATGATGAAGAGGGCTTCATGGACCTGAATGGGGCACATCAAGAGTTGAATGAAGACTTGAGGGTGGCACATTGCAGATGATGGAGAGAGCTTCATGGACCTGAATGGGGCACATCAAGGGTTGGTTTGATATGGACAACATGTTGCAGATGAGATGGATGGAGTTTCCATGGACCTGAGCATGGATTATGGATGGTGAGCTTGGTGGCAGTGGACACTAGGCCGAGACATAGTGGAGAAGAGTCTCTACATATGTTGCAAGGATGTTTGCCTTGTGTAGAAAGGTCGACATCCTGAATGATGATGATCTTGGTGGAGAACTATCGAGATGGTATGTTGTCGAGGACGACAACGATTTCAGGTGGAGGAGAATGTAAGGCCTTCGCGAAGCAGGGCGACGGTGGGCGATCGTTCACGGGCACACGGGCGGGAATGGGCGCACAGCGGGTGAGCGCACACGACGGTGCGACGTTTCTACGAGTCATATGCGACGATAAACGACACAATGCGACAATAATGAATCATAATACGACTAAGTATTATGTGGACATATTATATATAATATGGAGATTATATATATACGCATGGAATTATAAAACAATAAAATATGAAGACCGAAATAATAAGACATATGAAGAACCATGAATAATAAAATATAATGGAGCACATACATTAAAACCATATGATATGAAGGGTTATACATGTTGAAACATGAAACATAAAATATAATATTATGTGGAGGGCTTGTAACATAAGTCGGCATTAAAGAGAGTACGTATGGAGTGTATATATATGAGGAGGATGCTCCTCATTCGAACCAAGGACATTCGCTCTAAAATCCTTTGCATAAGAAAGGAAAGTGCGCATAGGGGTAAAGTAAATGCGCATTGGACTTGGAAGAAGTGCGCAGATTATCTTGGTTGAAGGTTGGCAAAGAGTGCCATTGTGAGTGGATTTCTTGTACACAGTTTTATGCAGGATTTGGTAGGGGGGGTTGAGTGGCTCGGGTGAGCACTCCCTCTTATGCAAGGGTGCATGAAATGTTGTAAAAGGCAGGTGGACTGTCTTTTGTAAAAATTGGTTAAGTGTGAGACTTGGTTCAGCCAAGACACACTTTTGTAAAATCTGATATTCTTGACATAATATTACTGTTGGGCAGACTGTTCGGGGAGTTGCACCTCCCTTTATACTTGTATTGTTCTCGGTTTATTATTGATGGTTAATGAATGAGAATGTTCTTTGTTGAAGTATAAAGGATAACATTATATTCGGTTATAAGAACACGAGTTAAGAAAGTCTATGTTGGAATAGGCGTAGCCCATAAACGTTAGTATTGTTAAAAAGAAAGCGTTCGGTGGTGCCGCACCTCGCTACAAGCGGTTGGAAGATCACCGCAGGTGTAGGGGCATGACATAATAGGTGTAATTGGACCACTCTTCCAATCATTCCAATATTAAAACCTGTGTCCCATCCTACACCATAGAGAGCAACAAAGCAACGTCCAACATCATACAAAGCAACACCGAGACTTTAAATTCTAGTTTTTGACATTTTGAAGAAGATTAACAGTTTTGGGGTAAAAAAGTCGCAAATGAATATATCCCTCATTCAATAATTTTTAATATTTAAAATATATGCATTAATATTTTAAAATACGCACATATATGAGCGTAATAGACTAACCTGCTGGGGGTGGAGGTGCATGTAAGACGCTGAGCCTACAGAGGTTGCAGGTAAGAGGCTGAGCCTACAGAGGCTATTAACACAGCAGGATCCGTAAACATCAACATCGTGTTGCATTACATCAACATCATGCCCCTAAAGAAACAGGAGCCGCAAACATCAACATCATCAACATTGCATCCAAAAATGATGCAATCAACAGACTTTTTTGGATGCAATCAATAGACATGGAAGAACTAGCAATGGCATCAAATAAATGGCAGAACCAGCATTGTGAGTTGCAGTTTTTCTCTCGAGCAACAGAGCACACAGCACAACACATAGTGACCAAAAGCAAAGGTAGTTATTTTTATAAACTATACTTCATATTTCCATTGCAGTGTTCGTGGCACCACCATGCAAGGTGTAGTTGTAGTGTTCCTGTCACAGTCATGAAAGGTATAGGTCGCAATTACAAGGCGGTGGTGGTGGAAACAAGGCGGTGGTCCTCGAAACCAGGATGAAAGTTTAGGAATAGCATTTAATAACTTTAAATTAATGTTAGCATTAGTTTAGATTTGAAATATGTTTTTTGAAGTAAGAAGGGTACTAGTCTAAAAAGATATAATTTATGGTTATAGCTTCCCTGTTTTGGGAAGAGGCCCAATCAGAAAGATATAATTTATGGTCATAGCTTCCCTGTTTTGGGAAGAGGCCAAATCAGATTGTGAAAGAAATATGACTCTCAAAACTAACGAATAATTAGTGATCAGCTTATTCCTAACGGTAACCAACTCAAACTAATATTAATGTGGCTATTTCGATTATTATAGTCACAATCATGCCTGCGGCAAATAAAAAAAGATATTCCTACAGGAATCATTTATAAAGTCATTTATGAACGTATGGGAGTATACTTGAATACAATAACGCCACAGTTGAGGATCATTATTAGACCTTTATTTAACAAAGCCCACAAATCCACCCTATCCAAAATATAATGCCTAGAAATCCACCCTATCCAAAATATAATTCCTAGAAATCCACCCTATCCAAAATATAATGTTGTAGAGGGACAAATGGTCATAATATAATCACCATATCAACATTGTGTGATATGCTTGGGTAGGAGAAAGCAAAATGATCACTAAAATTCGAATGGCGGTATTCAGTATTGCAGAGTAAAGGTTAAATAATGGAAGTTAAATTAAGCATGAATGATAAACTAAAAAAAATTATATAATATGGTTTAAATAAATAAAATAATAAGAAAAATAAAAAAAAAATAATAATGAGCCATTAGTTTATAAGCATATAAGTAGTTATTAAAAACAAAATAAAAAAATAATATTTATATTTGAAAATATCTCAAATACAAATATTCTAGTATTCAATATATAACTCTACGTGTTATTTTTAATGAACTCATATCATCTAAAAATTTATAAATTGAATACCATTTAAATTAATTAATATTTGTTACTCTAAATCAATAATCAAGATCAATTGCTATTAAGGTGAGGAATAAAAATGATAATATTTTTTTTTTGTTTATCTCGAATCTTATTTAACATTGGTTTAAATTGGTTTAAATGTTTATAAAAAAATTATAATTTTTTAATAAAATAATGTTTATAGAAAAATAATAATAATAAGGTGAGGAATAAATTTAACATTGGTTTAAATGTTTATAAAAAAATTATAATTTTTCAATAAACGAATGTTTATAAAAAAATAATAATAAGGTGAGGAATAAATATGATAGGATCATAATTATTATTTTATTTATTTAGAATAATATTTTTTTAATAAACCAATGTTTATAGAAAAATAATAATATTCAGATGAACGATAAAAATGATATGATGATAGTTATTATTTTGTTTATCTGGAATTTTATCTAACATTGGTTTAAAAATGATATGATGATAGTTATTATTTTGTTTATCTGGAATTTTATCTAACATTGGTTTAAATGTTTATAAAAAAATTATAATTTTTTAATAAACTAACGTTAATAAAAAAAAAAAAAATTGTAATATTATTTTGTTTTTGTCGAATCCTATCTCACATCCTATCTCACATTGGTTTAAATGTTTTCAATAAGCCAATATTTATAAATAAATAAATAAATAAAATTGGAATACAATGATTATTGTAGGTTTTTTAATACAATTTTCCAATATTGATATATTTAACAATGAATCTCCTAATATTATTTATTATTTTACAATATGTATGTGCAATGTTAAATTTAATAAATTTTATGTATATGTATTTATGTAAAATTGTAAATTTAATAATTTTGAATGTACATTATTTAATTCTTATATAAGCATTAAAAATATTATTATAATAAGTTTGGAGGTTTTATTATTTAAGATAATGACAAATTCGAAATTATAACTGGTGCATTAATTTTTTTTAAAGGTAAAAGGTTATTTATATTTTTTTTAAAACTTATTTCTATATAATAAGAAAAAGTGTTCCAAAATTACAATAGTTATAGGAGATTAAGAATGTGAGTATTGTAATAAATATGTTGAAATTACATTTTAATTCATGTGTATATAAAAGAATTTAAAATAAAAAAAAATTATCTTTTTTTTATTATTTGGAAAGAAGATAATTATTTTGCTATCATAATTATAGATTTTTGCATCTCAGTTTGCTTTGGGAATCCTTGTCAAGAAATCTATTTCCTTAGGTAACTCATGGAAGTTTGCATGTATTTTACCAATGTTGATTTTGTCTTTCTACTCATAATTGAAAAACACTTTTAATCTTTTAGGTTAAGGTTTTTCAATCATTATAGTATTTTAGCTTCTTTTTCTTTTCTAACTCCATATTGAATCACAATTTCTCTTTAAATTAGATATAATAATATTTCTAACATTTCACATATGTACAAGATAAAAACTTCTTGTATTCCCTAATAATATAGTGTCAAAACATAGTATATTAATACTTTAGTTGCTTTGTTATCCATGTTGCTTACCTCATTCACATTACATACCTAGCCATGTCTATCAACTTAATGAGAGAGGGGTCACTTTTATGAAAAATACATAAAATGTATTTCTTCTCATATTAAAGTTATAAATAACAAAAATATTTTAAATTTTTTCAATCAGATAATTATATAAAAATACTTAATATCTAAAATTAACATTTTTATAAGATAAAATGACTAAACAAAATTTCAAATATTTTTTTTGTTTTTACTCTTCTTTATCCACACCTAAAAACCTAAAAATGTACTACAATTTTACTACAATTGTTTTCAACGCATGCAACTATCAATTACCCTTCATTCAACACTATGGATGAATTTGAGTTTATAACATTAAGAAAATATAAATTCTATTATTGAAGGAACTTCCTAAGTATTTCGTATTTATATGATATAAGTAATTTTATGAGATTTAATTGTTATAACCTTTGATTATAAATTTAATATATTAAGATTATTTAAATATATATATATATATGAAGTCATATTGACGACATCGTTGTAATAGAATTTTAAATTTGAGCTTACATTTAACTTAGGTTATTAAAAATTTATTAAAAAAATACAATGTAATACAACTGTATTTAATAAAAACAAATATTATTTTTCTATTAAAAAAGATTAAGGATATAAAAATTTACTGTAAAAAAATTTGATTAGTATAATTTTATTTTAATTATAGATTACTAATTTTTTAATTAAATATTTTGAAGTGTAATTTTTTTTTAAAAATTGTTTAAATGGTTTAATATATTTATTTTACTTTTATATGTACTATATATATTAAAAGATATTAAATATTTCAAAATGTAACTTCTTTTAATCCTAAAATATGAAGAATGTGTTAACCTAAATATATTTTATTTTTCTCAAACTTGTTAAATATAAAATTAAAAAGGATTTACTTAAGTTCTTAATAGTATTACTTATATTTATACAATTTACAAGTTTTCTTTCTAAATTTATTAAAACATTGATACATATAATGAGATAAATATACACTAAAAATTTTCTATGACATATTTTATAAATTAATTTTTAAATCTAATATGTATAGAGTGATTATTATTATAATTATTATTCAATTTTAAGGTCGAATAATTTATAATTTATTGTAAATATTAAGTTATTATATTTTTACCAATTAAATATAAATTTGTATGCATAAAATTTTGAATTTAATTAACAAACATATAAAATTTTAATTGAATTCTTCACTAAGGTGTACTTATATATAATCAATGATATACATATTTAATTAGAAAATCAAATTATAAAAATGTAAATTATGTCAAATAAGATGGTCACACTCATGGAGAATAATAATAAAATTAAAAACAAGAATATTTCTATGTATATAGAATTGTTAAGTTTATATAAATACAAATAATATTATTAAAAATTAGCATAAATATATCTAATTTCGGGTTTCCACTAAAGACTAAGAGGAATCAAATATTTAAATGTGCAAACTTTTCTTCAAACTATTTTCTCAAAATAAACTTCTATGAGGTTTGACCCCTATCAACACTTAGTAGATTAAGATGGAGCTATGATGATATTTTATATATATTTCATATCACTACATATACAAAAATATTTTATTTATAATTATATGTCAATTGAAGCCCACGAACATAGAGAACATGGTGAGAGGGCGTTCTATTAGGGCACTCCATTGTGCGAAGGTTATAGGTTAGAAATTCCATGTGTAAATTAAATAAATTATATCTTAATTAAATAAATTTATTGAGTTTTTAATATGAATTGTTGTTGTTGTTGTTGTCGTTGTTGTTGTTTCACATTGTACATGGTCCCTTGAGATCTTGACCTTGAGAGTGTCAAGAAAATTGAACCTTTGAGTTATTTGTTTTAAAGATAGAGATATTTCAAATAAACTAACCCTAAGGATTCATATTATAATTGTTTTATTTTAAACAATTGTTTCTAATTTTATTAATAAAAATAAAATTCCACTATAACATAATTAAATGAATCAATTTATTATTGACTTTTTATTAATTTTTAAAATTTAATTAATGTTATGTTTTAGTATTACTTTCTTTGATCCTATATGCATCATGTCCCAAATATTAAGTTTTCGAGTTATTTTCAATATAACTAAAAAATAATTAAATTTATTGAAAAATAATTTTAGTTAAATTAAATTAAAAAATTATAAAACATGTTAAATAAAAATTTCAAACACAGGCATGGTTAATTTCACTAGAATTAAGAACAAGAAGATGTTTATGTATATAGAGTTCTAAATTTTACATAAATATAAATAATATTATTAAAATGTCGAATAAATATATTTTAATTTCTAATCTTTACTAAGGAGCAAGAGGAATCAAACTTTTAAATTTGAAAACATTTCCTCTTAAAATGAACTTGTTATGAGATTTGATCACTATGAACACTTGGTAAATCCAAAGTTAAGTTATAGTTATTTTAACAGGCACAAACATCCTAACAAAAGAATATTTACATTTACATTATCAATGCCATTTTATTGTTTTTACTTGATTGACGACATAAATATAAAAAGCATACATTTGATATTGGTAAGAGAATATTTCATTCATAGGATGTGTGTCCCTTTTTAATTTGTTCGGTAATACATTAAATTGTGTTAATGATAATTAACTATTGGTAGATTTCTTATGGCGCAAGCCTGGTTCAAACCCTTAGCATTTATCAGCCTTATTTATTTTTAGTCTATAAGTTTGCAATCATTCCGAGGCTTCTCGAAAGTTCTTAGTTAGTGGTTGTCTTGGCTCACGGTCCTTAGGACATTTCACATCTCCTCTGCTATTGATTATCCACTGATTGATCCAACAACACAAACCGTAGGAGGGTAGTTAGGGTAACCAACTGCCTCATCTCCTGGGGTTTGTCTGCCCATTCTGCCGCTCCACTGTCGGATCTTCGGTCTGTATCGTGCTCCAACATGCAAGGGTTCGAGGGTTTCTGCTAACATGTATTCTTCCTCTCCTGGAACAGTCACTTAATTTTTTTTCTTATTTCTTTCTCCACTTCGTTTACCTCACCTTTTGCATGTGTTTTGTACAAGAGATGAGCAACGTCGAGGCTCTCTACACCGAGGACTAGCCTCGGCTGTGGACACCAAGGTAACTATTATAGTCCCATTGTCTATGTACTCTCTTAGTTAATTATATGATCGGCTTAGTCATTGGCACTAATAGTTAAGGGGTTCTTCCGACCCTTCAAGTTTCTTTGAAATGGCGTTCAGATTTTTAATTAATTCTACAGGTATTAACCCCTCCTCATCATTAAATATGTTACATTACTTTTGAGGGTTATTTCTTTAGAATATATCTAATTTCTTTTCTTGGTGTTTTACATGTAAGATTTGAGGAATCTTTTTGTTGTACACAACTTTTCCAAAAGGCTTACGACTGGTACAGGAGATAATTCCTTCCTCAATTGTCTTTCCTTTCCGGGTTCTGTTTTTTCCCTTCATTCGTAGTTCATGCGAGGGTTTTCCCAAAAATTTTACGTTATGTGGGTTAGGGTTCTTAATGGTGGCTCCTATAGAGAGAGCATGTCAAAGGTTGTCTATCTATCTTTGTGGAAACCCTAGAAAATTTCTAAAGTTGTTTAAGTTTTGTCGGGCATATCAATGTAAATATTAACTGTTTGGAGTATAACGAAGTCTCCTTCATTTATTGCGGACACAACAAAACCTCTTTGTTATTAGACTTCCATGATTAATTTGTTATATATCTATATATATCTATATCTATATATATATATATATATATTCTTTAGTTATTTTGATGTGTTTGTGAGAGAATACTCGGTTATTTCTCTTAATAAGATTTCTCATTAAATTCTTTCATTGCTCTATTTTTTCATTAAGCTTCTATCGATTACATAAAGCACTAATTGTTTGATGGTGGTTTATGATTTTATGCCAGGAAAAGGGTTTGTTGTACAATTCTATATGCTTTGTCTATAGTATTATTTTCATATATTACACCACTACTCCTACACACTTTAATGGTTTCTCTCATTTCCCATGCTAGCTTTATTTCTTTCTTTTTAGGGTACCTCACAAAGAACAAGGCCCATTATTGGGACCTTCCTCTACCCATAAGGTATCTACACAGGACTATGTATCTAAGCTATGGACTCGTTCTAAGACGAATCGCAGGTCGATTGGTCAGAAGTCAACCAAGGTCGTGACCATGTTTTCCAGTCTTTTAAAGAAAAATCATATATACTCAAGTTCAAATAATTTGACCTCTTATATTCCATCAGGGCCACCTGGGTCATTTTCCCTTTTCAAAGTCTAATACAACCTTGCAACTACCCTTCATACGCAACAAGTCAGAGAACACGTCATTTTTTGTATAGGTACTTCAAATGAACACTTAGATGCTTCCTCCTGATTTACTAATAAAGTTCTAATTATCTTTTTTTAGCTAGGATACTGTTAATTGTCCCTATATTTATAGTCAGAAGGATCTATTATTCTTCAGGAAATTCAAGAGTTTTCTTTCTTGAAATCATATTCTTGTACTATGATGCCCACAACATCTCCAACATTATTATTTATCTTCTTCTTTTTTAACTACATTCACAACATTCCCATTTACAATACTTTCATAACATTTGTAGAATTCTCATTTACCATAACCTTGAAAAACATGTACAAAATTCTTTTTTACTAAAGTTCTTGACAGCATTTACAAAATTCTCATTTATTGTAATTTCTAACAACATTTAGAGAAATTCATAACTACTTGAGAAAAAAATGTATGAATTCTTATTTGTATTGGTTTAGACTTGTCCAAAATCTCAGCTAGGAAAATACCACACCTCCCATCCAGCGAAAACAACAATCATGTCTAGTTATCCCTTTGAGCTCTTACCTTCCCGGAACAATTAATTTGACATGAACCTATTTTTGGGTCAATTCACAGGCATCGAGGTCTAGCCTAGCCTAGAAATTACACACTTCACTCTATCTCAGAGTTGTCCACTGGGTCAAGTCTAGCTCAATAGTACTCTTTAGGCAATGACCTGCCTTACCTTCCTAATGTCTTCTTCACGTAAATCTTCTCTCTAGGTATCTCTCTTTCCAAAATAAAAAGAACCCTTTGTATCTGCCACTGAGATCTTTTATCGCGATAACTGTCATAACTATCTCGAAGTTTTTAAATTCACTTAGGGTAATTTCCGAGGAACTTCAAGACTTGTCTCAATTTCCTATTAATAAAAATAATAAAAATAAACTTTATCATGAAGAGTTTACTAAAATTTTCCTCTAAGCCATAATTGTCAAAGTACCATATAGTAAAATAAGTAACTGACAGTAAAGTAAAATATTTATAGCACTAGGTTGTTACATCTTCCCTCCCTTGTGTGAAGCACTAGCCCCTGTGTTCGCTCTTTCATTTGGAATAGGTTAGGATATGTTTGTCGCATACAACCTTCATCTTCTCAGGTGGCATATTATAGGCTAGAGTGTCTCCAATACACTTTAACTTGGGTGATAGCTCACTTTTGTAACATAATATCTCTCTGATCAAGAATATGCAGAGGCTTTACTAGGAACTCTTCGTGCAATTTGACCTATCACACAATCACAACTTTGTTGTGAGTGCTTTAAATTATTGAACCATACACATATATATAATATTTAATTCGTATTTTACGTGTACAACTTTCCAATCAATCACATGCCTTGAATCATACACATATTTCCTTAACAACGAAACATGAAATAGATTGTGAACTTGTATATGACTTTGTAATGCAAGCTTGTATGCTAAAGGTTCCATTCTTTTTGAAAACTTGGAAGGGCCCATAGTACCAAGGCGCTAACTTTGCAGAGCCACCCCACCTTAAGGTGCTTTTCTTGGCTTTAATTCACACATAAACATGTTATCCTACTTGAAATTAATTATAAGTCCTCTTTTTATCAGCATACTCTTTCTGCCTACATTGGGAATGTTTTAAATTATGTTAAACTTTCTTCACTATTTTCTCCATCACCACTAACATATCAGGTCCTAAGAGTATCTTGTCTTCGAGGTTGCTCCTATTTGTGGGTGTTCTACACCTCTTTCCATATAGTACCTCATAAGGACTCATCTTGAGATATTCATGACACCTTTTATTGTATGAAAAATCAACCAAATAAAGATATTCCTCCCATTTGTTTGGTTTTTGCATTACATATATTCTTAGGACATATTCAAGTACCTGATTAACTTGTTCATTTTGTCCATTTGTGTGTGGTTGGTATGCAATATCGAATTGAATCTAAGTGCCCAACCCACTAAAAAGGGATTTTCAAAACGTAGAGGTAAAATTTACATCTCTATCAGAAATCATTAACTTCGATATGCCATGTAACTGAAGTATCTCTCTCATAAATACATCTACAATTTCAACAGTTTTGTAAATGGATTTAACAGGGATACAATGAGTTTTTTTTTTCAACTTATCCACCACTATGAACAAGGAATCATTTTGTGTCCTAGATTTAGGTAAAATTTTTATAAAACTTAATGTAATTATCTCCCATTTCTACTTAGGAATAGGGAGTGAGTGAAGCATAGCAGCAGGGTTTTAGTGTTCTGCCTTGACTTGTTGGCACTCCAAACATTTGACTAGGTATTCAGTAGTGCCTCTTCTCATACCAGGCTAGAAGTAGTCTTTTTTAATTGTCGAAAACAATTTCTGATATATGGCGTGGGTTGTGTAAGGACATTGGTAAAACTCATCCAAAATGAATTTTTTAATTTCTGAATGATTAGGACAACATATTCTTCCTCTGAAGGTCAACAAATTATTTTTGTTTATGTCATATTGTGATGTCTTTCCTGAATTTTGTGTTTGTCTAACTTGTTTCCTTATAAATTTGTATTCTGGATCCTGAAGAGAAACTTATTTAATATGTTTTGAAAAGTTAATTTCCACTTGACTATAGGAGATTCCATATACATGGTGCAATTTCCCACTTAACGCATCAACCATAATGTTTTCTTTCCCTTTAAGCTGCCTAATGTCAAATTCAAATTCGCTTAGGAAAGTGGTCCACCTAACCTTGCATGTGTTTGAATTAGGTTGCTTAAAGAAACTAGTCAGAATATTATGAGCAGTCATTAAGAGGAATATTTTTTCCAATAAATAATATCTCCATACTTTTAGAGCATGAACTATTGTTGTTAGCTCCAAATCATAAGAAACATTTTTCTTCTCATTTTCTTTTAACTTACGAGTTTCGTAGGCTATCACCCTTCCTTCCTACATTAAGACTCTAATGACACCTTCCTTGCAAGCATATATGTAGATAGTAAACTCCTTTTTTGGGTTTACAATTTTCAGCACAAGGGTTGTTGTCAATAAGTGCTTCAGCCACTCAAAACTATGTTGGAATTCTGAAGTCCACTGAAATTCTCTTCATTGTTTCTGCAACGAAGTTAGAGGGTAAGAAATTCTTGAAAACCCAGGAATAAAGCGATGATAATACCCAACCAATCCCATAAAAGATTGAATATCTACAACATTCTTGGGGACAGGCCATTCCATGATGGTTTTAATTTTCTCAAGATCTACAACTATGCCTTCAGATGAGATTACATGTCCCAAATATTGAATTTGATCCTTATAAAAATCGCATTTGTTGTACTTAACATAAAGTTGATTTTCTCTTAAGGTTTGTAGTACTATTTGAAGATGCTCCTTATGCTCTTCCAAGTTCCTTGAGTATATAAGAATATCGTCAATAAAAAATGTCTTCTTAAGGGTGGAAAGTCCATTCATTAGGCCCATGAAAGTTGTTGGGGAGCTAGTAAGCCTGAATGACAAGACAACAAATTCATAATGACCATAACGAGTTTTGAAGGTTGTCTTATAGATTTTTTGCTCTTTTATTTTTGTTTGATGATACCTTGAAAATACATCAATTTTATAAAATACACTAGCACCCTTGACTTGATCAAATAAATCATCAATTATTAGAAAAAAGTGCTTATTTTTTATAGTTAATTTATTTAGCTGTCTATAATCAATACATAAATGCAGGGTGCCATATTTCTTTCTCACAAACATCATTTGATCTCCCCAAGGTGACACACTTGGATGAATGTACACTTTGTTTAGTAACTCCTGCAACTACATATTAAGCTCTTTTAATTCATGTATACTCATTCGGTAAGGGGATTTTGACAGTGGGGTCGCTTCTGCAACTAGTTCTATAGTAAAAGCAATCTCTCTTTTTGGAGGAAGCCCCAAAATTTATTCTGGAAAGACATCCACAAATTCTTGGATAGCTGGTATCTTTTCCAACATAGTTGTCTTATCCATAAAATTAGTGTAGCCAACCTGTATAACGTAAATATGACATCCTTTTCAAATTAATTTTTTAATTTATTATCTGTGATAGGACTAACTTAATGGCTCTCTTCATACCCTCAATCTCTTGTCTAAAACCCCCATTTCTAAAGAAACTAATGGTTTTGTCTTTGTAGTTCACTAAGGACCAATGTCCTTCTAACCAATCCATACCTATGAGCACATCATAGGATCCTAAAGGTAATACATTTAAATTCACTTTAGTTTGTTGCCCTCCTATATCAATAGGAAAACCTTCTACCTTATCTATCACCCTCATTTTTCCCAAGTGTCAAGTTGTACTAACCAAGAATCCTTAAATTTCACACTTTCTAAATGACATTATTCAACTATTTTTGGACTGACATAACTTAAACTCACACCTAAATCTATTACAATAGAGATAAGAAAATTAGTTATAATACCTTCAAATTGGAACACTACAGGTTGGTATTCATCCTGATGATCTTCCAAGGAAACATTAATTATTGACATGCTTCTTTCCAATACCCCAACTGTAGAAGCTTCTTGAATATTAGTAGTTGGATATGTTCTCTTTCAATCATGATAGTTTTCATAATACTGCGGTTCCACACAACCCCAAAATTTGAATGGGGGTTTTTGTGACTAGCCTAGTTCTAGCTTGCCTGATGCCTCAACTTGTCTAGCTTCACTTTGTGATCTAAAATTTTGTTGATTCCTTCCTGGGAGTCCATTTGATTGTTTTCTGTATGCAGTTTTAGCTCTTGTAAGTTTTTCACTCTTATTGCTTTAGATGTTCTTTTTTCTTTTTTTGTTCAGCCACCCTTTGCCACCTTCCCTTTTTTGTTTCATTTGCTGGTAGCAAATTTGGGCTTTTCGAATAACTTCATCGATCATTTTTCTTTTTTCAAATTCTATCCTTTCCTTCAGGAAGGCTCGTAAACTACTAATAAGATGGTGTACCTTATCTTTCTCCTTTGAAATGTATGGAAGATATCTAAGCAAAGATGTAAACTTGGTTACAAATTCATCAATAGACTATTGTCCTAATTTTAAATCGTGAAACTCCTTAAGCTTCTCATCATAGAATTGCTTTGTTAAGTACTTATCTTAGAAATTCTTCTGAAATTATCCCAAGTCACTTCTTATTTGTTAATGCTTCATACTATTTTAATTTCTTCCCACCATAAGATGACTTTACCTTGTAATTCATAGGTTTCCAATTTGGCTTTTAAGTTTTCATCATATTCGTAGATTTGAAAATATTTATTTATATTGATTAACCATTCCTTAGAAAATTCCTCCATTTCTTTGTCAAACATCAAAGGTTTGATTTTCTTGAATTCTCCCTGTAATTCAACTTTTTTCCTTTCGGTTCCCCTTCCTCCTAAAGCATTTTTGGATTCCTATTCATTGTCCATTTGGCCTCCCTCAACTTTTGGATTGTCCTCTCTCCGCCGATGCATCTTGAATTTGTTTCTATCGTCCATAATAGGATTTCGGTTTCTTTGATTTTTTCTATCTGAGAGGACTTTCATAACTCTTACATGTTCTAGTGTCAAACTTTCATTATTAGATCTTAAATTTTTCATCTTTGCTCGTAGTTGTTGAATTGTCTCCAATAACAATGCATTTAAGTTGTGAGCTTCTCATCCCAGCTGAAGCTATATTTATGGATTTCCTTTTGTATTAGATACAATTCCATATCTTATTGATGGTCTCTCCGGCGAAGTGATACACACTCCCCTCCTCATGCTCCTTCCTTTGTGTATCATTAATACCTTTCTTATTCCACAATTTCCCAAACAGGCCACAATGTTGTAACTTGGACTCTGATAACACTTGTAACATGCATAGACATCCTAAGCAAATATATATATATTTACATTTACATGAATATCTTATTAAGGATATTTTATTGCTTTTGCATGATTATCATACCAAGTCTGTTTGGTTGGTATTGTTAATAATTATAATTTAACAACATGAATATTAAAAACATACATTTGATGTTGGTCAATAGCATATTTCATTGATAGGATGTGTGGCCCTTTTTAATTTGTTCGATAATACATTGAAATTATGTTAATCATAATTAACAATTTGGTAAAATTTGTATGGCACAATTCAAGTTCGAATTCTTAGCATTTATCAACCTTGTTTATTTTTAATCTATAAGTTTTCAATCATTATGAGGCTTCTTGAAAATTCTTAATTAGTAGTTGTCCTGGCTCTTGTTCCTTGGGATATTTGGCATCTCCTCCTCCGTTGATTATTCATCGATTGATCCAATAGCATAGACTGTAGGAGGGCAGTTAGGGTAACCAACTGCCTCATCTCTTGGTGTTCATCCACCCATTTTGTTATTCCACTATGAAATCTTAGGTTTGTATCACACTCAAAGATGCTAGGGTTCAGGGCTTTCTACTCACAGGTGTTCCTCCTATTATGGAACAGTCACTTAAGCTCCATTCCCATTTCTTTCTCCACTTCATTTACCTCACCTTTTGTGTCTATTTTGTACAGGAGATGATCAATGTCATGGCTCTCTACACTGACAGAAAACCTCAGTTGTGAACACGAAGGTATTTTTTACAATCTCGTTGTTTTTCACTCACTTAGTTAATTATATGCGTGTTTTAGTCACTGACACTAATAGTTAAGGGGTCTTTCCCATCCTTCAAGTTTTCTGGAAATGACGTTCATGTTTTGAATTACTTCTATAGGTATTAACCCCTCCTCATGAGTAAATATGTTAAATTACTTAAAACGGTTATTTATTTAGCTTATATCTAGTTTCTTTTGTTGATGTTTTTTAGGTAAGATTTGTGGAATCTTTCTGTTGTATGCAACTTTTCTTCAAGGCTTACAACCATTACAGGAGATAATTCCTTCATTAGTTGTATCTTCTTTCCAGGTTCCATTTCACCCCTTCATTCTTAGTTTATGTGAGAGATTTCCTCCAAATTTTACTTTATCCGAGTTAGGGTTCTTAATGGTGGCTCTTGTAGAGCATGAAGATAGTTTTTTTCTTCTCTTTACAAAAACTCTAGGTAATTTCCCAAAGATATTAAAGTTTTGTCATGTATATCAATTTAAATATTAACTGCTTGGAGTATAATGAAGTCTCCTTGGTTTATTGTGGACAAAAAAAACCCTCCCTACTATTTCAGCTTCCAGCATTCTTCTGTGTTATATATATATATATATATATATATATATATATATATATATATATATATATATATATATATATATATATTATATATATATATATATATATATATATATATATATATATATATATATATATAATATATATATAGTTTTTGTTTATTTTTTCGTGGTTGTAAGAGAATACTTAGTTATTCTTGTTAATAACATTTCTAATTAAACTCATTCAATGATGTGTTATTTCATTAAGCATGTATCGAATACAGAAAGCACTGATTGTTTATTAGTATTTTATGAGTTTATAATATAAAAAGGGTTTGTTGTATTATTTTGTATGTTGTTTCTAAATTATTGTTTTCTTTATATTACATGGTGACCCCTAAGCATTTTATTTTAATGGTTTCTCTTGTTTTCGGTGCTAGAGTTGCTTCTTTATTTCTCTGGTACTTGACAAAGAACATGAGCCATAATTGGGACCTTCCTCTGCCAATGAGGTATCTCCACAAGACTATGTATCTAATCTTGGACTCATTCCACACTGAATCCTGGGTCATTTGGTCGCAACTCAATCAGGGTCATGACCATGTTTTCCATTCTTTTAAAGAACTATCATATATACACAAGTTCAAATAACTTGACCTCCTTTCTTCCTTTTGGGCCACTCTAGGTTATTTCCCCTTTTCTAAGTCTAATACAAACTTGCGACTACCCTCCATGCATAAGAATTGGTTGCAGCACACACGATTTTTTGGATAGGTACCTCAACTAAACATTTTGAGTGCTTCCTCCCCATTTATTAATAATGATCTAATTATCTTTGTTTATCTAGGATACTATTAATTGTACCTATATTAACAGTTGGAAGGGCCTCTTATTCTATAGGAGATTCAAGAATTTTCGTTCTTGAAATCATATTCGTTCGCTAATATGGCAACAACATCTCTAAAATTATTACTTATCTTTCTTTTTTTATAACATTCATAGAATTCTCATTTCCAATACTATTATAACATTTGTATAATTCTCATTTACTATAACCTTGAACAAAATGTACCAAATTATTATTTACTAAAGTTCTTAACAACATTCACAAGATTCTCATTTATTATATTTCCTAACATTTATAGAAATTCATATCTACCTTAGAAAAAAGGTATGAATGATTATCTCTATTCATTTAGACTTATCCAAAAACTCAGCTAGGAATATACCACACCTTCCTTCCAACAAGAACTACAATCACATCTAGTTCTACCCTTGAGCTCTTAACTTTCCAAAACAATTAATTTGACAAGAACCCCTTTATGGGTTAGTTCACAGGCATCAACGTCCAACCTATCCTAGAACTTAGAGGCTTCATTTTGTCTCAGAGTTTTCCACTGGCTCAAGTTCATCTCAAGGATACTCTTTAGGTAGTGTCCTTCCTTACCTTCCCAATGTCCTTTTAGGTAACTCTTCTCTCTAGGTATATCTTCTCGAAGTAAATAGAACCCCCTTTTCTTTCCCACTAAGATCTTCTATCTCCTAGGAAAAAAGAGAGAATGATAACTATCACAATCATCTGGAAGTTTTTGAATTCGTTTAGGGTATTTTCTGAGGAAAATCAAGACTTGTCTCAGTTTCATATTAATCATAATAAAGTTTATCATTCTTAGTTTGCTTTTCTTTTCCTATAATCCATAATACGGGAGTCTCATATAGTACAAGAAATTGAAATATTTACAACACTGGGGTGCTATAGCTATGCTCATATTTTATACATATTTCATATCCCTACATATATAGAAAAAATATTATAATTGTATGTTAATTGAAGCCCATATCCATAGATAAAATGGTGATAGGGCATTCTAACAAGGCACTCGATTGTGTAGAGGCCCACGCACAAAAATCTAGTTTATCAAGCAAAACAAAAAATTATATGTTAATTAAGAAAATTTATTAAATTTTTATATGTTCTAAAATATCATGATTATTATTATTATTATTATTATTATTACCATTATTATTATTCTTCATTGTACATGACACCTAGATATCCTCACCTTCACACTCGTGTAGAGAGAATTGAACCCTTACATTATCGGTAACAAAAATATTTTAAAGACATACACCACCAATTGAACTATATACATATATATATATATATATTTTTATATATATATATATATATCAAGTAAGAGTAGGACCTTCTATTAAACTTAGTCAAATATACATAATTTACAAGGAGCCACACCTGTTCTGTGAGAGTTCAATAGTCAGCTGGGCAGGCCAAACCAAACCAATCACCCAAAACTAAGAGAACCTGAACTAGAAAACTGGGGAGAACTGCCAAACAAAGCACAAGGAGCCAAGAAAACCTTGGAGGGCAAGTCCATAACTCGCCATGGATCCACAAGAGGTCCCACCACAAGTCAAACTGAAAACTGACAAATGGACCCGACGGAAGTTAAAGCATAACACTCTAAACATTTTTCGGATCCAAACACAACACACAAACAATCGCCACCATTGATCAATTGATTAAGATTTTTATATACCTAGGGGGGATAATATGGGGTACCAAGGGAGGTACCCAAGGTAATAATGTAATAATGGGATGGGCCATAGTAATAAATAAGGTGGTTAACCCATATCATGTAAGGGACCACAAGTAGTTAGTAATAATGTAATAGGCCCATGGTATTAGTTGATGGTATGAGAGAACCATGGTAATGACCCATGGTATTGTATGTATGAGGCCTATACAGAGGCTAGAGACTCCACATGAAGATAGTGAAGGATTATTGTATGAACAGGCATATGGCTTGTGGAGTGTTCTCCTTCCTTAAGGAGTGAATGTATAGTGTTGCCCTACCTTAAGGGTTTTGATAATAAAGAAGCATTTCTATATTTAAATCTTTTTATTCTTAGGTTATTTCCATTATCATAATATCTTTGGGTTAGATTTACAACAAGTGGTATCAGAACTACAACAAGTGGTATCAGAGCTATAACAAGTGGTATCAGAGCACTTTCTTGGGCACAAAAGTGGAAATTTTTTTTTTAATTTTTGCAGGATTTCGGGGGTGGTGAGTTTGCAGATCAGATCTGTATGTTTTGATATAAGATCTGCAAAATCTAATTGCAGATCTATATTCTTTGTGAAAAAATAGCCAATTTCAAAAAGAAAAATCGGTTGAATCGGAGTCTGAATGAAGGAGATATCGCTGATCTAAAAATCAGTGGGGTTGTAGAAAAATTTTCAGGGCAGCGAGTTTGCGGCACAGATCTGGATGTCTTGGTGCACGATCTACGAAATCTAATTGTAGATCTGGAATCTTTGTGAAAAAATACCTAAGTTCAAAAAAAAAATCAGTCGAATCGGAGTCCGGATGAGGGAGATATCGCTGATTTAAAATCAACTCTTTTTTGCAGAAATTTTGGTGATGGCGGGAGAGTTGCAGTGCAGATTTAAAATTTCATTGCTGGGATCAAAATTTCTAACACATGGGCAGATGCAGAATGATTGTTCCATTTCTGAAAACAGGTCATAGTAGGGATTCTGAGCAATATTGATGAAACTGTGACAATTTCAAATTTTCGCCAAGTAAGTGAATTTTTCTCAAACCCTCTTCATGGAGATGCTATATTTTACAGGGAAAGATGATGGTCCTACTATTGAAGAATTCATACAGAGATACAAGTCCATACATGGGACATATTGGAAGATTTCAATGAAGCTTAATATGAGAGACGAGGCTGAAAACTGGTGGTTATCACTTGACCACAAGTAGTTGACTAAACTTTCAAATGCAGAATTTGAAAAAGTCTTTTTGGACAAATGGTCTCGGGCTAAAAAAATGGAGAATGAGACACATAAGGGGTTAATTGATATGGGTGTCTCCTTACTGCAGGTTCATGGATTGATTCAGAAAGAGAAAATCATGGTTTCTATAAATCCTAGTTGCAAGCATAATTTCATCAATGTTAATTTCGCAAAAAAGTTGCAAGTTCCAACAAAACACATTGAAAATACACAGGTTGATGATGAGAATGTTCAAGTGTACAAGGATTTGAAGATTTCTATGGATAAGTATGTGTTGCATGATGATTTTTATACTTTAGAGATGGATAATATGGATGTTGTTTTGGGATATCCTTGGATGGAATCTGTGGGTACTATCAATATTAATGTGCAGAAGAAATTCCTGATGCTCTGGTATAAAAAGAAGAAAATTACATTACAGGATATTTCCATCAATAAACAGGTAGAGTACAGGGAGGCGGAAGCAGAAGATGTTCCAAGGACTGACATATCAGATGATGAGCCTTTGATGATCGACAATCAAACACAAACAGAGGCTGAAGCAGAAAAGGTTACAGGTACATCAGATGAGAGCTCAGTGGTTCAAGTCATATTGGAAAAGAAGACACCACAACGGGGTGAATTAAAGAAAAAGCCATCGTGGGTTAAAACTTCAACATATCATCACCCAGATCACCCCGCAAGACAACCATCAAGATGGCAACCAATTAGCCACAAGGACAACAACCCCTGTATGACGGATAGCGAGGAGCGATGATCCACCTACTACACATCAACACAGAAGAGCTACCACGGTCAACTTCCATCTCAAGCGAGCAAGGCACCAGCGAGATTGACGGTTCACCTTTCTCTGGGATGGCTAGATTCATGTTCATGGTACCAGTGGACTACTCTTTTGAGTAGATCTTATTATTTGTGTTCTTCCCATGTTTCGGGGATGAAACATGCTAAGGGGGGTGGAATGTTATATACCTAGGGGGGATAATATGGGGTACCAAGGGAGGTACCCAAGGTAATAATGTAATAATGGGATGGACCATAGTAATAAATAAGGTGGTTAACCCATATCATGTAAGGAACCACAAGTAGTTAGTAATAATGTAATAGGCCCATGGTATTAGTTGATGGTATGAGGGAACCATGGTAATGACCCATGGTATTGTATGTATGAGGCCTATATAGAGGCTAGAGACTCCACATGAGGATAGTGAAGGATTATTGTATGAACAGGCATATGGCTTGTGGAGTGTTCTCCTTCCTTAAGAAGTGAATGTATGGTGTTGCCCTACCTTAAGGGTTTTGATAATAAAGAAGCATTTCTATATTTGGATCTTTTTATTCTTGGGTTATTTCTATTATCATAATATCTTTGGGTTAGATCTACAACAAGTGGTATCAGAGCTACGACAAAGATCCAACGGTCAACGTGGATATCAGAAGGACAAGAAACGCGAGAGTTAACCGCTCGATGAGGGAAATTTTCTCTCTCCTCGTTCTGCAACATGTCACTCAAAGAGTGGAATCAGAGCCAAACACAGAGAAACCAGAAACCATTTAGACCCCACACGATACATCTCTTGCGGTATTGGACCGGTTGACTCATGTAAAAACAAACACATCCTTTTGCCACATGTTGTCCCTTGATTCCTTCCATCGTGCAGTACTTGATCCAATCCGTTCACCTAGATTCTCTATCAACCACCACCTAAGCCAAATGATGAGGGCCACCCCACCCTACGGAGTAATCTGAGTCAAATTGTTCATCATTCAATCAAAGGGGATCCAGACCTTGGAATAACCAAACCATGGCGGGTTAGACTATGTGGAGTCCTCCAACCTCTCACTGGTCTTTAGGGTTCCTCGAATCCAACCTGTTAGTCCATAGTTCCATATCCTAGGTAGTGTGACATAGATAGTCCTCCCACAATTTACCTAGGGGAAGCGAATCCCAAGCATACCTAGAATCCGTGTCCCTATCTATGACTCCTTCATTCGCCAAGTGATCCATTAACATATTAGCCTTCCTTTTCACATGAGAAAAATTGACAGTTGTAAGGGTTCACAAGTGAGAATAGATGCGGTAAAAAACTTGCAAGAGCTTCCAGTGCTTCGACACTTTGTCGGGAGAGGTTCCATTGCTAATCTTCTTAGCCACTCTAATAATTAATTATGAATCCGCTTCAATTATAACATTGTGTGAACTTGAATTCACCAGGATTTCCAAGCATTGCTCTAATGCCATGAGCTCAGCCATGTTGTTTGTGGCCTTCCCCAAGTAGCCATGGAAGATTATCTATATTTGTCCTTGATTGTCTCTTATGGCACCCCCAAAGCCCGCTGACCTTGGGTTGCCCTTAGCTACTTCATCAATATTGACCTTTAAGAAACCATACGGAGGAGGCTTCCACATGGTAGCACACGTGTTTAGAAGGCTCACTGTCTTCATTATTCCCACAGGATTAATAGACTGGAGACCCAAGTGAAGTAAAATTCTCTCCTCATGGGGCAAGGGAGGATCCTTAGGAAGGGTCCTCAGCAAGCTTCTTACTGTGTCTTTGAGATGCCTTAGAATTTTCTCAATTATGTGTTGGGGCCTGTGTGTTTTATTTTTGAAGATTCGACAATTGTGTTCTTTCCACACATGTCAGATGACAAAACTTGGAACCAGAATTAAGGCTTTATTAACTATCTCATTCCCTGAGAAGTTCTTCCTCCAGTTCTTTAGAGTGTTGGATATGCTGAGACTATCCCTATCAGTTTGTCTAAAAATAGCAGCCACCCAGTCCCACACATTTGAAGTGAAATAACAAAGGTGGAGAAGGTGTTCAATCGTCTCCTCATGAATGCCACAAAGGTAACACCTGGAAGGACCAATGAAGCCTTTTTTGAGGAGATTCTCCCAAGTTAAGATCTTCCTTTGATGCACTAGCTAGATGAATAGATTTATTTTCATCCAAGGCGGACTTTGCCAAAGTTTCTTCCTGATCTGATCAGGATTCACAAAGTTAAATCCCATGACTTCCTGTTTGGCCTCTTTAACGTTAAAGTTTCCTTCAGTTTTCTTTACCCATATTAATAGATCCGTTGAGGAAGAAACAATAATCCTTCTATGCTCTAGCTTCTGGGTGAGGGCTTCTACCTTGGTTTTCAGCTGGTTTTCATCACTGTAACCTAGATCCTTCCACTCCCTCCATTTTCCATTATTCCTTCCCCGATCCCAGAAGTATTTTACCAGAACCATACCTTTGATGTCTGTGTCATTTTTGAGATCTGCAAATTCATCCCTATAAAGGTTGGGTTCCTGTTGCTAGTTATCCCCCCAAAATTGAGCAAGATTCCCTACTCGAATTTCCCAAAAACAATGGTACTGAACAATGTTTTTATTATCCCAAGCAAGCTTCCAAATATGGGAGCCCCTGATTTTCGAGGACATTCTAATGTGATCCTTGTTTCCAAAGCTCAGCCCAGGGGGCATTCGGTTTCCTAATCCATCTCCACCAAAGCTTGGCTCCTGAGACTTTGCTTAGGGTCTCAGGATCATGAAGCCCCAATCCACCATGGCTCTTGGGCTTGCAGAGCTTGTCCTAGGCTACTAAAGCCCACTTCTTTTTCTCTTCCCCTCTGGCCCATAGAAATTCCCTTTGTATGCTTCTTATTAGCTGCTTAATACCTTGAGGAGCAGGAAGAGCTGAAAACATAAAAATGGGAATGGCCTGCATGACCGCCTGTGTGAGCACAAGGCGTCCTGCCAAATTTAGTGATCTACATGTCCATTTTTTGATCGTGTCCTAAAGTTTATTTAAAATTGGTTCCCACACTTTCTTTCTTAGCGGCTTGTCAGTAAGAGGAATGCCAAGATATTCGGAAGGTAGATGTTCTCTTTGAAATCCAAGTATTCTAGTAATATTTCTCTCAATAGCAATATTAGTGTTAAAGAAAAAAACTTTGTACTTGTTAATGCTTACCTTAGTGTCTGCTGCCATAGCAAAGTCATTTAAGATATTTTTGATTACTCTGGCCTCCCTGACTGTAGGTATGCCCTGCAACATAGTATCATCTACAAATTGTTGATGAGTGTTTGCCTCTCCATCTGCGGTGAGTTTGATACCCTGAATTCTTCCTTCAACATTTGCCATTTTAATCGCTCTACCTAGCCCTTCCATCATGAGGATGAAGAGGAACGGTGAAAGCGGATCTCATTGTCTGAGCCCTCTGGAGAGAGTGAAGGTCCTTGATGGAGCTCCATTAAGAAGTATGGAAAAACTGGTTGAGGTAACTAATGCCATAACCCATCTTATCCAATTCTGATCAAAACCATAGGCTTTTAGAATTTCTCCTATGTAAACCCAGCTCAATTTGTCATAGGCTTTCGCGAGGTCCAACTGAATGATCATGCCAGCTTGTTTGTTGCTTTTGAGAGAGTGTGCCACCTCATGAACTTGGATGATATTGTTGACGATTTTTCTTCCCTCCACATAGCTTGTTTGCTCCTCCGATATGAGAGAGGGTAAAAGTGGTTTAAGTTGATTGGCTATTACTTTGGAGATAATTTTATACACCACATTACATAAAGCTATGGGCCGAAAACCATCTCGAGTCATGGCATTTTCCTGCTTTGGAATCAGAGCTTTGAAGGATGCATTCAAATCCTTTATAACCTTTTTGGATCTTCTTGAGTCTTCCAAAACCTCGAGGATATCATGTTTGACAGTTTCCCAACAGGCATTGAAGAAGTCTACATTGAATCCATCCAGGCCTGGTGCTTTTCCACTCTGCATTCCATTAATCACTTCACTGACCTCCTCTTCCGTGAATGGCCTATCGAGATTGTGGTTGTCCTCTCTGGTAACTAGCTGAGGGATATACTGAGTGAAATGATCAATGAACCTAGATCTGTCCTCCATAGGCTCCTTTGCAATGTTGCAGAAGTGCTGAACAAGGACTGATTCCATATCACTGTGAGAACAAGCTCAATGCCTTTAGAATCTTTGATCTTTGTTATTCTGTTGTGTTCCCCATGAGCCATAGTGGTTTTGTGGAAGAATTTTGTGTTTCTTTCTCCCTCTTTAATCCATTGTATTCTTGGTTTTTGCCTCCAGAAAATTGTCAGTGGAACCAAAAGGCAGCATATATCGGACACCTCGGACTCTGACAAGGAAAACCCCCGACCCGGTGAGGAAAATCCACTTCAACTTGTTCCCATGCATCTGCCCCAAGGCGAGTGGCGCAAGGTAGAGAAGAAAAAGGGGCAGAAACTTTGATTTCCCCCATTCTGGCATCTCAGTGCTCCCGGCATGGATCACATTTTTCTGTTTTTCGTTATTTGATGGTTGTGTCAACCAATTTTTCGTCAGGCTACATAGCCTCGTCTTTGCAATGCTTTGGCATCTACAAAATGTAATTTTCAAAAATTAATGAAAATTGCGACTTTTTTCTATGGGAAAAAAATATATTAACAATAAATTATGTTTTAAGAAATAGAAATTAAATTATGGAAATAGATTTATAATAATAATAATAATAAAGATGAGTTCAATATATTAACAATGTAATCTCTAGTATTGGATTTCAACGAGGATATGAAGTAAGAAATAAAGTGTATTGATTATAGTGCTGATAAAATATAAAAAGGTTTCTTGTATTAATTTAAGAAATGATATAAATAAAATTATTGTATTAATTCAAGAAATTATATAAATAAAATTTAGATAGTGTAAATTTAGTTTATAGATATTACCAATGAAATGATGTTAACAACAATCTATTGAAAAACAAATTCAAAATAAATATTATAATGTTGCTTAAAGGTTTTTAAATATAAGTTGAAGTTCATCATTTTGTGTACTCCCGTGCGCATCAAAACTATTATATATGATCTTCAAAAATATTGTAACACATTTGAATAATTTGTTTCATATGATTAAAATAGGAAAAAATTTAAGCATGTACAGAAGAAAAATTAAAGAAAATAATTTTTTTTTTTTTAATAATAGTATAAAATTTGGTATTAAAAAATTACACTTGGGGCATGTCTATCTAATAGAATTGGCATATAATTTTGTCTCTAAATGCATATATATTCTTTCATCTATTTCTTGAATTCAAGCAAATCACTATAAATCCTCCAAAATGTTTCTAGAAATTTATAACATTTACAAGAACTATGCACCTAAGATATCAATATGATGGATTTATTCATCCTACTAAGGAGGAATAGGTACACTTAGATCAGGTATGTCACTGATAATGTGACTAATCAAATTCCTAGAAGAAAGAGTTCCTAATTGAGTTAGCTTAGGCTACATTGAAGATATTGTAATTGTTGGCGAAGGATGGTTATCATGTCTTCGTTTTGTTGTAATTGAATTCCAATGATCCATGAGTAGCTACATCACCAAATCATTTTCAAGGTGCACATTGTTTAACTATGCATGAATTATAGTTGGTATAGTTCTTGTTGTAGTTAATTTTCTACCTCTTCCCATTCTTGTGTCTTTTCCTTCCTAGATTGTCTTGAATTTTACATTGGACTTTCAATAGAGAGCCCTCTAGTTGTCACCTTGCCATGTTCTAGTAGCCTCAAACTCGCTAATAAAACCTTATAATGGATATTTGAATATACTTCCAATAATATGAATTCGAGGAATGGAATTTCCTTCCCTCGGCATCACTTATCCTTCCTAAATTTGTCTCAGAGTGAAATCCTTCCTTGTTATCAACTGGCACTCATAATTGCCCAAATATACCACTCATATCTAATTTTATCTTCACAATCCCCATCTTGATGTAACCATCCTTTATTAATATTACTGACATCATAACATAAGACAATGGATAAGAACTTGTCATCATACCTCTGAGCTCCACCATCTCCTCCAATGAGGGCCATATCAGCCACAGCCTTCTATTATGATGAAGTAGGTTGATTAATCCCTAAAATGACCACCAACTGTGATAACATGACATCACACTAGTAAGCTAATTATTGTGATTTCATAAATCCAACACGGGAAACTTGTGTCGATGCCCTTCTGGTTGCAGTTGCAAACATCATCAAGGTAACTTTTGTTATGTTCTCATCATACCTCACCACCACAAAGTGGGCAGAATGCCTACTCCTAAGACATATGAAGATTTTATCATTCTTTTCCTTGTCTTGCCACTTCGCATGTGGATTTAACATTTAGAGTATGCATCCTTTTATGTTACTACCACCTACCCACAACATCATGGAATATATTGATTGTTAATTTTCTCATTAATAAGAAATAATCTCACTTCTAACTTAACTCCTTTATTTTCTATATTATTTATTGGTTTATAATTTTGTCTTAAATTATGAAAACTAGTGTGATCCATAGACTAAGAAATACAAAACTAAATTTAAGTTAAAGTTGACCTTAATATCTATTAGATAATAGCCTTACAAAAATATTAGATTATAATTCTAGAATCATTAAAAATAATTAGTTTGGTGATTCTTGGAGCCAAAGCATTAAATAAACCTTACAATAAAATGTATACTTCCTTTAAATTATTAATGATTTATCCTAAACTTCAAACTTAAGTAAATTCTATTTTTCATCCAAAACTAAAGATCACTTCATAAAGCCCCCTACAACACCCCCTACCCTACCCTCAAAGAAAACAAATTAACAAATTAAAATTAAACACTATAAAATCTCCCTATTACTTTTTAACTATTCACTTCATTTTCATTTCAGATAATTTCTTGAAAAAAAAGTACTTTTTATTATAAATAATGTTTAAGAAATTTAAAAGAATAAATTTCTTTTGTATATACGTATCCATAACGATAATGGACACTTTTTCAAAGATTTAGAGAAGAAGACTGTTATGAAACCAGCTCAAGAAAAGATAGAAAAGATAAATCCACGCCTTAGAATTCAGCCTCTTCGAGGGGGCAACCTCCTTTACATTACATAAATGAACAATTCTTGGATGATACAAATGACAAAACCTCCTTTCTATATATAGGAGTCTAAGGAGTCACAATATAATCCAGCCGAACTAGCAATAATAATATAAAGCCACAAAAATAACAATAGAGGGATTCTATGGGGCACAAAAATAACAATATGGGGGTAATAGGGGCACAACAATATAAATAGGGGGTATAACTACAATAGTAATGGGGTAATCACTAGTATTATAGGGACCCAACATGCCCCTCTCCTTCAAAAAAGTGTTGTCCTCAACGCTTGAGCAGTTCTGGATACTTCTACATAAAATTCTCATCCTCCCATGTGGAATCTTCAGCAGATAAGTTCTTCCACTTGATAAGATACTCTGAAATTGATCAATTTCGTAGCTGTCGAGTTCTTGTTTCTGTGATTGCTTCCGGTTCCAATATAATTTTTCCTTCCTCGTCAAGTTCTGGCAATATTGTTTGAATTGGGAGCTTGTCACCTATAACCTTCTTTAAACATGAAACATGGAAAACTGGGTGCAATCGAGAAGCTGCAGGAAGCTCCAATTTGTATGCCATAGTACCAATCTTTTCCAACACCTTGTACGGACCATAATACTTTGGTGATAATTTATTATCCTTCTTAGCTTGCTTTAGGGACATTTGCTTATATGGTTGTAGCCGTAGGAATACCCAATCACCTACATCAAAACTTCTTTCACTGCGATGTTGATCTGCCTGTTGTTTCATTCTATTTTGTGCCAACACGAGGTTATCCTTTAAGAGTTGGAGGACTTGTTGTTGATGTTCGATGTGATGTTCCACTGCCTGAACCTTAGAATTTTCTCTTAAATATGATGTGATGGATGGTGGTTGATACCCATAAAGTGCCATAAATGGGGTCATTTTTGTTGCTGTATGGAAGGAAGTGTTATACCACCATTCAGCCAGAGGCAACCATTTGACCCATTGTGTCTGTTTATCAGATACAAAGCAACGAAGATATCCTTCCAAACATTTGTTTACTATCTCAGTTTGCCCATCAGATTGAGGATGATAAGATGAGCTATGAGCTAACTGAGTACCAAGACAAGAAAATAATTCTGTCCAAAAATTTCCAGTGAAAATGGGATCTCTGTCACTTACAATAATCTTTGGGTTTCCATGTAGCTTTTGAACTGTTTCCATAAATGCAGTAGAAACTGTACTGGCTTTAAATGGATGTGATAATGCACAAAAGTGTGCATACTTGGTAAGTCTGTCAACTACCACCATGATGACACTCTTTCCCTCAGACTTGGGTAAACCTGTGATAAAATCCATTGAAACCTCCTCCCAACGTTGGCTTGGAATGGATAAAGGTTGTAATAGACCTGGTGTCTTAATTGTTTCAACTTTATTTTGCTGGCAAACCAAACATTCCGCCACAAACTTTTGAATATCTGATTTAAGGCCATCCCAAAAAAATTCCTTCTTAACCCTGTGGTAAGTTTTTAAAAATCCTGAGTGCCCTCCTAAGGGAGAAGTGTGCAATTCCATAAGAATCTTTTGTTTTAGCTGGGAATTCTTACAGAGGTATAAGCGATCTTTGTACCATAACGAATCATTTTGCCAGCTAAATGTATCAGAAGTACTGGAATCTTGTTGTAGCTTTTGAATAAGTGCCCACACTTCTTCGTCATTCTTCCATTCCTCCCTTGCTTCGTTTATCCAATCTGGTTGGATAATAGAAATGGCACACAACAATGCTTCCACATCCTCATCCTTTCTTGAGAGTGCATCTGCCACCACATTTTGCTTCCCTTTTTTGTAGATGATTTCAAAGTCATAACCCAACATCTTTGTGACCCACTTTTGTTGCTCTTCAGAGGATAATCTTTGTTCTAAAAAGTATTTAAGGCTATCATGATCCGTTTTTACCTTGAAGTGTCTTCCCATTAGGTAGGGTCGCCATTTCTTAAGTGCATGGAGTATTGCCAACATTTCCTTCTCATAAATAGCTTTGCTTAAAAACTTTCCCTTGATTGGACGACTTTCAAAAGCAATGGGTCTTTCATCTTGCATTAGAACAGCACCAATTCCATTTCCTGAAGCATCACATTCCACAATAAAGGTTTTTGTGAAGTCCGGTGTAGCTAAGACCGGTGCTTGGCACATTGCCTCTTTAAGATGTTCAAAGGCCTTTGTTGCTTCCGAAGTCCATGAAAATGAATCTTTCTTCAATAATGTTGTTAGAGGTGCTGCTATTCTCCCATAATTCTTAACAAACTTGCGATAATACCCTGTCAACCCAAGAAATCCTCGCAGATGCTTTATGGATGTGGGGATTTTCCATTCCTTAATGGCTTTAATTTTGCTAGGGTCTACCTTAACTCCTTCATGAGATACAATATGACCCAAATATTCCACCTCCTGGACTCCAAAGAAACATTTGGATCTTTTTGCATATAATTGTTTCTCCTCCAATAGTTGTAGCACCCTGTCAACATGTTCAACATGATCCTTCCAAGACTTGCTGTAGATTAGTATATCATCAAAAAATACTAACACAAATTTTCTAAGGAATGGTTTGAAAATTGAATTCATCAAACCTTGAAATGTTGAAGGTGCATTGGTAAGGCCAAAAGGCATGACCAAAAATTCATAATGACCCTCATGAGTTCTAAATGCCGTTTTTGGAATGTCTTCAATCTTCATTCTGATTTGATGATATCCCGAACGAAGATCCAACTTGGTGAAGTAAATTGATCCATGCAATTCATCCAGTAATTCATCAATAACAGGAATGGGGAACTTATCTTTAATAGTGAGCTTGTTGAGCTCCCTATAATCTGGACACATGCGCCATGATCCATCCTTCTTGTGCACCAATACTACTGGAGCTGAGAAAGAACTTTGACTCGGTTGAATTATACCAGCCTCTAGCATTTCTGCAACCATACGTTCAATTTCACTTTTTGGACATATGGATATCTGTACGGCCTGATGTTTGGAGGAACACTTCCTGGAATCAGATGAATAGCATGATCATGATCACGCATAGGTGGGAGACCTTTGGGAGTCTCAAATACCTTGGAATGATTGTCCAGGACTTTTTGGAGATCTGGAGAAATAGATGATTCCAATGTGGAAACATCTAGCGAACATAATTGTGCAATTACACCTCTTTGCTCCTTTTTTAGAAGCTTTGTCATGCCATTAGAGCTGATTATCTTTCCTGGTTTCCCTGCAATACCCCTTAATTCAACTTCCTTTCCTTCCACAGAAAATTTCATGAAAAGTTCTTGAAAATTAAAAGCTATTGTACCCAAGGATTGTAGCCATTGGACTCCTAGTACAACATCAGCACCTCCCATTGGAATGGAAAGCATTGGGCTAGTCAATACATATTCTCCCATGGATAGCTTGATATTATGGCACTTTCCAGAACAATTTATTGTTCCTCCATTTGCAATCATCACTTGACACTCTGGTGCTGGATATAGGAAGCAATTCAATTCTTTTGCTACCCTACAATGAATAAAATTGTGGGTGCTTCCTGAATCAATCAACACTATTACCTTTTTCTTCTTGATTTGTCCTTCTATCTTGATGGTTTGAGGAGTGGTAATTCCCGCCAATGCATTACAAGATATGGTCGGATTTATTTGTTCTTCATCTAGGCTTTGTTCCTGGAATATATCCTCTTCTTTTGACCTTTCTTGCTCCTTTTCTTCTTCCTCTTCACAATCTATGTAGAATAATTTCTTCTCAGCACACTTATGACCTTTTGTGTATTTGCTATCACAATTGTAACAAAGCCCTTTTGCTCTTTTTTCTTCCAATTGTTGTGGTGTCAACCTTGTAGGTTGTGGAAGACTATGGGCAACAACACTTCCGTCTTTATAGTTGTGAATGGTATGCTTCCTAGTTGCCATAATTTTGCTTTCCATTTTTCTTGCTAACCTGAATGCCTTCTCTAATGAATCAGGTTCCCAAAGGCGCACATCATGTTGGATATTATCCTTTAAAGACCCTATGAACACATCAATCCTATGCTCCTCTGGAATATCTTTTACCCTTATGTTCAATTTTTGGAACTCCTCAATGTGCTCCATTATTGAACCCTTTTGTTTGAGACTTATCAATTGGCTAAAAAAAGTGTTGCTTTTTGTATCCTCATAATGTGCTATCAATTCTTCCGTAAAAATTGCCCAAGTGATAAATTGTTTACGAGAACAAAGCCATTGATACCATACAAACTGATTTGGTTCCAAATATAAAGTTGCCATACGTACCTTTTGTGTGTTTTGCACATTATTGAGATCGAAGAATTGCTCCATCTGTAATATCCATGTGGCGGGATCCTTGCCATCAAACTTCCTCATATCGATTTTTGGAACATGGTGAGTCTTTGATCCAACATTAGAGTCTATGGAATCATGATTAACATTTCTTTTGTTCTCATCATGAGTTTCCTTTACTACCTTTTCACCATTAGTGACCCTTTCTTGTAGCAACTTCTTCAATTCTTCCATGTCTGTCTTCAAATCTATCTTCAAATCATCCATCTTAGCTTCCACTTCAATCATCTTAGCTTCTATGCCTTTCTTTAAACAGTCCATCTTAGCTTCTACACCTTTCTTTAAACCATCCATCTTAGATTCTGTTCCTTTTTGTGTAAGGGACAGTTGTTGCACTTGGTCTTGTAATTTTGATATATCATGTTGCATTTCTTCCTCTTCTTCATGAGTCATGCTAGAGCTTTCAGGTTCCTTACTAGGTGTTTGCATTTTCTTTCCTCGGGGCATCAATTACCGATAATAATGCTCTACTATGCCCTTTGAATTCCTTCAAAATAAATTTTCAAACCAAGCTTAAGCAAAAATTTAAGAAAATCTACACACCTTTTTTCACTTTGTAGGAGCTCGATATTGCCTCTGATGTATCTCTGTACTTTCTAATCATCTAGTTCTGAATTTGTGACCTGTAGTAGCCCTCTGTGTTCTCTTTCCAATGCCACAAGTCTGACCCAAATTGGATTCTCCAAGTAAGAGTTATACGAAATCTCCCACAGTGACTTGATTATAGACTAGTTCAGTAGAGCGAACTTGTACGACGTGCCACGAGTCACTGTTTCGACCTTTGGATCTGAAAAACACCCACAAGAAACTACAGTTCGTCCTCTTTCTGTACCTTCTTACAAAACTTCAATCCGATCCCCAGAGAGAAAGTTATGACGATTTTCCCCAGGTCACCTGTTTTGAATGTAATTCAGGAGTCTGCAAAAAGACCAACTTCCTCAGATCATATCTCCGCAAATATCACGTAAAAAGCTCTGAAATTCGGACCCAAGGTTCAGCGCGATTTCTTCTCAAATGGGTTTTTTTTGCGACTTCTGAAACATCACAGAAAAATAGTTATAGCGAAAATGCCACGATGACCTGTTTGGAGCAGCGAAACCCTAGAATCCAAAGCTCTGATACCAAATGTTATGAAACCAGCTCAAGAAAAGATAGAAAAGATAAATCCACGCCTTAGAATTCAGCCTCTTCGAGGGGGAAACCTCCTTTACATTACATAAATGAACAATTCTTGGATGATACAAATGACAAAACCTCCTTTCTATATATAGGAGTCTAAGGAGTCACAATATAATCCAGCCGACCTAACAATAATAATATAAAGCCACAAAAATAACAATAGAGGGATTCTATGGGGCACAGAAATAACAATATGGGGGTAATAGGGGCACAACAATATAAATAGGGGGTATAACTACAATAGTAATGTGGTAATCACTAGTATTATAGGGACCCAACAAAGACCGAGACAGAGGATGGTGGTGAACGAAGGAGGATGAAAAATCTAAGGTTTCAGGGCTGTTGCAAGGGCAGTTCTCCATGGAAGGGCACCAAGGAGGGAGCTCCACTCCCTCCTTCAAACATGTTGTGACCAGTAAGGGTAAAAAACCTATGGAATATGATAGAGACCCTTCAAAGGGAAGGAATAGGAATAGTGAAGAGGAACAAGCTGGACAGAAGTTAAATGAGAATAACAATACTAAAGAAAATGAGGGAGAAGACAAAGAACAGGGAACAAAAAAAAAGCACACATGGGTCCATGTAAGCCCAAAGCTGCTATTACTCCCAGAGTTGTTTTAAATGAGCTTGCTCTGCAAGCACATAGGGACCACATGCAAACCTATGCGATCATTTTCAAATTCATGGGTTTATGGCCCACTGGAAAATCCTTACAAATGTGGATAAAATATCACTGGAAACCAAAAGGATGCATCGAACTACACCTAGGGTCAAAGGGTTTCTTTACTGTGGTATTTGCAAGCATCGAAGATAAGGATAGTTTTTGAAGGTGGGCCCTACTTCTATGTGGCAGTAGGTCTCTACAAGAGACCTTAGATCTTGAATTTTGTATCGGAATGTGAAACCTTTACTTTGGTCCTAGTTTGGGTAAGACTCTATTCTCTCTCGCTTGATTATTAGCAAATAGGGTCCTTATCAGCCATAGGAAATAAGTTATAATGTTTTGTCAAAGCTTCTGAAGCCACTAGGAGGGGAAAGTATACTTTCTTCGCTAGAATATGTGTGGAGATGGATCTCTCTAGAGCTCTACCAGATGGGGTTATCTTGGAAGTTTTTGATGAAGAACGGGTGCAAACTGTGGATTACGAACATGTTCCATTCATATGTCGAAAATTCCATGAGGATGGGCACCTATTTAGGGATTTCCCTCTCACTAAAATAGAGAATAAGAGTAAAACTAACACAATGAAAGACTCTGAAAGCTTTCAAAAAGTTGCAAAAAAAGGAAAAGGAAACAAGAGGGGGTGAAAGACACAAAAACCTGAAGGGCAACAAACTAGTCAAAACAGGTTCCAAGTGCTGGAAGAGGAAGAAGGGATAACTACTACAGGACAGACGAAGCGAGAAGGTATAATGAAGGAAGGGAAAGAAAAGGATAGGGAACAAACACCAGATAGAAATCAACAGGAAGAAACGATGGTGAGTGATGCAGAAACAGAAATGGATCATGAGATGACCCAAAGTGAGATGGAAACGAAGGAACAAGAACTTCGGGAGATTCCTGAAAAGCAGAATCTAGATCTAGAGGATTTCTTGATTCAAGGAATGAAGGAAGGGGTAGACTCTTTACCTCCAGAGGAGTTCAGCAGAGTCCAACAAGTATTGATCTCGAAAACCCAAAATAAAGGACCGGAGAGGCAAGAAAACAAGGAAAAGCATAGCAGGAGAGGTGTAAAAATGGTGAAAACCACACCAGGATTAGCTCCCAGAAACCTAGGAAAGAAAAGAGGCAGGAAAAAGCAGAATGAACTATTGATGGAATGTGGAAAGCTAATGATAGACTCAAGTAAGATGAAAGACCTAACTAGCTACTCCTTTACCAATCTTTAATAATGAAGTTTACTTCTTGGAATATTAGAGGTCTAGGTAGTAAAATAAAATAGAGACTAATTAGTAATAGAATGAAACAAATAGCTCTGGATGTGATCTTCATCTAGGAAACTAAATGTTCCATTCAAAAAATAAAAGAGATTCATAGTAAATGGCTCAATCGTTATGAGTTTCTGGAAGTCAAAGCATAGAATGCAGCATGACGTATACTCACCCTTTGGAATCCAAATAAAATAGACATTTTAGATGCTAAGGCATCTAGAGAATATCTATCAGTGGTCATACAGCCTGTAGGAGATAAGGAAACCTTCCTAGTCACAAATGTTTATGGCCCCCAAAGAATGGAAGGTAAACTCAAATTTCTAGATTCTCTGGAGGCTCTCAGAGAGAGACATTTAGGCATTCCATGGATATTGAGAGGGGATTTCAACATGATTAAATCACTTTCGGAGAAAAAAGGTGGAACCAGAGTTCTAAGTAAAGACTCTCTGAAGTTTTAGACTTTTACAGATATAATGAAATTAGTGGATATTGTAACAAGTAATGGCATATTTACTTGCAACAATAAAATAGGAGGAAAGTCTCAGGTAGCTTCAAAATTAGACAGATTTATGATATCAAAAGACCGTATGCTCAATGATAAGGAAATATCAGCAAGAATTCTACCCTTTAGAGGATTATATCACTAGCCGGTTCATTTGGAGGTGTAGAGTATTGGTACTCCCTAGAACAGACCTTTTCGATTTGAAAACATCTGGCTTTCCCATCCAGATTTCACCAACAACATTGCCAAATGGTGGTCAAAAGATTTGAATATTTAGGGCACTAGAATGTTCCTTCTTCAGAAAAGACTAAAACACATCAAGCTCCAACTCAAGGATTTGAATAAGAATGAACATGGCAATATTTTTGAAGCTAAAAAAGCAGTAGAGAGTAAAATGTAGGAACTAAACCAAGCCCTTATCATAGATGGCTTTGATGAAATCACAAATGACCAGGCTACCAAATGTAATCAAGAATGGGAGAATTTATGCAAACAAGAGGAAATATTTTGGAGGAAAAAATCGAGGGTTCAATGGCTCAAAGAAGGAGAAAGAAACACTAGATTTTTCCACGGATCCACTATGGCTAACAGAGTTCACAACAGAATTTCAGTGATCAAGGACAAGGGAGGTAATCTTCACAACTCTCATGCAGAGATAGAAGAAGTTCTTGTTAAGAACTTTCGAGGCACTGCCAAGGAAACATGTTATGACAGAGAAAACTCCATCAGAAACTTCACAAGACATATACCTAAGTTGGTGTCTAGAGAGGACAATTTCAACCTTAACAAGCCAGTAACCAAAGAAGAGGTCAGCGAAGTGCTCAAAGAAATGAAAAACAATAAAGCACCTGGCCCAGATGGTTACAATGTAGATTTCTTCAAGGCTTGCTGGAATATTGTAAAACAGGTTATTATAAATGTTGTAGAAGATTCTAGGAGGAATAGAACTATTTTGAAAGCCCTGAACACTTCCTTCATTTCCCTGATCCCTAAACAGGAGGCAGTCCAAACTCCTAACAAGTTTAGATCGATAGCTTTATGTAATGTGGTTTACAAGATTATATAAAAAATGGTGGCCAATAGACTCAAACCTCACCTTCCTACCTTGGTCTCTATGGAACAATCTAGGTATGTGGAAGGAAGGTAAATTCTTAATAATATTATTCAAGCACATGAGGTGGTAGCAACCGAAAGGCTGGTATGATAATGCAATTAGACATTGCCAAGGCCTATGATAAATTGAACTCGGATTATATCAGGAAAATTCTTATTGCTTTTGGGTTTGATCACAACTGGGTGAGATGGGTCTTGGCCCTGGTCACTTCCTCTAGCTTCTCAATTCTGGTCAATGGTTCTCCATCTGCAACTTTTCTTCCCTCTAGAGGCCTCAGACAGGGGGACCCTCTCTCTCCCTTTCTCTTCATCCTCATGATGGAAAGACTGGGTCGATCTATCAAACATGCAAAAGAAGTTGGTAAGATCAAAGGTCTCCAACTTACTGATAGGTGGCAGGCTTGGACGCACCAACAGTTTGTGGATGACACCATGCTACAGGGGATCCCCGCAGTCAAAGAAGCTCATGCTTACAAACAAATTGTAAATGACTTTGTCAGGGCTTCAGGTATGGAAGTTAATATCTCCAAATCTAATATTTTTTTCTTCAATACTAATATTGCCATTTAGAGGAACATTGCTAAAATTATGGGCTTTCAAAGAGATTCACACCCCTAAAAATATTTGGGGGTTCCTCTAACTGCTAAACCTTTACACAAGAGCATCTGGGAGCCAGTGATTAATAAATTGCAAGACAAAATAAGGAAATGGACTATGAGGTCCTTAAACTTGGTTGGCAGGTTGGTGCTCACAAAGGTTGTTCTGCAATCTATCCCTGTTTTTATGATTTCCACTCTTCTTGCTCCTAAAGGAGTCTTGCAGCTATTTAGATCCATGCAAAGAGACTTTCTATGGGGCAAGGGGGAAGAAAAGAAAAAATGGACCTTGGTAGCTTGGGAAAAACTCTGCAAACCTAGAAAACATGGGGGTCTTGGATTGGATGATCCTGAAATTTTAAGCAAAGCTTTAGGGGCTAAGTTATGGTAGCACTGGATAAAAGAACCAAAGGCTCAGTGGGATACAATTTGGAAACAAAAATATGCCAGCTCATGACAAAGTGATGACCATATACGAATGGATGGGAATATTAAGGGATCACACATTTGGAACAAGGCCTGGGATAATAGAGGTCTAGTCCAAGATAATGGCTTTTGGTAAATTAGAGAGGGAAACTTAGCTCTATTTTGAGAGGACAGATGGCAACAAGAACCCAGTCTTTTAAAAGGGGAATGGAAGGAACTTAAGGAAAAGGCAAATGCTAAAGGTTTAACCAAGGTAAAGGATTTCTGGGATCAAACCAACAGTATAGAAAAATGGAGAACATGGAGGAAACATGATTTCAGGGATGACAACCCCTTAAAAGCTAAAGCTGAAAGGCTAATGCAAGAGTTAGATCGAAGGAAAATTTTAGTATCAGAAGGGAATGACCAGCTAAGATGGGGCAACAACAATGAGGGCACCTTTAATCTTAAGGAAGCTAAATTCATTCTCCTTGGTTTGGCCTCCCAAGCTCTGGAAAAAGCATGGCAAAGACTATGGAGGCATCAAGGTTGGATGAAAATTAAACTCTTCATGTGGCTAGTCCAGCATAGAAAGATTTTGACTTGGGACAACATTTGGAAAAGGGGTGTTTTGGGGCCTTCCAGGTGCCAGCTATATGAAGATCAAGAGGAAACAATGGAGCACCTTCTCAACAACTGCACCTTTACTTCTAGGTTGTGGGATGCTTTTGCCACCATTTTCCAACAGTCAGATAGGGACAAAGGGAACATCATCAACACCCTAAACAAGTGGAGAAGAAATTTTTTGAATAATAAAGTCCTCAGCACTGCTTGGGTTCTTATGCCTGACTTCATTATTTGGAATATTTGGAAAGAAAGGAATAACAGAATTTTCAAGGATGTTAAAAAACCATCCCTTTACCTTTTGGATCAAATCTTAAAATAGCTTCACGAGACAGTAGGGTCTATTGTTCAAAATCTCCCTAAGAATCCTCCTTCGGAACCAGATTTGAGGAATCTCTGTCAGCTAGGGTTATAGGGTCTCATTCCTCCCAAGGGTTTTTTGAAGTTCAATATTGGCAGTGCCTCAAAGGGCAACCTGGGTATGGCAGGTCATGGGGGAGTTTTAAGAGATGAAAGAGGGAATATCCTATTCATTTTCTATGGTAACCTAAGAAGAACCACCAATAATATGGCAGAAGTTATGGCTATGGAGCATTGTTTAGAATTCTTGATTCAAGATAATCAACAAAATGTGATTTTTGAAGCAAATTCTGAGTTAATCATTAACTCGATCAAGAGAATCAGTTGGGGTACGGCACCAAAAAAGGCCTCAAGGAGTTGGAGGCTGATCCAGATCTTTCAACGGATCCACAACCACCTTTTGTGCCTCTGCACAATAACTTTTAAACATGTCCGAAGATCGGCCAATAAACTTGTGGATCTTCTGGCTAATCAAGGAGTGAACTACGTAGAAAATAGGTATGCAATGAAATGGCAAGAGCTACGTCAGCATAGTCTTAAGGCAAAGTTCCAAGACCAGGTGAAGGAAGATTGGTTGGTGTTTCGGAGCAGGACCATGGAGGGCAGCATTGATAACTCAGAAGTGATATGATCAAAGGAGTGTATATTATTGGTTTTTCAGTGAGTGATATGCTTCGGCGGTTTGCAATTCAGAGCATCGTGCTCAATCAGGTCATCAGTGGTTGCAGAGAGGGAGTTTTATTTCTAGGGGTTTCAAGCAGGCTAGCGGAAGCCTCTTCGCACAATGTCACAAGTAGAGCAGATATCGATAAAGATCGGAAGCCGAGAACCCGTGGCATCCCTGATAACCTGAAACCTTCACATCTGATCGGAATACCATGCCCAAAGCGGTTTTGGGTTGATCGCAAGCCTCACGAGTGGGAAGTAGTTTTCCCTTTTTTGCAGTGATCCCATTTAGTGAACAACACGTGGCAATGGGGCCAGGTGAAAAGCTGCCTTGATCACACGCTAAAAATCGACATGTTGAGCTGTGCGATATTCATTTCAACCATCGGATTTTTGGGTAGGGATCAATGATCAGGATTTATCATGTAATTTTGTGGGGACGGGGAGTTAAGTTCTGTTAGCCTTGTTGGTGCGAATTTCATCTTCGCCATTGGATTAAGACGTGGAATGGAAGGCCATGATTTAACAGGTAGGGTGAAACCTTTGCCTCTGATCGGAAAACCGTGGCCAGAACGAATTTGGGGTGATTGCAAGCCTCGTGAGCGGGAAGCAGTTTTTCCTTTTCTACAGAGATCCCATTCAGTGAAAAACATGTGGCAGTGGGGCCGAATGAAAAACTGCCCTGATCGCACGCTAAAAATCGGCATGTTGGGTCATGTGATATTCATTCCAGCCATCAGATTTTGTGGCAGGGATCAACGATCAGGATTGATAGTGCATTTTTGTGGGGCCAGTGAGTTTAGTTCTGTTCGCCTTCTTGAAGTGAAATTCATCTCTGCCGTCGGTTTAAGACGTGGATTGGAAGGCCACGATTTAATAGGTGGGTTGAGTGAGTGCTAGCGCGGGCAATCGCTCGGCTAAGGCATTAGTCAGCTTGTTTAGGGTAGGTATCCTAAAGGATTTGTTGGTTATTTATTGGATTGGGGGTTCTTGCCATTGGGGGTTAGCACCCTTGTTTTGAGTCCACTTTGTTGAGTGGATAGTTGTAAAATATGTAAATTATTTTCGGCTTAATGATATAGAAGGATTGTCTCTTGCTTCAGCCAAAAAAATGATAATAAACACTTTTTCATCTTTAATTGTTTATATTTTAAAAATAATTTATAACTCATAGAATTTTAAAATATTGAAATAAAATATAATTAAAGAGTAAAATATTTGTAGAAAAGAGCCATTTATTTAATAATTTAAAAATAAAATAAAATTCATAATATTAATATTATTAGCAAATTGTTAGTGAGTTTCAAAATAATATTTTGTAACACGTGTGATATGTCCAACGTTTGGGATGGTGACAACATTTGGGATGGTGACTCCATCCATCATCAAGGACCACAGATAGCCTTATGGGTAAACGATTGTTGGATTGCCTCTTTAGAGGAAACAATGGTTGAATTTTGGATTACCGATCAAAAATAAATAAATAATATTTGACCAAATATTGAGACCAAAAATTATTTTAATTAAATAAATAATCATATTTGGCCAATAATAATTATGAGTGGGTGATTTTTGGAAATTTAAAATAGTAAATTTTTTTTATTTTCTTTTTTGAAATAAGATTTTTAGTTTTATATTTAATAGCAAATTAAGAATTAGTTAAGAATGAAGTTTTTTTTTTGAATAATACTAATTAAATGAAAGATAATTATATGAAATTCAATATATGAACAATTAATGAGAAATGGGTCCATCTAAATCTATTATTAGATCATAGATTAAAATGAAATGGTAAAAGGGGATCAACAAGAAACATTCATAATGACTAGGAGAGAGGCTAAGGATTAAAGGAGGAATATAAAATATAAAATAAAATAATAAAGGGAGGTTAAGGAGAAAAGGATTAAAGTGGATAAAAAGGAGTAAAGGTTAAGAAATAAAGAGAGAAGAAAGAAAGGTAAGGGTTAATATAAAATAAGATGAAGAGTGTAATTATAGATAAAGATTCTAAAAGATGACCATCAAAAAACTTTAAGATGAAGGGAGGGATAAAGAGGAGGAAGACAGGGATCAGGGATGGGTTAATATTCAATGGGTGAGATGGTGGATGATGGTTTCCAGGAATGGATGAGCTTATAACCATCCTCTCTATTAAAGTTATTAGGGTTCTTCTCGATTTCGAGGACTTCTCGAATAATACACGAGTTGTAGAATGGTTCAAGGGCTCTGATTCTAGATTGATCGAAACAAAATAAGTGCTTGGAGTTATGAAAGTGTTCAACTATGGCAGACTTTGAAAGCCAATTGTGGTTGGTGTCAGCAATGTGTTCCTTGAGCTGGGACCATGGAGTTATGAGAGTGTTCAGCTATGGCACACTTTGAAAGTTGATTGTGGTTGGTGTGAGAAATGTGTTCCTTGAGGCAAGTCTTGAATGGTCGACCCGTTTGATCAGTGATAACTAGCATGATCCATAAACTAAGAAACAAAAAATCAAATTTAAGTTAAAGTTGACCTTAATATCTATTAGGATAATAACCTTGAAAAAAGTTAGATTATAATTCTAAGATCATCAACAATATTTAGTTTGATGATTCTTAAAACCCAAACATAAAATAAACTTTCAATAAAATATATACTTCCTTTAGATTGTTAATAATTTATCCTCATCTTCAAACATAAATGAATTCCATTTTCCATCCCAGACTAAAAATCACTCTGCAATGCCCCTACCGTGCCCTCAAAGAAAACAAATTAAAATTAATCACTATAAAATCTCCCTGTTACTTTTTAACTATTCCGTTCATTTTCATTTTATGTAATTTCTTGGAAAAAGATAATTTTTATTTCATAAATAATATTTAACAAATTAAAAAAAAAGCAATTTCTTTTTTATATACATATCCATAATGGGCACTTTTTCATCTTTAATGGTTTATATTTTAAAAATAATTTATAACTCGTAGAATTTGATCGTTAACAATATTGAAATAAAATATATCTACATAATAAATATTTGTAGAAAAGAGTCATTTATTTAATAATTTAAAATTAAAATAAAATTAATAATATTGACATTATTAACTAGCCGTTTAATATAGTTGTTACTTAATAATATTTGTTTTTAATATATTAATAAATTAATATTATAATTTAAACATTATTGTTTAAATATAACCATTACTTAAAATTATGTTTTTACATTGTTCTCTATTTAAGCCGTTGCCATGGTCTGCCTCTTCATTTGGTCCTAATGATGAACCACGTCGGTCAAAAAATTCTCTAATTTGATTTCTACCAAAAGACTTTGTTTAAATTTTGATTGGTTAATTACAACTATTCTCGATCGAGAAGTATCCATTTGAGAGAATCTAAGAAGCAGAAGCCTACAGAGTGATCAAGATAGTGCTCCCTTATCTCACAAACAAAAAGTGAGAAAGTGGATCCCTTATCCCACAAACAAAATGTCTCATATACCAATATAGTGTCTAACTTGACACTACGAGAAAGTAGATCCTTTATCGCACAAACAAAAAAATCTCATACACCAATATAATAACTAACTTAACTGCGACCTTAAAATTAGATAACAATAATAATAATATTCTATAAATTTATAATAAAAATTTATCATATTCTCATCTCCCCGAATCAAAAACTGAACATATTCTCATCTCCCTGATTTGGAAATGAAGGTTATATAATGATAAGTAGGCATATGGGATATTAAATCTTCTCGGGGCTACCTCTCCCGAGAATATCTTCTATGATTGTACTCAAATAATGAAGGTGAAGATTCGAACACAAGTCGATACGGCAGTGAACAAGCAGGATTACTTAAATAAACTGCATGGCATTTACTTTTTATAAATTCATTTTCAAAAGACCATGACTTAGTTGATGAACTTATCATATTCTCCCGTCCTTACTTTGAAGCGAAAGGTTATATAATGATAAGGATATTAAATCTTCTCAACGCTAGTTCTGTTCGGAACATCTTGAATGATGGGACTCAAATCATGAAAGTGAAGAGTCGAAACAATTAGGATTAATCAAATAATAATCGAAAGATATGGCAAGATCACTCTTATAATTAAATATATTTATAGAATCATTTTCAAGTTCTATGCATAGAATTATTTTTAATCAAACCAATAAAAATACACAGTATATTATTAATGTTATATCACCAAACTCCCATCACTAACTCACTCTGACCTCTAAAATTTTAGTATTTAAAATTAATTTGCAAAAAATCCCAAAAGATATCTCAACTGTGTTGTTGTTATAAGTTCATCCATCTAAAATTATTTCATGAATATGGATGGTACTTGCATCAATATCTTTTCCCTACCCTCTTTATTCTAAAAGTGAAGCAAAACCAAACAAAACATGTGACGTATTTTATTCCATCACTTAGTCCCATCATGATTTAGTGGGCCCTACAAACATAAAAAAGTACGATAGCACTTACATTATTATTAATAAAAACATGAACCGAATTCTCTACCTTCCTGGTCTCTTTTAAAGATAATAAGACACGGGACTCGAATATTGGTCAATATAAACAATTAACTACACTTATATTAAGTACACTTTGTATTGGTCTCTTTTATAGATAATAAGACACGCGACTCGAACAGTGGTCGATATAAACAATTAACTACACTTATATTAAGTACACTTTGGGATTCTCTCGACATAAGATCATCATTTTCTCACCATTATTATACAAAACTAAATTATGTGATTAAAGGGTATTAAAATGTGTTATATGTGTGGTTAACGATCTTCTGATGGCTAGTAACTAAAATTAAAATGCAGTAAACTTGAAAATATGATAAAATTAATGAGGAAAATGTTAGTATTTTAATGTATTTTTTTAAGAAACTGAAGCATTGTATTCTTTTGCAATGTATATAGCTTGTGTGAATTGTAAATAAAGCTAGTCATTTACATCTTCTTAATTATAATAGTGGTTTGTTTCATTCTTTTCATTATTTTATATATGGGATACTCTTATGTATTTCACGAACGAGCAAATTTAATAAAATCTTTCTTGTATAGGGTTTTTAATTCGTAGTGTTATTGGTTTTTTTGATGTGACATTAAGGCTTGGAAAACATGAAAGAGAGAGTAGTCACGTATTGAAGAAGAGAAGTTTTGCCACTTTCAAGCTATCATTGAAACAGGATTGTGAAGAAATAAAATCCCATATACAAGAGTAGTTGTTTGAAGAGGAGCTCATTTGGAGGAGCCACAAACTTGTAATCTATGATAAAGAGAGAAACAATATTTGTGATAAAGACAGAATCAGCATTTGATCGTTGGGTGAAAATATCCCTAAGGGGAAGATATGTTTAAATATTTCCGTCATTTTTTTTATAGTACATTTTATGTTTATTGTGATCTAAATAGTAGCTACTTTTCTTTATTGAATTTGTTTTTTTTACATAATTAACAAGCAGATAAATATAATTATAAAAATAAGAGAAAAGAGAAAAGAAATATATTTAATTTATAAGATGGTAAATTTATTGGCAGATTTATACTCAAATGAATCAATCAAGTAAGATAGGGGAATCTATACAAATTGGAAGTTTAAGATGCATAATTTGATGGAAGGGCATAATATTTGAGCAATTATGTCTACAGACAAAGACAAACTAGTAGCATTAGCTCTAACGCCCCCAAAATGACCTCTATGTTGTATTCGTACATATTTCTATTAGGTTGGTGAGACAAATTGAGTTAGGTATGTGTGCCCATGTGTATATACTCTTTTGGAGGTCTATGTGCCTATATTTATATGCTTTAGGGGATAGTTTGATGTAATTAAGGTCAATAATTCTAACGATGTAATGCATAAATCATACCCATGTTAACAAAATATACCACTACTATGGATCAAGTGAGACAAGAGAGATGGGGGTTAGAACTCCACAAGAGGGAAAGATGAACATGTGGAACCATGACATGGTTCCTAAGCCATTAAAATAATATTATATTCCAAAAGTGACCTTATGAACATATCTCAATGTTGTGAAGACATTACATCAATCTAAGTCCAAAGGTAAGGGGGAAGTGGTCTATGTCAGTTCCCATGTGGTGGGTGTGAGTTCCTCATGTGATAATTGAAGAAAATACCAAATGGATGCTAATTTGTGTTTCCTATAATTCTTTCTATCATTCCATGCTCATTTGACCATCATTGCTCATTGTTACCTTGGTGGTTCACCCTCCATTCATTGTTAGTCCATTACTAATTTGGTTGTTGGTTTATGCTATAGACTTGAATGTGAGTGAGCCTAAACCGTTGTTTAGCCCTTCCACCTGGTAAATTGTTGTTAATTTTTTATGGAATTTTGTGACGAATTCTTATTTTTCATCTTCAGTAAGCTTGGAGCTTGAAGCAGAAATTGGTGTGGTAGAATTGCCTAATGTGAGTCATAATGAGTGCATGGAACACTCTTAAGGATAATTGTAACTACTAAAGATACAATACTTTGATACTTCCTAGCTGGCATGTGCTTAACGCTCAATGTGAGTAGTCGCATAACTCAATGGACTATAGAGGCAGAGAAAGGGGTCCACTTCCTTATGTTTTGTAGGCTAGGGGATATTGGAATATGGTTAGAGAGGCTTTTTAAGTTGGTACTTGGCCTACTACTTGTTTGGTATTGTCTATATGATCGTTCTGGCTCTAGGTGAGCTTTTTCCCATGTGTGGTTATATCCCTAATTTGGTGGTGGGCCACTCCTAAAAAATTTGGACCAATGTGGTCTATGGATGGGTGGAGTGTTTGAGGTTTACAATGATTCAATGAATTACATCAAATAAATGTGGAATATTAATTTTATATGTATTGCATCTTATATTACTCTGAACTATCAATGTTGTTTTATGAATTATATGTTTATGCATTATTATATTGTTATTCTAGTAATAATTACTATTGTGTATCATGGAATTATATTAGACATGTGTTATTAGCATTATTGAGGTACTAAAGGTACCTAGGTAGTTAAATTCTATTCGTTAATGCAACTAAAAAGTTAAATAGAATTGGTATCTGAAGAATACGATGTTATAATGTGAAATTGATGCTACGAATGCATAATTAATATGTACAATCAAGGGATATCATTTTTTCATATGCCATTAACAAATAGTATAATTACATAGTAGGTGATCGTAAATTACAGTTTTGGTCAATAAGTGGTAGACCTGGTTATGCAATTTCCTATTAGTTGATAAATTAGTGGAATGAAAACATACTTTTATATTCAATCAATTAGTAGGTTCCCTCTATAGATCATTGGGATAGTCTTCTTGGCTTGTGTGGGAAACCATGTTGAGTTAAGTGGAAATACCCCTTAGCTGGGTGGTCGGAGGTGATATAAATTTGTATTGGAGCCTAATGGTTCAGACATTGAACCTACATTGAGTTGCAGACTAGAAATTAAATCCCAATCTTGAAGTGCGCTAAATAAATATGATCAATTGAACCAATACTTAGTTGGTGTACATATTACAATGGTTGAATGATTTGACTACTTAGTTGAATCATCTATAGTGTTAGCTAGCATATTTTAATAGTTTATTTGTCAACTATATGGTCAATTAAGTGAACTATTTGGTCGACATATTTTTATGGTCGACTAACTTGACTATGTCATCGACTTGTGTTTTTCATTTGTCAATCCTATCTAATTGTCAATCAAATCAATTTTTCATTATATTTCCCTTTGCATTTGATAATTTCTTGTAGTTGTGTATTTAGTTAACTTGACTGATAGTCGACTAGTTAGTCAACATTGACCAATAGTCGAATGGTTCTAGTTGAATGAACTAATGGTCAACTAGTCAGGTAGCATTAGCTCACAGTAAGCTCAATATATGGTCCAATTGATGTCCAACCAGTTTGTTGGAATCCACCAAAAGCAACTAGTTAGTCAGCAATAACCAATGATTAACTAGTTAGTTATCATTGGTCGATGGTTAACTAGCTAATCAACTCAATCAATGGTCAATTGGTTAGTCGGCATTGATCTACAATCAATTAATCCATCAACTTAACCAATGGTCAATTGGTAATACATTGATCAAGTAACCCAATGGTTGAATGACTTTATCATTTGGTCTACTCATTCTAGCAATTAAATAGTTTATAACTTGGTTAAACCAACTCATAGGTTGATGAAATCAATTGTTTACTAATGTTGACATGAGAAAATGTCCTATGCCAACAAGAGGGTGAATCTCCTAATGAAATTTTCAATTAGATATGATTTTCTTTGAAGTGGTGATCTCCACAAGTATGTGGGCCCAATTATCACTAACTAAACGAATTACACTCTAAAGAAAGACTTGATCTTTATACTCTTTTTTTGTGAGCTGATGCAAATGATTTCTATTAATAACAACAAGTCTTACATTCAAAGCATATAGCCATTGGCATCCTAAAAATATTGACCTAGGAATACAAGCATCCAACCAAGTAAAGAAAAACTAAGCACCATTCCTATGTAGAAAATGTTGAAAAATTAGGTGGTATAGGACTAGAGGACCAAAACACAAGACCAAGAGATTGAAATCATAATAGATCCATAGGCCACTTCCAATATTTCCAAACAAACATCACATAATGTAGCAAGAAAGTGATCAAAAATAAAACCATAACCACATGCACCTTTAGGAAAAACACATTTAAACACTTGCAAGGAAGGATAAAAACCATCATTTTTTGCCCCACTGAAAACAAGCTAAAATCAAATTTTCTGCCAGAATTGGAAGAACATTGGTGTTTTTCATCATATTTTTAGACAAGACACCACATACCCTCTTACATCATTTGGTGCCCCATTGCAAACAAGCTGAAATCAAATTTTCTGCCAAAAGTGGAAAAACATTGGTGTTTTTCATCATATTGCTAGACAAGATGCCACATAACCTCCAAGAGGTCAAGGAAATAGAGTGATAATGTCATTGGAGGTCGTCAAAAGGTTAAACCAGCAAATCCCACATCATTCTGATATAATAACTAGAGAAAAAGGAGAGGAATTAGCAGGTGGGGAGGTATTAACAACTGGAGCATTGATGATTACAAGGGGGTCAATGAGCTCCTAGGAATCAGAGTTCAGGACTGCGTATTTTTCAACCGTACTGAAATGTGACACTATATCATCCAAACAAAACCGTACATTTCGGAGAAGTCATTTAATATCCTCTTGTCTTGCAAAAAGTTTATAAATGTCCATGTTAGGCCCCTATACTACTAGTGTAACCCCCTTATTGTTATTAGTATATCCCACTTATTATATTGATGTACCCATGTAGTTCCCATATTGTTACTATTGTGCCCCATAGAAGCCCACTATTGTTATTATTGTGCCCTTACATTATTATTGTTATGCCGGCTCTGATTATGTTATGACCCCTTAAACTCCTATATATAGAAAGAAGGTCTTTTCATTTGTATCATCCAAGAATTGTTCATTTATGTAATGTAAAGGAGGTTGCCCCCTCGAAGAGGCTGAATTTTAAGGCGTTGATCTATCTTTTCTATCTTTTCTTGAGCTAGTTCCATAACATTTGGTATCAGAGCTTTGGATTCTAGGGTTTCGCTGCTCCAAACAGGTCATCGTGGAATTTTCACTATAACTTTTTTCTGTGACGTTTCAGAAGTCGCAAGAAAAACCCATTTGAGAAGAAATCACGCTGAACCTTGGGTCTGAATTTCAGAGCTTTTCACGCGATATTTGCGGAGATATGATCTGAGGAAGTTGGTCTTTTTGCAGACTCCTGAATTACATTCAAAACAAGTGACCTAGGGAAAATCGTCATAACTTTCTCTCTGGGGATCGGATTGAAATTTCGTAAGAAGGTACAGAAAGAGGACAGACTGTAGTTTCTTGTATGCATGCTTCAGATCCAAAGGTTGAAACAGTGACTCCTGGCACGTCGTACAAGTTCGCTCTACTGAACTAGTCTATAAGCAAGTCACTGTGGGAGATTTGGCATAACTCTTTATTGGAGAATCCAATTGGGGTCAAACTGGTGGCATTCGAAAGAGGACATAGAGAGCTACTATAGGTCACAATTTCAGAACTTAAAGATCCGAAAGTACAGAGTTACAGTCGTTTCAAGGTCGAGCTCCTAAAATCAAGAAAAATCAAGATGAAGAAGTTTGATGGCAAGGATCCAGTAAATTGGATACTTCAGATGGAGCAATATTTTGATCTACATGGTGTACAACTGTTACAAAAGGTATGTATTGCATCTTCATATTAGAACCAGATCAATTTTTATGGTACGAAGGGCTTTGTTCTCGTAAACAACTTGTTACGTGGTCAATTTTCACGGAGGAAATGATAGCACATTATGAGGATACAAAGAGCAACACCTTCTTTAAAGCAACACCACAACAATTGGAAAGAGTAAAAGGGATTTGTGACATAGTGGAAAGAAAAATTATGGAAACCAGGAAGCATACCCCTCACAATTATAAATATGGAAGTGTTGTTTCTCCTAGCCTTCCACAACCTATAAGGGTTACACCACAACAATTGGAAGAAAAAAGAGAAAAAGGGCTTTGTTACAATTCTGATAGCAAATGCACTAAAGGTCATACGTGTGCTGAGAAGAAACTATTTTACATAGAATATGAAGAGGAGGAAGAAAAGGATCAAGAAACATCAAAAAAGAAGATATACGCTAGGACCCCACCCCAGAGAAAGAAGAAATGAATCAGACCATATCTTGTAAAGCATTGGCAAGAATTACCACTCCTCAAACTCTCAAGATAGAAGGAAATATCAAGAAGAAAAAGCAAGAAGTGAAAGATCACATCGAGAAAGAAGAAATGAATCCAACCATATCTTGTAATTCATTGTTCGAAATTACCACTCCTCAAACTATCAAGATAGAAGGACATATAAAGAAGAAAAATGTTCAAGAAGTGAAAGATCACATCGAGCATCAAGAAATGAATCTGACCATGTCTTGTAAAGGATTGGAAGAAATTACCACTCCTCAAACTCTAGAGATAGAAGGACATATCAAGAAGAAAAAGGTTCAAGCAGTGAAAGATCACATCGAGCATCAACAACAAGTTCTCCAACTTTTAAAGGATAACGCCACTTCGGTGCAAAATCAAACGAAACAACAGGTGATCAACATCGTAGTGAAAAATGTTTTGATGTAGGTGATTGGGTATTTTTACTGCTACATCTCAAGCAAGCTATTTATGAGAAGGAAATGTTGGCAATACTACATGCACTTAAAAAATGGCGACCTTACCGAATGGGAAGACTCTTCAAGGATGAGGATGTGGAAGCATTGTTTTGTGCTATTTATATTATCCAACCAAATTGGATAAACGAAGGGTGAATGGAAGAAGGAAGAAGAAGTATGGCCACTTATTCAAAAGTTGCAAAAGATCCCAATTCAAACAATATTGCCAGAAATTGAAGAGGAAGGAAAAATCATATTGGAACCTGGAGCAGTCACAGAAACAAGAACCCGACAGCTACGAAATCAATTAATTTCAAAGTGTCCCATCAAGTGGAAGAACTTACCCGCTGAATATTCCACATGGGAGGACAAGAATTTTATACAGAAGCATCAAGAACTACTCAAGCGTTGAGGACAACGCTTTTTGAAGGAGAGAGGCATGTTAGGCCCCTACACTACTAGTGTAACCCCTTATTGTTATTAGTATAACCCACTTATTATATTGATGTACCCATGTAGTGCCCATATTGTTAATATTGTGCCCCATAGAAGCCCACTATTGTTATTAGTGTGCCCTTACATTATTATTGTTATGTCGGCTCTGATTATGTTATGACCCCTTAGACTCCTATATATAGAAAGGAGGTCTTTTCATTTGTATCATCCAAGAATTGTTCATTTATGTAATGTAAAGGAGGTTTCCCCCTCGAAGAGGCTGAATTCTAAGGCGTTGATCTATCTTTTCTATCTTTTCTTGAGCTGGTTCCATAATAGTCCACTTCCTTATCTATGAGAACCATGAGGAAGAGAGTAACCATTTGTTGGTGCACTGCAACAGAACGTAGAAAATGTAGGATTCTTTTTCTAAATTTCCCCGAATCAGGAATCCATTTTGGACCATCTACTCCCACCTTAGTATCAGAGAAGTATGAACGGTTGCCAAACTCCTTTGATTCAAGGTGGATAATTTTCCTCCTAACTTCCAAAGGGACTGAATCAAAATAATTTTCAACTGAATCCCAACCAAACAACCTTCGATGATGAGGGGTAGAACTACTGGCACCTCCTCTATGACTAGCCATCCTCTGTCAAGGAGGCATAGTATCATAGAGAAATGAGCAGTCTATGCAAATATAGGCAAAATAATAACCAACAAGACAGCCAAAACAACAAACCACAAACTCTTCGCACCTTGACCAAAACACAAGTTGATCATCTCCTAGACTTGACAATTGGAACACAAGAACAATAAGTGTTGAGAAAACCCAACAGACTACAGACAGACACCCTTGAAAACCCTCCAAAGGATACTCAACATAGATGGAGGCCAATTGCACTATAAGGTGGAAATCCCTCTTCAGGGTAAAGTAGACCACAAAGTTACCCCTGAAACTTGTGACATGCCAATTTCCTAACATAAAAGGATACTAGAATTGACAAATACAAGATGCATAAAACATTTGAAACCTGTATTGCATTAGTAAACTAAGAGGTAAATTATTGTACTAAAACCATACATAGAAATTGTGAGGATGCCATACACCACAAACCAAAATCAGATAGTTAAAAGAGATACATTTCGAATCAGTTCCTTGGTGTGTCGCAGTGGGTAGAACAACCACCAATTCAAAGACCGACCCAGTTATTGTATTGTGCAGAAACGAAATGAAGAACACTGACCTAATTTTGTGCTTCTAGAACTTAAGAAAAAGGACTAATGAGATGTCGTCTTTTCACTAGAACAAAATCTACTATGAATTTTACCAAAGGAAAGAGCTAAGTGGACTAAGTGTACCACAATAGAGAACCATAAGCAGCAAGGTGTGGAGGCCTACTCCCCACCACCCCAAATATCGTTGTATATCTGCCACCCTTCAACTAACCCCATGAATTTATAATGAGGGGATGTGAGTTGATGACCCAAAGCAAGGGAATGATTTTCATGACACGTCAGGAATACGAAGGGACAAGTGTTAATCACAACATAGATTTTGAAACAAACATTCCTCTCTTTGTTCATACACTCATCAATGAGCACACCGAAATCATTGTCACATTCACTAGGGGCAAGAGCCAATCTGCTCAATAGGGAAAATTGTAAGGATTGAAGTTTATCTTAAAGTTTAGAAACCTTGTCGAATCTTCCTAGTCCCTAATATGCAAATTGTAAACATTTTGGTGATATTTTTATTGAAATATTTAGATTTTGAATGATTTCATATTTTTTAATATAATATTTTAGTGATTTTTAAGGTAAAATAATGGTGTACTATAAAATTTGGGCGAATCATTTTAGAAAAAAAGGGAAATTGACAAATATTTTAGTTGGAAATAATTAATTCCTACTTGTCTATGGTTGTAATTTGCTAATTGAGGAGTTTGTTCCTACATAATAGGAATAAGCTAGAATATAGTTTCTCCTAGTTTAGTGTGTGGTTGAGAGAATCTCTCAACCACACTACTGTACGTCTAAGATAGCATTCCTATCTTGAGACCATTGATTGTATAAATATGTGTGTAATTTTCTTCATTCAGATATAATAGAAAATATATTGATTGTGCTACTTTTATCTTGGTATCAGAGCCTGTGAGGGCCTGGCCCCTCCTGGGCTGAGGGAAAATAAAGAGAGTATAATTTGTTTTAGTTTGTCCATCTGTCGAATAGGCTGTGAATGTGCCAGCGGACCTGAGTCCGATTTGGAAGAACGCCGAGGATGATGGCAGTCGCAAATCCTGGTCAGCTAAATCTGTAGGAGGCGCTCTCATGGGGTTCTCGCAGCGTCAATTGCTTTGAAAAGCTTGAACAGATTGGCAAAGGCACATATGAGCAAGTTTACATGGCCAAGGAGATCGAGACTGGGAAATTGTTGCCCTGAAGGAAATTCGTATGGACAATGAAAGAGAACGAGATTTTTCTCGTGGGTTCTGTGTAATGTTTCCATTCTAGATTAATGTTTTGACAGCGATTGTTTAACTGGTGCAACAAATGCAATCATCACTGGAAGGGCGGATCCGGCCTCCGAATTGCGCGCTATAGCGGTAGTGAGTTTATTATACTCAGATCCGCAGCTCCAAGTCTGTCTGGTGGATCAATTTCCAGATTTGTAGATTCGATTTTGCTGATCGATCCTGAAGGCAGCTGTTGGAGGGTGTTGATGGAGGCGGAGGAGCCCAGATCAGAGCTGCGTGCTCGTATGGAGGCCAAGCAGAAAAGGAGCCCAGATCGGGTGGAAGTTTCTGCAGGTTTAGATCCGCTGCAATCTGTTGGAGAAAGGAGGCAGATGTGCCGGAGTGGAGGTCGAGGCTGTTGCGTACATTCCACAAGAGGAAAGCTCCTGACACATTGTGTGTTGGGCCTGAGTATGCAGATCGGGAGGAAGATTTTTTCATTCTTCTTCATGTTATGTTGGCTGAGATGCCTGAAGTTACAGAGCTGAATCGTGTTCCAGATGCTCATGTACCTGTTATGAAATTTAAGTTCAGAGGGGGTGGTCATGGAATAGCCTGTGTGGGAGGTCGCTTGGAGAAAGACCGCATGGGTGTGTGGCGCAGTAAGATTGACCCTGTTGCCGTCAAAGGTCCATCGGCGGCTGCATATTTTGTCCTCTGTGGTGTGCTATCGTTTGGTTAGCTTTGGTGCTTTGCAGTCCAAGAGGAGGTTGTTGTCTCAGAGAAAGCCGCAAGGAGGAGGCCGAGGATTCTTGACTTGCCCGGAGGTCGAATTCTGCTCTTTGTTTGCTGGTTGTGAAGAGATCAGGAGTGGTGGAAAAGAAACTGCCATTGAGACCGCAGGAGACATGGAGGAGATTGCCATCCTCGATGCAGCGTGAGGTTCTCATCCATCTGGTGAGAAGGTGTGAGCACCGACTGGTTTGAGGATCTGCGATCTGCGCTCCGATGGTGTTTTTTTAGGCTCGAAAAGCTTCTGAGAAGTATCACGTCCTCTATTTATTTCTTTCCATGTAGAATCGGGGCTCGCAGGGCTTGAAGAAGGCCTCGACTTTGGCCGAGAATTGAGCCGAGATTGAATCCGAGTGGAGGTCTTTGAATAATGGTAAGTTGTCCTGGAACCACTGGACTCTCCCCTTCCGGGTCATGTAAATGGGGGTGTACTGTAAACTCGGAACTCTTTTCACGAATTTCGATCGTGAGCTGCCAACGACAGGTACTTGAGGGTCATGTCCAATTTTTTTCTCGAAGAGTGTTGGGTTCTGCGTTTAGCATTGATTGGGAGGCTAGCTGTGATCGTGGACAGCAGCATTCTGTATCCACAAGGAGGCGGGCAACCTGCAGACAGTTGGTGCGCATGCCGATTTCTGAAGCATCGTAGATCAGACATTTATGGCAAAAGCTCGTCGACAACTCCAGAAACCATCTCCATCCTCATTTGATGGTTGACCTCACATAAAGAAATAGATCTATAGTATTGGACGGCTGGACACTAGGGAAGCGTGGTTGCGTTGAGCCTGGAAAGTGGTCAGTGTTGGAGCAGCACTTTTCCTGTTTCAGCAACTTGCTCGCATAAATGCGGTTGTTTATTACTCCACTAATGTGTTTCGGAGTCTCGGTATTGCTTCTGATGTTGCAGCAAGTGCTCTTGTGGGGGCTTCAAAAGCCGTTGGGCAGCTGCGGCACAAGAATATGGTGTCGCTCAAGGTCTGGTGCTTTGAAGAACAAGAAAGTTATTTTTTTTATTATTTATTTCTTGGAATTATGCATAAAATTATTATGCCTTATTGAGCTTAGCTAACTCAATTTAGGTAAAGTTATTTTGTTAGAATTCATGAGTCTAACAAATGACAGGATAAGCATGGAGTTCCAAGAAGTTATTTGAACATATAAGGATGCCCACGATGTAGAAGAAGGGAAGGTAATGAAGCAGCAACAACAGTTATGGTGGACAACAAAGTAGATTTTTTTTAGTGTGGTTTGTGGAATAGACTCCCTAGCATATTATTGTAATAGTCATTGTATGTACCAGAAACTCCAAATGTTGAATGTAAGCCTTGTAAAGGCATTTGAAAGTTCGTGGTGATCTCAAAACCACTTTGTAATGGTTTGTGGTCAGCCTGAAACCATCCTTTGTCACTGTAATGTGATGGTTGGTGGTGAGCCAGAAACCATCTATAGAGCCTTAGTGGCTACAGGAGCTGCCCGGTGGTGGCACGTGGAGATGCTCGGTGGTAGCAGATTTGATTTGCCCGTTGGTGGCGAATAGAGGATCCTTGATCAGCTCGGAGGAAGCAGATCGGATCTGCCCGGTGGTGGCGAAGTGAGGTTCCGTGATCGGACCTGCTCGGTGGTGGCGAATGAGAGCTCTGAGATCTGCTCGGTGGAAGCAGATCAGTGTTTTGCCCGGTGGTGGCATATTGAAGTTGGCAGATTCGCCCGGTGGTGGTAAATCGGACTTGCCCGGTGGTGGCAAATTGCCTTTGTGGCTGTGTGTACACGAGAGCTTTGTGCTCGTAGGAGTAGGTGGACTGCAGAACACCTCGCTCAGACTCAGATGATTTTCTCTGAGTAGAAGGGGATTGGCGCTTTTCGCGCTGACAACAGCGCCAGGAAGGCCAACTGGCGCAACTGTTAGGCCATTAATCACGTCAATGGGTGCGGGTTTTACGTTCAAGATCGCGCCAATTCACCTTCAAGTGGATCCACGGGATCAGAGAAGTTGTGGATCTGTCCAAGGGCGGCAGATTGTGTTTTTTGGAGGTTCTGTACATGCAATTCGTGTGATGATGGTGGATTTGACTATCATGACAAGTAGTCATTAAGGGGGGGAGTTGGAAATAATTAATTCCTACTTGTCTATGGTTGTAATTTCCTAATTAAGGAGTTTGTTCCTACATAATAGGAATAAGCTAGAATATAGTTTCTCCTAGTTTAGTGTGTGGTTGAGAGAATCTCTCAACCACACTACTGTACGTCTAAGATAGCATTCCTATCTTGAGACCATTGATTGTATAAATATGTGTGTAATTTTCTTCATTCAGATATAATAGAAAATATATTGATTGTGCTACTTTTTTTTTTTGGGAAAAAGAGATGGAAAATTAGCCCACCTACTAATATTCACCTCTAAAAATTTTCCCTTCTAATCAAACATACGTTCTTTGCAACAGAGAAAATATAAGAAAGGGTGTGAGGGATAACACCATACCTCCGCCAAACTTCAACTACCCCATGATTTATAATGAAGAGATGGGAGTTGGTAACCTTGAACACGAAAACGATGCCATGACACATGTGGACTAAGAGGGGACAAATGTTGCACATGACACACATTCTGATAAATACTATTTTAAAAACCTACATGAAATCCTATTCTATAATACATAAGTGATCCTACATCTAATTATAACCAAGGTCAAATTAATTGTGATAAAGTCAAGTACAAGGAAAAAAATTCACATGTATAGAAATTATAACAATCACTTCACAAAACCAAAGGTAAAGGAAAATCTCTACATATGTTAAGTAATGTTCCTAATGATCACAATTTTTTTTGGTTTTTTAGTGTCAGCATAAAAATGCAAGAGTTTTCCAACCCCAAAAATTATCCAACACTCAAGCTCAGAAGATTGTCCAGACTCCAAGCCATCATTTTTAGATTCCTTCCCTCCAGCGTGACCTGGTCTATCATAGAAATACAAGGTGACTCTCAGATAAATAGCAAGATGATCCCTTTATACAAATCCAAAATTGATTCCCACAGAGATAGTGAGATGATCTCCAACAAAAATGCTATCTGGTTCTCACAGAAGTAGTGACTGATCCCTTGTGAACAAAAAAACGAGCTCCCCCTTGTAAGGTCGTATCTTCACAAATATGCAACCTAATATTTTTCATACGAGCTCCGCAATGCGATCTTGTGACTCTGCTTCTACATCCTTATAACATTTTTTTGTGATCCAGTTTACCCTTTCATGCGAACTTGTAGTTCAAGAGCTACAGATCCAAAACTCTCAAGGAATCTCCATGATTCAGTTACAACTCTGCGATCTGGTTACAGTCAAGGATCTGATTACAACTTCTCTTGACAAGCCCCCGCTAATACGATCTCCTCCTTTGTGGCACCATTCTTTGCTGAGTCGTGGCATCTCTCTATGTGTGCCCCCTTTTTCTTCAATCCTGTAACATTCTGTCTCTTTGTGATAAGCTCCTAAAAATCTACGATTCTGTCTGGTTACATTCCCCTGGAGCGTCGGTTATATCATAGATAACATCTTTCCCATCTACGCTTCGAGTCTATTACATGCATGGTGCATTGTGTCTGGAACAACAAATGTGCATCTAAAATTGGAATCATGATTTGGTTTATTTTTTTATACCAATGACAATTGGAGCCAACACCCACCACTGCACGTTCCTTTCAACATTCATAAAGAAACATAATAGTTGGAGAAACCTCTACATAAAATGACCCTTGCTTCATACATCGAATTGAGCACAATGTGGCATAGAATAGGCATCAACAGAACAGTATAGTAACTAGTATTTCCATTGGCAAATTTTGAGAAATTATTCGAGGAGTCTGATAGAATAAGCCAGGAAGATATAAAAGCGTTAAGACTATAGGGAAACTCAATACTTTTAATAATGAGAAGTTGAAAAAGATAACTAACCATTCAAGACAAAAGAAATTAATTTTATTTATATATGCAAGGAGGTTACCTACTTATACGTGAGAAATCATTAGTCGATTCTTAATGGAGAATTATTGTGTTTTTTTAAATTAGTTGTACTTATACATGCAAGGAGGTTACCTACTTATATGTGAGAAATCATTAATCGATTGTTAAGGAGAGGATTATTGTATTTTTTTAAAGAGCTAGAGCGCAATGGATTGTTGTGTTTTTTTAGAGAGGTAGAGCCTAATCTTTATTGTATGAAAGGAATTATTATACCAATGGATTGTTGTGTTTTTTTAGAGAGGTAAAGCCTAATCTTTATTGTATGAAAGGAATTATTAACTTAGGTATAAGTAAACATATTTTTGGGAGTTGTAAATTATGTTAAAGCGTAAGAAACTTAGTCATAATTTATCATTTTACACTCATCTCAAATATAGATATATCTATACATATCTATTATACAAATAATTTATCTCAATGTTTGTTGTAATAAATATTCTTGAATATCTTGAGTTATAACAAAACTATCTCAATGTTTGTTGTAATAAATATTCTTGAATATCTTGAGTTATAACCAAACAAATAAAGATCATAATGACCTAACAAGTGGCACAGAGATATTTTTGTACAAGACTTTAAGGAGTTATAATGGTTTAAAATTATTATTTTAAATAAGAATAAAAGTTTTTTTATTATTTGTAAAAGAGGTGCCCAAAATGTTGGGCCTAATTTTCAAATATAATTTAACAAGTTATTCAAAAATAAAAAACCATGAACAAAATATTTTAAGATGTTTGATGACAAAAGTAATGTGATGCTTATGATAGTATCAGGAATGAGTCAACAATATCATTAACAATGTAGAGAAAAACCAAAAAAAGGGCGATAAATTTGGTTGATTATATTGATGATATGGAGTATATTAATAAAGAATAAGTTTTTTTAAATATATGAGAGAAATGCATGCATATATTTATAAGAAATTAAAAGAATGTAAATCAATTTAAAGTAATGCAAAAAAGAGATATTGTTTTTATTATATATATATATATATATATATATATATATATATATAATTTTTTAATGAATATGAAAATACTTCATATTATTAATATGTATGTTCGTCACTCTTTATGTCAAAATCTACATAATTTTCTTTTGCTCATTAAGTTATTGATATTCACACTCATTCAATTATTTTCTTATAGTATGATTAATATAGATAATAACATATGGAGCATAAACGTATTGCCTTGCATATGATAATAATCTTCACAACCAGATCTTCTAATTATGATGTATTGATTCCCTAATTGCATAACATGTGAAAGCAAAACACAAATAAATTAAAGCACAGCAAAAATCCTAAAATAAGTCATAATAACGGTTATCTATTACAAATGTCATCATGAATCAATCCAACTATAAGAAAATAATTTTTCGTCATTAAAATTAATAGTCAAAACAATCAATGCAAGTCAAAAAGATAATAATAAGCTATTTAATAAAAAGATGAGGACTTTGAAATGAACAATAACAATAAATTTTATAAGATTCCCTTCCTTTTGAAGCCAAAATGAAAAGGGAAAAGTTGAGGCACCAACGTTTGGCATCATATTGGATGAAACATTTATCCTTACCTATTTTCTATAAAAGATTTATTCATAATAAATGTTAAAGAGAAACTCATACGACCATAAGGATATATTTCTTAGTTAAAAGTATGACCATATATTTTTTAACTTAAAAGAATAATCCCACTGAGCACTAAACATCACGTGGCTAACATAATTCATAATAAATGTTAAAGAGAAACTCATACGACCATAAAAATATATTTCTTAGTTAAAAGTATGACCATATATTTTTTTGAACTTAAAAGGATAATCCCACTAAGCACTAAACATCAAGTGGCTAATATATATTTTATTTGAGCCAATTTAAGACGTTAATTTTCTTTTAACTTTTAATCATAGTCTCTAGATATTATGAAACTAGAGCCTTCACTTAGGGTGAGTAAAGCAGCTACATGTGTGTGTTCACCTGACATTTTTTCACTTCTCATGAGTATCCATAGCCTCAATTGTAATACAAATCATAATCTGGCACTCATATTTACTAAGTTTTTATGAAATGACAAATTAGACAAGTTAATATTATGGACCATTCATTCTTCACACAAGAAAAATATTAGTGTTTCAATGCATTCTTATAGGGAACTAAATATTGCATTATTTTCCCATACAAATAACTAATATGAATTGTAAAATAAAGTAATTATATATATATAAGTATTAATTTTTTGGTAAAAAAAATTAATTTACAGTGTTTCTATATTTTTTTATTAAATTTATATTAATTAACTACCTTTTAAATAAATAAAAAATTAATTTATTATTATTTTTACACTTTTGTAATTAAAATTTTATATAAATCATAGTTTTCCATAATAGAAAACAAATGTTTCATTTCTGAAATTTTATTCAATCTATTTTTTTTCAGTACAAAAAAAGCAAGATTTTTGTATTAATATCAGATGAGTCACATACTACATATAGTCTGGCAGAAATCACTGAAGCTAATACATATACTTAGAAAGTCTATAAACAGTCCCATCAAAACATTACCTCCTGAAAGCAGTGCAAGGAGGGTAATAAACTGAGATATGTGACAAAGAAAATAGTGGGAAATATGTATGAAAGCAGTGGCAAGAGTGAGATAATCCCTATTGAAGGAATATCACCTATAAAGATATAAAATATGCTTTTCTGAGAGTATTATGAGGGATCCATTTATCCAACGCAAAAAGAAAAGCAAAGAAGCAGGGGAAGAGAGAAACAGAATACAAAGATTATGTTCCAGGGAGGGAAAAATCCTCGATCTAGAAAGTGGTATTGCCCGGTTGAATTAGAAGCCCTTTCTTTGAAAAACTATCTGCATGAGTATTTTGTGATCTGTCCACATGTTTTATAGAATAATCCTTTTTCTTTTTCCAGAAAAAATCGATTCTATTCATCCATCCTGTTAGTAAATGATTTTTTATGGAAAGTTTGCTAGTGACATGATCAATTATGATTTTTGAATCACCATATATCTAAAGAGACGGGATGTTTAGGAAGGTGCTAAGATGTAGAAGGCCTGATAGAGCCATTGCTTCAGCTTTGTTGTTTGTGCCTTTTCCACCATTCCAGTAAATGGATAAATTCTGATCTTCTTTTGTAGAAATGAAAATACTGCAGGCACATATCCCGTTTTGCGCTGCCCCATCGAAAAAAGCCCTAGGGAAACTCATTTGGGAAATTTTATCCTTCCTGATCACTTTTTTATGTTGTATGATCTTTTGCGGGAGTGAATTATAGAGCGAGATGATCTTCCCAAAAACTAACTGAAAATCTTCCTGTATGTTTTGAAACAAAATCTTGTTTCTCCACTTCCAAATTGTCCAAAAAACAAGCTATGGAATTGAACTCCATGATGCTTTCTGATTTCTCCACCATTCAAGTGACTCTTTCAGGGAGGAATGTAGCATAAAATTAAAACAAAAAAAGATGATAGGTTCCTCCATAGCTGAAAGGTGAAACTGCATTTAAGGAACATGTGGTAATTATTTTCCCCCTCAGCTTTACAGATTAGGCATATACTCGGACCTGTCCACTGTCTCTTTTGCAGATTTTCCCATGTGAGGTTTTGTTGTGGTAGACTAGCCAGGAGAAAATGATAATTTTGTTGGGAGCTCCTGTTTTCCATAACGGATAAGGGAAATGATAAATTGGAAGAGAAAAATTGCTTCTGGTCAATGATGAGTAGATATCCTTTACACATATGTTATCCTTCCCCCTTTTTCCCTTCCAGGTGAGAAAATCATTTGATTCTATGCGACAGAAACCGATATTCCTCATGAGCATCAGAGTCTTATTCCATTGGCTAGCCAAAAATCCTTTTAGGCCCAGCTCTTAGGCTTCTTTCCAAATGGGAGAAGGTCCCTGCCATCCTGCAATGACTTGACTCCAGGTAAAGATCCCCGAGCGATGGAGGGCATTTTTGATTTGTGGAGGAATAAAAAGATCTTTCCCTGCTCCCAATATAGGATCAAAACCAATATACACACTGTTTCCATTCTGTAAGCTCCATGAGAGGTTTTGGAGGAAAAAAGACTCAATTTTACGAAAGCTCTGCCAGATGGCAGAGCCATGTGGGGACCCTATGGTACCTTTCCTGTACCAGAAAGAGAAGTCTTTATTGCCCATATACTTTTTCCTTATGGATCTGCTCCATAAGCTGTCCTCGAAAATGCTCCTCCAAAGAGATTTACATAACAAGGCCTTCCCAAAATTCTGAAGATCCATGATTCCCCAACCTCCTAGATCCTTTGGAAGAGTAATATTTGAGAGTTTTTTCATATGATATTTACCTTTTTCTTTGCACCCACCCTAGATGAAATTTTATGTCATTCTGTTCAACAAAGTAATAATACTTTCCAGAATATAAAACAGATTTGCCCAATACATAGTCAGTTGTGCTAGCACAGATTGTGCTAAAACTGCCCTTCCTGCCATAGACAAGCACTTATTTTCCCAACCTGATATCCTTTGGAAATAACGATCAGAGATCCATTGCCAATCCTCTCTTGTATAGCAGGAAGGTTTAAGGTGATATCCGAGATATTTCATGCCTTCCTTTATGGGCCTCGCTTCTATGTTATACAAATTCTTCAAATACTCAATGATTTCCTTATCACCTTCCTCATGATAGAAAAATGATTTTCTTTCATTTATTTGAAGGCCAGTAGCTTTTTGAAAATTCTTCAATATGTTATAAATACAACTCCAGGTGAGACGGCAAAGCATTCCAAAAATCAGAATGTCATCCACGAAAAAGCTGTGAGAAATGTAATTTCTTCTACTAATCATCATGGGACGACTACGCTCCTCCATGACGACTCTTCTCATATGTAAACTTAGTGAATCCATTGCTAGGATAAAAAGGAGTGGGGAAAGGGAGCACCCTTGTCTTGGACCTCTAGCCGCAGAAAAGAAAGGAGATGGGTATCCATTAATTAGGATAGTGGAGTTAACCTTTTCGACACAGGCCATGATCCAATTTGAACACTAATAATTAAGGCCGATTTTAGAAAGTAAACACCTTAAAAAACCCCAGTTAAGACAATCATAGGCCTTTTTTAGATCAATTTGCAAAATTGCAACATCAAGCATTTTAGAGTGTAAAGAATGCAAACTTTCTTGTGTGTTTGCAACCGCATCATGGATATTCCTGTCTTGAAGGAAGCCATATTGTTCCTGTGTAATGAATTGAGACAAGATACCTCGGATTCTGCCAGCAATGATCTTTTAGATAATTTTATAAATAGCGTTGCACAGAGAAATTGGTCTGAAATCCAAGAAAGAGGATGCTTTCTTCTTTTTTGGAATGAGGGCAATGTAGGTTGATGAAATGTGCTGGTGAATTTTGCCTGACGTTCTTGATTCTTCCACCATACTTAGCAAATCCGTCTTTACAAGATCAAAAAAGTGGATGAAGAATTCTATCATCCATCCATCTGGCCCTGGACTTTTGTCTTTTTTAAAAGATTTCATTATAGATAGAAGTTCCTCCTCTGTGACAGGCTGATAGAGACAATCATTTTTTTCATCATCAAACATGGTTGGAAAAGGATCAATACCCCAGAAAATATCTTTAGCCATGCATTCCTCATTCCTTTTGTATGATTTTTGGAAATGACTCACAACTGCATTTGTAATATCTTCCCGAGAATGTAACATATTACCATCCTCATCATTTATCCCCCATATAGTATTGATTTCTCTCCTTTTGTTAGCATATCTATGAAAAAAATTGGTATTCCTCTCTCCTTCCTTTAACCATATGGCTCTACTTTTTAATCTCCATGAGGCTTCTTCTATGGCAAGTAGGCTGTGTTTCTTGGATTCCAACTCCTTTATACGATAGCATAACTTTAAAGGAAGGCAATTTACAGACATTCTACTAACAATTCTATCCAATTCCTTTTGTATATCTTCCAGAGCTTTCCTATTAGATTTTAACTTACTGATTTGCCAGGCTTTGACTATGCTCTTGAGGGAGGCAAGATTGTCCAGGAGATTCTGAGAAGGAGATGAGTCATCCAGTGGAGAACGACATAACCATGACTTTTGAACAAGGTCATTAAACTCTGAGTCCTCCAACCAGACTCTATTGAATTTGAAAGGAAGGCCCTTTCTGATACCTTGTTTTTTCCACTGTAGAGAAATTGGTCTGTGATCAGAGATAAAACTATTGACAATATTCGAAACTGGAGGGCCCAAGCGATCCAATAACTTGTCATGGAGCAAAAAGAGATCTAGCCTTTTGGCCAGATAGGAGGAATCAGATCTTCCATTGTCCCAAGTTGGACCAAAAATAGGAGGACAGACATCAACAAAATTATGATGAAGAATAGCATCTTTTATAAGTCTAGCCAAAGGGTCAGCCTTCCTACCCCTTCCCCATACTTCATCACTGCTCAGGGTACAATTCAAATCACTAGCTATTAGCAGTGAATCTATCTCCATAATTTCATATGAAAGGAATCTATTCCAGAAAGAGTAACGATCCTTATAAGGAGCATAAACATTTAGTATATGGATGGTTTCGGATATGTCATGAGCATTTGCTAGTATCAGGATACCAGCAAAACATCAGAATTCTTTTACTAATATCCATACAGGATCCCATAAAACAGCTAGTCCCCCCGATTGGCCATTTGATTCTATGGCTACAATGTGCCAGGAGGGGAACATTCGTCTAAAATAAGATATAGTATCAGATCGTCCATGCATTATCTCCTAGATGAGGAGAATATTGGAATGAGAAGATAAGAACAAATCCTTTAGGGCTAAGAATTTGGGGTCCACCCCTAAACCCCTGATATTCATAGATATTATATGGGTCATGATGACAGGTCATTAGGCTGACTTGCTCTAAGAGGCCCATTGGAAGAGAGATCAATTATGGGAATGTCTATGAGGGAACAATCCAGATTTAAATTTCAGGGGAAATTCTTTCTGCCGCGAAAGTGTCTTCTTCCCCTATTTTGCTTCCTTCTGATGGTGATATTTGCAGCTGAGGATGGACTAATATTAAGGGAAGAAGGCAAGAGAGGTTTATAGATGGTGAGAGGTTGTAGACCAAGAAATTTTTTCCTGAGTAGAATGTCTAGATCACTCCCCACAGAGTTTGTAGGTGATGAGTTGGGTGAATTTGGGGGGGTGACAATAATGCAAGGTTCTTTTCCTTTTGATAAGGGAGTAACTCTGGCGGGAGGAGGTGAGGGGGAAGGAATATAAGTGATATGGGACGAAGATGGAGCGTTTACGAGAGGATGTGGAATAGGAGAAGGGGAAGGGACTTCCTGACAGGGAAATGGTTCAGGAGGGGGAGGGAGGATAGGATGAACAGAAACTCTCCCAGGTGGAGATTCTGATTTCCGGGGAAAGAAAGATGTAGAGGGAGCAGCACTCGGAAAAAAACTCCTGGGAAATTGAGAAGGAGATAACTGAGTGGGAGAGAATTTTGAATTACTTGGGGAGATCGACTTTCAAAACGATGCCTTCGTTAATCCTTCAGCCTCCCACTATTTTTTACCAGAAGATTTTGAATTGGATTTTTCCTGAAACTTCCTTCCATGTAGCCGACCACCCAGACGAGAAGGGCAATGCTCTTTGATATGACCAGTTCTATGACAGGTCGAGCAGCGGAAAGGGACCCCCCAAAAATCCAGCCTCTGTTGCACATTGGTATCTCCCCAGTGAAGGTCTATATATTCAGGAAAACCTCCATGATATTCCTTTTCAATAAGTATCTAGGCCACTCTTTTATCCTTTATCCCAAGACATTTCGGGTACACATAAATGAATTTCCCTATAGCATTTCTAATATTTGTAAGAGTCTCCTTCGTCCATAATTCAATAGGAAGACCAAGAATCTTTACCCATATAAGTTTATTGGATGAGGTGTTAAGCAGGGGATTGTATCCAATATACCAGTGATGAAGAGCCAGAAAGCTCTTACCATGAACCCATGGTAGGGTCCGAATTGTCTCTAAATCTTCCATACTCAGAAAATGAAAACTATACTAGTTTTTCATAAGTCTAACAATCGTAGGTATATAACCTAATAAGGATTTCCATTTAGCTCCAAGCCAATTCCTCATCTGGGTGTCATCCATATCAGGGAAATACCAGCGTCCTACTAGAGCACGTTTCTGGAGGCTGGCAATTCTATCTGAAAGGAAAACACTGTCAAGGTTGATAGCAAAGGGTGGCAAATGGTTTTATAGGGCACTGCTTATATTTACGTTGTGGTAATTCATATTCGCCACCTTCATACTCACGTGCCAAATGGGATGATGGAGAGATAATTAATTCGGCCAGTGTAGACTGCCAGTCACCCTGGAGACTTTTTCCACCGTGAAGCACTTCTGCTTCAATGGTAGCACATACCAGTGTGAATGAGGCAGACACATCAGACAATATCTCCATCAAGGCCGAGAAAGGAAAGTCAGTGCCACAGCAGCTCTGACAGATGACGTAAAGGTCCAAATGTGTGGGATCAAGTGCAAGGATATGTTGGTTGCAAGGGTAGATGGTTGACAGGACACATTTCGAAAAACGAGAGGAATGTTCGAGTGATACGAGATAGTTCCCGATAGCTGAATGCTGACAGAATCTAGGGAGATATCGTGTGATATTGGCCAAAAAAGATAAGAGAGAAACTTATAGGTACTTTTGTCTGACAAAAACCATATGAAATTAATATGCGGAGTCAAAAAGGTAAGTTGTTGACGTTAATGGAAGAAAATGGCGGTGAGGAAGACAGGCTTCGTAACTTCCAAATAGCCAGTTGTCTTTATGCAGGCAACCCGCGCCCCTCCACACGCCAGGGAAAACAGAGAAAGGTTACTAGAGAGGTTTTCCATCACTGGAAAAACCAGAGGGGATGGCCAAAATCCTAGTGAGCCTGGTCTACTCATTCATCCCAAAAAATAAGAAGGAGAGCCAGACAAGGAAAAAAATAAGGAAGAAATTTTGAACATTTATGGCTTCCTATGACTTTCGAGAAAGACAGTTTCAGGCCAATGGGAAAAAACTCTGAGAGAGAAGACTGCAAAAAATCCTCTAGATGAAGCTAATTTAAAAAGTTAAGCAACAACAATAGCATCCATTACATTTGCACAACCATTTCCCAATTCTACACCCAAAATCTAAACAAGGACGAGAGACAAAACAAACATTTGATGTCGAAAAATAGAGATACTTGCAATTGATAAGCTCGTATATAAAACTTTTAAGGCGGGATAAAAACTTATTAGTAAGACACAGAGACATGCAGCCCCGAGCTTTTCAGAGAAAAAACAAAACTTTTTAGGTATCTCAGTATCCTATAGTGATTGAAAAACGAAATGAGAGAGACTGCATACCTTGATTTCACACGAAAACCGCTGAAGAGTCTAATAAACTGTCGTTTAGACCACCGAAGCCAAGCAAGGCGAGTACTTTCCGCAACCACTGGGATGTCAGACCAGTGAAGAAACAAAGATAAACATGTAAATAACTGAGCTTATCCGACGGCAGTTACCAGGATCCAAAACCAACTAGTAAAGTGCCAGTAGAGGGGTAATTAAAAGAAAAAACATGGTTCCTTTTCCTGGATCGACTATGGCAAAGGAGCAGAATCTGAAAAACATGTGGGGATAAACTGGCAAGATAGTTGTGATAGAGCGGTCTGGAGCAACAGCAAAAACTGAGCAAGTGGAAAAACAGACCTCCTTTCAGAGGCCCTAGGGGAGAATGGTGAAAAAAACTAGTATTGCTCTCAAGTGAGGAATTTTATACACACACCCACCCTTGGACGATGATTCCCCGGTGTGAAAAGTTAGACACGTACCCCAAAAAACCCCACACAGTTCGAAAGCACTAGCTTTGGGATTTAGCCGTGTAAAGGAGGTTCAATGGCTAGCTTTGTTGTGGACACCTTCTGAAATATACTATACCAGATATCTCAGTAGTGGTCTGGGTTTAGACGCGTTTCCGGGAAAACCAATGCGCAACTTCATTTGGACACCTTTCGTTCATGCTATTCCCATCTGTCTCAGTGAGAGTGAGCCTGTGACGCCTCTACACCTACGGTAGTCTTTCAACCGCTTATAGCGAGGTGCGGCACTACCAATCCTTTTCTTTTCACCAATACTTATGATTGTAGACTACGCCTAACATTCCATACTTAGTTTTATTTTCGTTACCAAGTATTATTAATGTTCCTTTATACAAGTGAAAGCCCATAACATTCACATAAATAGCATTATACAAGAGAAATGCACAACAGTATAAAGGGAGGGGCAACTCCCTGCGATATGAGTCTGCCCGGCTCAATATATTATACAATCTTCACTTTTACAAAGCTTTACAAGTTAAATCTTGGGAAACCCCAAATTTACACTTAGCCAATTTTCAACTTCAGCAAACTCAGTTGCCCAGCTCATCGGCACCTCTGCACGGTCGCCACCCAACTCACCAACCCTTCGTTCACCTCATCACATGATCGTGTTGTTTGCCCAACTTGGGCGCGCCTTCAAGTCGCCACACACGGGCACCTCTGCACGAGTCGCACCTCTATTCACAATCTCAACACTTCACCAAAAGCTACATCGTGCACACTTGCACGACGGGCGGGCGCTCACCCGAGTCACCCAAGAACCCGTGCCAAGTCGTCGCACAAACTGGGCGCCCACCAACGTTTCACCGTCGGGCACTCCGTCGCATAACCCGGGCGCCACACACCCGTGCACGCCCTCACCCAACCGTCGAGCACTCCTGCCCGCGCCCTCGCCCAACTCTACGCCGTCATCGTGTGGCCCTGCCAAAGAACGGGCGCATCTCTAAGTCCTGCGCCTCTATGCCTTGCTGCACCCACGCACTAGACTGCGCCTTCCTTATGAGCGAGTTTGTTTGATCGTTGAGCGATGATGGAATGAGCTCCAATGCTCTCCCAATATATATGGGGCGTAGGGTGAGGTCGCAGCTACCCAGCCGACCTGCCCATGCCTTCACACGCCATCGCAATACTTCAAAACTCAAATCGGCTTCCTTCCAAATGCTCCCTAGCCTCCGTTGGCTTCATAAGTTTGTTGGTCGGCCTCCATAACTCCAAAATCATGCTCCACACATATATATCAACTCGCCCTTCTCTTCCTTATGCACTTTATCTCCATCGCACATGAAGCCATGAGCTTGCACCCGTTCAACCTGCTGCTCGTTCAACCTTCTAACCACGTGCCCTCTCCATCCGGTCGCGGTCATTCATCAGCGGAATCGCAGGTCCTTACATCCTCCTCCACCTGAAATCGTTGTCATCCTCAATAACATACCATCTTGGTAGCCATCCACCAAGATCCAGATGTCTGTCTCATCCATGATGTCAACTCCTCCACATACTACAGCCATCTCTGCAACATATGTAGAACCACTGTCTCCATCATGTCTCATCCCAGCAACCACATGTCACCAAGATATCCATACCAAGGCATACACTCCATCGGTATGTCATACATCGGAAATCATCCTAATCCATGATCATCGACCATCCTGTCGCAATCTCCATATGCTGCTCCTCATCGTGGAAGGCTGGCCCTTCCATCTCAAGCTACATGCTTCCTACAACACTTCGTGTCAACCTCATCATGTGTTGTCCCCATGTGAACTGTTGCCATGATACTCCAACATAATGCTAACAAATCTCTGCACATGCCGTCCCCCATGTCTGAACTAGTTGGGTAGCTAATCCAACTATCACACTCAAACCATGAGAATGCACATCCTCATGCCACCATCAGTCATTTCTCAGAACATCCTGTCACATCCTCAACTCGATCAAGAATCCATCTCCATATAAGTAAGCCATGCTCAGGTCCATGAAGTAGCCCTCATCTCATCTGCAACATGTTGCCCATGATGTTTTCTATCCAACATCATCATCCATCTGTAAAACATCCATCTCCTCAAAGTGAAGAGATCATCTCATCAAACAGACTCTCGATGTGCCACATCCAGGTCCATGAAGCAACCTCCATCATATCTGCAATGTGTCATCCCTCAACTCTGCCATAGAAACAAGTATACACATGTCTCATCTATCCATGTGCAGTCCATGATCATAGATCAATCAGCTCCCATGTGTCAAAAGTGGTTAAGTCTTGGCTCAACCTATGCCCAAGTGTTGTCACCAAGGCATCATCATCATCATAACTTTATCAGTCCAAAGTGTCTCATATCGATCCTCCACATCAAGTCACTCTTTCAAGCCATTCCCATGCATGTACTTGAAATTATGCACCACATCCTGCATCAAAGTCTCTGACCTCATCTCCTCAATGCATCAGACCCTCCAAGTGGACCATATATGAAGTCCCTAAAAGTCACAACCTCATGTCATCATGAGCTCCATAAGTCATCTCCAACCAACATCTCAGCAAGCATACATGTCTCGGCCCAAAGGTCTCTGCGCAATGCCTCAACTCTCCATGTAGTAGGAATTCTCCATAGTCTGCTCACAACTCCATCCAAGTCCATGGCCTTGTTGTACAAGAGTGTACAACATCTCCATCAGCTCATAAGTACAACATCTCCATGTCACATCAGCAAATCCACCTGCACAACATCCCTGCCTCGGCACTCCTCATTGGATGTCCATAAGTGACACCTCTATAAGTGCTCCTGGACAATGTCCCTGCATAAGACTGCCATGCTCCATGTCTCCAACCTGATGTCCATGACTAAGTTGTCCATGTAGTCCAACCAAGTAGACCCATCACAACAATCGGTCATCCTCATCCAAGTCTGCAATCTTCGGTCTAGTGAACTCGGTCACCCAACCATATCATCATCATCACGAGTCCCTTCCATCATAGCTCCCCCACTGAAGGTTCCACCAAGACTATCTCTTGGTCTCGGCCATGAGAAGTCCACACAAGTATCATCATACCCCAAGTGTGTGCCCTCCTCAATCTGTCCATGAGTCATGCCGGGCACTTAGCCAATTCTCCATGTGGCTAAAGCATGACCCAATCCTCCGCAATGATCATCATGTTCCTCCCTTGTCACGGGCCTTTGCACCTTCTGCCATAAGGTCACAAACAACCCCAACAAGTCCTGCAACAATCAACAATCCTTACTTCTCCATACAAGGTCTCATTGTAGACATCCATGGTAAGATCCTCCCTAGCATCGGCAAACTGACTTTGCCCTTCCCTGCATGCATCCATCTACCAAATGCTCAAGTGAAACACAAGCATCAACAATACTTACATCATCATCATGAGGCTCCTCCATCTGAGTATCCTCATCCATCCATGTCTGCGAATTGCACAATCCTGGTCCAACTTGATCAATCTCAAGTTCATCGTCCATCATTGTCACATCTGCAACATCTTCAATCATCACGGCTTCCTCTTCCTTGTCAGCACAATCTGCAACTTCATCTTGCTCCATTGTCCAACCAAGTTGAAGAAGTTCATCTTCAACATTTTTTTCCAAGACTTCAAGCTTCTCTTGAATCCGGGGATTCTCTTCTTTCATCCGCTTCAACCTATATAAGGTAAGCAAGAGCTTCCCTTCGCATTCTTCCAAACCTGCCATGTCTTGTCATTCAGCTTGGCCCAAGCATTAAGCTTCACCTCTGCTAAACCTGTTTCACCATTCACCTGAATCACCCTGATATTCCACCTGTCACCTGCAAAAATTGAGCTCCTTGCCAAGTCTTTGGTCTTCGTAGAATCAACTCCTTGATTCAGTTCACCAGCTCTGATACCAACTGTCACGCCCCTACACCTGCGGTAGTCTTTCAACTGCTTATAGCGAGGTGCAACACTACCAATCGTTTTCTTTTCACAAATACTTACGATTGTAGACTACGCCTAACATTCCATACTCAGTTTTATTTTCGTTACCAAGTATTATTAATGTTCGTTTATACAAGTGAAAGCACATAACATTCACATAAACAGCATTATACAAGAGAAATGCACAACAGTATAAAGGGAGGGGCAACTCCCTACAATATGAGTCTGTCTAAATCAATATATTATACAAGCTTTACAAGTTAAATCTTGGGAAACCCCAAATTTACACTTAGCCAATTTTCAACTTCGGCAAACTCGGTTGCCCAACTCGTCGGCACCTTCGCACGGTCGCTGCACGACTCACCAACCCTTCGTTCACCTCGTCGCACGATCGTGTTGTTTGCCCAACTTGGGCGCGCCTCCAAGTCACCACACACGGGCACCTCTGCACGAGTCGCACCTCCATTCACAATCTCAACACTTCACCAAAAGTTACACCGTGCACACTTGCATGACGGGCGGGCGCTCACCGAGTCACCCAAGAACCTGTGCCAAGTCGTCGCACAAACCGGGCGCCCACCAACGTTTCACCGTCGGGCGCTCCGTCGCATAACCCGGGCGCCACACACCCGTGCACACCCTCACCCAACCGTCGGGCGCTCCTACCCGTGCCCTCGCCCAACTCTACACTGTCACCGTGCGGCCCTGCCCAAGAATGGGCACATCTCTAAGTCCTGCGCCTCTACGCCTTGCTGCACCCACGCACTAGACTGCGCCTTCCTTATGAGTGAGTTTGTTTGATCGTTGAGCGATGATGGAATGAGCTCCAACGCTCTCCCAATATATATGGGGCGTAGGGCGAGGTCGCAGCTACCCAGCTGACCTGCCCACGCCTTCACACGCCATCGCAATACTTCAAAACTCAAGTCGGCTTCCTTCCAAATGCTCCCCAACCTCGTCGGCTTCATACGTTTGTTGGTCAGCCTCCATAACTCCTAAATCATGCTCCACGCATATATATCAGCTCGCCCTTCTCTTCCTTGTGCACATTATCTCCATCACACATGAAGTCGTGAGCTCGCACCCGTTCAACCTGCTGCTCGTTCGACCTTCTAACCGCGCGCCCTCTCCATCCGGTCGCGGTCGTTCATCGACGAAATCGTAGGTCCTTACAAAGCCAGTCCTTGTCTCGGCTCTCGTCTCATTGGCTGAAAACTTAAAAAAAATTGATGTGAATTTTATTTATACTATCTACATGATTTAGACATAATTATTTTGAAATGGAGCATTGTAAGTGCTTTTGATGGGGTTATTAAAATTTATAATTATTTTAGAAATAAATTAATAAGATAAAATATTATTACTTATATATATATATATATATATATATATATATATATATATATATATATATAATTTTGTGAATTTTTTTAATTAATATAATTTATAAAAAAATGAAATATATAAAATAGAAAAATAACTCTTAATAAATATAAAAGTTATTTTTAGTTATATATATATATGAAATGGTAAATTAGAAAAATATGTATTTTCACTTTTTTGTGTAATAAAAAATATAAATAAATAATTATATATATATATATATATAATAAAAAAAATTATAATTATAAAATCACTTTCTTTATTAATAATAAATATATTTTATATTTTATAACACTCTTCTTTAAACACTGTAAAACAACTTTATTTTATAATTTTTAAATATATATTTTTCACCGTTAATTTAAATATATATAAATAACTCCCAAATATTATTATGACTATACTTTTACCATAAAAAATAGTTAAAATAAACGATATAAATTGCCAAAAAAAAAGTACATTCATCCATGATGATTCATAGTGGGGAATATATAAACTAATGCAAAGGACATTATCATATTATTGAATATATTCTAAATCATGATGAAGAATTGGAATATATAATATTTAAATTACTATATAAAAATTAAAATTGAGTTAAATTTATACTCTATTATTTTATTAAAAAAATAATATTTTTTAATAAATTAAGTTATATAATTAAAATTATTTTTTTAAATAAAATATCATTTATGTTATAAAATTGGTAATTTTTTATTATAAAGAATACATTAAAGGTAAATTAAATAATTTTTTTTAATTATTTAAAAAAATTAATAGATAGACCAAATGGTTCCAATTAGATTTTAAATGTAAAAAGAGAAAGAAATAAAATATATTGATTTTAGTAATAAAATGTAATATTATTTAGTTTATAAAATTAAGAAATGTTATGAATGAAAATTAAGATGGTGCAGATATAACTTTTACCTGAAGTAAATTAGGAAAATACAAATTATAAATGGAATGACTGGAATACAATCTAGTTTCAAAATAAATCTCATAATATTACCAGCAAAATGTAATTTCGAGTTAAAAGTTTTGCAGCTACAAGTTAAAGTACACAATTTTATTTACTTAGTTTGATTCCTGTGGGCATTATAATCTTAAATGTTTTCTTGTTATTGGAAAAGGAAACATAGTATAACTTTAAACAATATTTCAAGAATATGCTTATATAGTATTCTTAGGGTTTATTATATATATCTTATCAATGGTTTATTATTTATTACAATATTTATTATATTAGGTATATATTTTATTAATATTTTATTATTTTATTATAATATATATTATATTATGATATATATTTTATTATTTATTATATTATTATAATTAATAATTAAATTTAATATAAATAATAATTATGATTTAACAAAGGTTAAATTTATAGAAATGTAATTTTATTTTCATTTATTGCAGCTGGAAACATTGAAGCTAAAATATCTCTTAAAAATAAGGTAAAATTAACAATATTAAAAGCAACTTATTGATTGGTTAATGACAAGTGATGCTGATTGAGAAATGTAAATACCTACAAGAAATCTAAAAATTATTTGACAAACAGTCAAAGCCTACTTTTCTTTGACAAGATAGAGGGTGATTAAGATATTGCTAGATTTTGGTGTCCGTCAATCTCACACAGTTTTTCGTTGGATCACCAAACAATATAACTACTTTAACAAGGTGACGGTGACGGTGACAATGACAATTACAACAAATTTTGCAATCCTCTGAATAATTGTGCAAGGAATCTATATTGCTGTTGCCATCAAATTAATAGAAATTCACTGCTTTCATCTTTTCTTTTTGTTGAATTGACGAGACACCTTACCCTTCTCTTTCTGGAGACACAGAATCATGACAATGTTTCGTTTGTTGCTCTATCGTTGCACCGGCTTCACTTACAATTAATGGCCACGAAAGGCTGTATGGCTATTGCCACGCAACTGAAATCATATTGTTTGATTCATCAAGCAGTCGCTTTCACGTACATATTTTGATTCATTTGTTTTCGGCATTCATGGTTTCACATAATCATAAGAGTCGTACAATTAACCTATATTAAATTATTTCACTTAAAATAAGTTACAGTTGTATGTGCATTTTAGAAGGAACGCACTGCACATGCTAAAACTGCGTGGCATTTTTTTTCCTTGCGGGGTTAAGTTTATTTGTAATAGTTATTTGTTTGAGGTTCTTTTCTTATTTTATATAAAAAATACTTTTATATGTTTGATGAAATAGTAGATTTAATAAAATCCCTATTTTGTAATTTTTAATTTGGTATGAGAGTTGAAAAAGCCTTGCAAGAGAGAGTAGAAGACTCACTTCTTCTTGAAGAGAAGTGTTTTTCACTTTGAAGTTATTTTTGAAACTAGGACGTGAAAGCATAAAAGGTCACATATACGAGTAAGAGCCCATGTAAAAGTGAAAGGGCCACAAACTTGCAATTTATGATAAAGAAAGAATCCTCATTAGATTATTGGGAAAATATAGCATGGGAAAAACATGCTTAAAGATTTGTGAAATAGAGCATAAGCTATTTTTGTCATGCTAAACTTTATGTTAATAGTGATCTAATTAGTGGTTGTCTTTTTGTATTCAGTTTGTTTTCTTTTTTTGATTAACAAGTGGATAAATATAATTATAAAAATAAGAGATAAGAGATAAGGAAGTGTTTTTTATTAAATTTATAAGATGGAAATCCATTGATGGATTCGTACTTAAAAGAATCAATCAAGCTAGACAGGAAAAACTTTACAATTAGAAGTTTAAGATGTAGATTTTGATGGAAGGTATAATATTTTTATAATTATGTCTAGAGACAAATCTAAATTAGTAGCCCTAAATATAACACCCCCATAATGACCTTTATGTTGTATTTGTATGTATCCTTGTTACGATGGTAAGACAGATTGCGTTCGATCTAGGTGTCCAGGTGTATATACTTTTTTGGAGCTTACATGCCTATGTTTATATGCTTTGGGGATAGAAAAAGTATGTGACTAAGGTCAATGAGAATATTGATGTAATATATAAATCTAACCCATGTTAATAAAATATGCCACTACTAGAAACTGAGTCAAGTAAGAGAGATGGGGGGCTAGAACTCTATAAAAGGGAAAGATGAGTGTGTAGAACCATGACATGGTACCTATGCCACTAAAATAATATTATACTCCAAAAGTAACTTTATGAACATATATCAAAGTTGTGAAAACATAACATAAGTCTAAGTCCAAAAGTAAGAGGGAAATGGTCTATGTGATTTGCCAACTAGTGGGCATGAATGCCTCATGTTGTACATAGAAAAATTACCACATGCCTTGCGTTTCCCATCATTCTTGTTATCATTCCATGTGAATTTGACCATGATTTCTTATTGATACCTTCTTGGTTCACCCTTAGTTCATTTTTGGTTCATCACTAGTCCATCCTTACTCATCTTGGGTAAGGATGGAGCTTATAAGGGAAATTATTTGTGTAGAATTGGCCAATGTGATGCCTAAGGGTGCTCAAAAGACTCCTGAGGGTAGTTGGAACTCCTAAAGCTATCATACTTTGAGACTCCTAGCCGGCTTATGCTTGAAGCCCAAGTAGAGTAGTGGCATAGCTTGATGTGCTACCAAGGCAAGGAATGTTGAAAATAGAAATAAGAAATGTTAAAAATAGAATCCAGAAATTCCAATTTAATTTGTCCTTTAATTAAAATTTGAATTAAATTGTAATTATTTTCTCATAGCAACTTGTAAATAGTTAATTAAGTTTAATTAACTTAATTAACTTAGGAGTTTCGAGTTGGAAGTCTTTCTGAAGTCATGTATATGCTCTCCCTATATTATAGGGGTCCATGAGGAGTTAAGTATGAGTTGCAATTAGTCAACTCAGTTTATTGAGTTAAGTCCAGTTAAATTAGTTCCAAACTATTTGAGGAACTAATAGTGAGTTAATAGTCAGTTGATACATTAGTGCACTCAACTAGTGCTTCTCCAAGTAATTGAATATTCCCTCATCAGAAACTCATGCATGTCGATTCTGAGAAAGACTCGTTTGAGACTAGAGTGCAGGGATAGTGTACTATTTGTTTTAGATTTTTTTGAGTTGCACTAATAGTGCATGCATTCAAGAACTGAGGAATTCCTCTTTAAATATGGGCTAATTCTCTCAGGAATTGTGAAAAGAATTAGAAGTTTGGAGGCTTGGAAATTTGGCTGAGTATTGGCCAAAGGAAGTCATCAAGAGGAGGATAGGAAATACTTGTGCAGGTTAAGCTCAAGGTTGAGGAGAGCATATTGTATTCATCTGAATTCTTTGACCAAGGGCACAAGGAAATAGGGACTTGGAGAGCAGCATAATTGGCTAAGTGTTGGCCAAGGGTTTGCTTCTAAGTTGGAGATTGATTTTACTGAGTGCTGGGATTGTTCTTGTGAGAATAAGCATTGTAATCTCATATTCATTTTCCGATATATGCAATACAGATAGTGGTGTTTTGAGTTGTGGCTTTCATCGGATATTTATCGTGTTATGTGCCATTGATTATCTTCTTCTTGTTGATAATTGTTTTTCTCGATCTTTATGTGCTTCCGTTGTAAAGTGTAGAAGTATATTATTGTTTCTTGCTTTAGAAAATTTCATTAACTTGTGATAGGAACAATATACTAGAGGAGATTTCGAATTTTTGAGTTTTGGGTGCGAGTTTGCAGAGAAGATATGAAATTTTCAGAAACAAATAATTGATTTGGATTCTTTACAAAAAATAACTAAATAAAAAAAAAAAAAAAAAAAAAAACATCGATTGAATTGAAGTTCAAATGAGGGATATATCGATGATTTAAAATGAGCTCTTTTTCTAGAAAATTTCGTGACAGCAGGACAAATGAAACAGATTGGTGTGCTAGCCAAGAACCTATATGCTCTTGAGGTTCAATATGCATGCAAAGTCTTGAGGAGCAAGGTAAAGGTTACAGACTTGGTGGTTGAGAGGGAGAGTAAATTACCTCTCAACATGCAGCCCTAGAAGAAGCCTCGAAAGCAGCTTTAGGAAGTTGTGGAGTAGCCACAATTACAGAAGCTCAGAGGAGACCAAGTGGAGAGATCCACTCAAGTAGAGAAGCAACAGTCTCAGAAGAAGTCTCAGATAATTGTGGAGCAGGCACAATTGGAGAAGCCGAGAGGAGACTGAGTGGAGGCATCCAGTCATGTAGAGACCTCTAGTAAGGGGAAATTTCAAGCCAGGAGGTTAGGGGGATCACATGCAACCATACCTCGAGGTGTGAGGTGGGGTGATTTGAAGTGATAGTCCCAAGAGGGTTGAACTTGGGAAGGTTCCATTGAGTGGTTTTATCTCATGGATCGTACCTTGCTACGGGAGCCCAAAATACATAGTAGCGGGAGGAATCAGTGAGATTGATGCAGTCAAAGATCAAAGTGACAGAGACTAGCGTAGTAAGATACTAAAGAGCATAAATGATCAAATATTGATCTAGGGCTTTAATGATAGCTCAAAATTCAAAGTGTTCAAAATAGTTTCGAACTTGAACGACCGGATAGATCTCATCTTCTTGATTTCGGCGCCATGAACATTTCACAAAACTGAAACCGTATGGAAAAGTTATCGCTAGTTGAAAAAGTCGAGTAAACTACGATTTCCAAGGATTAAATGAATGTGGAAAATATTAGAAAAATAATATTCCAAGGAATATTCCCCAAAATATTCTTGTTGGTTGACCAATCAGGTGCTAACATGTGGCAAGCCCGGAGGCCGCCACATGGCCCTTGATTGGCATAGTAAAATTTGTTATATGCCTCGGGTGATCGAACCCATGACCTCCGGCAAGCTAGCCCCCCGCGCTACCACCTTCGCTACATTGGTTCTTAACAACCTATGGATAAATGTTTTATTTAATGTTTCAATCGTTACAGGGGGAGTAGGCTCACATGTCCACCGATTGCAATTAACCACACGCGGTTTGCATGATTGACTGCCAACAAATCGCTAGCCTAATGGTCATATCCCCTAACCGCCGGAGCATACCCATGACATGCGTGCCAAACCCCAGCAGTTATGGTCAGATCGACAATCAAGCTTGATGGAGCACCAAAAAAGGTGGAATTTTCCAAAATTAGTCATAGTTAACTGCAGTTAGCCAAATTTAGTGGAGGATCTCTAGGGCAAACTGATTAAATGCACTCCAGAAGTGATTTTCGACCTAAGAGAGTGAACCAAGAAGCTACCTAGGCTAATTGAGGCCTTCTAAAGCCAATGTAACAGTCCAAAGAAGCCGAAGAAGCCATCTTCAAGGAGATTTTCATTCAGGGAGATTTTGGAGCTCAGGGCCACCACGGGTTGGAGGTAGTTGCAAGAGCTACTAGTATCCATTCTTAGCAAACCAATAGTCATTCCTGACTATAATGAGCCCTCTGAATCCATTGCAAGGGTTTATAGAAGCATCTAAATACTTCTAAAGGACGATATGCTACAAGGAAGTTTGAGACAACCTAGTGCCAACCGTGGAGGAAGGCCTAGATCGAGGATACAATGCTCATTTTGAGCAAATGAACAATCTATTGTTGATGTCTGATATATGTTGGAGATAGTAGAAGAGGTTTCAGAGATAGTTGAAGAGTTCTGAAGGAGTTTCTGCGATCAAGAAGATTAGGGAAGCTCAGTGCACCGATTGAAGGAATCAAGTCTAAGGGACCTTAGATCTATTTTCAGAATGATGACAACCATGATAGGGATATAGATGGTTTTGTAAGCCCATTTGTTGAGTCAATAACCATTGGAGTTGAGTGTGGAACTTGTAAAAGAATTGAAGCCATAATCCCAAAGAGCCAAGTCAAATTGACAGAAACTCAAGGAGACGTAGCACATGATATTTGGGTGAACTCCTAGATTAAATTTGTTGTTATGTGTTGATGTTTATTTGATACATTATATGGATATTATGTGTGTCTAATATCAGCAGAGAGAAATCAACTTAAAGCACTTAAATAATTAAAATCAAAAAAATACATACACCCTTTTCAAGTACTTAATTCTGCAATTGTCAACATAAGCTAAATCAAATAATTGTTAAGCTTTGGAGTGAGAGGTTCTTGTAAGAATAACAAGATGTTAAACCCTCATTTCAGATTAGGTGGTATCAGAGAAGGATGCTTGATTGACAATCTATTTTCTTGTTCGACTTGATAGGTGTTTAAACAGTACAAAGGATTCTACTATTTGATTGTTTGTAAACTGACTATTGTTTGAGTTCGCAAAGGTGAAGGGAAAGCTACTGATAAGCTAAGTCCAGGAGAGGACAAGAAGGAAGAAGGGTTGAAGGAATTTTCCTTACCCAAAGGACCTCAAAACAATCCTTGAAGCATAAGAGGGTTTGTTTGCAAAAGGCTGCTTGAATAAGAATTTGATTCTACTGCCATTTTGTTCATAAATTTGTCATTAGTTCTTTGAAAGATTTGTGAATTTTGTTGAAGTGATTTTGTTCATTTTGATGATGACAACTTCTACAAGTGAGTTTTCCAAATCCTCCTCTTTCACAAGATTATTTGATGAAGACTTGAAGCAAGATTTGTTCATCATGATGGATATGGTGAGAGAAATGGGCACTGAAATTCGAGAGCGGTTGAATTCCATGAAGGAAGAGAAGCAGTTGCTTTCTAACAAATTGCAAGAAATGGAGAGACAACTTCATATTGAAAATATGGATCTCAAAAGGATGCATGAGTTGGAGACACAACTCCTTATTGCCAAAGAAGCCTTATTCTAGTATCAGCTTGAAGAAGAGGTAAATAATTCTAGTTTGTCTTCAATTTCCTCTAAGAATGTTTATGTTGGTTCTTTTGAAAAACATACAAGAGGCATAGGGTCCAAGTTAATGTCCAAAATGGGCTATGAAGGAAAAGGATTGGGAAAACATGCACAGGGTATTTTTGAGTCAATAATGGTTGAGAAAAGGCCTAAGTATTTGGGTCTTGGCTATGGACAATCTTATGGAGAAAGTTCCAAAGAAATCATGAAGGCAATTCAAACAATTCCTAGAAGGAGTTTCATTTCAAGTTCCCTACCTCAAGCTTGTAAAGATTGTTTTCTTGGGGAATGCAATAGTTTGAAACATCATTTACAGGAAGAAGGTGTACATAAGCTTACACTTGAACCAAAGATTTGTGAAAGCTCTAAAAGCATTGAAGAGATCGATGGTGTTCCAAAGGGAGCTAATTCTTCATTTGATTCACCTCCTCGTGAAGGTAATGAAGGTGAAAGAGAAAGGTATAAATCTGATTTCAATCACACTTCTTTTGATTATGTTAAGCATTGTAAATTTCCACATAAGCATTGGAAAATAATTGCATGTTCCTTTTGTGGTTTGGTTAACCATAGTGTTTCTAGATGTTGGAAGAGAATGGCCACATACAAGAAAATTTTGAGGGAAAGAAGGCAAGAAGTGAAAGGTCCATTGGACAAGGAAAATTATGCTATCAAGAAGATGAACATGTGTTGTACTTATTTCCATAAGCAAGGACATATTGTTCAAAGGTGTTGGACTTTGAATCCAACAATGCTTCCATGAAATTTGAAGAAAGTGGAGAAAGAGTATGGTAAGAATGGAAAGGAAGTTTCCAAAATCGATGTGTTTTAGGATGATCCACATGTTGATGTCAATGTGTAGTTAAAGGAAGCACCTTTGATGTGGATTGGTAAGAAATGGCTAAAATTCTTATCTAATTAAAATTACATGTCTTTTGATGTTAAAAGAAATCTGTCACGTCTATTTGCATTTCTTTGCTAATGGAATGCAAGTTGCAGGATGGAAAAGTTGAGTATGTAGACTCACTTTATTGTAGCAACATTATATTCATTTCAGCTTTGAAAGTACATGTACATGTGATCAAGGATCTTGTACTTATGATTGTGCTTAAGAGAAAATTGAAGAATCGAATACATGCATAAGAATGGAATGTATGAACACAGGGATGTTAATGATTTCCTTGTATTTGAGCATGTATGTAATTGGCTTGATGGGAAGCTATTGACCATCATATTGTTTTGTTTAAACATGCATGTAATGTCATGTTGACTTGGAAGAGTTGATTTGGTCTCCAAGATTGTAAAAGGGAAATAATGATGAAGTGTTTCATCTTTGTAAAAGAATCGTTAAAATTCTTTTTGCGCATGCTTGACTTAAAGGGTCGATTGTTGAAAAGGCATGATTTTTGTCAGCTTGGGATTTAGTCGATCATTTGTACACAAGATGTAAGGACATGTTGATGATTCACATGATGTGAATTTTGTTTCTTTTGAAGGAGAAAGAATTTATGTCACAAGTTGTTTAGTTGTATTTTGACATCGTTTGCTGAAGAAGATTTGTAACGGCAAAGGTCGCCAAGGAAGTGGCTTGGAAGCGATGTTCAGCTACCTTCTGTAAATTCTAAATGAGTGTAAGGAAGAAAATTCTTAACAGAAGGACAAGCACATCCAGGAAGGGAAGTGTGAACAACCTTTGAGATTTGGTTCAAAGGCACCCGCCATGCAGGAAAGTGTATGAAGCTTGAAAGAAGAGGGAATTGTACTCTCATCTACTGTTCAAATCAATGTATCAGTCTTTTGGGGTCCAAAAGATTCCTAATGGGGAGGAGTGATCAGATATTGATCCAGGACTTTAATGATAGCTTAAAATTCAAATTGTTCGAAAGAATGTTGAACCTGAATGACTGTATAGATCTTGTCTTCCTGATTCCGGCACCGTGAACGGTTCACAAAACTGACATCGTATGAAGAATTTATCACCAGTTGAAAAAGTCCAGTAAACTGTAATTTCTAAGGATTAAATGACTTTCAAGAGGATTAGAAAAAGAATATGAATATTCCCTAAAATATTCTTATTTGGTTGACCAATCAGTGCGGACACGTGACAAGCCTAGAGGCCACCACGTGGCCCTGGATTGGCATAGTAAAATTTGTTATAGGTCTGGGGGATCAAACCCGTGACCTCCGGCAAGCTAGCCCTACGCGCTAGCACCTCCGCTATATTGGTCATTAACAACCTATGGATAAATGTTTTATTTAAAGTTTCAATGGTTATGGTTTTGGGAGCAGGACCACCAACCGTCCCAAAAAACGGTCACATGTACGTCGATTGCAATTAACCACACGCGGTTTGCGTGACTGACTGCCAACAAACCGCCAGCCTAATGGTCATATCCCCTAACTGCAGGAGCATACCCATCACATGCATGCCAAACCCCAGCAGTTACAGTCAGCCCGGTGGTCAAGCTTGGCGAAGCACCAAAAAAGGTAGAATTTGCCAAAATTTGTCACAGTTAGCTGTAGTTAGCCAAATTTAGTGGAGGATCTCTAGGGCAAACTAATTAAATGCACTCTAGAAGTGATTTTTGACCTAAGAGAGTGAACCAAGAGGCTACCTAGGATAATTGAGGCCTTTTGAAGCCAATGGAATAGTCCAGAGAAGCTGAATAGCCATCTTCAAGGAGATTTTCATCTAGGGAGATTTTGGAGCTCAGGGCCACCAGGGGTTGGAGGCAGTTGCAGGAGCTACCAGTATCCGTTCTCAGCAAACCAACAATCATTCCTAACTGTAATGAGCCTTCTGAATCCATTTTCAAGGGTTTATATAGGAATCTGAAGACTTCTAAAGGTCGAGATGCTACAGGGAAGTTTAAGCCAGCCTAGTGCCAACCGTGGAGGAAGGCTTAGATCGGGGATGAAATGCTCATTTTGAGAAAATGAACAGTCTATTGTTGATCTCTGATATGTGCTGGATACAATAAAAGAGGTTTCAGAGATAGTTGAATAATTTTGAAGGAGTTTGTGCCATCAAGAAGCCCAGTGCACCGATTGAAGGAATCAAGTCTCAGGGATCTTAAATCTGTGTGCATAATGATGATAGCCATGACAAGCATATAGATGGTTTTCTAAGCGCATTAGTTCAGTCAATAACTATTGGAGTTGAGTGTGGAACTTGTAAAAGAATTGAAGCCATAATCCCAAAGAGCCAAGTCAAATTGATAGAAGCTCAAGGAGATGTAGCCCACGATATTCGAGTGAACCCCTAGATTAAATTTGTTGTTATGTGTTGATTTTTATTTGCTACATTATATGGCTATTATGTGTGTCTAATATCAGTAGATACAAATCAACTTAAACAGTTAAAAGCAAACAAAGACATACACCTGTTTCAAGTACTTAATTCCGCAATTGTCAACATAAGCTAGATCAAATAATTATTAAGCTTTGGAGTGAGAGGTTATTGTAAGCATAACAAGATGTTAAACCCTCATTTCAGATCAATAGAGAGGGTTGACAAAAAGTGTATAAAGCCAGAGTCAATAGAAGCACAGAGTTTTCAGTTAACAGAGGCAATAGTAGTTAGAGACTTTGCTGAAAAAGGCATCATTCTGATACAGGTTGAATGTTTTTTTTTTTTGGATTTGTTGTAGCTACAAAACTCAAGAGAATTGTTGCATGCAGAACATTCCAAAGGTTCAAGATCGGGATCTAATTGAATTCATTTCTTGTTGAGAGGGAGTGTTGAAAATGGCAACAAGAAACGTTAAAAATAGAATATAGAAATTCCAATTTAATTTGTCCTTGAATTAGATTGTAATTCTTTTCTCATAGAAACTTATAAATAGTTAATTAAGTTTAATTAACTTAGCAATTTTTAGTTGGAAGTCTTTCTGAAGTCATGTATATGTTATCCCTATATTATAGGGGTCGAGGATGGTTTAAGTATGAGTTGTAATTAGTTAATTCAGTTTATTGAGTTAACTCCAGTTAAATTAGTTCCAAACTGTTTGAGGAACTAATAGTGAGTTAACAGTCAGTTGATGCATTAAGGCACTCAACTAGTGCTACTCCAGTTAACTGAATATTCCCTCATCAGAAATCCATCCATGTTGATTTTGAGAAAGACCCTGTTGGGACTAGAGTGCAGGGATAGTGTACTATTTGTTTTAGATTTTTTTGAGTTGTACTGATAAAGCATGCATTCAGGAACTAGGGAATTTCCCTTTAAATACATGTCAATTGTCTAAGGAATTGGAGGCTTGGAAATTTGGCTAAGTATTGGCCAAAGGAATTCATCAAGCGAAGGATAGGAAATACTTGTGCATGTTCAGCTCAAGGTTGAGTAGATCATATTGTATTCTTCTAAATTCTTTGACCAATGGCACAAGGAAATAGGGACTTGGAGAGCGGCAGAATTGGCTAAGTTTTGGCCAAGAGTTTTGTTGTGAGTTGGAGATTGATTTTGCTGAGTGTTGGGATTGTTCTTGTGAGAACAAGCATTGCAATCTCATCTTGATTTTCTGATATATGCATTACAGATAGTGTGGTTTTGATTTGTCGCTTTCCCCGAATATTTATTGTGTTATGTGCCATTGATCATCTTCCTCTTTTTATTATTGTTTTTCTTGATCTCTATGGGCTTCTGTTGTAAAGAGTAGAATTAGATTCTTGTCTCTTGCTTTAGCAAATTGCATTAGCTTGTGAATTTACAAGATTTTCTACAAAGAAAGGGATGGAATAACTTGGGTTGTGAAGGATGGTGGATGTAGGACTATAGTTAGGGAGGTTGTTGGAGTTGGTACCTAGCTTAGTACTTGTCTGATTTGTATGTATGATAGTAGTTGACTCTAGGTGATCTTTCAACCATGTGTAGTTATAGCCTTAGTTTAGTGGTGATCACATGCTAAGAAATTTGGAACAATGTGGAGTATGGCTAGGTGGAATGTATGAGGTCTACAACAAGTCGATGAATTAGATAAATATAGAATTTTTACTTTATATGTATAATGTGTTGTGTTATTATGAGATGAAAATGTTGCCCTATGAATTTAGATGTTTATAAATTATTATATTGGTTTTCTAGTGATAATCACTATCGAATATAATGTAATTACATTACACATGCATTAACAACATTATTGAGGTACCACAGGTACCTAGTTAGCTAAATTGGATCCGTAAATGCCACCTAAATGTTAAATAGAATTGGTATCTAAATATTAAAATGCTATATTGTAAAATTGATCCTATGAATGCATAATTAATATGTTAAACCAAGGGATAACACCTTTTCATATGTCGTTGAAAAATAGTAAAATCGACTGTGTAGTCAATTACTGTAAATTGTTCTCATGGTTAATGGGTGGTAGGCTCACTTATGAAATTTTTTGTTAGTTGATAGATTAGTGATACAACAATAGACTTACGTATTCAATTGACTAGTTGGTTACATTTATTGATTGTTGTAAAAGTTGACTTCTTAGATAGTGGGTACAACAAGTTAAGTTAAGTGGAAATATCCCTTAGCAGGGTGAATAGGTGTTGTTATAAAGAGGTGTTATATCCAAATGGTTCAAATTTTGGACCTATGTTGAGTCAAAGACTAGAAATTCGAAGCGAAACCTAAAGAAACCTAGAAGAATATGGTCGATTGAATTAAATGTCAAGTCAATTGAATCAAATTCTTAGTTTATTTCAATATTACAGTGGTTGAATAATTCAAATACCAAGTTGAATAATTTGTATATTCAAGTAACATATTTTAATAGTTGATTCAATTATACGGTCAATTAAATCAAATATTTTGTTGACATCTTTTGTGGTCAACTAACTTGACTATGTCATCAACCAGTGTATTTCATTGTTTGATCTAACCTAATGGTTGACCAAGTCAATTCTTTAGTCAATTCACTTTATCATTTGACCATCTCTTGTAGTTGACTAGTTAGTCAACTTAGTTAGTGTTAACCAATGGTCAATTGGTTAGTCAAATTTATTGACATTGGACTCATTATTTGGTCCAACTAACAGTTAGGTGGTCATTCAACACCAACCAGCATTCAACTACTTAGTCAACATCTACCAATTACAATCCATTGGTTAAGAAGCATCGACCAACGATTGAATAATTAGTCAACTCAATCGATGGTAAATTGCTTAGTCAACATCAATATATGATTGACTAATCCATCAACCTCACCAATGGTCAATTCAAATATTACATTGATCAAGTTAGCCCAATGGTTGACTCACTTAACCATTTAGTGGACACACACTAAAAATCAACTAGTTTATGCCTTGGTTAAACCAACTCATAGGTTGAGAAAATCAAGCATTTAGTCGTGTTGGCATGAGAAAATGTCTAATGCCAACCAGAAAGAAAATTCGATGATCACAAATTCCAATTAGATATGCTTTTGTTTGAAGTTATGATGTCCACAAAGATTACCAATAAATTACATAAATTAGTATAATTCACAATACAAAACAATATATAATCATGTAAGTGTAATATAAATAATAAATAAATAAATTTCTATAATAAGCCTAGACTATATTAGAATCGGGTGCATAAATTTTGATATTTCTCAGATTTAATAGGATGAAAATATTCTTCATGTTATACACAATCTCATAATAAAATTAAAAGAGTTTTAATCATATTTTTTAATTTCAAAACATGTTAACCACATTAATTTGAAAACATTTAAATACCAAGTGTCTACATTATTAACCAGTGTCAAACTTCCAAACTGTGATTAAAATTATCAAAACCACTCCGTTGTGCGTTGATAACAAATATACACTTTCCCTATGCCTAGACTCTTCGTTTTCGTTTCCTCTACCTACACATTCTCTCTGCATTGATGACAGATACACACTTTCCCTATGCTTCGACTCTTCGCGTCCTCTACCTACAGATTCCACTCCGTGATTCCTTTGTATTATTAGATGTTTCAATTTCGCTTTCATATTCAAATGAATAGTATCAGGTTCAATCGATTTTCACTGCATGCTAAGAGTGAAAAGAAGGGAACGCCTACACAGAAGGTTACAAAATGGAAATGCAGTTAAACTACCATCCCCAATTTTCCCAACCAATGCTCGCTCTTACAATGGAGGCGAGTGCCAAGTGTACTCCAGGCATCCCCATTGTCTACACTGGGGATCGATTGTAGGTATGTGTAAGGTCATTATGCATTTTCGAACATTTTATTCTTGTGTGTTCTACAAATCCCATAGCTTTTTAACGCCTCGCTATAACGGAATTTTTTTGTGCAAGCCTTGCAGGAAGGATACCAACACCAATGAAAAAATATATTAGCACGGGAGGCAACAAATTATCGGAATGGAGGTTGCTTGTTCTCTATCTGTTAGGTGCATCAGGTGTCATGTTCGTTGCCTGTGTTGTGATTGTTCTCGTATGGTCTTACATCAAGGAGTCAATTCGTTGGCACTGTTCTAAGGGTAGAGAAATAAACATATCATAGGCTGCTCATAATGAAGACGGGGTGAATGAGAGTATGGAGCATGTCTCAAACCTTTCTGATGAACAGGACATGAGAGTGAATGTGATGATAGTCGACAATGAGAAGTCTATTACTGATGAATTTGAATAGTGATGAATTTGAATATTAAGGTTTGAAGTTAAATAGATTTGTAAGTCAACATTTTATAGTTAAATGTTTAAATAAAACAAGAAATTATATTTAAACTTATTCTTTCAGTAAGAAATCATCATAAAACATTTAATTAAAACAAGAAATTATAATCAAATGTATTTTTTTAAATAAGGAAATCATAATAAAATGATTTTTTTGAAAAAACTTTACAATTGTGTTAAAAAAGAAATTATACAATTATATTAAAAGAAGGAAAAATTTATATGAAATGATTTATTATTTTTAATATATTAGATTTACTTAATATTTAAATTATTACCTATTTACTATATACTTTATTTTTAAACTTGGAGAAACATTTGGTTGCCTAAATGTTTAGGTAGACAAGTTTGTACTTAAATTATAACTCTTAGTTTTTACCATGAATATACTATCAACCTATAAGCATAGTATCAACTTATGAGCGAGTATAGTCACCCTTTGTGGAGAACGAGGAACTCATGAGTATGACTAAATACATTGATAATTTTAATTTTAATAACTTTTAATTTAACAATTTTAATTATTATTATTTAAATCGAAAACATTTTAAAATTTATATTAGTAGATGGTGTTTAAAGTGGATAATTTTCAATTGTAATATATATTCTTAAGTCATTAATTTTCTAGCTTCAATTTTGTGAAGTTGAAACTCATCCATTTAAGCTCATTAAGATAGAATTAATAGAAGTATATAATTGTGAATGGTTTTATTTATCTAATTTTATTTTAATATTTAATATTTTATTTTTTTAGTATTTTATATAAGTATTAATTATGTTTGTATAAGTGTGTTTATTTTTAGATTTAGAAAAAATATTCTTGTTTATTGAGCTAAGAAGCTTATTCTACACTTTAGTATGAGGGTGAGTTTTTGCTGAAAAAAAATACTTATGAAAATACATTGTGATGTGTAATTAAGTACATGTTCAGCTTGGAGTTGGTGTCCTTTAAAAAAATACTTTAAATGAAAAATATTGGGGGCTATAATAAAAGCATAAATAATTATACATATTTGGTTATTTTTAATAAAAACCATTATAAAACATTAATAATCTCATTGTCATTGTGCTTGGTTGGTTTATTGACATTTCACTTTTACTCTTCCAATAATAAATAAAACATTTAGATGTCTATATTAAATAATATAATTTTATATAGCTTTATAGGGATAAAGTAATTTTGTATAACTTTAAAGAGACACACTTTCTCTACACAAAAACTATGTATATATATAATGTGTGAGTTATGTTTAACTTAGTAAAATATTTCAATATTCAAAAGGAAAAAGTAATTAAAGGTAATAATTTAGTTGCTTCTTAATAAGTGAAAAATGTGTAACTCATTCAATTTTTAACAAAATATTAATAATAATAAATTATTCAAAAATACAATTTAAACAATGAAAAATTAAGCACCGTCTATATAGAGAGATATAAAACCACTATAGATCTATCTTAATCACATATTTATGAAGCACTAAAAAAGTTTAAATCTTTTGACATGAAAATAGTTTTTCAAGTTTTGCATTTTAAAAAAAGGTTTGCATATAGTGATATTTGATCAGTGTAAACCCTTGGTAGATCTATGGTTAAGATGAATCTAAACGTTTAATATTAATTTAATGGTTTAGTATATTGATATTAGAGTTTATAATATTGATTTAGGGCTTAATATTAAGGTCACGTTTAATCATTTTAGGTTTTAATAATAATAATAATAATAAATTTTTAATATTAATTTTTAATTTTTTAATATTAATGTGTTTGATATACACCTATTAGCATATTTAAATTACATTTATTATATGTGATTGTATAAATGATTAATATATATTTATTGGTATATTAACTATATTTATTAATGTGATTGTATTAGTTCATAACAGAAAAAACTCACATATATAAGGTCAATTCACATTAGCCCAAAAATGAAAAACAGTATCTACAGATTAATTAATGTTACCAATGACCACAAAACATTGAAATTAACTCCATAGGAGTGTGCACGGCATCGTTTTCAAATTCCATCCCTCCAACATCAACTGGTTTCTCATAAAATACGAGCCGAGTTTCAGAGAAATGACGAGATGATCCCTTGGCAGAAGTATGAGTTGGTTCCGATAGGAATAGAGATGATCCCTAACAAAAAGGTGATCTGGTTCGCACAAAAGTAGCAACTGATCCTTGAGGGAAAAAATATATCGTTTCTGTTAGCTTATATCTCCACAAAAATGCAACTTGACATTCTTCATGATCTCGTGACATTGGTTTTACGTGCTCATTGTAATTCTTTGTGATCCAGTTTCCCCTTTCATGAGAACTTGTGAATCGAGAGCTGTGGATATAGATTCAAAACTCTCAAGGCACATGCGTGATTCGGTTGCAACTCAATGATCGGGTTACTCTCAACGATCTGATCGTAACTTCTATCGATACGCCCCTCATAATACGATTCCCTCCCCTGACTCTCCTCACCGAACAGATATTTCACTCGACGATATCTCTGGCGGGAATTTTCATATTCCATAGCCCCTTTTCTTTGTAATCTTGTCATGGAAAACCCAGATGATGTTTTGATAGACTCAACCCCAATCACTATCACTATGATCGAAAAATTATTACCATTATTTTGATGCCAACAGTGACCAGCTTCTCCTGTCGCCATTTCTTTGGTTTCAGCAGCATTCCACATCAATTTTGTTTCTAAGAAATGCCGCATGATCCTCTTTCGTAATTCATTTAAAACAAGATGACATAAATTAATAACCTGCTTTAATGATATAACTTATACAAATGGATAATCTGCTTTAAAAATAATGCCCTACATTAAATATATAACTTGCTTCATAATTTAAATATATAACTTAACAAGGAGAGCTGCCAAGCAGCAAGTCCCTGCCAATGCAAAAAGTCACAAAAAGTCTTGCATGGAGAAGTTTGCACCTATGTATAGGTTCCTAGACGACAAAGCCCCTGCCCCAGAGGCGGGTCTCCAGAGCTCTCCATTACACTTGATGAGCCCTGTTAAAGCCAGAATATCACATCCTACATTTTGCATATATACGTGTTGCTCCTAGGATCTAATTAACTAGCTCTTGCTCCTAGGGAAGTCTCGTACAGCCTGGGTATGCAATATAGCCTAGATACGTTGAACAACCGGGCCTACTACACCTCTGACTATACGAGCTCGGATGGAGACGTTAGAATCGCATGGAGAAGTTTTCACATACTATGTTGCCATGGAGACGTCCTCTGGCCATGCATGATCCTAGGCCCTACCAGAAACAACCCACAGGCCAGCGCATATCTACGTCCTGTATACTTGTTCCTATACGATACTTGCATCGATACGTTTACACTTCGTTTTAGCATATCTACTAGTTAACATGAGATCTAACCATATATATCTACGTTATTTTGGCAAGTAGTGCCGGTCTATAAGTCCATAGAATCCACCCCGAAGAGGGTTGGGGAGGGTAAGCGCATGGGTCCATACTGGCATAGAAGGCATAGAAACGTTTGCACATAGGTTCCTAGACGATATAGCCATCATCATCTCTACGTCTCACATCGCATATATACTGGGCTCCTACTATGATACGATATAACCGGTCATACATATAGGTATTATGCCCTAGGACCCAGGCCCATCATAACTAGGCGGGTATGCAGCCCTTGCGCCATAACCGGGTCTACTACAAACAAGTACCACCCTTGGCATGCGCGACTCCATGCGAGAAAGGGTGATCTTGCTACTCCACGCTACGATGACAGGTGGCGAAGAAGATACCTCATAAAAGTACCACAACCCTCAAAGCACGTTTAAGAAATCACCTTCAACAAATGTCATATATGGCTTGACACTTAGTCAATATGCATTCAAATGCCCATGCAGGCTGGCAACAATGCTTAGTTTTATACTTTTGGTCACGTTTCAAGTCTTTTAGTTTTACATTCATATCTGAGTGGTTTAGTTTTACATTCATATCTGAGTGGTCTCATAGGAATTAGATAACGGGAATTGCAGGGCCGTGAGATGCGCTTCGTAAATATCCAGATATAGTGCTCTGCAACCTATGTTTTCTCCTTTGAATGTCTGGATGGAGCACTTCTTGAACTTCTTGAATTGCAAACAAAGAAGACGACCCAGAGGATATTGAAGCGAGCTATCAATATCTGCAATCGATATGGTGTGAAGGCAGAAACCCATGTCGTCATTGGCAAGGCCAAGGAGAGGATATGTGAAGCCGCAGCCAAATTGGGGGCACATTTTCTGGTTGTGGGTAGCCATGGACATGGCAGTTTTGTCAGGTATTTAATTACACTTGTCCTCAACGTCTGTGCTCTTCGGCCTAATTTTGATGATGAATTGCGCTCTTAATTAAGTCGGTGTCGGTGTTATTGACAATTTGCAGAGCAATCAAGGGAAGTGTGAGTGATCACTGTGCTTAGAACGCTACCTGCCCTGTCGTGGTGGTCAACAAAAAGGTCCTTGAAGGGTAGAGAGGAGCAATTCAATCTTGTGCCTCTGGCTTCCTTCCGTGGCTGAAGGAAGGATTCTGAGTCTTGACTGCAGATATAGATGAGCAGAGCAGCACCGCACAGCTAGAGCGAAGGTAGAGTAAGCAGCACAACCAGTTGAATCCATGTTGTTAGTTGGCAGTTGATTGAACCCGCATAGGTTGGCCCAGCAGCTAAGAAAGCAAAGGCATGGGTTCCAGTTCTAGGTCCAGAGACAGTTCGCCTATTACCTGCACTTACACCTCTGGGCCATCGAGCTACCAAGGGTCAATAGCTTGTAGGGGCCATTGCATATGAAACAGAAACTGTGTAACCCTATCTCTACTTCTTCATATGCTTTTCCATAATTCATAAATTCAACTTCTGCATATGCTTTTCCATAATTCATAAATTCAAATCATAAATATCTGTATATTTTTAAAAAAATATTTAGTGCTGAATTTATGACATTTAAATTTTAAAATCAAAAATAAAACCCAATTCATTCATTTTTAATATGGCCTTTCTAGTGAAGCCAAGGAATTGCGAGGACAACCCAAAGTAGCCAGAATCCGGGGAAAAAGTATTTACTATGCGGAGTCAAAAAATGAATTCGGTGGGGTAGGAGAGGAGGGAAGCCTGCCATTCTACTCAAGCAGGTAGGGCTCTACGGAGCTTTGGAATAAACACCAGCCAGCAGAATTCATATTGGCAGGGGCTACCGAAGGAATGAAATCCTCCTAGTCTCTTCAAGGATTTCTGTCAGGTATTTTGCATTCGCTCAGTCTTTTCAAGGTTTCTGTCAGGTATTTTGCATTCGCTCTGCAGTTCTCCATAATCAATTTGTATCCCTGTAGCATCCAAAATAATTTTAGGTTAATTACAAGTGCTATATTTCGTTTAACTTGAATTACATACATATCCATTGTCAGCATTCAGACTTCAAAGCTGGTTTCCCACTGAATTAGTATGAAAATGAATTTTAACAGCTTTCTCTATTTCATTGATGCTACTTACGATTTCTGTAGACGATTCCTGTCAAAGTCGCCTACAGGTCAAAGTCGCCTGCAAGAACCTAGTAGCTTCTTCCATCTCTAGATGATGAAGGCTGAACTGGGATTCCTATCAAAGTTTCCTGCGGGAACCGAGCAGCTTCTTCCATTGTGGCATAGCCGAGATAGTCTCAGAGATGGCTTACGAGAGGGAAGAGATCCTAAATAGACAACGATCCCAGCACCCCCGTATGGGCATCTTCATGCAAGGCCTCCTCTCGCCACGCCCATGAGCGCTCCTCTCGCCACACTCAACTTCATGCAAGCCACCTGTCTTTCCATCTTCATGCATCTTCGTGCAACAACCAAAGTTTATAAAACCTTGGCAATGAAAAAATAATAAACATTAAAAGTTACAGAATTAATGTTAGCATTAATTCAATTGTTAGTTTATGGGAAGTAAACGGGGAGTAAACTAATGAATATAACCTATGTTTTTGCCTCCCCGCCTCGGGAAGAGGCCAAATAAGATGGTGGAAGAGGTTGCAGTGTAAAATATTATGAGCTTGATTACAAACTTTGGTTATTTGTTATTGTTAAGCAGCTGAACTAATGCTTACGCCCGACATTTCGATTACTATAGTCCCTGGCCATTGCCAGATGGCAGGGACTAATAACATGTTTTTAATAAAATAATAAGTTAATAATTTAGCTTTTATAAACTAACATTGTTTTATAAACTAACATTGTGTTAATGTGGAAGAGGTATGAGCCTTGCGGTGGTGCTCGCCAGCCCCTCGGGCGTGACAGGCAATAAAGGAATAGTGGGCATGGCTTGATTTCGCATGCATCGGCATGCAATGTTCATAGTTGGAAACCATTATTTATTGTAGTGTTATGGAGGGAATTATTTCCATTGTTAAGCATTGTTAAGCGTTATCTCGAGGTGAACGCTGGACCACAACCTCTTATTGCATGTTTTTCTTCTTATTTGAGCTAGTGAAGATCTTGGGGTTGAGTTTCTGGCCTAGAATTGGTGCAACAAGGGGTGGTGGTGCAAAATCGCAGAGGTGGCGGAAGCATTTGACAAGTTTCTTAAGTTTTTCAGTCTGGTCTTCATCTCTAGGAGCTTTGAAGGTTGGTTGGTTGGTTGGCATCTTTCTCAATTGTCACACCCTTCGTGGTTTCTGAAGTTGTCTCTTTGTTTTGTCTAGTTGTCCTCATAGTTTTATTGTCTAGCAGTGTCAAGTCAAGTTCCAAGCCTATTGAGTCTATGTCGTTGGGTCAATATTATAAGTCTTAGGAGGTGTTTTAGAGTTAGGGGAAATTGTCTCTTTGCAAGCGTCTCCAGTTTCTAAGTTGTGGGTATCGTTTGCATTTTGGGAAATTGTTTCTTGTTTGGAATGAATTTTTAGTGCTTTGGTGTGCTAGTTTTGTGATAAATTTGGAACAGCCTCAAGGGTGGATGTCTAGGGGATGATTTCACACATTGGGTATTTTTTATTCTTTCTCTAATATTAATGATATATGGGTTTGACTCTTACATTGAAGTGGCCAAGCCATCAATTTCTCTTAACAATGTCTATGTCAAGTCTGGAATTATTTTTCATAGTTATGGTGATGATATTGTAGGGTGGTATCCGGGTCCTGTTGCTATTGGGTTTAGTTTATATTTATGTCATTTTGTAGGAAGAGGAATTTATAGTAGTTGTCCAAGGTGTGACCTTGGGGCTTCATCCATTCCGTCGAGGTAGTGAATAAAATGTCATCAGGGAGGAAGTGGCATCGCTCCTCAGGGCCCGTGAGGAGTGCGTCTCTTTGCACATGACTTGGCTGCCACCTATTTTAATGTTGTCCCATTAGAGACCAGGAAGGAAATCCAAAAGCTAAAGACCCAATCAAGGATTGAAAGGCAATCTCATTCGAACTCTAAGATCATGGAGGACATGTTGGCATGGGTTCCTATTCCTGGGCACACCAAGGGCTAGAAGAAATAATACATGAATTTAGTGGCTTCGTATTGGTAGATGAAGACCCTCTTTGGTCTGGTTTTGAAAGATAAGCAAGTAGAGAGTTACAATGTCTTTGCCTCTTTGGAATACATCAAAAAGATGACTTAAAACCAACATTTCTATCTAGATAAGATTAATTTTCACTTAGCGCATGTGGAAGGACACATCGCTTGTGATTATCATAATGGTGACTTGATGGATCCTTTAGGTTCTAATGTGAGGATCCCTACAACGATATCTTCTACAGAGAATGAGTAGTGACCAAGTAGGATGGCTCTCTGTGTGGCAGTTCACGCTATAGACCTCGTCTCATACTCTTTGGATTCCTCATAGCTTTGGAAGGTATGGAATTGTTATGTGTTTCTGACCTATCTTGGTGCATGCGCATGATCACTTGGAAGTGTCTTCAATTCGCTGGTATTATTGCCCAACCTGGAATATGTCTTGGTGTTTGGGTTCACGGTGCAAATTTATTGTGTTGTGGCTACTACTCGTACTGTCAATGACCATTTTTTGGGTTAGTTGGACAATGATGCAATTGGGGGTATTGTAACCTATGTTGTTTATTTGCATATCCTATCATCATGGGTGTTTCCTTGTTTTGTACTAGTGAAGCGATGACTTCAAGTCTATTTGAGACTTATATGTCTCCTATGATTACTAGTGCTATAATGGAGTGTGGAGGCAATCTTTCACACTAGCTTGGTCGAACAACTTTGTTGGGTTTTTTGTATTGGGATTTTTCATATTGGGGCTTATATGAGGACTTTTGAGTCTCATCTTTGTGTGTAGATATGCGGTAAAAGGAAACACAGTCCTAAGGGAGATGTATGGAAAAGTTATGTATCCTTTTTTGTTGATTAATACAAAAGCCTCAATTAATAAATTAATAAATTATAATACCCTGGACAAGTTACTTTATGACTTTTACATTTCATTGTTGGTTGGAAAGTTAAAAGACAAATGGAATGATATGATGATGTATTTTTTTTTTAATAATGAAAGATGAAATTGTATTGATGTGTTAACACTCTTGAAAATATCTGAAAGGTTGTCATGTAAGATTTAACTCCTAATTTTCAAGAAAATAGTTGAAATCATTTATGCCCAAGAAGGGGGTGGGAACAAAAGAAGAAAAAAACCTCCTTTTTCCATTAATCGATAGAATTTGGCATAGATAGACCACCAGAATATTTCACGACTGAAGATAGATGTCATGAGGTGGAACTTGTACAAGAAAAATGTGGGAGATAAAGTAAGTTGCTTTTGAGAATAAGGCCAATGGGAGAGAAATATTGGTCTCGAACCTAAAGCATTAGCAGGATGCTGCTACGAGCTTCAAGAGGTGATTTTGTTAAATATTTCCGAGTTGTTTTTATAACATGTAGGAGTGGAGATCGAGGGGAACCAATGAAAAAATCTAGTTCATTGGTCAGGAGGAACATGGAAGCCTTTAGCATGTTTCCAGTAAGTCTTAGATAAGTATTCATATGTTAGTGGTTTTAATGTTGGCTAGTGTCGATGGTGTTGGACGCTGCCAATAGTAGGGTGTCTCCCTAACTATCCCTCACATCATTTGGGATAGGAGTCCCATATGAAATATGGGGTCGGCTACTATTACAATGATATTAAGGATATGCCTTGCCTAAAATAAACAACATAAGAGACCATATATATAGCTTTGAGAACAGGAAGTGAGTAAGCTTTGTGTCACACCATTTGCAAAGTATAAAAGGCACTTCGAGGAAAGGGAAAGAAAAAGCGAGCCTCTAAAAGAGAAGTAATGGTACGATCCTAAAAGAGACACATGAGAGCAAGAAAATACTTGTTGGTTGACCTACAAAATAGTTCACAAAATAACAATGATCATGAAGATAAATGACAATGCACATTCAACAAGATATATACCAAAGTCAATGAAATAGTTCATTTTCTTTAGTATCTAAGAACATAATCATAGAGCGCAAACATTAAAAGAATTGTATTACAACATTCACGATACATGCATGAAAGTGTGATCACTCTAAGAGCTTATGATGATTAAGTGAAATTCTGAGTACACAATTACAATGGTGAAACACTATCCCTAATAATGCAACCGAAAGCTACTACTTGCTTATCCAAAGAATGAACTTCTCTCCTATGCTAAACTAGAGAAGCTAAGGCTAGCTCTCCAAAATTCTCTTTGCTTGAGGCACAAGGGCCTATTTATAACAAACGAGGTGACTCTTCATCACACGGGAGTCCAATATTATATCGCATGCATTCATATTGGGGTATTAAAAATGGAAAAATCACAAAATAATATATTGGGGCTATAATGAGGGCCTAAAGGGTCATAATATACCATATAATAATATATATATATATATATATATATATACCTAAGGTATTGTTTATACAATTTTTTGGCCAAGTGGAGGGAAAAATACACCATAGTTTTGGAAAATGTCGGGAACAACACAGTTGCACGTCACTCGCGGTGGGAAAATTTGGGAAAGGCCTGCAGTTTGCAGTCTAGCCTCTCTTCAACCCCAAGCCTTTCTTTCTTTCTATCTTGAGCAAGACACAACAAGATCGCCTTTCTTCCTTTCCAGCTTGAGCCATTAACCAAACGTCTACATTTGTTTACCACAACGCATCCAAAACAAGTTGATAGGTCGACAGAATGCAATGCATTTCTAGGTAACTATTTTAATTAGGGTTGTTACATTTATATTTTGATTTTGTTGCTCATATCGTGAAGTAACCCTAACTATTCTTCCCTTCTCGTAGGTGGACGAGAATCTTCTCCTATCTTCTCAACTTCAAGTTGTCAAAGCCTGCAAAGGCTAATTCATTTGCTTGTTATATCTCTTGAGTATCATTCTCATTGCATTATTTTTCCAGGTTTTGTGCCCAATGGAATTTTCTTCCTAGGCTACAGGTTCACTTCACCCTCCTCACCCTGCTTAAGTTTATAGTTATTAATTTTGCTCGATTTCTATTTTACATTACTTAATATTTGGCTTTTCCATTGTTATATAGGTAAATTGATTTGTCTTTTTTTTTGGACTGGCATTCACCCTTACTATTTGGATTCTCAATGGTGTAATTTTAGGCATTTAGTAATCAAATGAGACTATATTCCTTTTCCTTTTAGTTTTAAACTGCTTATCCAATTTTCAAAAAAAATTCATTTACTCCCCTTAGGGGCCAAGGATTCTCTATTTCTAATGTATTTTGGTCAACTGTTTAGTTAGCCTTTTCAGAATAAATATATGTTCAAGAATTGATTTTATTAATATCCAACATGATTAAACTCAAGTTCGAAGTTGAGATGCCTATAGAAGTAGCTTGAAGTGAGGATGTAACTTTAACCATCTTTGTATTTAGTGTCTTCTCAATAATAAAGAATTTTCCCGGAAATTAATTATCACATTAATGTTGATATCCACTTTGTAAGAACCCCTATAATCTATCCAAACAAACTAGTGACCTAGCTTTAGTGTTTGAGTGCTTTGAACTTCATGTAGGAGGTCTCGAGCTTGATCCCCTAGCCCCTAGCCTCGCTGCCTCTGTTGCATGCCTCACTTGATATCTATATTGCATCAAGCACCACTATTTATAATCAGTGTTGTTGGTTTTACATTGGGTACATTTATGAAATCTGGGGAAGTGCCTCCGGATTTTCCTATGAATTTTTGTCTTCGAAAAAAAAGATATCCCTATCTTCAAAAGTCTAGATTCAACACTGATGAGCATGGAAATGTAAGTAGTTCATTAAAAAAAATTCTTCATTTATAGCTCGCATCTCTGTCTATATGTGCATAAGCATTGATATCAAGTGTTAACGCTCCAGCTTAAAGAACTAATCAGTAGCCAACGATGAACATTGTAATTAATCTTCTTGTATGTCTGGTAAGTATTTACAATAACGTTGTGGAGTTTAGGCAAACGTTATACACACAGCTGTAGAGTAACAAATGTTGTATACTCCAGCCTATACAACATTTATTATCTGCTTGTGGGTTCGTATTGATCGCTGTGGAGTTTATATCCAATTGGTTTTCATTGGAAATATGAGTTTAAAGACAATTTATTATTTCATTGGCAATATAACTTGTCATTTGAAGTGCTCTTCGATTGAAAGTGGCTATAACAATTTCATGTAGGACTCAAAAAGGATTATTTCGGCAGGTTAAGAAGGTAAAGCTGAAGAATGGCAGGGAACTGCTGGAGGCATATATTGATGTTGTTGGTGTTGGAGCAAGACCTTTGACATGCCTTTTCAAAGGTCAGCTTCATGAGGAAAAGGGTGGCATTAAGGTTTCAACTTTTAACTAATTTCCATTTCCTTTTGCACGGTAAGCATCAAGCTAATTATTTAATATCATAGCTTAATAGTTTTGTTTTTATAGCTTATTTATTTGTTTGGTATTATTTATTTATTTATTATCATACAGAGTGATTTACATTCATATCAAAATAGATTAGCCTTGGAACCTCTAACTTTGTCCTGGGCCCCATCAGTCCTTGGTAGAATAAATATTACATTTTCCTCCATTTTCCTAAAGATCTTATACTAATGGTCGCCTATAGATAGGTTTAACTAAAACAACATGCCTGCTTTAATAATGTTCACAAAATAACACAAGCTCTCAAAATCTGGGTAATTACAGTTATCAGTGCCAACTCATTTCTCCAAATGTATAAAGCTTGACAAAGGTAGCCTAATGTTTCTATAATGCTTTATTGACAAATTACATGGCCTTTCCTTCTCATAATGGATTTTATGGGGGTTGTAAGCCATGATGGTGATTTGATTAGAGATGCCACTCCCACACTTCCATTTCCTCCATTTTCTGAATCAGAAAAGGCTGCTGAGAAATCCTGGGTCATTGTGATCCATGGTGGAAAACTATCCCTGTCAGCTCCCTTTCCATGTCGTTCCCATATCCGTTGTTGGGTGTGGAGCCTGATTATCTTACTTATTCAGAGGTATCGCCACATTGGACTTTAGTTCGTAATGGGGTGGCAACACTACCCGTAATATTTTCACTGCAAGAGGGGTCCAGTGGGGGGAGGCTGCGACCTTTGGGAGCCCCCCCTAGCGAGGGATCGGGGGCAGCGCCCCCGAAGCTAAAAATAGATGTAAAATTGCCTTGTAAAATGTTGTAATTTTGTAGTCAATCTGGGCCGTTCATTAGGTGGATATCTGACAGTAGAAGTTATGTTTAATTTAGGGTTGTTTTCCCTACAAGGCAACCTCTTGCTATATATGAGGGAATTGTATTGCGTCTATGTATATCTGTATTCTGAGTGAGGAAGAGAGAGGTGATTGAGAACAAAGAGGGAATTACAGCGAATCTGCGATAGGTTGTATCTCTTCAGTTTGTTGGATAATATAAAAGGAAGAATTGACTGTTTTTCCGTGGACGTAGCCCAAACTGGGTGAACCACGTATATTTGTGTCTCTCTTGTTTTATGCATTTTCTGTGTTTATATTTCTGCAATATTTTATGTGTTCCATTTCTCTGTAATATATAATTTCCTAACATCCCTCATGCATACTTTGGTTTGAGCTGGTTTCTTAAGCTAAATTGTGTTCTTGGCTCCTTTTCCTAGACTACCAAGATTTGGATCTTGTTTAGTTTTTTAAGAGTGTTAATTTTGCGCCATATCTATAGCAAGTTTTCCCATCTCTAGTCAACTTTAGTGCCAACATTGGTTAACCTGTCAGCCACTTTATTTCCAGATGTTCTAATATGATTGAAATCCACACCATGAAAGGATTTCAACATAATTTTGCATCCATATCAAGTTACATAAGTAGGTACATTGGCATCAATTGGAAGAGTACCTAAATATTTCCTAGAAACTAGATACCCAAATCTGATTCAAATGTTAACTCTCAGATATTACCTTGCTTTTTTTATGCAATTCAACATATTTCATATTAGTTTGAAACCTTTACTAGTCTTTTTTTAGAGTGCCATGTAAATTTTGTAAGTGTTGAATCCAAACATTTTCCCAACCCTGTATACCATTTATTGACAACTTTAGATTACCCACATCACAGAGCCTGGTTGCCTTAATTTGTTATCTAGAACTCTTCAGAAAATTCTAAAGGAGGTGTGGCATTACAAACTCTAAGATGTTGGATAGCCTCTGTAGCATACCAAATGAATACAAGATATGGCTCACAATGGTCTTTCTCTGAGATATAATGTTGTCATGCATTTGATGCTATAGACGTATTGTGTATGGAAATCCTATTGGGACTCTTTGACTGGACTCGATTTGGTAAGTCCCCCCATAAATCAGCTCTACAAGATCATAACAATTTGGGTTCTTATGCCATATGTAATGCACCATTCTATGCTTCTACACACATGATAAAATTAGAATGCTTTTGTACCATTGTAATGTTCTCATTATTGCAATCCTAGAAGCTTCATATAAAACCTGGTTCTTATACAACTTAGGAAAATAGTTCACATAGCATACACTCACAACTTTGCATAGATTCCTTTCCTTAGAATATGCCTTCTCAAGTGCCAAGGTGATTAAACCATTTCTTGGAAACCCAATAAAAGTCATATGTAGAAGTAATTGGAATCTATTTTTGTTGGAAGGGTGAAATGCATTGGGAATCATATGTTTCAAATAATCTAGGAAAGGTTTTGAACAACATAGTGACACTTCTATTTTTTGTAAAGGACCCAAACTAGTTCATCTCAGGATTTCATATAGGAGCCAACCTCTAATGGAGAGACACGGTGAAAACTCCTCATAACGCTAGTTAGCCAATAAATTATAAACCATATGTCGCTTATCAATCTTATATTTTCACTGCTATCTTGGGAGTTTCTAGTCAATGTGCCTTCATTGGGTAATGAAACACACTCAACTCCCTTGTTGGGCCAAGTCACTACCAAAAGTGACTCTGATATGAACTAAAATGTAGAAATATGGTAGCAGAACAAACATATGCACATGCAGCTATATATTCTTTAAAATCATGAATATAATTCTAATTAAACATGCAGAATGGTATTTAGCACATAAAATGAAAACCAAATACAACATTCAACATGGTATTTACATAATAAATAACACAGTTCACATATCACTTATATTTTAAACAATTTACACAAATGGATGCGGATGTTGGATGTTCCACCCACCCATAGACTCTGCTACTCCAAATCTCCCAGCAAGAAGTCACCCCTGAACTAGAGCTATGAGTCCACAAGGATGGGAGAGTTTCCACAGGTGTCTGTAGTCCACTCAAAACAAAGTGATGAAACTCTTACAACAATCCTAATTTCCTAGCTCAATTCCCCACCAATCTGCACAACCCAATGGATGAGATATCCTTCTCTACATTGCAACCCTCAGAAAATATATATCCCCTCTAGGGCTCCAGCACAAGACTGGCCAAGTATTTCTTAGCTTAAGGCTCTAGGAAATCCATCTCTTCGAGTAGTGCTCATAAAAACTTTTATGGGTGAATTTCTTAATGATAACTCATAGGCATACTAGCCTAGTTCAAGTCCAACCAAGGGTTCTAAGAACTAATAACTCAACCCATAACCAAAGGCACAAGAAAACCAACCAAAAAACAAAAGTAATACCCACAAAACCATGGCTATGTAGGAAATGGAAAGCATACACAAATCCATTGTCAATCTAGGCAACCCTGCATTCCAATGACAGATCATGACCAATAAACCACATGTATATGTCATGCATGCCAATTTTGGTAAGGAAAATATACATCCAACTTGGTTCCTACAAGAAAAACCCATTGTAGTTGCTCTTACTTGCCTTCTTGAGCGAAGCATCCAAGTACGACACACTCTCCAAGATTGCTCCATGAAAACTCTAAGTTTCCAAGAGTATGAGAGAGAGGGAATAAAATGAGAGCTCCAAAACTGAACTAACAAAAGGTTACATTGACCAAGCCTTCCCATTGATCCTCAGAAGTATTTTATCAATGATGCCTCTATTTTATTCAATTTACATTATTTTCCTTCATTTTCCTCCTCACATGCAACCTGTGACCTTTCACCTTCCTTTTCTCCTAATTTCCATTATTTTCATAAATAAAATTCCAAATAATGCCTTTTGCCTTTCCAAAGCCTTTGTTGTTTCCTTTTCCAATTTCCTTAGCCATAATAACCAAAATGAACTTCCACACTAAGATGTCTTGCCCACCATTAAGCTTGGAATATGTGTCCCATGACCATGGTCTTATAAAATTTTTTTTTACATGGAATTTTAACCAGGGTTGTTACATCTTTCCTTTGCCATAACCCACTAGGTATTAATGACAAACTTACTTTCATATATCAACAATTCCATACAATTCTCACATTGCATAGTAAAAACTAATCCTTCAACTACATGTTCTTTATCGACAAACTCAACATTATATGATGGAATCACTTTTGTTAAGCTTAGAAACTATTATCCCATAGGGGAAGCTCAATTAACGATCACCCTATTATGAAGTATTGTGTAAAACATGAGATTCAAAGTTCAAATCCCCTGTGGTTAAACAAAAAATGTGGCTCTTGTTTCCCAAATAGAACAACTTAATCATCTTATTTATAGAGGGAGTACCTACATATGGTTTGTTAGCCTGTACGAGTGTAAAATAGTAACTTTTCATTGGTCCCATATTTTCCAGAGTTTTTATCACAGTAGATGTACATTACATGAATTATTTCATCCATATTTTTGTTGAAAAGGATGTTTATTTAGTGGAATAACACCCCCAACGCTAATAGTCAACAAGAAACCATGGTAATACATGTACTTGGGAGGTGATTCTTAAATATATAGCTTCACTTCTATCCGTAGTGTCAAAATAGGACTATGGTACATGGAAGGGAGAAAACCTCCTATGTGCTCTCGATCTGTAACCTAGTGGAACTATCACAACATGAACTGCTAGCTATTATGCTTCATTGTTAAGCTCCTTGTATATATGAGTAAGAGATTAGGATGGAATTTGGAAAAAATATCACATGCAGTTCTTACTCTTGCTTGATGGAAAATATCAATAAATGTGGAGTCACTCGAAATCTAACCTAGAACCACTTGTGAGTGCCCATATCTACCAAGAAATATCAAGAAGTGTGCACACTGCAATGAGATATGCTCTATTGTTGGTGGCACTTCCAAGTCTATGTTTGAAAGATAATGTCTCACTAGAGGGTATTAAGAGTCATTCTCTAGTGTTGTTGAGTCTTGTCTTCCCTTGAGGCACCATCAAAATATAGTCTAGAAATTTTATAATTGTATTTCAAAGGTATGATAGTGCAAGGAAGCCTTCTCTTTATTGAGGTTGATGATAAGGTAATTCTTTCCTTCAACATGTAGAAAATCTTCTAGAATTTTGGAGGTTTATTTTGGAATACACCATTGTTTTGAGCTAACCAAATGGAGCAGATCACCTCTACAACAAAATTTTGTCTTATGTTCTAGTTGTAGTCCATTCATTTAATGCCTCTGTGTTATCTCCAATCCATTGTTGTATTTTACATAGTCTATGAGTCATATCCCATATCTTATTGGTGAGATGAAAATGAATCAAAAGGTGATTTCATGCTTTCGTGCTATTCCCTTAAGAGAGCATGTGTTGGGACTTGTCCATCCTCTTCTTCTAAGCATGTCTAGGTTGGGATTGCACCCTTGATTTGAGATTTGGGGCCCCAGCCTTCGTTTTAGATAGTAGTCTTACATCTAGAGGGTCTAGACTTGTGCTTAAACACCTTATTCAGTGCAAACCTATTCATAAAGATTCATCAATTGATTTTTCATCATCATATAGATCAATTTATATTTTATTTTATATACATGCACATAATCAATGTTCCTAAAACATGGTTGATCTTTGTGTTCCTTATACCATTAAATACCACAAATCATAGTGAGATGTGCTTAAGTGTGGGTTAAGTAATTTCATTATGGGAGAACCAATATGCATTTAAAATGTATATCAAAAGAAGAAAGGTGCAACTAATCTACATTTACAATGTATATCAAAAGAAGAAAGGTGCATTGTAGAATTCATGCGAGGTCATAAGAGAGGCATCATGTCACTATACTAGGGATATAAATATAAAAGGGTATAAAAAATGTTAATAAAAAAATGGATACATAGAGTATTTAGTGAAAATAGTGGTTTTTTAAATTGGGAAGGTGTATTGGATTTATATTGGTAGGGAGTTAAATAAAGTGATTTTTAGAGTTACTTTCCAATATGTAGTCATATTAAGGGTATTTTTTAATATGCCACAAATGCACGTGTTATGTTAGAGATTCATTGAGTGAAGCCCTTGTGCTCTTCATCTCCCATGTGACTCTTGACCTCTCCCATGACTCTTGAGCTTCTATGTAACCTTTGAACTCCTACATGACTCTAGAACTTGCTAGCGACACTTAATGTTCCATGTGTGACCCTTGGGCTTCCACACATTTTACATTTTCTCATTTTTTTGAAATTGCATAATAATTACTTTTCACCAATAATGTGGCAATAACAAATGACACAAAACAACGCTCTTGTGTTGACACTTTGAGGAGCCATAATTTGGTGATTGTGAGACATACTTCCTTGTAAGGTATCAATGGAAAATTATTATTTTTTCACTTTTATTTCATCTTCACCCTCTAAAGGGTATGGATAAGTGTTGGAGCCTTCTAAGTCAACATGACTTTCCATCTCCCTGTCGTGGTCTAAGGTTCCTTTACACCTGCACTTTGTGTATCATCTCCATAATTTTCCTTCTTGTAACCTCTTCTTGATGATTTCCTTGAGCATCATTTTGCCATGTTAGGATGATAAGACCTACAAAAGGAGTTTACTCATGAAAAGACAACGTTAGTCCTGAAATCACTTATTTTATCTTTTTTTCTCATTTTAAATGTTGACTATTATGGGACAGTGTGCAAGAAGTGAGAGAGGAGCATTTTTAGGCGCAATGTGTAGTAGAAATGTTGGGGAAAGTCATGGATTGTGGATTAGACAAGTCCATGAAACAAGGAATTCCTTCTTACTCACTAAGGATGCGCAGTGCGCAATGCTTGAAGGGAGTGTTCTAGGTGTTGTGTATCTAAACACTACAAGGGTTAAAAGATAAGCCCACCACTCACTGAAAGTGTGTAGTTCGTAGTGGAGTCAAGGTTGGTCAAGGAAATGCACAAAGGAAAATTTCAGGAAACAAGAGTGACAAGCCTGGGAACTTTAATTACATAGTGCATAGTAGCTGAGGGAGAGGGCATAAGAATTACGTAATTTTATTTTTCAAGGGTCCCAAAATGACTTGACTATCCACTAGATGTGCACAATGCACAGTGTTAAGTAGATTTGGTCAAAATTGCATATTGGGCAAGTGTAACCAACAAGATGAAATGGATTTGCTCTGAAGTTACTCAATGTGAATTTGAAGGAGGTTGTCCTCTATGATTTCACAGTGCATGGTTCTAGGAGGTAATAAATCCACCACTGTGGCTTAGGAATTCATAGTTCATAGTATAGTTGGCTAAGGGATGAAGATTAGTGATGGATTTCACAAGTTGTAAGGACCAAGAGAAATCCAAAATTGACTAAGTGTTGGATCAGTGAGACAAAAGAGTAATATTACGAGCATACAACAAGTCTTGAACATAATCACACACACATATACAACCAAGCACATAACCAGAAGATATGAAGTTCCAAAAATCAACATGTATACAGTGAAACGATAATAAAATCACACTTATCTCCAAGTGCGGCACTTAAGATATACCTTTACGACAAAAATTTCAACTATAACCAATAGGTGTGTTATGCCATGGAAGTGTGTCCAACACATGTTCTAAAGATAAATAGCATGAACTCATGTAAGAGAGTGTATTGGAGCTGCCTCTAGAAGGTGTGCCATGGTGCTCTTTAATATGCGTGAGAACACGCAAAAGCGGCACATGCAAGCATAAAAGTGATACATGTAAGAATGAAAGTAGGAAAAAGCAACACTTGCAAAAGATAGAGTAATAAAAATGACACATGTAAGAGTAGAAGAAATAAAAAGTGACAACTACAAAACCAAAAGTGACAAATGAAAAACTCATTAAGAAAATGGGGCATTTGGAACCACGAATGAGAGAATTCTCCCTATATTCCAATAGTTCACATAGCTCAAAAGCAGAACATGAATTTAAAGATAATATTTTTACTTTACTCTTTATACAGGGAGAGGAGACATGCAATTAGGGTTCATATTAGTGAGTGTGTTTAGTGCATGTCAGGAAATTAGGAGCCTAGAGTGAATTGATTGACTTGATGAAGTACACTCTCACTGTCAACAAAGAGTGTGCAATCACTATGTGTAGAGGATTTCCTTACACTGTCACTGTCCATAAGGAATGCATAGTCTCTATCTCCAGGAATTACATAAGAGCTAGCATTAAGGATTGTGCAAGCATTGTCCACAAGGATTCTGCAAGAATTTTCATCAAGGATTATGCAGTATTGTCATCAAGGATTGTGCAGTCACCATCTCTAAATACTACACAATCACTGTCATTAGCCACCGCACAACCATTGTCATTAGGCACTGTGTAGTCCTTAACTTCCAAGGACACACGTTGACTGCTAGGCTTTCTTAGAAGAAGTTCGCTATGCAGGCATCATAAGATAAGCATGTAAAAAAAAGTCACTTCAACACTTATAATTCTTAAAGGAAGACTTGAACACTTTAGAAAAATGATCATGCATGGCCTTAATGGCTTGAAATGGAGGATGGCATGACCATAAGGGGGCTCCAAAATTTAGATGTAGGAAAAATTTTGGATGGTGTTTGTCGCAGCAACAACACGAGGAAACACTGGAAGAATCCAAACATCTCTATTTAGGTCTAATATTAAGGATGGGATCTAGTCATCTAGAAGTATTGTCTCATCCTATTGATCACCCTATATTCCTTAGCCTAGTTACAATTGTAATCTCTTCTATTCCCTTGTTCAGCTTAACACACTTTACAAAACTAGTCAAACTTCAATTGTTTTTATTAGGGAGTAGGAGTATATGAGTTCCATGAGTTTAAGATGTCTAGAGTTTTATTATTACCTCTGGTGTTTCTTCACTTCCAACGGGTATGTACAATACATTGGTGGAGTCACTTCAAGGAATCACAAGCATTTCTTCATTGTCAGTAAGCCTATTCAGTACCTCGATGAAGTTGCTTGCTTCACTTCTCTGCACAAAAATCCTTTATCTTCTTTCACCCTTTCTTTATTTTATTACTTTAAGCTCATTGGTATTTATCTTTTCAAGGGCGAAAGAGGTATCCCAACTTATTTTATGGGAAAGAGAGGTTATTCCTTGTTTTACAAAGACTCTTATGCATATACCTCTGAAATTAATATGATTTCTTAATTTTATCCTCCTTTCCCTTCTCTAGTTGACTGAGATGACATGTTGAAACCAATCAATATAAATGTCTAATCCAAGGAATAAAGATCTAATGATAAATACGGGAATTGTATATTCGCTTGATCTTTCATTTAGGATGAAATTTATTTTCCATACATGCATCATTGACATTAAAAGATATTTACGCCACAACAAAGAAGTATACCAAAGATATGCCAAGCATTGCCAATTTTCATGGTTTCTCTTTCGAATTTTTCCACATGATCACAGATCCACATAGGACAAATTTCATACATGGTCTTTATTAAAACAAAATGTGAGCCAAGATACAAAATAAAATGTGACATGACATAAAGGAAAAAGCATACGAAAGCAAAGTAAAAACTAGTAAAGAGCGTGTAGAGAAAAAAACTCAAATATTAAAGGGAATGCAAAAAAAATGTTGTAATGAAAATGCAAATGTAACTAGCATGCAACTGAGCAAAAGAATAGAACTAGACCTAAATCCTAATATATCTAAACTAGAAGGTCATGATCATGTGAAATCAAATTTCCAATAAAGCCATGAGAGTTTCTCCCGACTTGCAAATAGAAAGATATCAAAGATTAGAACCATTACGAAACAATGTTCAAAGATAAATATGTTTACATGAACAATTTGCACAAGAAATTAAAGGTCTTGTCTACAAGCATAATAGTGTGCTATAAAGACTCGCTCTGTCCAATCTGTAGATTTACCTTGATGAAGGGAGCTTGCAAATAAATTTGCGTCCATATGTTTAATAAGCGCAAGATGAAATTGGAACTTATGATTAACAACAAAGCTTTTGAGGTACGACTCTTCCAACTAGTCAGCGATAAGATCCTGATATTGAATACAACCATTTTGAAAAGATTGAAATTATTGTAGAGATAAGAAATTAATCAAATTCATTATCCATACAAGGAGAATCTTTTAAGATATAACTGAATCTTTTTTAGGAAGTTCGTCAAGGTCATGAGGACCTGACATAACCATTATTGAAAATTTAAGTACCTCAACTTCTTAACAATTATCCAAATGGTAAGATAGTGAATCATAAAACCTTGTGGGTTTAATGCAACAAATAGATTTAGGATAACAACTATCATTGGATAAACCAGTGGGGAAATAATTAATGAGATGATAGTTGTTAGTATGTCGATAATTTCTATTAGTTAGCACATGAGATCCTCTATTATCCAAATATGAATATGTGTTTACTTGTGATGTTTTACAAATGTTATGTACATATGCGTGAGATATGCATTCAAAACTTGATTTCTGTATAAGGTATTTTCTAGAATCATTAACACTACCTTAAGGATTAAGAAGAATAACTTGAAAATGATAAAAATACTTCAAGAGTGAGCTCACGTACAATAAAACAATGTTGAGAAAAAATCATGTGAGATAACTCTAATATAATGTATTTCAAGGATATCATTAGGGTCGCAAGATCCTGACATAACCATCAGCTGAAGTTGAAGCACCTCGACTTCCTGCCAAATCCCTAAACTTCCAAATATTAGATGATTAAATTTACAAGGCATGGTCAGGTTGGTATGTGAGTAAGGATAGTTGTCACTAGTTATTTCCACAAGATCATCATTACTCATATGGAAGCTGCTAGAATTGATAATTCCATTGGTTATTTCATTGTTGTTAGAAAATTTATATAATAAACGCTCAATAATTGAATTACTTTCTTCTTCCTCATACAAGAACTCATCACCTTGTTTCACTTTAAAATCTATCTCATCTAATGGTGGGTCTGAAGAGCATAGCACATTTTCTCCATGTGTTGTTTCATTACATGTGTCAAGGGAAAATGGAGGGTAAGAAAAAGAAATGTTGGTAAGAAGTATTCTATGATCATATCACATTCCAAATCAAAACCCTACATATCCAAGTTTGTTTGAGAAATCAAGAAACCAGCGTATGTATTTGGGCGCTCGTCACCATGTATATCAATGGAGTCATTGTGATAACATTGATGGCTTCCTAAGCCTTAATTCGTATCAAGAGTTTGAGTTTCAACTGAATTATCGTTGGGATCACATGATTCTTGATTAGTTAAAATTGTGGAAGGATCATCTAAAGAGAGAGGAATTTGAAAAATAGAAGTAAGAGAGAATGAATTTTCGTCCTTTTCCTCCTTAACTTGTGAAATATATACATCTTTTATCTTATCACCACTTGAACCATCCAATTGAGAATCAAGGGTGTCTAAAGCAAATGGTGATGGAGCGGGTTGACTAATTCAATCGAGTAAAAGGGAGCCATGAGGCATAAATGATAAAGGATTAAAAGTATCCCTTGAAGATGCAATTTTTTCAATCAGATCAGGCTCAAGATTAAGATTATGTATGTTAATTTCATCTTCAGAAACCATGGGATCAACCTTTACATTAGGCTCAATGAATTTGTCAAAAAATTAAAAACTCCTCTAGATAAGATCTTGATCATGGGAAGAAAATGATGATGGAATAATTGCATAAACAATGTGGCTTTCAAGTTTCCCAACTTCAAAATCAGTACATGAGTTTAATCTAATTGGTAAAGGAAAAGGAGGAGGAGAAGGAATAAATGGGACATCAGATTCATCTTCTAATATTTGAGGTGCCTCATGACCGAGATGAGTTTTGAAAATAGAGTTTAAAATGAGGCTTGAAGATGATTCAGATTCAAATTGTTCAATAGAGGCCTAAATCAAATGCTGAAACGTTTCACTCATGAAATCCAAATCCGCATCTTCCTCGGGAAAATCATAACAAAGATGAAGAAATCAATCAAGAAAAAATTCTAACAATTCATCGGATTTCATGCTAATTCGATTAACCCTCATATAAACATCTTGATATTTGTACGTGTCAAAATATTGATGAATCTCCTTGAACATTTGTTCAAATGAATGGATAGAAGCATATGGCAAGGTATGATACCATTGCTTAGCATGATATTCAAAAGTGAGGATGAATAATCTACAAGCAGCATATTCGGAATTCAATTCATAAGAATTAAAAAACTCAAGAAACTGAAGTGTATGCTTATTTATATATGTTCCATCCTCACCACTGAACTTCAAACATGACAAGTCATGAATTAATTCCATAGGGCTATAAAATTTCCACTTGTACCAAAACATCTCAAGAATATGATTTGGGTAGAAGCCATTTAAGATGAGAGATTCAAAATAGACTTCATGGGCCCAACTTGTCATTTGGCCATCCTCTTAGCACCAAATCTGTTGGTGGTGTGAGATGCCGCAAACAGTAGGGTGCCTCCCTGGTATGAAGTCCCAACTAGACCCCACACCATTTGGGATAGGAGCCTCATCTGGAATATGGGCCCAACCTCCATTACGATGATCTTATGGATACGCCTTGGATGTAATAAAGAAAATAAGAGACCACATATAGAGCTTTGAGATTTGCAAGTGAGTAAGCTTTGTTTGAAACCAATTGCAAAGTATAAAAGACACTTCCACAAAAGGGAAAGAAAGAATGAGCCTATAGAAGAAAAGTAATAGTATTATTCTAAAAGAGACACACAAGAGAAAGAAAAGACTCGTTAGTTTACCTGCAAAATAGTTCACAAGGTAACAAAGATCATCGAAGTAAATAACAACGCACATTCAACAAGATATATACAAAAGCCAATGAGATAGTTCATTTCCTTTAGTATGTAAGAACATAAACATATAACATAAATATTAAAATAATAGTCTTATAACATTCACGATACGTGCATGAAAGTGTGTTGGCTCAGAGAGATTCTAGTGATTAAGTGAAAGTTCCAAGTACACAATTACAATGGTGAAACACTAGCCCCAATAGTGGAACATGAAGTTACTAATTGCTTCTCCAAAGAATGATCTTATTTCATATACTAAACTAGGGAATCTAAGGCTAGCTCTGCAAAAGTCCCTTTGTTTTAGGCATGAGAACCTATTTATAACAAATGGGGTGACTCTTTATCTCCCATGTGACTCTTCACCTCCCTCATGACTCTTGAGCTTCTATGTAACCTTTAAACTCCTACATGAATCGAAGACTTCCTAGTGACTCTTCATGTTCCATGTGTGACCCTTGGGCCTCCACACATTATACATTTTCTCATTATCTTGAATTACATAATTACATTTCACCAATAATGTGGAAGTAACACATGATGCAAAACAACACTCTTGTGTTGACACTTTGAGGATCCATAATTTGGTGACTATGAAATAGACTTCCTTGTAATATATCAATGGAAAGTTCTTCTCTTTGTCGTTGAGTCTTGAACTCTTCATAATATATCTAACTTATACTTCATATTCACACTCCAAAGGGTATGGATAAGTGTTGGAGCCTTCTAATTCAACATGAGTTTCCATCTCCCTATCATGGTCCAAGGTTCCTTTACTCCTACACTTTGTGTCTCTTGTCGCTAAGTGTCCTTCTTGTAACCTCTTTGTGATGACCTGCTTGAGTATCATGTTGCCATGTTAGGATGGTAAGACCTGCAAATTAAGTTTACTCATAACAAGACAACATAAAACTCGAAAGTACCTATTCTATCTTGTTTTCTCATGTGAAATTTTGACTGTGATGGGACAGTGCAAAATAACTTAAAGAGGATCCTTCTTAGGCATAGTGCATAGGATCCAGAGGAAAGAAGTGAGGGACTAAGCACTGTGATTGTGCAATGTGTAGTGGCAAGGGAGGAGCAAGTCATGTATTGCACATTGGGTATGTCCAAGGGACAAGGAAGGCCTACCTACTCATAAAGGATGTGTAGTACAAAGTGCTTGAATGGAGGGGTCTAGGTTTCACATAGTTAATCACTGCAAGGGATGAAAGATGACACTACTACTCACTGAAAGTATGCAGTGCATAGTGGAGTCAATTTTGGCCAAGGCATTACGCAGAGGACAAGCTCAGGTGGAAAGAGTGACAAGCTTGGGCATTGTAACTATGTAGTGTGTAGTAGTTGAGGGAGCATGCCTAAGAATTGTGCATTTGACTTTTTCAAGGTTCTAGCAAAGACCAGACTTTCCACTAGAAATATGCAGTACATAGTGATGCATTGGGAAAGTGTAACTAGCAAGATGAAATGATTGTGCTCTAAAGTTGCTCAATGTGCAATTGAAGGAGGTTTTCCTCTATGATTGTGTAGGGCATAGTTACAAGAGGTAAGAACTCCACTACTATGGCTTAGGAATTCGCAGTGCATAGTACACTTGGCTAAGGATTGAATATTAGTCATGGATTGCATAAGTTGTGAGGACCAAGAGAACTCCAAAATTGTCTAAGTGTGGGATCAGTGAGACCAAAGAGTAGGAGTAAAAGCATACAATAATTCCTTAACATGATAATAGACACCTATACAACCAAGCACATGACCAAAAAAATATATAGTACCCAAAATAAACATGTATACAGTGAAACGACACTTATCTCCAAGTGTGACACTTAATATATACTTTATGACACAAGTGTCAACTGTAACCAACATGGGCATTGTGCCATGGAAGAGAGTATAGAACATGTTCTAATGATAAATAGCATCGACTACTACAAGAGAGTGTGCTGGAGCTGCCTCTAGAAGGTGTGCCATGGTGTTATTTAAGATGTGTGAAAACAAGAAAAAGTGAAACATACAACTGTCAAAGCGACACATGCAAGAAGTAAAGCAATCAAAAGTGATACTTGCAAAAGATATAGAAAGAAAAATGATAGATGTAATAGCAGAAGAAAGCAAAAGGGACACTTCCTAAAGAAAAAGTGACAGATGAGAAACTCACCAAGAAAATGGGGCATTTGCAACCACGATTGAGAGAATGCTCTTTATATTCCAACAATTCACGGAGCTCAAAAGTAGAAGATGAATATAAATATGAGATTTGGACTAGACTCTTTATACAGGGAGAGAAGACATGAAATTAGGTTTAGGATTGGTGAGTGGACTTAGTGCATGTCGGGAAACTAGGAGCCAAGATTGAATTGGCTAAATTGAATAAGTGCACTCTCACTTTCAACAGACTGTGCTATCACTATCTGCGAAGGATGTCCTTACACTTTCACTGTCCATAAGGATTTCATAGTCTCTCTCTCTAAGAACTGCACAAGAACTGGCATCAAGGACTATGAAAATATTTTCCACCTGCAAGGATTTTGCAATCACTTCAAGGATTACGTAGTGTTGTCATCAAGGATTGTGTAGTCACCATCTATAGAGATTGCATGGTCACTATCATTATGAACTACGTAGTCAGTGTCATTAGGTACTTTGTAGTACTTGACTTCCAAGGATACACATTGACTACTAGGCTTGCTTAAAAGAAGTTTGTTATGCAGGAATCACAAGATGTTCATGTAAAACCAGGTCATTTCGACACTTTTAATTCTTAAATCAAGACTTGAACACTTGAAAAAAATGATTGAAATCAACCTTAATGGCTTGAAATGAAATATGGCATGACCGTCGGAAGGCTCTAAAATTTGGATGTAGGAAAAAATTTGGAGGGTGTTTGTGGTAGCGAAAACAACTACTTTATTTTGTGGAAAATGAAAAAGAATGTTATTAGGAATCTTAGAGGATTTCTATTGTGTTAGTCCTATGGTAAAATATTCAAAAGTATTATAGTTGTAATAGATAAATATTTGTACATGTCATTGTGTTGGTGTGTGTATCTACCTCCTCTAACTTATTGCAAATAGCAAGGAGACTATAGGTGAAGGTTAAGCCCTACCTTGTTGAAGAGGTTTGTAAGACGTTAAAATAGGAACTCACCCTAGAACTTCCTTTGAGGGTGAGAAAGAAATGAATGAAAGAATGTCACCTCAAGTATATATATATATATATATATATATATATATATATATATATATATATATATATATATATATATATATATATATATATATATACCTCAAGTATATAGAATGTCACCATATATATATACCTCAAGTATATATATGTATAAGTATATATATATATATATGGTTAGGTAATCAAGACAGAAAGATAAGGCAGTTTGATCAAGTTAGTTTTTCAGGCATTGACCAAGGAAAACCCCATATTCATTAGCCTAGTAATAGAAATACTAAAATTTGGAAGATTAGAGCTCAAACAAAACCTGGAAATTCCCATGACAGAATCCACTAGGTCTTTGGCTCAGCATAGTATACAATAATTAATGTTTCCAGTTATATAGTTCAATAAGGTAGACAAAAAAACTCGTAGATAACCTGCAAAGTATGTACATATATAAACAAGAAGAAAAATAATAACCATAATTGCACAGAATGTAAATAATAAAACATGTCATATATGTATACAAAAATAAGTGGGAAATCCATGGCGTGAATTTTTTCTAGAGATGAAATAAATAACTTACATATCTTTCTATGAGAGAAGTTACACAGTTAAGCCTTTTACCTATGACCCATAGGTTCAGAAATTCAATCTATATCCGCATGTTCCACTACCTTCTTTTGAATTTCAATTTATTCAGACATAATAGAAGCAAATGAAAGAAAAACATGTGGGGAACTATTATCTATTAATCAATAGAGTGTTTCAAAATAATAACCTTTAGAAAAAAAATTACACATACATTATAAATTTCATCGAACCGGGCTGATGCGGGACCTTTCCATTAACCCTAAGCTATAAAAATTTTTGAAGGGTCTCGTTCACACAAAGTATGAGAACCTTGGAAAAGAAAATGAAAAAATCTATGATCACCTGGAATTACCACAAATTCGGGGAATGAAAACTTGTGAAAAAAATCCATTTTGAAGAATGGCTCGACGAAGATATCCATAGCCATAACTAACCTGCAAGGCAGATGTGAATTTTGGTTAGAAGCACTGAAGTCCTCTTAATATTTTATTATAAAATTAATGCAACAAAATATAAGTACAACCGCGGAGGGAATTCACCTTTCAAACTAACACAGAACCAGAGCAAAAAACCCTACTCTAAAACACATGAAATATTGATGTTGAAGCTTACATTGTAAAGGTTATGCCTTCTTTTGAAAAGAAAAAGAAAGAGCCAGGGTCTGAATCTTGCAGAAAAATGGTTTTAAAAATATTTCCTTGCAAGTATCGAATGGTATGGAGCTTAGTATAAAATCCTCAAGTTAGTGGATGCCATAACCGGAGGGTCGCATCAAGGCTAGTGTTTCACTGGAAACTTTAACCTAAAATACTGATTATTAGAGAACTAAATTCAACTGATGGAACAACCAAATCCTAAGAAAATTAGTTGCAAGAATCAATCCACGAGAAAATAAAAAAACTGAGTTCCTTTACGGTCAAATGTTGACCTGGAGGTGGAATATTTGTGTTGGACCACAAGCTATACCTTGTTGGAGGCATTCAAGGAAAATCCAACCAAGAAGTTACAAAGTTGATCATCGGATTTGAGGGATAAACCTTACTTTCCATATTAGAAAACCCTAGTTGTGGAGCTCATTTCTTTAGAGGCGTATGAAAAAATGAGTGCTTGATTGTAGCGCGGGAATAACGGGCAGCAGTTACTCAAACTACCCTTAAAAAAATCACCATAGATCAATCCATATGTTATTCAGACAGTCAAAAGCTTACATGTCAACAAGTAGCATGGCATGTGGTCCATGCCACACGTACAACAATATCACACGGGACAGGTGTAGAAATGCCTCCACAATAGATGGATTAGCCACGGAGGACTCCAAGGAGTCTAGAAGTATTGTAAGCATGAGAAATATTTAACCCAAATAAAGGTAATTCCAATCAAACGCAAAAACCCTTGTTACATACCAATATATGTATATGCAATAATCCACAGAAAACCTCTGTGTATGTAGGTTTAACCCTTGGTAATGATCTAAATGATAAGTGTCACACCAAAAAGGTCAAAATAACAAATCATATGGACTAAGGTTGAACATAACACTTAATTATGTATTGTGATGAACAATGGTTGTGGCATTTGTTTATTTTATGCAAACATCACTTAAACCTTTCATTGTTGGAAGGGTTGGTTAGACCCACATTTTAAATAATATATGTTAAGTAATGTAAGAATAACATTGAGCCATAATAAGTTACTCAAGGGGAGAACCATGTCATAAATGGTTGAAAAATATTAATGTCTTGAGAAAGAGAGATTTGGAATTTATGTAAAACAAAATAATAAGGAAAAATTACAGGGTTTCAATAATTGAATTAATTCATGTTTATGTGTGTGTGTTTGTGGATCCTAATTTATGCATTAAAAAACACCATTACTGAATCATAAGTAATTTTTAAGATACTTTAGAGGGATGTTACATTTAGTATCAGAGAAAACACGAGGTTCAATGCTACGATCTTTGAGTTGACTATGCCTTCATCTAATAAAAGAATGCTTACTTTTACACAGAGAGAAAAAAAGGGAAGAGTCGACAGAAGAGAAATATAATGAAAGAACCCCACAGTGAAACTCATATAGGAGATGAAGAAATTTATATGCATTTGGGCTAATAGTCACAAGTTCCTACTAGATAATTCTTGAATTTGATTAAAGATCTATAAACCGAATTAGTGAATCTTCATGTTGGGCATGAACAACTACTTAAAGTAAGTGCATAATAGGAACAGTTGATCAAAAATTTGATAGATAAGTCAAATCATAAGACTATAGAAACAGTGAGAGAGGAAGAGAACATAAGAGAGACCTCAAAATGTAATACATTTGAAGAAATGGAAAAAAGTAAGGAAGAAATATTTGAAGGGCAAGAGCACAACAAATCAAAATTTAATTCTAAGTTTGGAAAAAAAATCCCAAAATGGAATTACAAGGAGAATTTAACAAGATCAGACCCCCAACATATGATGGGGAATATGAAGAAGAAATAGAATCATGGCTTCTCAATATATAAAATAAATAAATAAATTTAATTTTATGAATATTCTACTGAATTAGAAGCCATGTTAGCTACTTACTAGTTATAGTGAAAAGCTTCCCTGTGGTGGGAAGAGGTTAAAACAATTTATAATTTAGTAGATAAAGAGGTTAATTGGGAAGAATTTCAGTGACTGTTTAAGGAAAAATATCTTACTAAGCATTATTTTGACAATAACGTTAAACAATTTAATAATTTAAAACTTAGCTAGATGTCTATGGATGAGTTGGTAACCAAATTCACTCACCTTTTACGATATGTTCCCTATATAAGGGAAGAAAAAGTGAAGCTGCAACATTTTATAAATTGCATCCCACTATCTTTTAAGGAATGAATCGAATAAAATAACCCCAAAAAAATGGATGAGGTTATCAAAAAGAAAGAATTTGTTACCCATAGGAAATACAGGGAAATGAGAATTTGAAAACATGTCCTGATAAGAAGAAAGATCATTTTTTCAAGGTGGTAAGGGAGGAAAATTTGGACAGTTTAAGTGGTCTAGTAAAAACAATCAAAACCAGAGATTCAATAACAATAATAACCAAACCAAAATATCCCAAGTGAAAACTCAAAATGGATCTAAAAGAACTGAATTTAACAAAGGATTTAATGGAAAGGATAAAAATCCTTTGAAGTGTTGGGGTAGCGGTGAACCCCACCTACTACAAAATTATCCTTACAACACAAGATCGGTACACCATATATAGAATATTCAAGAGGCCTCCACTGTCAATGAAAAGTGCCAATTAGAGCATCAATCCACCATGATGGAGATAAAAGGTACTATATTTAACCAATCTATTTTGTATTAATAGACCGTATTTCTATCCTAGGTTATGTTAGCCTTAGATAATAAAAAATTGTAAATTACATTAGAGGAAATTTCAGCCTAAAGGTGCCCATGAAATTTTCATGTAATTTCCATGTCATTATCTGTAAACGAATCAAAATCCTTTAAATTTAAAAACAAGTACATGTAAATATTTTGGCGAGAAAAGGAGAAAAGCTTATTTTTTAATTCTATTCTTGGCTTATCCCCTTATAGTTTTACTCAAATTTCAAATGTAGACACTCTTTGGATGCGAAATTAAATTCCAAATCCAATGAGTACCCATTATGAATACTTTTGAGAGGACCCACATTGATAAAAATTGAAGATACGTTAAGAAAATGTGATGAACAAGTTTTTTAATGTATCTTCAATTTTTATTAATGTGAGTCTTGTCAAAATTATGCATAATGAGTATTCGTTGGGTTTGGAATTTAATTCCGCATCTAATGAGTGTCTACACTTGAAATTTGAGTAAATCAATAAGGAGATAAGCCAAAAATACAATTAAAAAAACAAAAGTAGCTTTCTTCTTTTCCCTCCAAAATTCATAAGTCTTATTTTATTATTTTAACTATTCTTTTAATAGTTCTCGTTAGGAGGTCACTTTTAGGCTAAAATTTCCTCTAATGAAGGCTGCAAAATATAAAATTTCCTGGCTGGTTCAATTAGCCACTGGAGAAAAAAAAAAATGCAACTTGGGTTATGGAATTCCCAGTTATACTCAGCAGGAATCAAACTACAGTGAATTTAAAAATACTACCCTTAGGCTCAAATGATATTTTAATGGGGATGGATTGGTTGAAGGTACATAGGGAAATTGTTAATTGTCTTGATAAAACACTCACATGTACAACAAAAAGTGGATAAAATCAAATTTTAAGGGGCATACCTAAGCCCATTTCTATGCACCAAATATATACATTACAATTAAAAAAGGTTGCAAGGAAAGGATTCAAACCTTTTCTATCAAAGTCGAAGACCACTCATGGGAGAAGTCAGCCAAATATTTGGATCAGTTAGAGGTTATACAAGATTACCAAGATGTGTTTCCTGACCAGATTCTTGGTTTACAGCCTAAAAGCGAGATAGGTTTCACCATCAAGCTGATACCAAGAGCAGTATCAGTATCAAAGGCTCCCTACTGAATGAGGTACTGGAGTTGATGGAGTTGAAGATGCAGTTGCAATAATTATTATACAAAGGGTACATCATACCTAGTTTGTCACCATGGGGTGTACTAGTCCTATTTATTAAGAAAAAATGGAACATTTAGTCTATTTATTGATTACCACCCAACTGAAGAAGTTAACAATTAAAAATATATGTCTCTTACCTCGAATAGATGTTTTATTTGACCAAGTCAAGGGAATAATTGTGTTCTCTAAAATAGACCTCATATCTAGTTAATACTAACTCCGAATTAAGGAGGAAGACATACCAAAAAAAACTTTTCAAACTATGTATGGACACTACAAATTTACATCTTTACCTTTTGGACTTATGAATGCACGTGCAACATTCATGTGTTTGATGAATAATGTGGTCAACAAATTCTTGGATAACTTTATATTAATTTTTATAGATGATATTTTAATATAGTTAAGGACCTTGGAAGAACATAAGTATCATTTGGAGATAGTACTACATACCTTACGTGAACATCAATTATATGCAAAATTCAGAAAATGAAAATTTTACCAAGACAAGATATAATATATTGGGCATGTAATCTTGAAGGAAGGGATAACAGTGGATCCCGAAAAGTAAAGGACATTCTTGATTGGCCAATTCCAAAAGATGTGGTAGATGTAAGGTCATTCATGGGGATCATTGGTTACTACTGCAGATTTATAGAAGGATTCTCTAAGTTAGCATACCTTATAACCTCCTTACAAAATAAACGAGTGAAATTTGTGTGGAAGTAACAATGCAAGAAATCTTTGAGAAATTGAAATATTTACTTATCGTTGCTCTGGTACTAGAAATAGTAGATCGTGATAAATATTTTGAATTATGTACTAATGCATTCTTGGAAGGTCTTGGAGGTATACTTATGCAGGAAGGATATGTTGTGTCTTATGAATCTCGTAAACTAAAAGAAAATGAGAAAAGTTATGTAGTTTACAATATTGAATTGGAAATTGTAATCCACACACTTAAAATGTGGAGACACTATATAACTGGTAAAAAGTTCACTTTGATTACTCACCATGTAAGTTTGAAACATTTTTCATCCAACAAGACATAAATGTTAGGCGGGCCAGATGGATGGCCTTCATGAGTGAGTATGATTTCAACATAAAACACATAAAGGGGAAAGAAAATAATGTGGCAGATGTGTTAGGTCGAAGTGTAAAACAAGAATATGAAGTGAAATTAATTCAAACTAAAACAAACTTTATTGGAGCAAATTAAAGAGGCAACATTAGAAGATCGGGATTATAACCAGCTTTGTGAGAATCTAGAAATTAAAATAGTTCAAAGAAAATTGGTTGATTATTCCATCAATAAAAGTGGAATATTGGCTTATAAGGGCAGACTTATGTTCCAAATGTTGATAAAAGTAAACCATTAATACTAGATGAACACCACAAGAGACCCTTTGCAGCTCATTCATAATACTAGAGGATGATCACCACTCTTAAAAACAATTTTTTTTTTGGCCCGGAATGAAGAAATAAGGTTTTGAATACTTGGAAAGATGCCGAGAATGTCAATAGGTGAAGGTAGAACACTAGCACTTAGTCGGGTTACTAAACCCCCTACCTTTACCAGAGTGGAAACGAGAGGTGATTTCCTTAGACTTCATTACTGGATTACCCTGAATACAGAAGCAACATGATTCTATTATGGTAGTGGTAGAAAAATTGACTAAGGTTGCCCATTTTATACCACTGCAATCCACGAATATAACTTTTCATGTAGAATAAGTCTTCATGAGAGAAATTTTTGATACTTCATGGTGTGCCAAAGATGCTTGTATCCGATAAAAATATGAAATTCAGCTCAAATTTTTGGAAGTCATTATTCACTAGGATGGGTACGTAGTTAAATTTTAGCACTACATACCATCCACAAACTAATGGGAAAATAGAAAGGGTTAACCAAGCTCTTGAAGATATGTTAAACATGTATGTAATGAACCAACCCACAAAATGGGAGGATTATCTACATTTGGTGGAGTGCGCCTATAACAATCGTTATTGGGGGTCACTAAATATGAGCCCCTTTTAGGTTTTGTGTGAAAGGAAGTGTCATGTTCCTTTAAGTTGGAGTCAACTTAAGGATAGGATATGTTAGATTTGGATATACCACAGGGAATGGAACAATTGGTGAAAAAGATCAGATAGAATTTGAAAGTAGCACGAGACAGATAGAAGATTTACACTGACTTGAAAATGACACATAAAGTGGTCCAAGTGGGGGAACATGTTTATATTAAATTTCAACCAAAAAGGAGTTCCTCAAAATTAAGGAGTTTTTCCCCTCAGTTGTGTGGGTCATTTGAGATACTAGCAGGAGTAGGGTCAGTGGCATACCAACTCACTCTACCAACCCATATTAGAATTCATAAAGTATTTCAAGTGTCTCTTTTGAAAAAGAATGTACATGATCTTTCTCATATAATTGAATAGAATGTTGTACAACTCGAACTTGAAGGAGAGTTCTAGGTCAAGCCTCTACAAATTTTAGGCCAGAGGGAAGCTACACTTTAGAACCAATACATCACCCATATTAAAGCACAATGGAAGTACTTGAGGCCTAAGTAGGCACCTAGGAGATGGAGGATGAAAAGAATTATTATTTCTATATGTTGTTTCAAACAAAAAGAGATTCTAAAAACATCGAGGATGGTGTTCCCTTTTAAGGGGAGGGGAGATGTAATACCCCTGGACAAGTTACTTTATGACTTTTACATTTAACTGTTGGTTGGAAAGATAAAATACAAATGACATGATATGTTGACGTAAATATTTATTTTCCTTAAGTAATGAAAGAAGAAATTGTATGTGTTAAAACACTTGGAAATATGTTAAAGTTTGTCATGTGAGATTTAACTCCTAACTGTCAAGAAAATAATTGAAATCAATTATGCCTAAGAAGTGGGTAGGAACAAAAGAATAGAAAATCCTCCCCTTGCAATTGTTTAGCAAAATTTGGTAGAGATAGAGCAGCAGATGATTTCATGATTAGAGATAGATGGCATGACGTAGAACCTACAAAATAGAATTGAGAGATATAAAGATAGTTTCTTTCAAGAATAAGACTAGTGGGAGAGAAATGTTGGTTTCAAACCTAGAGGATTACCAAGGCATTTCTACAGGGTTTAGGAGGTGAATTATGTTGAAGATTTCTTAGTTGTTTTCTTGAGAGAGAGGAGTGGAGCTCAAAGGGACCTAGATGAAAAAGCTAGTTCATTGTTCAAGAGGACCATGGAAGCATTTAGCATTTAAAATTTCCAAGAAGTCTTAGATAAGTATTCGAATGTTAGTGGTTTTTATGCTAACTGGTTTATTTTCTAGAAAATGAAAAATATTGTTATTAGAAATCTTAATGGATTGATATTGGATTAGTCCTATGGAAAAATATTCAAAATGATTATAGTTGTAATATATAAATATGTGTACATGTGATTGTGTTGGTTTGCCTCTAACTTGTTCTAGGTAGAAGGGAGACTACAGGTGAATGTTAAGCCCTACCTTACTAAGAGGTTGGTAAGAGATTAAAATGGAAACTCACCTTGGAACTTCCTTTGAGGGTGAAAATCAAATGAATAAAAGGATTTCACATCAAGTAAAGGTAATATCAAGTTTTAAGAATGAGGCTTTATATACCTAACTTTGTGTGTTTAATTCCTTTTGGTAACAGAATAAAATTTTAATAATAATAGAAAAAAAAATTGTATGCACACACACACACACACGCACACGCACATATGGTTAGGTAATAAAGAGCAAAATATAATGGAGATTTCTAGCATTAGGTGTTCCACCCTTTGCCCAATAATAGCAGTCTTGAACATTGGAATATTAGAAATTAGAGATCATCTGGTAGTTCCCATGACAAAATATGTTGGGTCTTTGGCTTAGTATAGTATCTACTAATTAAAGTTTCTAGTTATATAGTTCGATAAGGTACAAAGAAAATCTCGTAGACAACTTCCAAAGTATGTACTAAAAAAAAATAACCATAATTGCATAGAATGTAAAAAATAAAATATGGCATATATGTATACAAAAATAAGTGGGAAAGCCAAAATTGTGGGGCATGAAATCTTTGTAGAAATCTAATAAATAACTTACATATATTTTCTATGAGAGAAGTTACACAATTAATCTTTTTACATATGAGCTAGAGATTCATAAATTCAATCTATATATGCATGGGCCACTACCTTCTTTTGAATTTCAACTTATTCATAGTAAGTAATAGAATAAAAATAAAGAAAACCATGTCGGGCATGGTTAAAAGAAATAAAACCATGTGGGGCATTCTTATCTATTAATCAACAGAGGGTTTCATAACAATAACATGTTAGAGCCTTTAGAGTGAAAAGAAAACATATGTGTATAGTGTAATTAAGAATTCACAAGCCGAGACACATAATAGTGTATGTACAATTGTCTAAATATATATGAAGAAATAAAGGACCCATATACACCAATAATAACCCACAATGATAGAACAATGCTTCTGGTATGTATTGATATAACTTTTATAAAAAAAAATATTCACATAATTTATAAAGTTCATCGAACTGGGCCAACGCATAACCCTTCCAGTAACCCTAAGCTATACAAAATTTGGAAGGGTCTCGGTCACAAAGAGTATGAGAACCTTGGAAAATAAAATTATAAAACTTTGTGAACATCTAGAATGACCATGAAGTCGAGCAACAAAAACTTGAGAAAAAAAATCCATTTTGAAGAATGGCTCAATAAAGATATCCATAGCCATGACTAACCAGAAAGGAAGATATGAATTTTGGTTAGAAAAACTAAAACCCTCTTAAAAGTTTATTATAAAATCAATGCTACAAATTACAAGGATAGCTAAGGAGGGATAGCGAGAGCCCAAAACCCTACTCCATAACACATGAAATATCATTATCAAAACTTACGTTGTAAAGGTAAACCTTTCTTTAAAAAAAATGATCAAGCGTTTGAATCTTGTAGAAAAGGGGTTTTAAAAATTTTACCTTGCAAGAACTGAACGGTATGGATTTTGGTATCAAATCCTCAAGCTAGTGGATGCCATAAGCGAAGTGTTGCATTAAGGCTGGGGTTTCGCCTAAAATTTAAACAAAAAATCCCATTTTTAGAGAACTAAATTCAATCGTTGGAACAAAAAATTCTTAAGAAACTTAGTTGCAAGAATGATACCACAAGATAATATAATCAAATCGAGTCCTTTAGGCTCAAATGTCGCCCTATAGGTGAAATATTTGTTTCGGACCGCATTCGAGCCGAAGCCAAGCAAGAAATTACAAAGTTGATCCTCATATTTGAGCGATAGACCCTATTTGCAATATAAGAAAACCCCATTTGCAGAGCTCATTTCTTTAGCGGTGTATGAGAAAGTAAGTCTACGACTTTGCCGAAGGTAGAAGGAAGGGGGTTAGTTACTCAAACTGAGCCTAAACAAAAATCATCGTAGATCAAACCCTAACTAATATATATCGTCAAACTCTTAAATGTCAACAAGCAACTTGGCAAGTGGCCCATACCGCACCATTAATAATATCACAAGGGCTAAGGGAAAAAATGCCTCCATGATACCTCGATTATCAACAGAGGACTCCAAGGAGTCTAGAAGTCTCCAAAGCACAAGAACTATTTTAAGCCAGAAAAGATAATTCCAAACAAAAGCGAAAACCATTGCCACATACCAATATATGTATATACAACAATCCACGTAAAACCTATATGTATGTAGGTTAACCCTCGGTAATGCTCTAAATTATAATTATCACACTATAAGCTTGAGAGCACAAATCATATGGACTAAGGGTGAACATAACATTTAATTGTGTAGTGTAATGAAGAATGGTCGTGGAATTTGTATACTTTATGCAAGCATCACTTAAACCTTTGATTGTTGGAAGGGTTGGTTAAGCCCACATTTTAAATAATATGTTAAGTAAGGTAAGAATAAGGTTGATCCATAATAAGTTACTCAATGGGAGAACATGTCATAAATGGTAGAAAACTCTTACTCTCGTGAGAAAGAGAGATTTATGATTTAAATAAAACACAATAATAAGGAAAACTTACCAGGTTTGAATAATTGAATTAATTCATGCTACCATATATATATTTGGATATGAATTTATGCATTCAAAAAATTCCATAAGTAATTTTTGAAATACTTCATAGGGATGTAACAAAGGCATTGTTTAATTTTTGAAATACTTTAGAGGGATGTAAGAAAGACATTGTTTTTTTTTTTAATAGAGATTTGATAAAATTGGAATGATATAGAGAAGATTGGCATAACCTTTGGGTAAGGATAACAAGCACAAATTGATAAATGGTCTATTTTTTTTTTAAATCCTTCTTGGGGCATCTGAATTGGCGATGGTCATGAAAATGAAGTGTTATGTTCAAGGGCGTTCAAGGTTCAAATGTGATGGCCATGAAAATGAAGTGATGTGTTTGAGGAGGTTTGAGGTTCAAAGCTTCCCTCAGTCACATGTTCTTGTGAAAGAAGCATATGTATGCACCTAGAGGTTATAGTGGTAGCAGTTGGAACCGACCTATTATCACACGAGTACCAGACCAACCAAGTTTTCGACCCCTCTAGATACAAAAAATTAATAAAATATTTTAATAATATAACTTATTTTATAAATTTCACTTTCACAATTTTATAATATAATTCAAATTATATTAATTTATAATATCTTCTTATAACCACCTTGGATCCTAGTATACAAGTAGAGACCACAGGAAATGATGGCCTCCGTGACAGGCTACTCTAGAGCATTTATGGTGGGAGGATGGTGACACATCCCACCTTCCATCACCATCTGCCACATTCTTTGCATAATATGGGGTGGTTGGATTACATAGAATTTGCATTCAGTACATCATTGGGTAGAGAAATTAAGGTTAATTCTATAGGGGTTTACTCAACTTGTCATCGGCAACGCTAAGATAGGAGCGAAGTTTTGCAGAGACTAAAGAGGGAACTCATGTATGGTAGCCATGGTTTGTGAGCATGGTTGTCCTACATGAGGAAGAAGAGGAAGAGGTCATCAACCTATGCCTCCATGGCATGGTTCATGAGTAGAATAGTTTGATGAGGATCTTCGACTTTGCACTAGATGAATGATTGTTGAGAGGGAAGAAGAAGAAGTAGGGAACAGAGGTGATGTTCATTGGGTGTTGAGGAACTTACTTGGACAACACTTGAGAGATTGGGAGGATGTTCTGAGGGAAGTTGATAGTCAAATCATTGATTTAGACTTTCTTATTGTCCATGTTAGGTATGCATTGTGTGTTTTGGATGGTGCTCTAGGATTTCAGTTCCCTCCACCACCCCATCTGTTGTGCCTTCTAATTCCTTAGATAGCTCAAACTCGACCTCTTCTTTGAATCCCTCAAAATTAGCATCTCAAGGTGAAAAGCCACCCAGTCCTAAGAAGTTGGGGCTTAGAAGAATGGAGGATAAGACCTTTAAAAATAAGGATTATTGAGCAGTGATGACAAGGAACAGGCCAGTAGTAGTAGGGAAGTAACAAATGACAAGAAAAAGGAAGGAGTACCACAAGAGGATGCAGAAAAAAAAAACTTCATAGGAATACTAGTGGAGTGGTAAAGACCATCATGGTCGAAGGAAGGCTAGGATGATCACTTCAATCAATTCTCAACATGTATAGGGGTGTTATTGGGAATCAGGAAAGATATTTTTAGTCTCCTATGTTTTTTTTTGTATGTTAACTATGTTTTCGTTGTTAAAATATGGTTTCAAGGCACTTAGGTAGTCCATATCGTTTCCCATCTATGGGAAGATGGTCTTTCTCGGACTTGGCTTATTGCTAGTTTTAGGTTACACATACTCTTTTGTTTCTTGAACACGTTTAATCCAGAAAAGGTCCATCGAGGATTCTGGATGCATCTACTTTATGTGAATTCTTAGTAATCTAATGAAATCCTTCTTACAAAAAAAAATCTTCTTATAACCTTAATAATATTTAATATATAATATAACATATTATAATATACTTTAATAATAAAATAAATTTTAAACTTTCAAAATGATGATAATGATGATGATTAACATCCACTAAAATCAATATGGACTATGGAACCTTATGAAATTAAGAAATTAATCAAAATTTTTCTTTAACATGTTACTTCTATTCTCTAACATAGATTCATCTTCAAGTCATGCTCCACAAATTTTTAAGACGGATCAAATCTTCCAAAATACAAATATTTTTTTGAATGAAAGCTTGGGAAAATGCTTGCATTCTCCTTGGTAAAGTCGTAGTTAAGATAATCTATATTACTATTTATATTATATACAAATTTCACATTTCTGTATATAGGAATATTTTTAGTTTATATTTTGTTGATATTATTGTTATATTTTCCTACCATGTATTTTAATTTATTATTTTAATATAATATACATAGAATTAATATTTTGTATAGAAAAAACGTGTTTAAGAATAAAATCTACTCTAAATATTAAGTTTTTATATGTTTAATTATTAAATTTAAATATGAATTTTTAAAATAATATGGTTAATCAATATGAAATATTATTTTAATTTATATGGTAAAATGGATTTTAAGAGATATATATATATATATATATATATATATATATATATATATATATATAATATATTTATAAGATACTAAAATATTTTTATTATTTTTATTTTTATTTTTTATTTTTTTTTAATTTAGCTTGTTTATATTATGTTTTCTTATTATTATCGCTATAGATTGATATTAACTATAGATTTAGAAAATGTCAAATCACTTAAGGTGCAAACCTTTTTTAGAGAAAACTTGAAAAAATATTTGTATTTTGAAATATTTAATCCCGCTTGAAACTTCATAAATAGTGGTTCTCTATGCCCCACAAGGGCTTCACTAGGGGAGCAATATCATACCACATGCATTCATATTGGGGGAGATATAATGAGAAAAAAATGACATAATATATTGAGCATATATTAGGGGCTAAATGGTTTTTATATTGGTGGGCATAAAAGATGGAGTTCAAAGTTAATGAAAAAATATAAAGGGGTATAAAAAATTTAATGAAAAACTAATACCTACAATATCTAGTGAAGTTAGGGATTTTCAAATTCCGAAGGAGTATTGGGTTCATATTGGTAGGGGTTTAAATAATGTAATTTTTAGAGGTATTTTCCAATATGTAGTCAAATTAGGGGTATTGCTTAGTATGCCATGAATGCACGTGATATGTCAGAGGTTCATTGAGTTTCATTGAGTGAAGCCCTTGTGTATCCCCCATAGTGGTTCTCTTACCTGTCTCCCTTCCCACCCACACACACACACACACACATATATATACTTTATGCCATTTCTATCTCTTAAATTAAATTGATTAATTAAAAATTTTGTCAAGTGAACAAGTGTCATAAAATGAGTTATAGATTTTTGGGCATGGTATTAATAAGCCATGGTATTGTAACAATTCCTATTCGATAGTTAAGATTATTCACGGTAATGTGGGGGTGAATCATCATGTTCAATGATATTTTCACGCGTTTTTAGAAATTTATATATGTTTAGCTCATATATTAATTTTTTAATAATAATAATTTAAAACAAAATTATAATTTAATAAATTTCTATTTTTTTAATCTTTGGCTATGTAAGACCTACCATCAATTTAGTTTTTTCATTCTCATAATAGGTTACTACTACCAAATTTAATTATTTAAATAGCTAATATTGAAATATTTTACACTTAACATGGACTTTGAAATATTTATTTGTAAACAACATTTATTTTTTTAATTATTTTTAATATTTTCACATATTAATTTTATATTAGGAATTCAATAAATTAGGTCTACATTTTATTATTCTTATTAAAAAGTAATTAATTTATTAGTAATATTTTTATATATTAATTTTATATTAAGAATTGAATGAATTACACATCTCTCTTATTACTTGTATTAAAAAATAATTAATTTTTTTACTTTGAATTATTATCTTTTTCGGCATTGAAATATTTTATTATGATATTTAGAGATGTGTGTGTATGTGTAAACTTTATCTCAATGTGGTATTGAAATAAATTAGTTAACATGGATATTCATATATTTTATTTAAGTACTACATCTTTCTCACACTCAAAAGTGAAAATATAACGTTTTTTCTTTCTTTCTTTCTAACTTTATCTCTTGATATAGAATTATTTTAGTTTATGTTTTATTTACAATGAACTCATAGTGACAATGCTTTCTTTCTAACTTTATCTCTTGATATAAAGTATGTTAGTTTATGTTTTATTTACAATGAACGCATAGTGACAATGGGATTATTTTATTTATGGCTAAGAATGAGAGTGAAATCTTTTTGCCATGTCCACTTCATACTAGGTTGTAGCATCAACAATGGATTCAAAGTGAAAATGTGATTGATTTATTTATGGCTAAGAGTGTTGAAATATTTTTACCATATCTACTTCATACTTGGTTGTAGCATCAACAACAAACTCATAGTGAAGTGGGATTATTGATGTTTTATAAAAAATTTAATTAAAATTAGCCAAGTATATTCATTTTCTTTATTATAGTCTACATTGTTCTTTTATTTAGATAATATTTATTTTTATTTTAAATGGGACATGTGTCAACATGACTTTGAGCACACAAGAAATTACCTATATTTTTCATAGTGGATTGTAGAATGGACTTCTCTTGATTTAATGCTTTACAACAACATCTCATATAATTCTTCAATAAAACAACTCATATAATGCTTCAGCACAATATCTCCTCATACTGCATCTTCTTGAGATAACAATATAAATTTAATTTTAATAACTTTATATTCAAATTAATCAATTAAAAATATGTCAAATTTATAATGTGAAACTAAAAACTAATAAAAATAATTTGCAAAAATATAATATTTAAAATAAATAATCAATTTTAAACATTAAATAAAGTAAAAATATTTATAATATTAAAAAATGATTTCAAATCTATAAATATTTAATAAGTAAGAAAAGAAATCTCATATTGAAATATTCAATGCATTTTTTCCTATTTATATGACAAATTTTAAAATAGTGGTAAATTTTATGATAAGGCAAGAAAATGATGCTAAATAACGTTAAATTTTCTTTTGTTAACATTAACACTTTTTCTTCACTCATTATTATATGATTATATGGTTTGAAAATGGAACATCGTCATCATGGTCAACCATGTTCTATATGGTCATCCATAGTGAATATGGTAAATCATACTCATCTATATTGACAACCATGGTTGTCCGTAGTTAACCATGGTTAGACAAGTTAAAACATGATCACCATGAAGAACCATGTCACATCATATTCAACTATGGTAAAACCAACTACGTAGTGGTTGACCATGCTCATTCATGGTCAACCATGGTTACTATAGTCAACATAATCAACCATATAAATCTATAGTTATATGTCCATAACCCCAATAATGGTCAAACGTGCTCTATAATGGTCAACTATGGCCAAACAAGTACAACAACTTTCATCCATGGTCTACCAACTCAACAATGGTCAACCGTATTCATCTCTAGTTAAACAGTGACAACCATATTTAACAAGAGTCAATATCGTCAACCATATTCATTTATAGTTAAACAATATCAACCATAGTCAAACTTTGTGAAGCTTAGTTAACTATGGTGATCATGTTTGACAATGGTTAACCATGATTGGTCATAGTCAATTGTATTATCCCTCAGTAATTCTCTTCTTTCTTTGTAATAGAACAAGAGGACATGTAATTTATTTTTTTGAAGAAAATCCTAACAGTGCATGTGAACCATGAAGTCTTATGATGTTATAAAATATTTGATCTAAAAGGAACAAAGGACTGATAATTCTTTTACATCTACTTGCATTTTTTAATGAAACACTAGGCTCTTTTTTCTTTATTATGAATTTCCTCCATAGTCACTATTTTCAGATTATCATATCCTTCAACTAGGCATTTGCTAATTGTCTTTATTATAAAAAAAATTATAACTTTATGGATATGTTTCTTATGGTACCAACAACATAAATTCATTCTTCCCCTTTTTCTATTTAATAAGAGTCCTATAGACCTCTTAGAAGATGTATGCTAGCATTAAGGCTTCACTCTCTTTACTTAAAATATGATTGTCATACTTCATGGTAACATGAGTTTTTGTTAGGTTTTATGGGTTGAGATTACATTATTTATCTTTCCCTTGGAATTATAATACTATTTTGGCTCAACACAAATCTATTGACTCTTCACAAGGTCTGCATGGTCTAAAGGGTCCCTCATACATATGTATAGCATTGATATATTGTGTTAGATTACACATTTGTTCACATTTCTTGTTATTAGAGGCATGTTGACCATCTGAAACTTCTATTTATACTACCTAAGAAATGTGTAGGTAGAATCTGACAGAGCGATATATGGACCTTAGCCACGTGACTTCCATGTGAATGTATATGAAATCCCATTGGCACCTGCCCTATACTATATTTTAATTATGACGGTTCATATGTTTTAGGTTTATGATCAGTGGTGGAGGAAATCTAAGGTTAGTTTGGAGTAACTACCAACATCCTCCTATCATTCCAATGTTCATTTGCACCCTCAGGACTTGAGATAAGCTCTGCAACTTGGAATTCCCTTGATTCCATGACTGCAGTGCCTCTTCTTCCATTTGAAGGTTGAATTCTTGAATCTTGATGGTTCCACAAAGGTTTTTATAAACGAGGTTAGCTATTTTTATTCTTTTTCTGAGTTGATGGTAATTGGTATTGAAGAGAGTATGTTAATAATTATATACTTTCACAATTTTTGTTTCTGACCTCTTTGTGGATTTACATTTCAACTCGGTAATTATTTTTTCTTCCTTTTGCCACCTTTTACTAGGATAACACTACAACAATTGTCCCTCCTTGCAAAGTGAGTTCTTGCTCGAACAGTCAACCAGAAGTGGTCACCATTGCATGCACATGTGATAATTTTTCCAAGAAACCCCTAGGACAAATTTCCTTAGCAATTTAAATACTTTTACCACTATCAATTTGTGATTTTTTTAGCAGGGTTACAACATCTGTACCTTCTCCATGGAAGGTAATTGTTTTTGTTTAACTCTCTTTTTTTTTAATGTTATACTCTGAGCCTATTCTAAGAATTCTAATTTGTTTCTTCTCCTTCCTCACAGGTATGTCCTCCTAGGGCTAAGTACCCTTGGCGTAGTTGAATATGATACTGGGTTTTTTATGGACATTTTCCTTGGCATAAAACTTATCTAGGTTCTTACATATATTCTTTTCTTCTCCAAGGTATTCTACCATGATGGAAAAAAAACCTATGAGGTTTTTTTTAATGTTTTAGGGTTTTTAACCAAAGGAGGGAGGATTGTTCATTGAAATTATCTAGTATTCCTGCACCTTCTAGGAAGTTTATAGATGTATAAATATTTTTTGTCTTGAATATTTAATGTATAGGCCATTTTGGCCATGATAATTAAAATTCCTACCAATGAGAGTTGATTTTATTTGTAATATCGAGGTTTTTTCTTGTAATATTGAGGGTTTTTCTTTTGGCTTCTTGCCAGATATAGTATGGATTCTTCTTGCATTTTCAAGAACTAGGTTCGGCCTTAAATAATTAGGCCATGCTTGCATACTTATATTAATTTCTTTTAGTATCTTGAAAAGAAAGTTTTTTTTAAAGGGGTCCATTGGTTAACATTTATGAAACCCTCATATATAGTTTTTCTATCTCTGAGTTTCCTTGATTCTTGAATGTAAATGTATACATTACAATTATTATAATAACTTTGATATAGTTTTTTAACTCTTGTCGAATTTCTTTCTCAATGAATTTATATAATCTCTTTCTTCATTCGAAATTACCGGGTTGTTTATATTATATGTTCCTAACAAAAAGAAGTAGATTCACAGTTGTATGTATTTCATAAAAGATAGTTTATCTTTTCTATTTGGTTTACTACTTCAATGTTCTAGTTATTCTTAATGTGTGTGTGTGTGTATTAAGAATCTTAGACGAGAATTCTTGGTTGAACCTGTCATGGTATATTCCAGGTATGTCTATATTCTAATTATCATTTGAGCTTAGGACTATGGCCATGTGAACAGATATATAAAACCCCTTTCTAAATAACTCCTAAGGAAACTAACCTTACTCACCTTTTAACCCTCTTCCCATATGAATACAAAATTATATATCTATGGATAATTATAAATTGAACAAATTATTTTCTTAAATCACCATTAATTTATTCTGAGATAAACATAACCATACCAAGAGGGTTAGTTAAAATAAATTCATGTTGCATATAGCATTTACATACATTCATATTTTCTATTCTTTTCATCCTAATTTTCATTTTCAATAATTCTCATCTTAGAGTTTACCCAGTCTGTCTATTGACATCTCTTGATAATGTATTTAAATTACCCAGTACGTACTATCTTGCCAACCCTCCTGTTGCAAGTTAGAAATACATGTATAATTTCTAAAACATAAAGCCTTGTAGGTTTACACAATCACAACATTGTAACTAATATTAAATTTCCTGAAAACTACTTTACCAAAATAAATATCTCTTTTCTCTTTCTTTTACAAAACCTAACTATTCAACGTAAATTTGAAACTAGAAGATCACTTATCTAAAGATATTCCTGGAAATGTATTAAGGGCTCTCACATTCCTCCCAACAATAATATGGCTTTTACATCTATCCACCCTTTTCTCTACACCTCTCTATTAGAAAAACAGTGAAGGAACTTTCCAGAATCTTTTCTCTTGAACCCTTGAGTAGCGTCCTGCTCTATTTCCTGGGTTCTAACCAGTATTTCTCTCCCACTACTTATATTATAGAAGCAATTGCCTTTATCTCCCACAATGCTCCTATAAAGAATACACTTCATGACATTTATCTCCAGTTATGTTATTTTACAATGCTATGTATCTGCCAAATTCTTCTAAATAATGGAAAAAGAGAAAGTTATTTTCTTCTTTGTTGGCTACCCTATTCTTGGGAATAACTAATTCTAACTATTTCCCTCACAGTTAGAAGTTAATCTCCACATGACAATGCTTAACACATTACCAAAAGTGTTAGAACACCAAAAAATAATTTATCCTCATTAATTAAAGTAAATATTTACATCATTAAAGCATATTTAGTCTTTTTTAACTATTTCAATCATAATTAAATGCAAAAGTCATGAATAAGTATCCAGGGGTGTTACATTTTCCCTCCCCTTAAAGGGGACACTGTCCTCAATGTTTTAGACTCTATTCTTCTTTAGAATAACATATGGATATCATTCATCATTTCTTCTTCGATTTCCAAGGTGGCCTCCTCAGACCCAAAATGCTTCCATTGCACTTTAGCTTGAGAAATGGTTCTATTGCAAAGAGTAGTTTCCCTTCGATCCATAATTTGCATAGGTTCAACCTATAAATCTCCTTACAGTCTAACTTTTACAAAACTCCAAATTTTTATGTGAGTCAAATAAGATATATATTTCTTTAAAAGAGACACATGAAATACATTCTGAATTTTAACATGAGTTGGTATGTCATTGGTTAGACCCTTGACAATATCTCAAATGGCCCACAAAACTAGGGATCTAGTTTAGAATAGCTTCCCAAATTTAAAGAACTCTTATTTGTTTGTACTCTCAAATAAACATGCTCTCGTACTTGAAACTCCTTAGGGGTTCTCTTCAAATTAGCATATAATTTATGTTTATCTTGTGCATCTTTCATATTTTGTTTGATTTTCTTTACCATTTTCTCCATCTCTTGTAATAAGTATAATCCCAATACTAGGTTATCCTCTAATTGACTCCATCTTAGAGGACTAGGACACTTCCTTCCATATAAAGCCTCAAAGGGTCTCATTTTTAATGATTCCTGATAACCATTGTTATAGATGAACTCTACTAAGTGTAGATAGTCCTCCCATTTTGTAGGATGGGTCATTACATACATGTGTAGCATGCTCTTAAGAACTTTATCAACTCGTTCTATTCGCAAATCAATTTATGGATGTTATGTAGTGCTAAATTTTAGATGCATACCCATCCAAGTAAACAGTGACCTCCAAAAATTTGAGGTGTACTTCAAATATTTTTCTGATATAGCCATTTTAGGTATACTATGAAGCCTTGAAATTTCCTTGACGAAGATTTTGGCCACCTTGCAGCTCTGGACGTATATTGTACAAGAAAAAAAATGAGAGGTCATGGCCAGTTTATCAATTACCACCATAATGTAATGATGATGTTTCCGTGTCCGAGGAAACCCAAATAAAATCTAGGGAGATTACTTCCCACTTCCACGCTAGTATAGGTAAGGGGTTCAGTAATCTAGTAGGGTGTTGATGTTTTATTTTCACCTCTTGACACCCTTGGCACCTTGCCAAAGATTCAACAAATTCCTTCATCATCCCTAGCTAAAAAAACTTGATTTTAAGGGTTCTAAACATTTTTTGATACCCCGGGTGACATCAGAAAGGTTCCTTATGATGTTTATCCATTATCAATCTTTATATTTTTTCCTAGTATGGAATATAAAATATGTTTTTATATGTTCACAACCTACTTTTACTAATTTCTTAACCAATCCATTATCTTGATCAAATTTAATTTTCAGATCTTCACATATCTAATTGTAATTCTGATATATTAGTGTGGCTTCCTTAACCTGCTCTAAGAGGTCTATCTCATCTTGGCTCACTGTTATCTCATACACTTTCTTAAAATTTCAACTTAATGCATCTACTACCTTGTTTCCCTTCCCCTTTATGTATCTAATGTCAAAATATTTTCCCAGGAAGGCCATCCACCTATATTTCCTAGCATTCATATTGGGTTGACTGAAAGATATTTTAGACTTACATGGTTGGTAATCAAGGTGAACTTCCTTCCAATTAAATAACGCCTCCACATTTTTAGAGTTTGAATTACAACTGCCAATTCCAAGTCATAAGCTATGAAATTTGTATGATGTTCCTTTCATTAATGAGACTGATAGGCTAGTACATGCCCTTCTTAAATAGGCACACCTCCTAGACATTCCAGGAATGCATTTATACCTACTTCAAAATATTTATTGGGATCTGAAATTTTGAGCATCGAGGCAACAGTAAGTAGATGTTTCAGCCTCTCAAAGCTTGATTGACACTGTTGTGTCCATTCAAATTTTACCCCTTTCTTTTGTAAGGAGGTTATATGATATGCTAGATTGGAAAATAACTTTATAAACCTATAATAGCAACCAATAATTTTCATAAATGATCTTATATTAGCTAAATATTTTGGTACTAGCCAATAAAGTATTGGCTTCACTTTCTCTAGATCCACTGTTATCCTTCATTGGAAATTACATGGCTAAGATATTGTATCTTATCTTGGAAAAATTCACACTTGTTGAATTTTGCATATATTTGATGTTCTCGTAACATCTGTAACATTATTTCTAGATGTTGTTTGTGTTCTTTCAGTGTCTCATAACGTTCGTAACATTATTAACTCAAGTAGCTAGGGGTTCTTATATTTTTTAGCTGCTAATTTATAGTTTTCTATAACATCACGGCTAGCATAATTTAAGCTAGCATCAGGATCAATTAATATATAAATGGATTGGATAAAAATAGTACCTTCTATCTCCACCATAGTCAATTGGTTCTCTACTTGACGTTCTTCCAAAGCTGCACTATTTTGTGGAATGTTCTTGGCTACATCATTGACGGTGGAGGCCTCTTCAACATTTTGAATATGTTGAACTGATCTCATATTGTAGGGACAGTTTCGTAGAAAGTGTGGTTCACTGCATCCCGAACACTTCACATGCTCTTTATCCTTTATGTTAAGTCCCTTGTTAGATTCATTTTGTTTGGACCCAATTTTGGTTTGCATTTAGTATTTCTGGGACTAAATGTTATTTTTATTAAAACTAGGATTTTGAGTCCCTTTCCCAAACTATTTAAACTATCCACTTTTTCCTCCCTTACTATAATACATAACTCAATCCTTCTTTTTGTTAGGAGAATAATTTGAGTTCTCACCTTTCTACTTGGCTTGTTTATATCAAATTCTTACCTTTCAGATAACCTCATCCATAGTCTTTGGGTTATCATATTCAGTTCACTTCTTGAAGGAGAGGGGAAGATAGTTTATAAATTGTTGATTCTTTCATTTTTCTTCTTTTATGTAGGGTACATAATGTAATAGGTGTGTAAACTTAGTTACCAACTCATCCATAAACATTTGTCCTAGCTTTAAATCATGAAATTCTTTTTCCTCATCCTAAAAATATTGTTATGTTATATACTTCTCCTTGAACAATCATTGTAATTCCTCCCAACTAACCTCTTTTGCTTCCAGATTGTGGACTAACCTAACCTCTTCCCACCACATGGAATCTTTCCCCTATAATTGATATGTGGCTAGTTTGGCCTTTAGTTCGGCGGAATAGTCATAAAATTGAAAATATAGGTTAATATTGAGAAGACATGATTCTATCACTTCCTTATATTTCCCATCATATGTTTGGGGTCTAGTTTTCCTAAATTTTCCATGTAATTCCATCTTGGGTTTCTTTCCCAAATTTGGGTTTGCTTTCTTTGTCTTTCAGCCACCTCTCCCACTATCATATGTTTTGAAGTTTCTCGTTTATTTTTTCCCTCCTTCACTATCTCCATATTCTTGAAATTTTATTTTTCAATCATATTTTTAATTAAATGTTCAAGTTATACACTAGCCTTTAACATTCATTCATGTCCATCATGAAAGTTTACTATTTTTGTTTGGAAATATTTTATTATGTTTGGTTCTTCTCTAGTAAGGACTTGGACCTACTGAACCAAGTGTAGATAAATATATTCTTCACCTATATGGGTGTCCTCATGAGGTTCTTCCATGGTGTTTCCCTCTTTACCTATTCTTTCACTATATTATTTGTGCAAGATCAAAATTTTATTGTTATATGGAATCATCATTGGCATAAGGTCTTCATTTTTTAACGTGGGTTTTGCTTCAATACCACCTGTAATATCCCTCAAGTCCTCTTATTTATTTGTAATAAAGCAAGAGGACATGTAATTTTTTTTACGAAAATCCTAATAGTACATGAACACCATGAAGACTTATGATGTTATAAAATATTTGATCTAAAAGGAACAAAGGACTGATAATTCTTTTACATCTACCTGCATTTTTGAATGACACACTAGGCTCTTTTTTCTTTATTATGAATTCCCAACAAACTCACTGTCTATTTCAGATTATCATATCCCTAAACTAGACATTTTCTCATTATATGTATTATACTTTTCTTTTATAACGTTGTGGATATGATTCTTATGGTAACAAAAACATAAATCCATTCTTCCTTTTTTCTTTCAAGGGTCATGTAGATATCTTAGAAGATGTATGCTAGCAATAAGGCTTCTCTCTCTTTACTTAAAATATGATTGTCATGCCTCATGGTCAAAAGAGCTTTCCTTAGGTTTTATGGGTTGCAATTACATTATTTATTTTTTTCCTCAACATTATAAGATTATTGTGGCTCAATGTAAATGTATTAACTCTTCACGAGGTCCCCACAGTGTAAAGGGTCCCCATGCGTATGTATAACATTGATATATTGTGTTAGATTACACCAATGTTCACATTTCTTGTTATTAGAGGTATGTTGACCATCCAAAACGTCTAGTTATATCTCCTAAGTAATGTTGAGGTCGAATCCGATAGGGTGATACGTGTACCTTATCCACATGACTGTCATGTGAATATATATAAAATCCCATTGCCATCTGCCTTGTAGTATATGTTAATCATGATGGTTTATATGTTTTAGGTCTAAGATCGATGGTGGAGGCAATATTTAGTTAGTTTGGAGTAACTATCTATGGCCTCCCATCACTCCAATTCTCATTTGCATCCTTAAGACTTGAGATAGGGCTCTACAACTTGGAATTCCCTTGATTCCATAACTATCGTGCCTCTTCTTCCATTTGAAAGTTGAATCCTTGCATCTTGATGGTTCCAAGGTATAGTAGTGCTCGAAGAAACTCTGGTCATGGTTGCACGAAATTTTTTATTCATAAGGTTATTCCTTTTTATTCTTTTTCTGAGTCAATGGTAATGGGTATTGAAGATGATATGTTAATGCTTATATATTCTTTTGAAATTTTTGTTTCTGGACATTTTGCGGAGTTACATTTCAGCTTAGTAACTATTTTTTCTTCCTTTCGTCACCTTTGCCCAGGAGAACACAAAGAGAGAGCTCCCTCCTAGCACACTGAATTCTTGCTTGAATAGTAAATCAGAAGTGGTCACCATTGCATGTACAGGTGATAATTTTTCCAAGCAAACTCTAGGATAAATTTCCTTAGCAATTTAAATCTTCTAACCACTATCAATTTGTGATTTTCAAGAGAAGGATTACGATGTCTGCACCTTCTCCATGGAGGGTAAGTGTTTGTGTTTAACTCCTTCTTCTTTTTTAAGGTTATACTTTGAGCCTCTTTCTGAGAATAATAATTGTTTCTTCTCCTTCCTCATAGGTATGCCCTCTCAAGGCTAAGATCCCTTGGTGTAGCCAACTTTGATACTAGGTTTTTCTATGGCTTCTTTCCTTGGCCTATGGCTTATCCAAGTTCTCATGTATATTTTTTTCTTCTCTAGGGTATTTGACCATGATATCCAAAAACCCTACCAGGTTTCTTTGAATGTTTTAGGGTTTTTAACTAGAAGACGTGGGATTTTTCGCCAAAATTCTCTATTCATATTGTGCCTTCTAGGAAGTTTGCGGATGTATAAATATTTTCTAACTTGTACGTTTAAGGTATAGGTCGGTTTGGCCCTAATAGTTAAAATTCCTACCAATGGTAGTTGATTTTATTTGCAATATTGAGGGTTCTTCATTCGAGTTCTTGCTAGATATAGTATGGATTCTTCTTACATTTTCAAGTACTTAGTTAGGCCATAAATAACTAGGACACGCTTACATAATCATATTAACTTCCTTTCATATCATGAAAAGACAGGTTTTTTTTAAGGGTTCTATTAGTTAACATTTATGAAACCCTCATATTTCTTTGAGTTTCCTTTCTTCTTGAATGTAGATGTATACATTGTAGTGATTACAATAACTTTGATATAGTCTTCGAAGTCTTGTCAAATTTATTTCTCAATGAACTTATATAATCCCTTTCTTCTTTCAAATTACCAGGTTGTTTATATTATATGTTCCTAACAAAAGGAAACAGATTCACAGTTGTTTATATTTCATAAAAGGTAGTTTATCTTTTCTTTTCAGTTTGCTACTTCAATGTTCAGTTATTCTTAATACATATATATATATATATATATATATATATATATATATATATATATATATATATATATAGAGATCTTAGACTAGAATTCTTGGTGGAACCCATCATGGGATGTGCCAGGTATTTCTCTGTCTTAATTATCATTCGAGCTCAGGACTATGGCCACCAAAAGAGGTAGGCAAAACCTCTATCTACAGAAATCCTAGGGAAAATAATGTGACTCACCTTTTAACCCTCCTCCCATATGAATATAAAATTATATATCTATGGATAATTATAAATTACATCGCTTCCTTTATTAAATCACCATTCCTTTTTTCTCAGATAAAGCCTAACCATACCAACAGGGCTAGTTAAAATAACTTCATGTTGCATATAGCATTTAACTACATTCACATTTTCAATTATTTTCATCCTAATTTTCATTTCCAAGAATTCTGATTTTAGAGTTTACCTGGCCTTTCTATTGACATCTCTTAACAAAGTATTTGAATTACCTAGTAGGTACTATCTCTCTAGTCCTCATGCTACAAGTTACAAATACATGTATAATTTCTAAAACATAAAGCCTGGTAGGTTTACACAATCACAACATTATAATTAATATTCAAATTCCTAAAAACTACTTTACCAAATTGTAAAGTAGTTACTTTACCAAGGTAGCTAGCTATAAGGGCTCTCATGGTCCTCCCAAATGTAAGTTTCCTTTTACAGCTAGCTACCTTTGAGCTCCACTCCTCTCTATAAAAGAAACAATCAAGGAACTTTCCTGAACTTTTTCTCCTAAATCCTTGAGCAGTATCTTGCTCTATTTCTTGGGTTCTAACCAGTCTTTCTCTCCTACCATTTATACTTTAGATGCAACTTCCTTTCTCTCCCACGATTCTCCTATATAGAATCCACGTCATAACATTATTCTCCAATCATGTTTTCTTTTCATCGTCGTCTGTCTCTGCCAAATTCTACTGAATAATAGTAAAAGATAAAATTGTTCTCTTCTTTTGTTCATGCCCTCTTCTTGGTAATAATTAATTCCAATAGTTTCCTTGAAAGTTAGGAGTTAAGTTCCATATGACAACCCTTAGCACATTACCAAAAATGTTAACACAAAAAATAAAATTATTTTCATTAATTAAAGTAAATATTTACATTAACAAGCCATCTTTAGTCTTTTTTAACTTTTTGGGTCATAATTAAATGAAGAAGTCATAATTAGTCATCCATGGGTATTACATTAGTTTTAATAGCTTAGACTTACTAGGTTGACCTAGGTTTACTAAGTTTAGTAGGCTAACATAGGTTTACTAGCTTGGCCTAAATTTACAAGGTTGGCCTAGATTTACTAGGTTGACCTAGCTCACACAGGTTTAGTAGTTTAGTAGGTTGAGCTAAGTTTACTAGGTTGATGTAGGTGTATTAGGCTTACCTAAGTTTACTAGGTTGACCTAGGTTTACTACATCATTCATAGTCAACCATAGTCAACTATGGTCACCATGGTTGAATATGGTTAACCATGGTATGGTTGGTCATAGTCAACTAGGGGAAACCATTGCTAACTCTGATCAAACATGAACTACTATGGTGAGCCATAGTCAATGATAATCTATCATATTCAACTCTAATTTAATGTCTACAACCAAGGTCATCCATAGTCAACTATCGCTTAACCATAATAAACCTCCTCGACCATAGCTTGAACATATTTAGTCATAGTCAACCACGGTCTACTAAGTCATCAACTAGCACAACCACATTGACAAATGTGGTTCATATATCCCTCAAGGCATATATCAACCACATTTTTTAATGTGCATGTGCTGGCACATAGGCATTTAATGTTACACATTTATTAAGGTTTAAAGTTTATATTTAATAAGGTCTAGTACCTTCATTGATCATATTAATAACTTTATAATAATACATTAACCAATAGATTAATACATTAATTTAACTAGCACAATCACATTAGTAAATATGGTTAATATAATGTATATACCAACAACATTAATAAATATTAGATGTATGATAAAATTTTAATTCTAATATTATAAATCTTATATATTAAATCCTAATATAAACCCTAATATATATCCCTTAATATATTAAACTTGTATATTAAACTATATATCAACGCTACGGCCATATATTTCAATAATGTATCAATTTAATATTTATTCAATTTAAAAAACTACACGCGGTGAATTGCCGGGGCAGTGAACTATAACAAGACAGTAATAACAATAACCAGAACAACCTTGATAATTCAAATGGAACTCATTCTAATTAGTCCTAACATCTTAGATCATTGTTAAAAGGTGTAATGATGAAGCAAATTGCGTAATAAATGTCAGAAGTGAAAGCATTCTCTTTCTCAATTCATAAATTTTAGGACTTGTTTTTTTCAAATTCCATCACTGTTAAGAGATAATACGGCAGCTCATGTCGTCTATTTTATTTAATTTAACAAAGTAAAAAGATCTAACTCCCTAGTGGGCAACAAATAACCTAAAGTAGATCTTCATGGGGTCTTTTCCACGTCCAATGTAATTTTTTTTAGCAACATAGTATAGTGAACCGCCTATAGATGGCTTTCTACCAGAGAGGTCATCACTTCCCTCAATGATGCAGGAGCATTCTACTCAAAAAAACCATTGCATTGTAGTAAGCATCGGGTCTTGTGTTTCAAGGGACTTGACTCCCTAAAGAGTGATTAATTATTTATTTTCCTATGTTTTTATGAGGGTTGTATAATAGTGAGGATATTGTAATGAAATCTTCTCATTAAGAAAGATTTCAAGAATAGTGTGTGAGTTAGAGGAACTAGGAGTTAGTTTCATGATTTTAGGGATTAGATTAGGATATTTTAGATTCGGGTGAAATTATTCAGGATCTTAACCAAAATTGGTTAATAGAATCCTTGTGTGTATAATTTGTCAGCCTCGAAGGCTTAAAAGAGAGAGTTAGTGAGGGAGTTAGCAGACAGGAGGGTTGGATTGTGAGCATACGGGCATTGAAACAAGAAAGGGCAACTGAATGTAAATCGGGCCATTGAGTTTATGTATATACAGATTTTAACTAGTAAATAGAAGTTTCATATCTTCTAAGTTAATATTGGTTGAGGGTCTGTATATGATCTGTCTGTATGTATGGTTATCCAAAGGATTTGTCCGTGTATTTGTGAATAAGGAGGAAATCCCATAATGACTGTGTGTATATATCACAACGCTTGTGACTATGCTTGAATATGGTTCTGTAATAGTGGATGTGAGTGTTTTGACATATAAATGAATGTGTATGCAACAATGATAATGGTGGAGAATCGATTGAGAGTTTATTGGGTTTGGTTCAGGAAGTAATGTGAACTTGATTTTGTAGGAAGGGTTATTCGAGATCGGTGTGATTCCGTTGGAAGGAGTTCGAAAACTAAAAGCGGAGTGGATTCAAAGATCCGTATGCACTATCAAATGTCAGATAATCAAGTATAGTGGCAAGGCAGAGTAAAGAAATTAGAGAAGTCTCGGCACACTGTTTCTAAGTGGAGAAAGGAGTTGGCAGAGTTGAACTTGGTAACAATTTGATCTAGAGGTGAGAAGGAAATTTAGTGGAAGAGTGGAACCACTACGAAGTGGAATTGTGATTAAGTGGATTTCAGAGTAAGCAGAATCTTGAGTAGTGGAATGGTGAGTTGGTGATGGAACTGGGTGATCAGTAACTACGGAGGTTAGGCGTGTATGGATGTTTTGATCGTTCCTAGAGGCCCATGCAAAATCCTAGCCGTTGATCTCATTTTCAAACGCTTACGTCATAGTCAACTGTGGAGGTTAAGCTGTTTGGTAATCCATGTGCTAGTTGAATACCCACAGGCCGTAGATTTGATGACCTCATATATCCAATGGATATCAGGTCATAAAGTGATCGGACGTTAATCTCATAATGGACCTGAACATTTATAGATTAAGGATTTATAATCCTTATCGGCTCCGTAAGGCTGGGTAAACGTCGTGCAAGATTCCCGTGTGATATCATTACTGACCGTTGGATCAAGTGTGTCTTGATCAAATGGTGGAGGATCGCCGATTAGGTTGGTTGATCTGGTGAACCATCAACCGTCGGATTGAAAGATGCGATCAACGGCGGAGATTGAATCCGATAAGACTTGGGCCTGAGTGGACTCGAGAAGTTTATGGATGCGAGTTTATTTTATTTGGGGTCCGGTCTTGTGCATTCAGGTGGGACTGACGTTCGTTGGCGAGTTGTGTGTTATTCCATTGTTTTGTGATTGGTCGGGTTTTAGATAAAATCCACCAATGTAAACTCTTCCGATTTGTATAGGTGGGCCATAACCCACAAGTTCACGTAAGGTTATTATGAAAGTGAGGGAAATTGCCTTTAGGCGGTTTTTCCAGCATCACTCACTAATTTTGAAGGATGTGTGTCAAGTTCCTGCAACTCTTTCTCTATGTCACAAACTGGTCATTCTACCAAACTGCAGCTGAAATAATTGTTAACCACCACACATAGAAGGGTTACGTTCTATGTGTCAGGAGTCATGGTGTAGGCGGGAATAATCCACCCGAACCTCCTCAGGTGGTCACTAATTTTCCAGGGTTTATTTTTTGATTCACTAAATTATCTCCTCTTAGCTTGCATGGTAGTGATGTTCACAACAAGGTGGTCTCTAGAAAATTTATCCAAACTCTTCTGTGGATAATAAGAATGAGTGGATGTTTCATATGTGCGAGGCACATTTCAAAAACATGTTGTAGGCATATACATGGTATTTAAAATATTTTAAAATGGATAAAATGAGTGGATGGATTCGGAGGACAGATGGTTATGAAACTCATTCTAGCATAGAAATTTAATTAGCGTATTTAATTACATCCATTAACTAATGTATAGGACAAAAAAAAACTATTCTCCCTTCATTCAATATTAACCATTCATATTCTATTTTTGCTTATATATTTTAAATTCTTGAAAGCCTATTTGAATATAGAAGACTCCTATTTTATTTTTACTTACATATTTTAAATTCTTGAAAGCCTATTTGAATACAAAACACTCCTATGGGTGTAACAAGGTTTAATAATAATAATAATATTAAGTTTTATTGATAGTGATCTATTCCTTCTGCGCATGCGCATGGTGGTTTGTGAAGATTTCAACCATAGTCTTGGAAAAATGACTCGTTTGTGACCAGGAGAAAGTGTCGCGGGAACTTAGTGAGGGCAGTCACGATGTCTCCAGAGAAAGCCATCTGCAAGTGATTCACTATACTATGTTGCTTGGTCAAGAAATTATATTGGACATGGACAGGTCAAAGTAGATCTTATATTATGTGCATGGTGTCTTCAAGTTATTCGTTTCCCATGAGGGAGTTAGCTCCTTGTACTTTTAAAAATTAAATAAATTAGACTATATGAACCGTTGGATTATCTCTCAATAGTCATGGAATTTGAAAAACAAATCGTCAAATTTATGAATTGAAAAATAGAATGCTTTTACTTCTCACATTTATTACATGGTGTTTTCAAGTTATTCGTTTCCCATGAGGGAGTTAGCTCTTTGTACTTTTTAAAATTAAATATATTATACATATGAACTGTTGTATTATTTCTCAATAGTCATGGAATTTGAAAAAACAAATCTTTAATTTATGAATTGAAAAATAGAATGGATTTACTTCTCAGATTTATTAGGCAAATTTCTTCATTCATTACACCTTTTAATAATGATTGATTGAGATTTTAGGACCGATTCGAATGAGTTTTGTTTGAATTATGGAGATTGATATTTTTATATTGATATAATATTTGGTAAATTGGTATAATATATGGTTATATTGTTAATAATAGATTTAATAATAGAAAAATTTAATAGAAAAATTTATTATATTAAATTATTTATATATATATGGGTTTATAATATAAGATTTATGATATTAGAATTAAATTTTTATCATCTATCTAATAATTATTAATGATGTTGATATATGGACATATATCAACCACGTTTATTAATGTGGTTGTGCTAGTCATAATAAAATGGAAATTAATTGCTATATGGATAATGTGGAAATGCAAAAGTTTACTAATAAGATTTAATAAGTTTTTATTATATACTTGTTGTGAGAGGTATAGTAAGTTTTAATAAGATGATGGGAGTATGAATTTTTAAAATATACAATCAAATAAAGTTTAATAAGATTTTAAATAAAGATTAACAGAAAGGTTTGATAATAAAATTTAAGATGTATATTTAATAGCTTTAATAACAATATTAATTACTTTATAATATTATTTAAATATTAATAACACATTAATAAGTATCCTTTAATACATTAATCAGTTCCACAAAGGGTGATAAATAAGACAATATTTGACCTAATGTGGTGGATCTACATGCGGGTTTCAGGTGTCAAAGTATGGAGGCAAAGCCTCTCCATCTCGAAATCTGAAAGAATGGAATCATGGTTGTGAGCTATTATAAACTCTAGCTTCATTATCATAATTCATTACAAATCATGTGGAGGGAGAGAGGTATTGTATTGTATCCAGGGAGGTGTTGCAAAACAAATTAATTGGCTATGGCTTTCAGTTACCAAAAAAAATGGGTTCTTGTACTCGTAATTTTTTTTGGAAGGTGGAGAGTACATGCAAGGATTGGGCTCTTCCATAAATTATGTGACATGTTTCCAAAATTTTGGGTGAGTATGATTTATCCTTAATCTCCCTGTTATTTTGCATATTATTTTTGTTCCATGCTAGACTCAATTGGGAAATTATCTACTAGTAGTTCAGATCATTCATAATTTCATCTTCTTTATATCTATTTTCTCCCGCTCTATGTTAAGTAAGTTGTATAGATTCAATTTCAAGGGATATTGGGCTCTCCTTCATCATGTTCATAAAACTAGATAGCCTCAACATCTATCTCAATTTTCATGTCCACGAATTGGCATTTCTAAACCACAATTATGTTAAAAGCTCAAGAATATTGATTGGAAAGGTTTGTTGGGTTAAGGTATTCTACTTTGTCCACCTATCATCCCTTTCGATGCTTTTTCCTAGAGATATAGTTGGTTTGGATTAGAAATGTGGGCTTTCATTCTTATTTAGTGTAGACACCTATCTCAGGTGTCCAGCTCATGTTTTTCTTTGTTTCCCTACTTGGATTAGCACTCTTACTTCTTTCGAATGTTGGTTAGATGCCACATTCTTTTTACCCTCCTTTGATCTGAGGTATTCCTTGTCCTAGTTCATTTTTAATTTAGTTGTTTTATGTGGTCAACACTCCCTTCCCCTTTTTTATATAAGAAGGATCATTCCTTCCATTCATTTCCATTCCAATTTATCATCATGCTCAAGAAGCCTTGCTTATCCTTTCATATCATGCTCAATATGCCTGGCTTATCCTTTCATTATTGTAATTCTTTAGTCTCGTTCTTCAATCAAGCTACTAGAAACTATTACTCTTCCCATTCCCTTCTTGTGTTGCCTTTGGGAATTGTACAAGGTAATTTTCTCATTTATTGGATGGGAAAAAAGTGAGTTACTAATATTTAGACTCTATCATATCACTATCAGGTTAACAATCTAGTTTATAATTGTTCCACATTGTTCCATGTCTAAAAGTAGAGGAAGCTAAAGCAGAAGGGTCCCTCACTCCAATTTCAGACCTTTGGATTATCAAAATTGGTCTATTACATGGTGTCTTTAAGTTATTCATTTCCCATGAGGGAGTTAGCTCTTTGTACATTTTAAAATTAAATAAATTAGACTATATGAACGGTTGGATTGGATTATCTCTCAATAGTGATGCAATTTAAAAAAAAACAAAAAAAATCCTCAAATTTATGAATTGAAAAATATAATGCTTTTACTTTTCACATGGTGTTTTTAAGTTATTCGTTTCCCCTGGAGTTAGCTCTTTTTCTCTTTGTACTTTTTAAAACTAAGTATATTAGACATAAGAGCTATTGTATTATTTCTCAATAGTCATGGAATTTGAAAAAAAATCCTAAAATTTATGAATTGAAAAATAGAATGTTTTTACTTCTCACATTTATTACGCCAATGTCTTCATTCATTACCCCTTTTAATAGTGATTGATTGAGGTCTTAGGACTGATTACAATGAGTTTTGTTTGAATTAGGGAGATTGTTATTGTTATTACGGTCTTAAAATAATTTTGTATTCATGTAATATATGGTTATATTGTTAATATAAAATTTAATAATATTAAGGTTTAATATAAAGATTTATCATATTAATTTTTTTATATATTATAGGGTTTAATATATGGTTTATAATAGAGGATTTATGATATTAGAATTAATTTTTTATCATACATCTAATAATTATAATGGTGTTAATATATAAACATATATTAATTATATTTATTAATGTGGTTGTGCTAGTCATAGTAAAATGGAAAATCAATTGCTATATCGATGAAGTGGCAAGCATGAAAAAGTTTATTAATAAGATTTGATAAGTTGTTATTATATACTATTTGTGAGAGGTATAGTAAACTTTAATAAGCTGATGGAAGTATGGATTGTGAAAATATACATTCAAATGAAGTTTAATAAGATTTTAAATAAAGATTGACAAAAAGGTTTGATAATAAAATTTAAGATTTATATTTAATAACTTTAATAACAATATTAATTACTTTATAATATTATTTAGATATTGTTAGAGTCGGTCTAGTCATCCCTCTTTCAGAGATCAAAACTCTTTTTGCATTTCATTTTTAGGTGTCCCATCTCCATCTCGCTCGATCAGTTGCATTCCGTTAGGAGCATGCCATAAATCTGTCGGAAGGGCTTTTTTCATTCATCCCCCTCATGCCTTGCACTCCTGGCTCAGGTCTGTTCATCAAAATCAAGTCTTAAAAGTCATTTGCAGTCCTGTTTTAGTTTCTAGGTCATAGCAGTCATTTTAGTCATTAGGTCTAGGGTTAGTCAATTTGGTCTTCAACAAGGTCTAATAAAGCCAGCAGGCCTGAGGGAGGTTCTTAATAAGTTGTTATTTCAAAGATTTTTATCGTCATATGGATGGATTATGACTTTTCTTCAAAACTCTGTTTTGAAGACAAGTCGACATTTCGTTTTTTGTAATAATTTTCCAAAATTTTCAGTTCTTGAATTCTTCAGGCGCAGCCTTGGTCTCCTTTGCCAAATCCCATGTCAGCTATTCCTGCAAAAATTTGCCAAGAATTTCATCATTTCAACCAAAAAAATCAAGGAGGAAACAAAAAGTCAGAGTTGTATCAATTATGAAAAAGTGCCAATTTCAAAACATTACAAAAATGGGTTTTGAGAAACCAAAAATCAAATCAATGTCTTTATAAGCTTTTTCCATGAAGATCATTGTCATTTTGCATGCCAAGGTCAAAGAAAAGCATTTCAAACTAAATTGGGTGAGCAAGTGCATGTTTTGGGGCGAAATAGCTTGCAGCTAGCTGGTGCGGCGCACAGAATAGGTGGCGCGGCGCACTGTGAGTTTTTGTCCAGCGTTATTCTGAATAGGCGCGGAACACTAGAAGCGTGTGGCGCACTGGGCTCTTGGCGCCGCGCATACAATCCAAAGCCCGAAATTGTTTCAAATTTCACCAATTTGCTCATAACTTGCGTGGATTTGCCAAGTAGGGTTGTTATTTTGATATTCCATCCGGTTTTGTGATTAGTGATGGTGGTTTATGGATGACAATGGGTGAACACATATATCAAACCCTCCTTCTATAAACATAAGTAAACTTGTTGTCAGGGTTTCAGAATTCACTATTTTGCCACCAATTCCCATTGTTCCCTTGTCTTCACCAATCCCTAATTCCTATCACCTAAATTCATTATTCCCTTCTCCTACATGCTCTGTCCCAAATCATCCAACCTCACACATTAAAACCTATACAACAATCCCAAACCCTAAACCCTATTACCATACATAAATCCCTTAAACCCTCTCCCATATTTCCCTATCAAATTTCTCCCAATAATTCCCATTCCTCACTATTATTTCCCCTTCCTAAAAGTCCTTGTTTCATTTGTTTTTTCCCTTTGCTGGCAGACTTTGCACTCTAAAGAGCAGTTAAACAGTTTTCATATACAGCAGCATCTTTTCTTCAAGGTATTTTATACAACAGTCATGGCATCTGAGCATTCATCGGACTATGAAGTGGAAACCCAAAGTGACTCACCCTTGGAAGAACAGGCACCCCAGAGGCCTCATAAAGGTGGCAGACATGTTAGAGAAGAACCAACCACCCTTACAGAATTGCAGGCCTGCCCTCTTGCTATGCAGTGTTTTCAGCATCAGTCATGCTATGAGTTTTGTCAAAAGGTGGCTAGTGTCCAATTTCATCATGAGCTAGCTCGTCTGTTCGTGCTACACTTACATGGAGATCAAGCTACCTTAGCCGGTGTCACCTTCACACTTACACCAGAATCTGTCTCATTAGCAACCGGTATACGGAACATTGGTGAACCATGGCACAAGAAACAGAAGATTGACCGGTAGCATTATGAGCCATATATTAAAACCATTTTCTTGAGGCAGCTCAAGAGAGTGTTCCTGTTTCGATATCTGAAAGATGAATATGCTCCACTAATGAAATTGATCATGAAATATTTCAGCTGTGAGGGACGGTTCTCTCGTCTCTACGCTTATCACATCAGGTTGCTCATGCATTTCACCAGGGTACGGATGATGAACATTTCGCATTTCATTTACTGGAACATAGAGAGGATGACCACCTTTATACAGCATAAAACCCCTCACCAGCAACTTAACAGTGTCTATCATTTTTCTCTTATTAAAATTTTAGTGGTTCATCAGCTTGGAGTACAAGGCATCACTTGGGATGATTTCATCTTCCGTGACTTCTTCAGAGCTTCACGGGGATTATCAGAGGTTAAGCATGAAGGTGGAACTTCTCATTAGTATGAGCGCCATGAGACCGCTAGTGTGTCGGTATTCATCACACATCAGAGAGGCACCAGACATTTGTTTGCAGCGGCAAAGTGAGTGTTATCTCCACCCGGGGTCGAAGGGGCCTCGCTTCCTCCATCAGCATCACAGGTACAGGACAAAGGCAAGAGGTCAATGCAGGATGAGGGGCCTTCAGGTGAATGAGAGACCGACTTCATTCTCATTCATGATGATGATACTGATACGGGTCCACAAAGCGCCAAACTTAGAGAGATCATCCAGGAGCAGCAAACAGAGATTGAAACCTTATCCCTTGACTTAGAGAGGGATAAGTGGACCATGAAATACTTGGAGCATAGGAACAAATAGCTTGAAGATCAGCAAGCAATCATGGAGCTACAAAACATCCGCGAGAATTGCCAAGCTGCACAAAGGAGAAGAATTGAGCTCACGTCATTGGAGCAAGAGATTAATGAGGATCGGGAGGCCAATCTCGAGAGGGTTAGCATGCACTTAGAGAGGTTGTTGGACAAGGCTGACAAAGACCATGCATTGCTGAGACACATGGCGTTCCACTACATGGCACGAAACAAAGTGTGCAAGGCCCGAATCAAGAATTTGAAGGCAAAATTGAGGAAAGCAATAAGGAAGCAAAAGAGGCAAAGGGAGCTCGATCGTCCTCAGATATTGGCCAAAACCTCTTTACCCCAGCATAACACTTAACGAAGAAGCTCCAGCCAAAATTTCAAGAAATTTGGGGCATTTTTGGTATTTTTGCAAATTTTTGTACAAAAAACACGGTTTTTCTCCCTGTGCACCGCGCCACGTGGCGTGCGCTTATGATTGGAAGCTCCAAATACAAAAAATTTATATTTTTGGATTTTTCATGAAAAATCATGACTGTTGGCACATGGCCAAGAAGTTTGGGCAAGTTTTGAGTCCTCGGGAGGCCAAAAACACCCTAAAAATGACCTCTCTGCCCCTATTTTGACACACATGAAGCAGTCTTGGGAGATTGAGGTTTTGGAGGGGCAAATGGGCACCAAATTCAGAAATTCCACTTGGGTTGGAAAGTAGACAGGTAGGGCATTCCAGAAAGTACACTTGGGCTCAATTTGGACTTCAGAAAGTGCCTCAAAATCAGCATCCAAGTGGCGCGATGCATACAGAAATTACCGCGACGCACAGAGGTTTTTTGCCCAATTTTTCACCTTCCAGCTCAGAAATTCAGCCAGTTTGACTAGTTTTGCTTTGTGATGTTATTTTTTACCTATCTTGATGTAATTGGATGAACATGATGTAATTTTGACGCTTAGTTACTTGTTCTAGAAGATTCATTCACCAAAAGGTGAAATGTGAGTGAATGAATCAATTTCCTATCATATAGGGGTAAATTGTTTGACTACCTAGTTTTCAGTTCCTTGTTTAGAATTAGTTCAAACAGCTACTGGAATGATGAGCTCGACCCCTAGAGGCAAGGGAATGGGTTTGGCTTGTCTATATTATGTAATTTCTAAGTCATTTTCAGGGTTGGACTCTTGGGAAAGTTTGGCACTCTATTGTACATTCATTTCTGCTTCTTTGGCAAAGGCAAGACCAGGGTTTTGCAGCATTGTTTGGGATCCATGTGGCTTTATGTTTTGATGGTGTGCTTCTCTGAGTAATTGTAAGTTTATATATTGTTATGTGTATCATTTTCAAGCTTCTTCTTCTGAATTTGAACAAATGAGTGATTAAGGTAGAATCCATAACTCTTATGCTCTGCCTTTGAATTTGTTTAAATTTTCATGTTTTCATCTATTTAAGGAGAATTCTTGAGACTCTCTTGCTCTTCTTATCTCCTCACCAGTCTGATCTATCCATCTCACTCACTTTAAAGCATCAAAACGATTTCCTTCCTTGCCCCAATTGGAACTCCGCAGAAACATTACCTCATCCTCGAGCCCAATTTGCCTTTCCCATTTTTTCAATGAAACCCTAAAAAAAACTCAAATCAAATCCTTTGCACTTAATACCTAGCCTAAAATTAGCTTGCATTTCAGTCATATCGAGCCCCATCGCTTTTCTTTTGTCGAGATCGACCCGGAGAGAGCCCTCTCCTGTCCTCGTAGGGCTAGCTATGAGGCTGAGCGTGGTTTGATGTGGACCTAGAACCTTGTCTTTTCAGCCTAAGGCAAATCTAGGCTCTAACAAATATAATAGCTTTATAATAACACATTAATAAGTATCCTTTAATATATCCTTTAATACATTAATCAGTTCCCCGGTGGATGATAAATAAGACAATATTTGACCAAATGTGGTGGATCTACATGCGGGTATGAGGTGTCAAAGTATGGAGGCAAAGCCTCTCCATCTAGAAATCTGAAAGAATGGAAGGATGGTTGTGAGCTATTATAAACTCTATCTTCATTATCATCATTCATTACAGATCATGTGGATGGAGAGAGGTATTGTATTATATTGAGGAAGGTGTTGCAAAACAAATTAACTGGCTATTGCTTTCAATTACCAAAAAAAATGGGTTCTTGTAATCGTAATATTTTCTGGAAGGTGGAGAGTACATGCAAGGATTGGGCTCTTCTATAAATTATGTGACATGTTTCCAAAATTTTGGGGTGGGTATGATTTATCTTTAATCTCTCTGTTATTTTTCATGTTGTTTTTGTTCCATGGTAGACTCAATTGGGAAATTATCTACTAGTAGTTCAGATCATTCATAATTTCATCTTCTTTATATCTATTTTCTCCCACTCTATGTTAAGTAAGTTATATATATTCAATTTCAAGGGATATTGGGCTCTCGTTCATCATGTTCCTAAAACTAGATAGCCAGAACATCTATCTCAATTTTCATGTCCATGAATTGGGATTTCTCAACCACAATTATGTTGAATGCTCAAGAATATTGATTGGAAAGGTTTGTTAGGTTAAGGTATTCTACTTTGTCCACTATCATCCCTTTCGGTGCTTTTTCCTAGGTATGCAGTTGGTTTGGATTAGAACTGTGGGCTTTCATTCTTATTTAGTGTAGACCCCTATCTCAGGTGCCCATCTCATGTTTTTATGTGTTTCCCTGCTTGGATTATCACTCTTACTTCTTTGGAATGTTGGTTAGATGCCACATTATTTTTACCCTCCTTTGATCTGAGGTATTCCTCCCCCTAGTTCATTTTTAATTTAGTTCTTTTGTTTGGTCAACACTCCCTTCCCACTTTGTTATATAGGAAGGATCGTTCCTTCCATTCATTTCCATTCTAATTTATCATCATGCTCAAGAAGCCTTGCTTATCCTTCCATTATTATGATTCTTTAGTCTCTTTATTTCCTATTTCCTTCAATCAAGCTCCTAGAAACTATTACTCTTCCCATTCCCTTCTTCTGTTGCCTTTGGGAGTTGTACAAGGTAATTTTATCATTTATTGCATGGGAAAAAAGTGAGTTACTAATATTTAGATTCTATCATATCTCTATCTACCTAACAATCTAGTTCATAATTGTTCCATGTCTAAAGGTAGAGGAAGCTAAAACAGAAGTGGCCCTCACTCCAATGTGAGACCTTTCACCTATAGATTTCAATCCATAATAGATAATTCAACAAAAGTCTACTATAGTATCACTCCATTGTTAGTTCAATAATAAATTGAGCATAAAGAATGAAAAGTTAGGATAGAGAGAATATTTATATCCAATGAATAGTTACTAGAGTGAGTGGTTCATTGGATCTTGGATATAGACAATAAAAAAACTTGTAACACCAAATATATGTAGAAAATTGATATCTACTAGCAGTTGAAGACAATATTTGAAAAGGTACAAGTGGAAAGGTATGAGGAACAATGGGAAATCCTTCTCTATTTGGATGAAACTCAAAATCAGATTAGGAAGTTGGCCATAAAATTAACAAAGGTGGCCAAGAATCTTGTAGATAGGGAGTTCACATCTTCAGAAGAGGATACAAGTCCACTTGTAACAATTCAGGTGGACTCACCTACTGAATAGTATTCTTATGAATTTTTCTGTTATAATGATTTTTCATATTTTGATATCACATGTCAATAGAATAAATATCTCTTATGTTATCTACATATATAGTGTGCTAGAAAGGTAATATCTAGTTTTTTGTACATTAGTTTCAAACTCTTTTAGTGGTACAAAATAGTAATACTATATTACTAGTCTTATTTCCCTTATGGTAGACTAGTAAACATAGATAACTATTCATGTGAAAGTTCTTTCTTGATATTATCTAATACAAAATGACTCCCTATCTTACACAAAAAATAACCCATTAATCTTTATATAATAGCACATTAATAATATATTAATCTACACATAACAAGGTGCCAAGTGCACTTAGGAGAAGGATTACGAAGTGCATGCTACAACCATCAATGTATACAAGACTGATCTCAAAATTAGAATTCTAGTGGGTAGAAATCTGTACAAGTTAAATAGAGTTTATAGTAGAATAATTTGTAGTCTAAGCAGAAATACTATGAGTTAAATGAGGATGTATTTCTCATGTACAAAATAGAATTTACATACCAAGTGAATATGAACCTAAATAGGTGTTATTGAATGATATGCATTATGTATCCTATGTACCACATCCAAGTACCAAAAGACTACATAAACTATCAAAAATCAATACATTTTTCCTAATATGAAAATGGAAATGGATGAATGTATAGCTATTTGTTTGGATTGTCAAAAAGTTAAGAGTGAATATAGACATCTAGTAAGGCTACTTCAACCTATACCCATTCTGAAGTGGAAGTGGGAGGTTGTTTCTATTGACATTGTTACTAAAATACCTAAGACTAAAAGGTAGCATGATTGCATCATGATGGTGGTGGATAAACTTACTAATTCTTCCCACTTTATTCTAGTGAAATCAACATGCAAGGCAACCAACATTGCATGATATTCATGAGGGAAATTTCCATGCTACATGGGGTACCTAAGGCATTCATTTCAAATAGGGATCCCAAGTTCATTACTAAATTTTAAAAGGGTTTTTTCAAAGGATATGAAACCGTTTTAAATAATATCATGCCACATCAACCAAAATTAGATGGAAAAACTAAGAGGGTTAGTCAAGTGATTGAGGATATTCTTACAACGTATGTCATGGATAAACCATCAAAATGAGAATAATATTTCAACTTCGTAGAGATTTCATATAAAAATGGATATCAAGAATTCTTGAAGATGATTCCATTTGAGGCCTTATATGGCTGGAAATGAAACATACCTATGAGTTTCGATAACCTTATGGATATGGGCATTGTTGGGATAGAATTACTTAGGTAAATTGAACAGAAAGTGGTAAAAATTAAGCAGAACTAGAAAGATGCTCGATAAAGGAAGAAAATATGTGTAGATAAATGTAAGATAAATCATAGTGGGAGAACATGTCTTACTAAATTTGAAATCCATAAAGAGTTCATTAAATTGGGGCACTATTGAAAGTTGGAAACTCGATTTTGTGGCCCATTTGAGATCCAGGAAATGAAGTATTGGTCTAGTTGCATATCATCATACATTACCTAAATCCTCACATATTCATGACATATTATGTGTTTATTTACTTAAAAGTTTTGCATCTAATTTTAATCATGTAACTGGTTGGAATATGATTCATATGGATCTCGAAGGGGAATTTTAGGTAGAACCAATATGCACCTTGTACCTGAATTTCAAGGAATTTTGAAATAAGGCCATAGGGATAGAATAGTTCTAATGGATCCATTACATTCCTAAGGATGTTACACGAGACTTAGAGGAGGCCATGTGGTAATCATACCTACACCTATTTTGATTGTACATATGTAGATAACGTGTACTGACAATAGCGAATAAATAGGGGGGGTGTGGGGAATGAAATACCCCCATAATAATTATGATGTTATATTTGTACATATTTCTATTATGAACATTAGCAAGGTTGATTTCGATTTGAATTCCCATTGTCTATAGTTATTTTGGATCTTACATGCCTACGTTCATATTTTTTTGGGCGTGTATATCTATCTTTATATGTTTTGGGGATAAAATTCCTATGTGATTAGGCCAATGATCCTAAAACTATAATATGTAAGTCATACCCATGTTAATAAAATATATCATTACTATAGTTTGAATTAGACATGAGAGATCAAGGACCATAACTCCATGGCATGGTTCCTAAGCCATTACAATATTGATTTGAAAAGTGACTTTATAAACAAATGCCAAATTTATGAAGACATGACATAAGCCTAAGACCAAAAGTAAGAAGGAGGTGATCTACGTGACTTCCCAAATAGTGAGGTTGATCTACGTGACTTCCCAAGTAGTGAGGTTGAGTTCCTCATGTGAAACTTGGAAAAAAATACCACATGCATACATAACTCATGTTTCCCATCATTCTTGCTATAATTTCATGCCCATTTCACCATTATTGTTTTCCAATACCTTGTTGGTTCATTTTTGGTCCATCCCAAGTTCATTGGTGGTCCATTACTAGTGCATTGTTGTTTAATGCTAAATATTTGAGGGTAAGTGGGTCTAGATAGTTACTAAGCCCTATGACCTAGTAAATTGTTATGATTTCTATGGTGGAATTTTGTGACCAATTCTCGTTTCTTATCTTGGCCAAGGATTGAGCTTTTAGGGGGAATTGGTTGAGTATAATTTCCTAGTGTGAGGCCTAAGTGGTGTTTGGAACACTCGTAAGGGCGGTTGGGACTACTAGAGCTATAGTTGGGACTACATGAGCTATAGTAATTTACGACCTTCGATGGTATATGTCAGAATTAAAATCTTAAAAATATTTGAAGTGAACTTTATTTAACTACGTAATATTGGAAATAATTAGAAATGGAGCATTAGAAGTGCTTTTCATGAGATATTAAACTTTATATTTAATAAGATAAATTATAATCATTATAAAGTTATTTTTTATTTTTAGCATGCGAGAAATGTTATAGTGGTGCATTCAATCAAAATAATAATATTAAAACATAATTTTGATTTTATTAAAAAACTAATAAAAATAATAAATCCACTAGTTATATTGTATTTTTTAATAATAAGATTACAAACAGTTTTTTTATTTAAATAATAATGAATTATTTTCATATAAATATATAAATATTTAATAAAATAAAATAAAAATTGTAGATCCAGGTGAAGGGATCAATTTGTGTCGACTCAACCATGAAGTATGGCCCTAAAGACGTCGAGAGAATTAAACTCGTGACCTCTCAATAACAAAGGTGTTTTAATGATGAGGACTCAACCAATTGAGCTAACTCTTAAGACTTACTTAATAAATTTAATTAATGAATATATATTTAAAAATAAGAATATATAAACCATAAATAGAAAATCTATTTTACCATATACATTAAAAAATATTTTATGTTTATAACCTTTATATTTTAAAATTTCATGTTTAAATTTAATTAATAAGCATATAAAAATTTAATAGGTTTGTATATAAAGAGATTTGAACCCTATGGGTGTTTGGTTGATCCAAACTTAAACTATATATAGATACATTAAAAATTTGTACAATTTGTGAGCATTTCCTTTCAATTAGTTATGCCATAGGTGTGGTCTATATTGAAATAGGTCTTCAAGAAATTAAAATCCTTAAAAAATTATATATGAATGGTTAAGTTTGAGTGAAGAGTAAATATTCTTAGTCTAACACATTATCCAAATATAGTAATTAGATAGGCTTATTAGAATTCTCTATTACAATGAGCTTTTTAACCGCCTATCCTATGAATCCACTCCACACCACTCCACTCCACTCACCTTGTCCAATTTAAAACATTTTAAATACTGTGTATCTAACTACAACGTTCTTTTTAAAGTTCCTAGTGCATATAAAACGTCGTGCATTCATGCCCAGTGCATATGAAACATCCACCCATTCGTATTCTCCTCCACAACAAGTTTTTAGTTTTTGGTTGCATAACTAGAGTTTGAATAAAATTTCCATAGACCACCTGGTTGTGAACCTCATAGTCACGCAAGTTGGGAAGAGTGATTTTAGTGAATCATAAATAAACCCTAAAAAATTAGTGACCACCTGAAGAGTTTCAGGTGGATCGTGCTCACCTACACCATGGCTCCCAACACACAACACATAACCCTTATGTGTGTGGTGGTTCGCGAAGAACAACTAGTTCACGACATAGAAAAAGTGTTGCAGGAACTTGATGTGCTTCCTTCAAAATTATTGAGGGAAGAAACATCTTTGGTAGAAATCCATCTATAGTAAATTCACTTTGCTATGTTGCTTGGTCAAAAAGTTACCAGGTCCCCATCAGGATCTATATTTGGATTACCAAAGTAGGTCAATCACATGGTATCTTCAAGTTATTCATTGCCCAGGAGAGAGTCATCCCTTTGTACATTGTTAAATTAAATAAATTAGATGATATAAACTGATGGATCATATCTTAATAGTCGTATAATTTGAAAAAAAAAAAAAAAAAAACCTCAAATTTATGAATTGAAAAAGAGAATGATTTCGCTTTTCACATTTATTACGTAATTTGCTTCATCCATTACACCTTTTAATAGTGATCGAGAAGTTAGGAATGATTATAATGAGTTCCATTTGAATTACTGAGGTTGTTTTTGTTATTGTTATTACTGTTCTGAAATAATTCGCTGACATTAGGGGAATTCTCAATTCTAAAATGGGCCTCCTAAGGAAATTATAAAATAATAGTGGAAATAATAAAATAAGATTACATTACATCATCAAATTTTAGAGGGAAAAAAAGAAAAACTATATTTTCAACTTATATACCTATGGGTTTATTCAAATTTTGAGTGGAAACACTCGTTGGATGTAGAATTTGATTCCTCATCCAAGGAATACATTTGTTCCATACTTTCGCTAGACCCTGCTACATGAAAAATGAGAAATACATTTAAAACATGATTGAAATCATATTTTTTCATGTATTTCTCATTTTTCGAGTAGCAAGGTCCATCTAAAGTATTCAACATGGGTACTCCTTGGATGAGGAATTAAATTTTGCAACCAATGAGTACTCCCACTCGAAATTTGAGTAAAACCCTAGGGAGATAAGTTCAAAATACGAGTTGAAAACGTAGTTTTATTATTTTATTATTTTTTAATCTTCTTAATTTTTTACTCCAAAAATGGTGAAACATCCCCCATGGTTGAAATCATCATCTTTGATCTTATTGGTGCTTATAAAGTTTATTTTGGGTGTACATTTTTCTTAGGAGGTCTATTTTAGACTTCAAAATTCCCCTAATGCCATGGTGATTCACTACATGTAGTTTTTTGAATTGAATAATATTAAATTGATGCATTGATGAAGTGTACGGTTGTAATTTCAATATAAGGTTTAATATAAAAGTTTATTATATTAAGATTTATATCTATTAGGGTTTAATATATATTATTTATAATATTAGAATTAAATTCTTATCATATATATAATAATTATTAACGTTATTGATATTTATGGGATGACATCAATCATATTTACTAATGTATTTGTGTTAGTATAATATATAAAGGGAAAAAATAACAAATATATAATAAAATTTAAAAATAATAATAATAATTGTAAAAAGTATTTTTTTCTCCAAAAATATTCACATGATTTATGTTATTTTTCCCTATATTTATTTAAAAATTTTAAATAATAAAAAAAAAAAATCTAACATATCCTCACAATTTTTCTAACATATCGTCACAATTATGGGGGAAGGGATTTATACATTTTTTTTCTAATATTTTTCTCTAGGACATTTAAATAAAAGATGATTTACAATATAGTCATAATTATTAGGGAGAGAGGTATTATACCATCAATATGCGGTGTTATTACCATGGAGCATTAAATCAAAATCAATAAGAAGTTAGATCGAATCAAAAAGTAATAGATATTATAATTCGAGTCAATTCAACTTCTTATATTGCAATTTTGTTAGGTCGAAAGACATGCTTTAGCTTAGTATAGAAGAGGTGTTGCAATGTTATGTTATGTAAACATTTTGACCCAATCAAAATACATAAAAATACATATAGAACTAAAATTAAATAATATTAATTAATAATTTAATTATTAATTAAAACATTTTGACTTGGTTGATTAGTCAAAATAGAGGAATTTTATTCATCTTTCGAAGGAGAAGGAGCTCTAGCGACGACGAACAGCGAGGGTTTCAGGTAGTTGAAGCCGGTGATCCACATGGAGGGTTGCAGAGGAGGGAGCTCCACTCCCTCCTATAAGGAGGCCGTAGCCAGTAGAGGCAAGAAACCTTTAGAAAAGGCCAGAGGCATTGTGGAGGAAGGGACAAGAAACATGGAAGAGGAGACAGGAGAAGTCAAAAGGAAGGAAAATAATGGCACAAAAGACATGGAGGTAGAAGAAAAAAAATAGGGAACTAAAGACAAAAAACAAAAGGGACCCTACAAACCCAAAGCAGAGATTACACCCAAACTTATTTTAAATGATCCAGCTTTGCATGCGCATAGGGATTACATGAAGACATATGCCATCATCTACAAATTCATGGGTTTATGGCCCATGGAAAAAGCTTTACAGTCATGGATCAGATACCACTGGAAACCTAAAGGGGGCATTGACCTACACCTTGGGTCAAAGGGCTTTTTTACTATGGTTTTCACGAATATTGAAGACAAGGATAGAGTGTTTAAAGGAGGTCATTACTTCTATGTAGCAGCGGTACTCTACATGCGGCCATGGATGATGAACTTTGTTCCAGAACGGGAAACTTTTACTTCAGTACCGGTCTGGGTAAGGCTCTATTCTCTACCTCTTGATTACTGGCAAAATTAATCATTATCCGCTATCGGCAATAAATTAGGTCATTTTGTTAAAGCTTCTGAAGCCACAAGAAAAGGAAAATATACTTCCTTTGCCAGAATATCTGTGGAAATGGATTTATCAGGAGCTCTACCGGATGAGGTAATCTTGGAAGTTTTTGATGAAGAATGGGTGCAAATAGTAGATTATGAGCACATTCCGTTCAGATGTCGTAGATGTCATGAACATGGACACCTATTTAGAGATTGTCCGCTCAGTAAAGCAGTAAGCAAGAGCAAAAATAACACAACGAAAGAAACAGGCAGCTTTCAGAAAGTGGTGAATCGTGGAAAGGGCAGCAAAAGAGGACCAAAACAACATCAAGATGAAGGTCAAAAAATCAATCAGAATAAATTCCAAGTGCTAGAGGAAGATGAAGAGATCTCAAAAGAAGATCAAGTAATGCAAGGAAGTCCTGTGGACAAGGAATCTGAAGATAACTGGGAACACTTACAGGACATCGATTATTAGAAGGAATCCATAATGAGTGAGGAAGAACTAGAGATGGATCAGGAAATGACCCAGAGTGAGATGGTCCTGGAGGACCATGAACTACAAGAAATTCTTGATAAAGAAAACCTAGACCTGGAAGGGTTCTTGATACAAGGAACCACGGGAGGAGTAGATTCATTACCACAAGAAGAACTCAATAAAATACAACAGTTGTTTCTATGGAAAACGCATGCTAAGGAGTTGGAAAAAGGAAAAAGCATATATAAGCAGGATAACAGGGGAGTGAAAATGATGAAAACGACCCCAGGATTAGCTACTAGAAACCCAGGCAAGAAAAGAGGTAGGAAAAAGCAGAATGAACTCTTGATGGAGTGTGGAAAGCTAATGATAGATTCAGGTAAGATGAAAGATCTAGCTAGCTACTCCTTTACAAGTCTTGATAATGAAGTTTACATCATGGAATATTAGAGGTATAGGGAGTAAGAGAAAGCAGAGAATTCTTAGTAATAGAATGAAACAAGAAACATCGGATATTATCTTCATCCAAGAAACGAAATGTTCCATTCAAAAATTAAGACAAATTCATAGCAAATGCCTCAGTAGATTTGAGTTTCTGGAAGTCAAAGCTGAGAACACAGCGGGGGGCATTCTCACTCTTTGGAACCCCCATAAAATTGACATTTTAGATGCTGAGGCTTCCAGGAATTATTTATCAGTATTTATTCAACCGGTAGGAGATAGGAATACTTTTCTAGTTACAAATGTTTATGGCCCTCAGAGAATAGACGACAAACTCAAGTTTCTAGATTCCCTTGTGGATCTTAGGGACAGACACTCAGAAATACCCTGGATTATGGGAGGTGACTTCAACATGATCAAATCTCTTTCAGAGAAAAAATGGGGAACCAGAGCTTTGAGTAAAGACTCTTTAGCATTTCAAACCTTTTCAGACAATATGAATCTTGTGGACACTAATAGGAATACTGGACTCTTTACATGGAATAATAAAAGAGGAGGAGAGTCCCATGTAGCCTCAAAGCTAGACAGATTTCTAATCTCTAAGGAACTCATGCTAGCAGATAAGGAAGTAATAGCGATAGTTCTTCCCTTTGGAGGCTCATATCACTGGCCAGTTCATTTGGAGATTAAGGGCATTGGAACTCCCAGGAACAAACCTTTCAGATTTGAGAATATCTGGCTGTCCCACCTAGACTTCATCAGCAACATTGAGAAATGGTGGTCGGAGGATTGGCAGATTCAAGGGACAAGGATGTTCCTACTTCACAAAAGACTTAAGCACATCAAGCTCAGACTTAAAGAATGGAACAAGAATGGTTTTGGCAACATTTTTGTGGAGACAAAATTTGTTGAAAACAAAATGCAGATTCTCAATCAAGCTCTGATCATGGAAGACTTTGATAAAGCCATAAGCGATCAAGTGGATAAACATCATCAAGAATGGGAGAAGCTATGTGGACAAGAGGAAATATTTTGGAGACAAAAGTCTAGAGTTTAATGGCTTAAAGAAGGAGAGCATAATACTAAATTTTTTCACAGATCCACCATTTCCAACAGATCTCACAACAAAATTTCTTCGATTAAGAATGAGGAGGGGGAGCTTCATATATCCCATGAAGCAATAGAATATGTGTTACTCCAGCACTTCCAAGGTATAATGTAGGAGAACAATTCAGATAGAGAGCACTTCATCAGGGAGGTAACTAGAAATATACCGAAATTGGTGTTCAGAGAGGATAATTTCAACCTTAAAAGACCAGTAATAGAAGAGGAGGTGGGAGAAGTCCTTAAAGATATGAAAAACGGCAAAGCACCAGGCCCGGATGGTTTCAATGTGGATTTTTTAAAGCCTGCTGGAAAATTGTTAAACAGGACATTTTGCAGGTAGTGGAGGACTCAAGGTTGAACATAACCATTCTAAAAGCACTCAATACCTCCTCCATCTCCCTAATCCCCAAGCAGACATTGCTCAAACACCAGATAAATATAGGCCCATAGCCCTATGCAATGTGGTCTATAAGATAATATCCAAGGTAGTGGCTAACATACTCAAACCTTTACTTCCAGTTCTGGTTTTAGGAGAGCAATCAGGTTATGTGGAAGGCAAAAAAATTCTGGACAATATTATTCAAGCTCAAGAGGTGGTTCACTCATTAACCAGCAAAAGGCAGGCTGGCATGATCATGCAATTGGATATAGCCAAAGCCTATGACAAGGTGAACTGGAATTACATAAAAGAAATTCTTATTGCTTTTGGATTTGATCACAATTGGTTCAGATGGGTAATGGCTCTGGTGACTTCCTCCAATTTTTCTATATTAGTTAATGGCTCTCCCTCTGAGATTTTTAGTCCTTCAAGAGGCCTTAGATAGGGAGATCCCCTCTCCCCCTTCCTCTTCATCCTTATGATGGAAGGACTGGGGCAATCAGTAAAGCATGCTAAAGTAACAGGAAAGATTAAAGGATTGCAACTAACTGAGAATGGTCAGACCTTGACTCGCCAACAATTTCTAGATGACACCATGTTACAAGGACTTCCCATGGTCAAAGAAGCTTCATCCTACAAACAAATTCTAAATCTCTTTGCCTTGGCCTCAGGTATGGAAGTTAATCTCTCCAAGTCTAAGATCTTTTTCTTCAATAACAATATTGCTATTCAGAAAAATATCTCCAGAATTCTTGGCTTTCAAATGGATTCCCTTCCCTCAAAATATTTGGGAGTTCCTGTAACTGCTAAAAAAATGCTCAAAAGCATTTGGGAACCCTTGATCAATAAGTTGCAGGATAAAGTCAGTAAATGGACCTTCAGATCTTTAAATCTTGCAAGAAGGTTGGTTCTTACAAAAGTTGTTCTGCAAGCCATCCCTTTTTTTATGTTATCTGCCCTCCCAGCTCCAAAAGGAGTCCTTCAACAATTCAAAAATATCCAAAGAAAATTCCTTTGGGGTAAGGAGGAGACGAGGAAGAAATGGGCCTTAGTGTCTTGGGAAAAAATTTGTAGACCCAAGAACCATGGAGAGCTAGGATTGGATGATCAAGAAATACTCAGCAAAGTTTTAGGGGCTAAACTATGGTGGCGCTGGGTTAAGAATCCAGAGACTCAATGGGAAAACATCTAGAAAGAAAAATATGCAAGATCCTGGCAAACTAGTGATCTCATAAGAATGTCAGGTAATATCAAGGGCTCATATATATGGAACAAAGCCTAGGAAAATAAAAGACTAGTTCAAGAAAATAGTTTCTGGGAAATCAGAGAAGGGGATCTAGCTCTCTTTTGGGAAGATAAGTGGAAACAAGAACCAATACTACTAAAAGAAGATTTCCTTGACCTTAAACATGAGACAGATTCCCAAGGATTAATTAAAGTAAAGGACTTCTAAGATAACACTCCGCAGATTGGAAAAATGGAGAGTCTGGAGAAACATTGTTTGAAGAAATAACAACCCCTTAAAAACAAAAGCAGAGGAGCTAATGAAAATGGTGGAGCAAAGGATGATCTTAGTTTCATGGGGGCATGATCAACTAAGGTGGGGAAAAATAAAGAGGGCACCTTTAATCTTAAGGAAGAAAAAGGCATTCTCCTTGAGCTAGATTCCCAGGTTCCGAAAAAAATCTAGCAGAATCTTTGGAGACACCAAGGGTGGATGAAAATCAAACTCTTCATGTGGTTGGTATACCATAGGAAAATCTTGACTTGGGACAACATCAGGAAGAGGGGTGTTCTGGGGCCTTCAAGATGCCTACTCTCTGGAGCACAAGAGGAAACAATGTAGCATTTATTCAACAGCTGCATTTTCACCTCCTGGTTATGGGACATATTTGCCAATATCTTTCAACAATCTAATAGGGACAAAGAGAGCATCATTAATACCCTCAATAGTTGGAGAGGAAATTTTTTTGACTATGAAATTCTCAACTCAACCTGGGCCCTTACACCAGGCTTCATTATATGGAATGTTTGGAAGGAAGAGAACAAAAGAATATTTAAGGAGGAAAAAAATTCCCCATTTCACCTATTTGAGACAATCCTGAAAAAAAATTAAGGAGAAAGTGGGTACCACTATCCGTAACTACCCTAAAAATCCTCCCTCAGAGATAGATTTAAAAATTGTCAGGCAGCTGGGGCTGCAAGGGCTCACTCCTTAAGGTCTTGATAGGAAGGCTACAGCAAGGGACACAGAGAAGGATTTCTGGCATCCTCCCCCAGAAGGACATCTAAAATACAACATTGATGGAGCATCAAAAGGAAACCCAGGAACTGCTGGGTATGGAGGAGTTCTTAGGGACGTTGAGGGAAGTATTATCTTCATCTTCCTTTATCACCTAGGTACAGTAACCAACAACATGGCTGAACTAATGGCTTTGGAGCAATGCCTGGATTTTCTAAGGTAGGATAATTGTTGCAATTTGATAGTAGAAGTGGACTCTAAACTAATAATTAACTCAGTGAAAATAATAAATAGTGGAACATCGCTGAAGAAAGTTTCCAAACACTGGAAATTAATCAGGGCTTTCCAAAGAATTCAGGATCATCTCCAAAATCTGTGCACTATCAGTTTCCATCATGTTCATAGAAAGGCCAACAAGCTAGCAGATCTTCTTGCCAATCAGGGGGTCAGCTGTACAGAGGTCAAGGTTTTGATGGTATGGCAGGAGATGCGACAAAGCAGACTGAGAACTCTTTGCTGCGAGCAAGAGGAAGAGGATAGGAGAGTGTTCAGACACAAATCCTTGGAGGCAAGCTCTTAAATTTTTGGCTTTCGTATGTGTCATCAGGTTCTGGAAAACTGGTCTTTGGTGGGGGGATGAACATGGCTGGCCACTAATATCCCCAGAGTCAGTGAGATGGTCATCATTGTTCATCGGGGTAAGCGCAGTGGATACCAAAGTTCCTGGATTATTGGACAACCTCTCTTCTTTTCTGGGGTCCAGGTTCAGGCAAGAAAATCGAGCAGACGTGGAAGGAATCCTTGTCTTACCGACAATCGAAATATTCACAGTTTTGAGCCTCGGAGAGTAAAACCACTTCTTAGGCAGTTTTTGGATGATTGCATCGCTCTTAAGTGGGAAACGTTTTTAGCGATTTTTCAGCGCCATCCAACTTCCTACACATGGCAAAGTGAGGGTTTGGAAAACCACCCTCCATCACACACTAACGTCTGGTCAGCTTGTTCATTGCGATTTTATTCTTTGTCGTTGGATCTCTCTATGAGGACCAACGGTCAAGAATGTACGAGCAGCTTGGAGGGGCGGCCCGTTAAAATTTGGTTGTCTTTGTTGTGTGATATCATCATTGGCCATTGGTTTAGGTGCCAGAATGGATGGCTCAAATCTAAGGGACTCTTCTAGGAACTGCGTGGCAGGAGTTTTCGCGAGCTACTAGGAGCGGATTGCAATTTTGGGCTATTTTGCTTTCGGGTCCAGATTCTTGGTTATCTTTTGTGCAAGTTGAGCCTTGAGATTGGAATTGGTGGATTTCGGGCAGATAAAATGCGCGAAGTTTATTCCACCATTCGGACCCGAAATCCATTTAGTATGGTTTCTAATTCTTCATCGGGTCCGTTTTTGGAATCAAAGAATATGCCTTTTTTGGCTCCGATCGGGCGGTTTAGGCATTTGTTTGTTTTTGGAAGGTCTCGCAGTTAAGTTGGTGGGCCTGTGGTCCTGTTGTTTAGCTTTTGGCTTGGTACCCTAGCCCTGAGTGGATAGTTGACTCTATGTCTCTCAGGTTGCTTAGGGTAGTTGTATTATTTGTAATTTATTTCTTTGTTTCTAATGAATAGAAGGTACGACTCTTGCTTCAGCAAAAAAAATAAAACATTTTGACTTCCGTTAAATTACATAAAATGAAAATATAATTAATTTAAACAAAAATATAATAATAATTACAATTACCCCTGTAGAAATTTGATGACACTTGATAGATCCGAAGTTAAGATGGATATAGGATAGTTTTTATTAATAAATTAGAAACAATTTATTTGAAAACATTCATAATATGCATATCACATTAGAAAAAATATTAAATACTAAAAATACATATCTTATCCATGATATTTCAAATTTTCATTTCTCAATTTACTTAATAATATTTAGAAATTTAATATTTTCAATAAACTTTTTTAAACTACATATATAAAAAATACAAATAATAGTTATAAATTATAAATCTGTTTTACCATATAAATTTAAATAATAATGTTTTGTATAATAACAATGATATTTAATAATTCTATATTTATATTTAGTTAATAAACATATAAAAACTTTATACTATATATATATATATATATATATATATATATATATATATATATATATATATTCTCTATGCTCTATATTTAGAAATCAGAATATATTATATATATACACACGATAGTTTTTATTAATAAATTAGAAACAATTTATTTGAAAACATTCCTAATATGCATATCACATTAGAAAAAATATTAAATACTAACAATACATATCTTAACCATGATATTTCAAATTTTCATTTCTCAATTTACTTAATAATATTTAGAAATTTAATATTTTCAATAAACTTTTTTAAACTACATATATAAAAAATACAAATAATAGTTATAAATTATAAATCTGTTTTACCATATAAATTTAAATAATGATGTTTTGTATAATAACAATGATATTTAATAATTCTATATTTATATTTAGTTAATAAACATATAAAAACTTTATACTTTATATATATATATATATATATATATATATATATATATATATATATATATATATATATGCTCTATGCTCTATATTTAGAAATCAGAATATATATATATATATATATATATATATATATATATATATATACACATGAACTAGCGTAGATCCATCTTAAATTTACAAATGTTGAGAGGGATAAAAAAAATTTGAGCTTAAAACCTTTTTTGAAGTTTTGTAGTCAAAGAGAGAATTGTATCTCGAGATATTTGATCCCTCCCTCTCAATGCATGTAAATCTATAGCTAAATTGGATTATTATAGTGATGCATTATAGGGGATGTAGTAAAGTGTTAAATAAAATAAAATTAATAAACTAAAAATTAATAAAGTCATAAAAATAATAAGTTAATTCAATTGAATTTGTTACAGCATAATTTTTTTTTATTAGTAAGATTACAAACATTTTTGTTCAGGAAAATAAATATAAATAAAAAATCATGATATGCATTTCACACTAAAAGAAATTCTTCTAGTAATTATAGTATATTAGTGTGATTAATAAAAAACGTTAAAGAAGGTGTACATATGCATGTAATTGTTTTAATAAAAATAAAAATAAGAATATTTCTAATATAAAAGTGTGAAATTTACATCAATTGTAAATAGTATTATTGCATCAAGAGGTGAGCTACAACCACATATGGGGAAAATGTCGTAGTCAAGTGTTACATGAGATTTACCTATGTACAAGTGAAGTGCTAAATATAAATATTAATAATAATAATAATAATAATAATCTCGATAAATTATAAAAATAAAATGCAATAAAAATAATAGATAAATTCAATTCAATTTGCAATATTGTAACTTTTATTTTATTAATAAAATTATAAACAATTTAATCTAAATAAAATTGATAACTCTCACACACACACAGATGGGCATATTCATAACCATCATATTTCAAAAATTCATGTATAAATTCAATTACTAAACATATACTTTAATAAGAATATTTCCACACACACAGATATATATATATATATATATATATATATATATGATTCTTCATATTTGTAATCATGATATTTCATAAATTTGTATTTAAGCTTAATTAATAAACATATAAAAAAATATATTTGCAATAAACTCTTTACTTAAATTATATATAATGAAGTGCAATATATATCTTTTTTGTAAGTTTTGGAGGACGACATCTTCATCATGTCCAATATATCACCATGATCAAGGTGGGAAATTGAATTGGTGACTTCACATCAAGCAGTTCCTATACAAGACCACGTGGAACAAATGCAATATATATCACATTAAAAAATTAAAAAACATGTCAAAAAAAATGCCAAGCACATATTTTTGTAAATATATATTAATTAAATTAAAAATAAGAATATTCTTGAAATTTATATATAATATAGATAATATTATTAAGAACAAGAAAAGTGGTGATCTACCAAGATAAGTAATAAATGGTTAGAAATAATGCTTAATTTAGAATTGGTTGAGGTTTGTTGGAGAATGTTGATATATCCTCTCAACTTCTATCTCCAAGATTGGAATAAATTGGATCCAACAATAATCATATAATTGTATTGTATTTGGAGAATAATAATTCAAGAAAAAACATTGTGCATGCAATTTTTTCCAATTTGGTAGCAGAGAAAGTACATACCTAACTCTCTCATAAGAGGGGATGGAACATGAACTCATAGTAATCCCTTGTAGTTGTAGGACTAGTGTAAGAGAATGAATTGTGTGAGAGTAGAGTGATTTCTTGAGTATGTATGTGTTTACTAGGAGAGAACCACTTCATGAGCCTTTGAAGTTGTGCAAACAATTGTAAAGGGAACCATCAAGTGTAGAAGTGTGTAACAAGAGCCACATAAAATCTGGAAGGTTGTCATGCATCTCACATGAAATGTTTCACTGAAAAAAACCTAGTGGTGTGTTTTAAAGTTTACTCGTCATTCCCTTTGATATTTTTTTAAGTTAGAATAGATCTCCAATGCATCTATATATGACTATATATTGTTTGATGAGTTGGTCATATTAAGTGTGAAGTAATTCCTATCAACATGTTACCCAAATGTTTGATTGTATTGTTTCCAAATCCTAACTATGTGATTAATCTGAAAGACTTTCTTCTATATTCACAAAGGTATAAAAATTATTAATGTTATAGTTTTGCTTTAATTTTGTAGAGTAGTGAGATTACTATGAGATTGGACAGACACTGATGATTTCTACAAAGAGATCCTGAGTTCATACTTTATTCTCCATCAATAACCATATTACTTCGAGCTAGAAGAGGGTGACTTCAAAACTATTTCTCCCATCACCATTGTTACTACCTCTATTGATGTTGCACGAGGTAATAGTTTTAGAGTGATTTCTATTGAACAAGGAGTATGTAGCCGTTGAAAAATGTAATGACCTTAATTTTCATACTTAGAAGGTAAATATTCAAATGCAATTGATACATAAGAATTTATGGAGTATAGTAAAAGGAACATAATCAGCACCTTCATATTCCATAAAACTAATTGAATGGGATAAAAGAGATGATAATGCTAATTCTATAATAGGAATGTCTCTCTCAAATTCTTAGCTACATATTATAGATTTGGAAAAACCATCTCAAGAATAGGAGAGATATTGAGTAATTTATTTGGAGAAAAATATGTAAATAAAAATATTTCCAATGATTTAATCATCGTAAATATGTAAATTACAATGATTTAAACCTAAAATGGATGATGATACATCATTTTTTACTCACTTAAATGATCTAAATCCTCTTATAAAGCACTTGGTATAAATTGGGACTAAATTAAACGATGAAGATATGAAGAAAATTTTATTAAATAGTCTATATTCAAAGTATGACAAGATTATTTTAAGTCAAATTTACTCCAAAACATCAGATGAAATGATAGCAATGCTCATAGAAGAAGAAAAGAGGATGAAAGTAGGAGATATTTAAGTCAATTCACAAGTTTAAACGGAATTATTTTCAAAGGAAAGAATAAATAAAAATGGGAGTTTAGTTGAACTATTTTTCTCTTAAAAACATGGACATATGGCATTGAATTGAAAAATCCATGTTAAATATATTTTAAGTGGAAAAATAAATGAATAAACCAACATAGCTACCTTTGAAGACTCGCTAGATGTCATTTTTGAAGACTCGTCAGATTCAGAGTGATAATGAATTCAATACAAATCCTATCATTACTTGTCTAGAATACAACTAATGGTTATGTATGTTATATTTATTTTCGTTTGTGAAATAAATTATGAAGAACCTCTCTTAGAATAGAGTACCATAGCTTAGGATGGTGGTGTTTGATGTATTTGGTGCCATAAGAACACATCATTGGTTTGATTATTTGTGTAGCCTATTATAGTTTGTGGTTCATACAATATTTGGTAACCCAAGAACAACTATTGGTTATGTAATCTTTGTGTGTTTGTGACTTTGTAAAATGTTACATTATAAGATTGAATTCAAGATACATTCAATATATAAATGACTTACCTGCATAATTGGCGAATACATTTGCAAGGTATTTCAATAGATGGAAATATTTCAATAGAATGATTCAGTATCTAAATTGATTTTCTAGAAAACACAGCATGTACTTTAAAAAATGGAAGTACATCAACAATCGTTGGTCATTACAAATACATGATTAATGGTTAGAAGAAATTGTATCTTCGATGAATGAAGTGGCATCTTAGAATAAATAGTTAAGAATGAGTGTATACTACAAGAGTTTAGAAATGGATAGAGATGTTGATGAAGACTAGATCAGGTAGAAATCAAAGTCCAAAAGTATTTTTATGTGATTTTAGTATTGTTCTTTGTGATGTAATAATTAAGGGAGAGTGTTACAATTAATGCTTAGTTTAGAATTTATTGGGGTTTGTTGGAGATTTTCAAAATATTCTCAATTTATACCACAAAATTTGGAATACGTTGGATCCAACAACACTTATATAATTGTATTATATCTCGGTAATTAAAAAAAAAAATGTATTATGCATGCAATTTGTCCAATTTAAAATATGTTGGGGCAAAAAAACTCATAATTTTTCTCAAATTTTACACTGAAAAAGAGGCTTGTATCTTGAAATATTTGATCACTCTAGGCACATGGTAGATTTAAAGTTAAGATATATATTGGTAGATATATAAGTGTACTGAAGTTGGTATAAGGAACATGTTGTAGTTACTTGTTTGGGAAGAATTTGTAATGGGTTGTTAGATGAGACACTATAGTGAAATTTTAGATCATAAAATAATATGACAAAACATATTGTTGGTTGAATTGAAAAAGTAATAAAAAAACAATTCTATTCAATTTGTTATTTTATATTTGTGTTTTTACTAATGAATTTATAGACAATTTCTTCACAATAAAAATCATGCATATCTCGTTAAAATAAATTTAAATAATAATAATTCATATTCATAACCATGATATTTAAAAACTCCATATTTAAATTTTATTAATAAATATATAATTTCAAATAAAAAAATTATATATAGAAATGTGAAATATATATATAGAATATAAATAGTAACTATAAATTAAAATTCATTTTATCATGGAAATTGAAACAGTTGTAATTCTTATTCATAACCATGCAAAAACTTAATAGTTACAATAAACTCATTTTCTAAGTGATATATATATGTCCAAGCATATATCTATGCAACTATATGTTAATAAAAATAAAAATAAAAATACATTTAAAATTTATATATAATACACATATTATTAATAATAACTGACACATATTTATTTTAACTAATGATATACCAAGTACTCAGAGGAATAAAATATTTAGAGGTGAAAGTTTTGTACTCAAAAAAAGGCTTGCATCTTTTGATCTCTCTCGGAGCTTGAAAAATCTAGAGTTAAGAGGGTTCTATGTTGATAGATATATAATTGCACCTAACTTAGTATAGCAGAGACTTGTTGAGAAAGAGGTTGGAGTGAGGTGTTAATAATAAAAATAATAATAAGAATAGCACTTGAATTAAAATTTTAATAGCAAGTCAAAAAAAGACAAAAATATTAATTCAATTCAATTTAATTTGTTATATTGCAGTTTTATTTTTATTAATAAAATTATACATAATTTCTTTTAAAACAAATTGATAACATACTCATTGCGTTAAAAGAAATTTTAATAATTATAATTCATATTTATAATCATAATCTTTCAAAACTTTATGTTTAAATTTAATTAATAAACATAAAGTTAGAAATAGGAATATTTCTATATAAAGAAATGTGAAATGTATAAAATATAAATAGTAACTATAAATTAAAATGAATTTTATCATATAAATTAAAACAATGATAATTCATACCCTAATTGGGGTGTGTGCCGGAGGATGGCAGGGATGGCAGACTATTATGAGGAGTAAAGAAAGGGTACCCCCCGCATGCTCATGGCGATGAGTGCAGTGGCCCTTCATATGAATACATGCAAAGGTGGTGGGAAAGGTGGAAGGCATGACAAGGACAAGGCAGGATGCGTAGCAGGTAAGGTAAGACAGGGGAGTGGTGACTTCATTGTTGTTTGTGGAGTTAAGGTAAGAGAAGGGAGTGGTAATTGTATTTTTGTTTGCGGAGTTTGGAGTTGGAGCACTAGAGCAGGGAGGCGTAGGCATCATCAACGGCAGCTGCGGCGCGAGCACGGGTATGTATCTTGGTCCTGCAACCCTCTTGCTATGGCGACATGGTTTATTTCTTGTTGGAGGGATCAAGAGAAACCTAGGGAAGTAAATTGGGGGACTTGCCGGGAAAAACGTCATAGGCCTTGTATAGCTGTTTTCTGGTTTTGCATCTCGGCTATAAGGCACCCGAGTATTGCCCTGGCCAATGGTCGGGAAGCCCCTCCTTAGAGTTGCATTGTGACCTTGCGTGATAACTGGGGCGGAATGGGAGAGGTTGTGTACTGGGGATGGGTAGGCTATAAGGAAAGCAGAGGAGTGGTGCAGTTTGATCAGGAAGAGGGGAATGGGAAGGCTCACCTAAGCATGGGGACTCTTGCTTGGCCGAGAGAGGGTTCTTTCAACCACTTTAGTTATGAGCGTCACTGGAAGGGAGAAGTGAGAAGCACGCCAGGATAAGGAGACTGGCCTCGTCTTTCGACCAGGTTGTCACCCAACCTACGTCCTGCTCTGACAATAATTGGGCTAGGAAAAGGATTAAGGAGAATGACGACAATGAGATTCAAAGCTAGAGGTTAACACCTCGTTCTTGTGAACAAGTCTTGAACAAAGTGGAGATGGCTCATCCTGCCAGAGGAAGAGGTCACGACAGACGTGGGAGGGAGCCTGCAAAGGCCAAATATCTGAGCACTTTGGAACCGCATAGAGGACGGAATTCTCTAGAATATATCATTAGTGAAGTCGTTGTGGCTTACTGGGAGGGAACAAATGTAGGCATCTATAATCTTCTAGAAGAATGGGAGGAAGAAATTAAGAAACACAGTGAGATAGAGGAGGAGACAGAGAACTGGAGGACCATAGCCCTGGACCCTGAGAATAACAGAGGAAGAATAACTCAATTTAAGCAGACCTTTTATCTATATTGGCTTATGAAAAGCTTGCTAGGGAAGGCCATGGAACAAATATCAGTGGGGATGGCTCTGTCCCTCCAAGACATGCCCAATTACAAACAAGATTTGCAGTGAATCCAATTCCAACTCCATAAGGAGGACATCCATCTCGATAGAATCCAAAGGCACATCCCATTCATCATCGAATTAACTGAGATGCACGGTGAAACTATCAAGGATCCAGCACGGGTCGAATCGGCATCAGAAGAGCAGCAAGAATAGTTAGTTAACCTAGTCCCTTTTTGTCTTATGCAGGTAGAATTTACTCTACTTTATGCATGCTTATGATAGATAGACATATAACGTCTTATCATGAAACTGAGACATACTTAGCTTTGTTAAAAAGGCTAAAACTTTAATGTTTTTGGATGGCATATAACGAGGATAGGTGGCCAATAGACATGGTTTCCCATTGGGAAGGTGGAGACCACCTATCTCATATATGTGGTGTAAATTTTCCGTTTTTAAATAGAAAATGAAGCATCCTGTCAAACTTAACAAAAATAATAATAATGATGATAATTCATATGAATAACCATGCAAAACTTAATACTTACCTAAATTATTTTTCTAAGTTATATATATATATATATATATATATATATCATATATATAGATTCAAACAAAACACAGATTGCTACATGGGAGGGTTTTCAAGCCGGGACTATCTGGGTCAAGCTCAAAAGATGTAGTACGATTCCAACTTCTCCCATTGTAATGGACCCACTTTCGTCGCACATCCCGTAACCTACCTCAGCTTCTCTGACGGGCACGATCACATGCGGCATTTTCTTGCTAAAGGGTTTGTTTTTTATCTAAGTTGTATTACGCCCACCACTATCACTGTTACAGTTACAGTGACAAGAGCCCAATCACCCCTGCAGGCAGCTGCCGTAAATCGGTTGTGATAGATATGGAAGAATTAATAGATTATTCGTCCGATCCGTTGGAGGACGTGCCTACCTGGACACAACTACATTCTTCTCTGGCTGGTTTTTTTCCTTCGGTAGCGAACTTTCTGAAGGCGTCGATGCTTTGCCCTCCATCTCTGACACCAAGGTCTTCTCTCTAACCCTTCGAGGAGATGCCCCATCTCTGCCGGACCTCATCTCCCAGCCCTTATCGCCTTCCTCGCTCAGTTTGGTGGACCTCCCACCAAACCTTAGCGATCAAACCCTCTCAGAGGTCCTGGTTTTGAATCCGCCATTGACTTATTCATGCAACCCTTCGGTAGACCACCTCTCGACTTCAAAAACTCCTTTGTCCGCCCTAATCGCTCCGCTGACCTCATCTACTCCTCCACTGGGTAACCTCACAGGCATTCCCCCAATTTCCGGCATTTTTGTATCTGTGCCATTGACAGCTCCACCTGGATCTAGGGTTCCCCCACACTCGATGGGAGCGCAACAGCACGCTGAAGCAGAGCACACCGAAGAAGAGAGAACAAGGGGATCTAGGAAGAAGAAGTGCCTCAAGATAAAAGTCTGCGAGGTCTTCCTCAAACTGACTGAGGACACGCAGTTGCTCGACTCCGTGGATATAGTTGAGAAGGTTTTAGTGGGCTGAGTTCGAGGCAAAAATTACAGTGTAGAGAGGCTAAAACAATGGGCATCTGAGGTTTGGGGCCATCACCTGAACAACCCTCCTTTCATACAAACCTTTGTAAAAAGTTGGTTTTCTCTACATTTTGACAAGTTGGAACACACCAATTGGGCGCTCTCCATGATATGGCATATTGATCAGACGGCGGTTCTTCTATGAAGATGGACTCCCTTGTTTGATCCAGAACAAGAACGGGTGGATGTTGGCCCCCTCTAGGTCTGCCTCCTTGTTTTACCATTACATTTCTAGATAGAGGATGTTTTTAGGCGCATTGGAAATGCCCTAGGTACCTTCTTAACATTTGATAAATCCTAATAGACCATTGGGCGTATGGCACACGCAAGGATATTGATGCATATGGATACTATGAACGGTCTGCTAGAGCATATCAACATTCAGTGGAGGAATTCCACCAGGAGACAGACTCTTGACTATAAGGGAGTCCCTTTCAGGTGCAGGAGATGCCACAATGTTGGGCATTTATTAAAGGACTACCTTCTCAATGGGAAAGCAAATAGGAATGCACTTGGAAAGGAACCATTGGTTCAGGCTTCGCCAAAGCATGGGGAACAACCCCAACATGCTCATTTAGAAGTCCAGGTAGAACCTTCAGCCAAGGAAGCGGGCACCTCACATCCTATCCCAAAAAATTGAGGTAGACGTCTGCATAGATCACCTTCTCCTCCACACACTAGATTAAAGGCAGCTACTAGGGATGCGGACACTTCGGGTAAGCGCATTTCCACATCTGTTTCCTCACATTTAAGCTCTTTTGTTCTTGATTTTATATCTCAACCCCTAGCATTAGTTTGAGATAAACTTCCCTCCCCTCGTCCTCTATCCCTTTGTCTTGCCCTCTTGGCTCCCCCCTTTTCTCTTTCTCCCCCACCCTCCCACCCTTTCTACATCACTTTCGCTTCCTCCACCTACATCTGTCTCTGGTCTCCCCTCCACTAGGTATCTGACCCGATCTAAGACTAAGCGTCAGGCATCAGACCACATTGGGCTCAACCTCGTCCCCTCCCCTCTTCCGCTGATGATCCCGCGTGGTCAACCTTCCTCTCTTACGAAAGCACAAAGCCTGGCTAGAGATGAGATTGCATCCGACAGATAGGTTACCATCCTTGGGGTACTTAGAGCAAGAGACGCCCCAATAGCGCCCCCCCCCCCCCCCCCCAATGAATATTATCTCATTTAACTATAGAGGGTTAGATAGGCTCGATAAAAAAATAGCACTTCGCCGGTTACTTGCGGCCGACCCTTTAGATATCATATTTTTACAGGAAACTCTTGGACCTGTTGATTCCATATCTCATACCCTTGGAACAATGCTACGTGGATGGGCATTTACTTGTCTTGATGCCCATGGCAAATCTGGGGGTATAGCAATGGGATACAATTCCCACTCCATAAAACTACTGAACTATTGGGGAGGGTCTAGGCACATCAGAGCAGATATACACTCAGCAGAACTGGGTATGGATTTTTGAATCTTCAACATTTATGGACCGTGTCACCACAAGCCCGATTTCTAGGACAAATTAATGGGATATGAAATTTTACAAATGGATAATATCATTGTGGGTGGAGATCTTAACTTCTCAATCAGCCACTCTAAATCTTGCGGTCATCGAGCACAAAGAGATCCTCTTTTGGAATACTTTGAAACTACTTTAGAATCCCACCATTTGATCGACATCCCCTCTGCAAAGATCCAAGCAACCTAGAGGAACAATAGGACAGGGGATGATAGCCTGGCTCGCATACTAAATCGTTTTCTGGTCAAGGATAATTTATTGGAATATGGCTACAAAATCAGACAATGGGTGGGATTGGGAGGTATCTCCGATCACCTACCAATATACATGGGAAATAAATGGGGGTCAGGTTAAACACAAAGATCCATATAAATTCTGCTCAGCTTGGCTGAAGGAAGCCTCTTACATTCATATGGTCACAGAATTTTGGATGTCCAATCCACCTGGGGTTGGGGGAACATTATAAACAGTTTCGTGCACAGTCTCTCGGAGATGAAGAAGCTATCCAAAATTTGGGCACACAATAAAAGAATCTTTGATGATCAATCCCTGAGGCAAATCGAAGCTGACATAGCAACATTTGAAAATAATCATGGGGGGATATACAAATCAAATGAACACAAGGATAGGATCTCCTCACTTTACACAGCCAGAGGAAAAATTCTTAAGGACCGCGAAGAAGTCTAAAGACTGAGAAGTAGGGCAATTTGGATGCAGGAAGGGGATGGTAATACTAAGTTCTATCAAAAATATGCCAATGGGAGGAAGGCTATTAACACAATCTGGCAGCTAAAGGATGATCATGGTCATTTTGTCAACACCTTCCCGCATCCGACATCACTGGCAACCTCATATTTCAAAAAAACCTATAGTGTGCCTTAGGAAGTAAACCTGGCTAAAATTATTCAAGTGGCACAGCTCTTCCCAGGATTTGTGGATCAAGAGGAGGAAAGGGAACTGACAAAGGAAGTCTCTCTGGGAGAGCTGGAAGCCACTCTCAAGTTGTTCAAAAAAGATAGAAGCGTTGGGCCAGATGGATGGACAATTGAGTTCTTCCTGGCTTTCTTTGAGACTCTTGGTGCAAACCTCCTAAAAGTCATAGAGGATACCAGGATAAATGGCAAGTTGGTTGCTTCTCTTACCTCTACTTTTATTGTGCTCATCCCCAAATCAGATAACCCAGCCTCATATGATGAATATAGACATATTTCATTGTGTAACTGCATATACAAGATCATAGCAAAGATTATTACAAATCGGATGAGGCCCATACTTTCCAAACATATTTCACCTAAAAAATTTGCCTTCCTACAAGACCGTCAAATTCATGAGGCAGTGGGAACTGCACAGGAGGTATTACACACTCTGCATATCAAGAAATGCAAAGGTATGATCCTTAAAGTTGACCTCTCAAAGGCTTTCGACAGAGTAAACTGGTTATATATTAGAATGTTGTTAACTCATCTAGGATTCCCATTCAAGTTTATTAAATGGATCATGAGCTACATTACTAACATACCCTTCAGTGTCCTGGTTAATGGAAGCACATCTCCCTTCTTTTATTCAAAAAGAGGTCTTCGACAGGGCTGCCCTCTGTCACCATTACTCTTTCTCCTAGTCATGGAAGGACTCAATAGACTTATCAAAGAAGAACACAAATGGGGCAGACTGAAGACTATATTCTCACACATCTACTTTTTGTGGATGATGTCTTGATTTTTCTAAATGGAGGCATTGGGGATTTGTCAATCATGAAAGCTACTTTCTCATTATTTCAAGTGGCTACAGGGATGACTAAAAATGATTCAAAATCTACTCTGACAGTGACAGGATGCACACAACAGGAGACCCATTTTGCATTGCAAAGATTTCATTTTACCACCTGAGACTAGAGGAGGGTCTAAAATACCTAGGATACAAGCTCAAACCCTTGGGTTACAGAATTGTTGACTAGACTTGGCTCATTGCTAAAATGGAGAAGAGACTTAACACCTGGTACTTAAAATGTCTTTCCAGGGCTGGTAGACTTATGCTCATAAAAAGCATTCTGGAGGCCACTCCAGTCTATTGGATGTCACTGGCTTCGATCCCCAAAGGCATCCTAGCAAGGATACAAGCTCTTTGCTGCAAATTCCTTTGGAAGGGCAGTTAGTTGGGAAAGATTTTCACCTAGGTAAAATGGGATGCTCTAAATCTACCAAAAAAATGGGGGGGCTGGGGCATTAAGAAGCTAGAGGACTTCTCCTCTGCTCTAGCTGCAAAACTCGGATGGCAGCTCATTACTTCATCTAGTCTCTGGACTAAGGTGACTGTCTCTAAATACATTGCCCCATTACAGATTATGGACTGGATCAGAAGGCCCCAAAGACTCACTACAGGGATATCGATCATATGGAAGGCTGTGATTAAAGCACTGGATCCCATCAGAGCTGGTCTTACCTGGAAAATTCAATTAGGTTCGGCAGTAAGGGTGGGCATTGACCCTTGGATTGGCTGTGGGAATATGCATAGGCTATCAAATGATCTCATAAATCATCTTCATGCAGCAAACATATCCCATCTGAACCATATTGCGGATGCCGACCATACTACCTTCCTCCAACAGGCTTGGAAATCGGCCCACAGGCTGAACATTCCACATCAATGGATTCAATATTGGAATGACTATATTTGGGCTCTTACTGAAGCTCACATCCGAATAAGCGAGGGAGAAGATGAGATTATTTGGGCTTTCTCCAAATATGGGAGATATACTCCTAAGGAAGGATATCTTATTCTGACCGAAGACCACAGACCACATGCACCTGAAGCTTGGTGGAAAAGTCTCTAGAAGCTCAAAGCCCCACCAAGAAGTAGGTTGCTCATGTGGACCATTCTAAGAAACAAAATACCCACGAGAGACAACCTCCTCAAGTGATCACAGCATGGCCCATTCTAGTGTTGTCTCTGCAAATGCTGCAATGAATCTGTCTCACATTTATTTTTGGAATTTTCTACGGCAAAGAATATCTGGAGTACTATTTTACCTTCAGTTGCTCCTCATAATACATGGGATGGCACATCTATCCTTGAGGCATGGATGAACTGGTGCACCTCTACCTCCCCTACCAGGCTACATAATATCCCTCTTCCTGTCTTTTGGGCCCTTTGGATCACCTGGAACAGTCTCACCTTCCGGAATGACTCCCCTCACTGGCCCTCCATTGCTTCTCGCGTGTTGGTTGATTACTCCCTCATCCCCAAAGATGCACCACCCCCTCGACCACGCAGCATTATACCTGAGACGATTGATTATCATAAGTCGTGGGCTTACTTTGACGATGCTGCATAGGAGAATGAGTGTGGCAGGGGCACCATTCTTCATATTATTGCACATCACTCATACATTCTTATAATGGGATTCGGTAGAGGCACTAATAACTATGCCGAATTATCTGCAGCAAAATTCCTCATTCAATTTGCATTGGAGAAAAACTATAGAGATCTACAAATATCTGGGGATTCAAAATTTGTTTGTGATTGGCTAAATAAATCTTCTATATGCAATGCTTATACTTTGAGTCATATTTTGGACAAGGCACTGAGATTGATTACATCATTTGAATCTTTTACATTCCATCATATTTACAGGGAGCGAAACACAACTGTTGATAGGCTATCCAAAGAGGTTGCAAACAGGGATCTGGACAACTGGTTGATCCGGGAACAGCGTGATGGTGCACATTACCAATTTTCCCATCGGCCATTTATGGATATTGTTGTATAAATTTAATTTCTGTTGATCTCACTGGAAGAACAAACTTCATATATATTTCATCTGTAAATATTCATAGTTTCTTTTTTGACATTTTATCTACACTCACAAAGTGCCAGATTAATATATAGAACTTTTATTCAGTATATTTACAGTCATTGATACCTCTCTGCGTGGACACAAGGTATCAATGTTTTGATCACATATGTCCCTAAACATAATTTTGTTGAATATATGCAGTGCCTCTCTATTTGAATATGATTAAATGCATTTACAAAATGTAATTTCCTTTCAATAGAAATTACGATTTTTCCTATGGGGAAAAAATATAGTCAAAGTAAAATGGTCAAATATATATGTGGTTGTGTGTATTGTCATGGTTTTAGTAAAATTAAAAATAGGAATATTTTTATATAAATATGTGAAATTTATATATAATATAAATAATCTTATTAAGAATCAATATAAATCTATCTTAACTTTGGATATATATATATATATATATATATATATATATCCATGAAGAGAATATTGTATTAAATTAAAAAGTGTGCTTGGATCGTGATGAGTAAATGAAATTCTTCAAGGTCCATTATACATGTAATCTCACGATGGTATTTATTCTCAATATCTATTAGTGGTTTTACTATCCTAAAGGAAATAGGGCCTTTGGAGATGTAGATTCTCCAAAAGACTTGTAGATACAAACAAAATTTATAGTGCGTGATAGACCCATTGTTGAGTAATAATTGAAAGGGAAGGAATACCATTTCTTATTAGGACTCATGCATCCAAGTTTACACATTTATTAGTGAGATCATTTGAAGCATAAATGCTCATTTTCAACACATGAAATAAGATAATAGTAGAGAAGGTTAGTTTTAGATTCCTGACTTGATCAATAATGCTTTGCAACATGCAATCCTTATGCAAAGATCCATGAACAAGGTGATGGATAACAAATAGTTAATCTCCCAACACCACCAAATCTTTGATGTTTGCTTCTTTGGCGAGAAAAATGCCTTGTAGTAATCTTTATACTTTTGTAAACTATCTTTTCGTGATAAATGGTGTACCTTATAGTTTCTTCAAGGAATAGAGAGGGTTGAGACATGGATACTCTTTACTCCCCCTATTATTTATATTGGTTATAGATGGGTTGAGCAGACTAATAATTGAGGCAAAAAATAGAGGTTTCTTTATGGGTATTAAGATCACCAAAAATATTTCCATAACACATATTATGTTTATGGATGATATTTTAATTTTTTGGAAGGTATCCACATTGGAATGGAATTATCTACATGAGACAATCTCCACATTTGGAGATGTGATAGGTCCTTTTATGAGAAAATCAAAATCTCTGTTTACTGAAGTGTCTTTCGAATAGGTCATTGTTTCAGATATTGTTGATATATTTTTTGTTAATGTGGTTGCAATGGATAGGGGTTTTAAATATCTTGGCTTCCACTTGAAACCAAACAATTATGGAAATAGAGACTCAGGCTAGTTGATTCAAAATTTTGAAAGAAGACTGGCTATTTGGTCACTAAAGTGGATAACACTTGGGGGTAGGCTGGTTTTGGATCAATTAGTTTTGTAGAATATTTTTGTATATTGGATGCACCTATATTTAATGCCCAAACATATCATTATTAGCAGATTATTTCCATAACCTGAAACTTTATCTGGTCGGGATCTAAAGATGTAAACAGTAAACATCTAGTATGGTTGGAGGATATTTCTATGACGAAAGAAGACGAAGGTTGGGGTCTAAATAACATTGAAAAAATTGGATGGGAATTGGTAGTGAAGAGCTTATGGTGAGCCTTATTTGGAGAAGGAATTTGGTAAAGGATTATAATGGAAAAATACTTAATATAGTAGTTTGTTCATGAGTGGATTAATTCTAGGGCATGGGGTCCTAGCAAATTCTCATATATATGGAACAGGTTTATGAAGGTTAAACATTAGTTGTTAGGAAACCTCAGGTGGGAGATTGGGTCGTGCACATCAATGGAAATTGTCTTGGACCCTATCAAAGTATTTTTATATAATCTCTCATTACGAACATCAATGATAAAGGTGTATATTTTTTAAATCAGATTCATATTTTTACTGATCTAATTCTCCATTTTCCAGCTTGGATATGTTATAGAGCCTTAGGTTTATATGGTGAATTAGCTGAGATATGGGATAGGTATGTGATCAATTTATATCTAGTTGGTATCACTTTATCAAAAAAAGAAGACCTTTTTACATGGGATGGCAAAGTTTTTCAGGGAAAGATCACTATTATGAGGCCTACAAGTATATTACACTACCACACCAGAGGTATGGGGAAAGATGGTGGTACAAGAATGTCTAGAAATGGAACTTTTTCCCCTAAAAATAAAATGTTTTGGGTGGTTGGTTTGGTAGGATATAATATTAACTTTGGAAAATTTATGCAAGAGAGGTTTCATTGCTCCTAGAAAATGTGTTATGTGCAAGGTTGATAATGAGGATGTTTCTTACCTTTTTCTCAAGTGTCCCTATGCAGTTTCTTTTTGGATCGATGTGTTAAACATTTTAAACATCAACGTCGGATGGGATTCTTCATCAATGGAAGCATGTCTGAACGACTGGAGGTCGGAATACAAGGAATTTGGAACTCTTTCTTTTTATATTTTTTGGGGCATATGGGGGGCCTAAAAATGCATATATTCTTTAAAATATCCCATTGGACATTAGCATAATCTGCATAAAAATATGTGCATATTTAAATGAGATTGGGTTGGTGACACAAACGAAAACATTGAGATGCATTTAATAAGTGAAGATCTAGAGCAGATATCCTGTGGGGTTTTTTGGAAGGGCTGCAAATTGTAACATGTGCGTTAATGGGGCATACATTGTCTTAAAACTAGGTCAGTGATTTAGCTACAAATACTCAAGATGAGATTGATTTAGGCACAAATACGAAAGATGAGATCATTTCTCTTTGGGGAGTTTTATATTGTGCAAAATATTTATCCATTGAGACATTCGATGTCCACGGGAATTCAAAAGTTATTATCGACTTAGGAAATGAAAGGTATTCTTTTGATCATCCAATTCTCATAAACTAGATGGATAGAATTAGGGTGATGATTGGGCAGTTCAGTGGGGTGACTTTTTCTCATGTATATAGGGAACAAAATAGTATTGTTGATACGCTCTCAAAGATGGGATACAGATATCCACTAGGGGGATCAACTTCTCTACATATAGTAATGGAAAACTTCAAAGGATTTGAAAAATCATGTTTACTTGAGTACCATACTTTATTGATGTTGAGCTACAGGATTTCATGTTTAGATACAGTCATGCACCTTTGATTGGAGTTATTATTTTATGTTTTTTTCCTAATTCTTCTATAGGGACATATTTTAAAATTTGGTATATGTGATTTCTTTTATTTTACAGTCAAGACACTAGATATAGTGAAATTTTGAATATTATAGTCATATGTAAACAACTTTTTTTAATATAAAGTTTGTTGGTTTTTTTTTCCAAAAAAAACCAAAAAAAGTCTTTGTTGCAGTGTTTTTCCAATTTCCTAAACCCAAACTATATTCAATTTCGATTTTTTCATCTAGATTTAGAATAATTATTCCTACTCGTGTCACCCTCCTTAAATTTGAATATACTAAGTGTCAAAATAAATCAAATTTCTCAAATGGCAAACTTTTTTTTCAAATTATATATTCAAAAAAAAAATTCCATGGAAAAGAATTAAATTATTTTTAACTTAATAAATTTAGATAAATCATTTTTTAGTATAATGATAAATCATTTTTTAATAAAATAAAAAATTATAATAACCTTTAAAATTATTAAATAGAAATCATATATATTTTGTTATCAGTTTAATAATTATAAAAAAACTTAATTATAAAGTTCCTCTTTAATCCTATATAAAAGTTATCCTTTGTCCTTTGGGCACAAAGGACAAATGCACTTCAGTGGGAAACACATTCATCCTTATAATTTTTTTATATATATTTTCACTATTGAACATAATGAAATACATATAATCGAAGACCATTCAAATGTTATTATAACTCCTAAATAGTTTCACCCATAAAAAGTAGTTGAAATTAACCATGTAAATTACAGTAAGAGTATAAACAATATAAAGTACCATTAAAGTACATTCAACCTTAATGATTCCCCGTGTAGATTATATAAACAAATGCGAAGGACATTATCACATTATTTAATACTTTTTAATTTTTACTGGTCACGATGAGAATGGGAATATATAATATTTAAGTTAGATTTGTATTAATCTATGTTTTTTTAATAATGAGAATTTTATTGTTTCAACGGAGTGAGTTATATAATTAAATGTATTTTTCAATATTTATTTTATAGGATTTATATTGTTGAAGAATTTGAGGTTTTTGTGATTCATAATGAATTTATAAGAATAGATTTTGGAGATAATCATATCAAAATTTGTTTGTGGAGGCATTATGCATCCACAAATGAATTTTGATGTGATTATTTCCAAAATTTGTTTTTATAGATTTATATTTTGTTTCATAATAAAAATATAAATAAAAAAATAATTATATTTAGTATTAAATAATAATATATTATAAAAACTAATTTTTAATAAATAAAGAGAAAATTGGGGCAATTTAGATTTTATCAATAATAAATTTTAATGATGTTAAAATGCAATATGATTTAGTGTAAAAATTAAAAAAAAGATGTAAAAAATTTAAAATATTGTGAATTTTCCTTTTAAATAATGTAAATAAGAAAAAAGAAAAAATGAAATAATTTGTAAAAATTTAAAATATATATTATAAAATATAATATTACTCACCTAGGTTCAATACCTCTATAAATATTTAGAGATTAAAATCATTATAAACAATGTTATTCCTTTATTGGGTTCTCTAAATATTTAGAGAATAAAATCATTAAAAATAATGTTATTCCTTTATTTTGAAGTAATAAAAGTAGGATATAACTTTGAAATATATATATATATATATATTAATTAATTAATTAATTAATTAATGTAATTTTTAAAATTAATTTTTTTAATAGTATTATTTGATTCATTTTAAAATGTATAAATTTAATTCTATAAATAATAATTATGATTTAAGATATTAAATTTATAAAAATGTAATTAATAAATTGAATTGAATTGAATTGGAGTTATATTTGTAGTTGGACATAATAGTGTCATGTTTCTCAGTTTAAATTTTTGCTAAACATAATGAACTATAATAACTTGATGTTGTAATGGATTATATACCTATGAATATTGTTATATTGTTCTAAAACACTTTTAAAAACAATTATCTTAAAAATATTAAAACTAAAATATATTTAAAAATAATAATGTAAAATTAAACAAAATTAATAATATAATAATAATTAATTGATTAATTAATTATAAATAATCTCCATTAAAAAATATACCTAGATACTAAAAATCTAAAATTTATAAATATAAATACTTTTATATGATAAAGATTCTGAAAATTATACCAATGGATACTTCAAAATTATAAAGATTCATCTTGGAATATATAGAGAGATTGGTTAATTACAAGTATTAACTAGTACTAAATATATTTATATAAAAAATATATAAATTATAAAAAAAAAAATTAACAATTCAAAGAATTTCATTTTGAAAATATTAAAGGTAAAATATATTTAAAAATAATTTAAAATTAAATAAAATTATAATATTAATAACAATTTATTGATTGGTTAGTTACCAGTAATAAAATATGCTTACCCACCAAAAATCTAAAAATTATTTGACAGAATTCAAAGCCTACTTTCCCTTTCACAACAGAGAGGGTGATTCGAAGCTAGATTTGGTTGTCCCCCAATCTCACAGCTTTTTGAATCTAACGATCAAAAAATCTTAAACAATTCAAAAATCTCTCACAAATCAAATACACACATTCAAAATCAAAACCAAAAGCTTCAAATGTCATAGCCATGAAAAGGCTATATGTTTTTTTTCAGAGAAAAAAACAGCATAGCTTTATATTAAGAGTATATAAAGATCTTCAATACATAATTCGAGATAACTGATATGGCATGGATATGCCCAGACCTCTTCATAAAATGCATACAGATTTTCCATACAGGCAGATAATGCCTATCATCCTTAGCAAAAAACATTATGTCAGACCAGATCAGAAATACACATAAAAGAGAACAGAGACATATATAATACATCTCCAGGACCAGTTGATCAAAAAGCTTGATGGAGATGTGTCAAAACTTAACGAGGCTGTACCATATAGAGATTCATTCAAAACATATAAGAAAAAGGGGGCAGATACGCCCAGCCTTGGTGAAGAGGATCCAACAAAAATGATAATTACAATATGAAAAGGCTATATGTTTATCAATTCATTCATCAACGCATCTCAGTTTATTATTCCATTAAACATCACCCATAGAGCCCAAGTAAACAGATAATAAAGAAAAATAAATACAAAGCTGCGATTTAATATGGAAGGCAGTCTTGATGGGCTGCAAGTGTGCAATTCATTCCTTCACTTAGTTTTTTCAGTGGTGTTCTCTTTTCTCTTTTATTTTAGCTTTGTATTCAATGTTCGAATACGAGTTAAAAATAGGCGGCCAAATCGTTTTTCTATTTAATTTTGGAATTGGATTGGGCTAGATTAATAAGTGTAAATATAGAAATAAAAAATAAATAAATTATATATATTTTTTAAAATATATTTATTGATAAAAATAAAATGTTAATAATTTTGATAATATTTTTTCATTAATTATATTATAAATTATTGGCTAATATTTAAAATTATTTAATAATTAATATTAATTTGATAATATTTTTTTTAGATTAATCACATATTTTTGTAACCATATTTAATACTTGATTAATATTTAGAACTATATATAAAACATTTAAGCATACATAGCCTTTAGTTTTCTTTTCTCAACCTTTAATCCTCGCAGCAAGCCAAGTTTATTTTGACCACGCCATGGCCTTTTAACAGACCACTTTAGCCTTGTTATTGAAACAATATAATAACAACTTAAGTATTATGTTTTGCAACGTTCTTACTAAGTGTGCTCGAGGACGAATCCATTATTTGTGGGCTCTCAGCTTTGGATTATATTTCTTTCTCCATGTAAAATATTCATGGATTTGATCATTGTTGGTAATATAAATGTTAATGCAACATTTCACTTTTGGAGATCACTTACTAAGTGTCCTAGAGGACGACTCCATTTTTTGTGGGCTCTAAGTTTTGGATTATATTTCTTTCTGCATGTAAAATCTTTATGGATTTGATTATTGTTGCTTAATATAAATGTTAATACAATATTTTACTTTTGGACATTATTTAGGTGGAGATCATTTAGATGTGATATAAGGGTGGTTTTGCTTCTTTTTTTTTTCAAGTTTATGTAATTATTTTTTTAGTACGGACAGTTTTATATAATAAATAATTTAGTAAATTTGAAAAATGTATTTGTTTTTCCAGTTTAGTATTTATGGCTCTATAGAATAAATAATTAATAAATTTGGAAAATGCATTTATTCTTTTACATAATGTATAGGACAAAATAAACCCTCGAACATCTCAATTGGTGATGGTTATGAAAATGAAGTGTTATCTCCAAGTTCAAATCCCCCAAGCTATATGTGCCCCCGAGTCATATGTGCTTGCAATTGTCAATTTCCCTTAAGCTTAAAAATTTAAAAGAAAGTAATCATCAATTGCCTATACTAAGTGCCCAAAACCTAACTCATTTGACTCCTTCAATCTTGAAGAAGACATTAAAATATTATATTCATTTATTTGATTTGATTTGGTCTCACATGTAGCAATTTCCCACTTGAGACCAAATAGAAGCTTGAGTATATATTTGTTATTGTTTTTATCTCCTTACTACTAATCCTTTTCCAAAATGTCTTCGCATCCCTTGAAAAAATATTGTTAACATATCACTTGGATTATCTTAGGTTTGTATTTCTACAATTGTGGCAATTGATCATCCAATGATATCTAACATCCATGTGCTTTTTCTTAAAATGATATGTTAGATTTTTTCGCTAGATGAATAGTTCTCTAATTGTCACAATACAACACATATTTTTCCTATTTTATTTCGAGCTCTCTTAAGAATTGTTGCATCCATAACATCTCTTTGTCGGATTCTGTGGTAGTTATGTATTACACCACTATGTGGAGAGTGTTACTATTTTCTATAGTCTAGACACCCAATACATTGTTGCACCTACCAAGGTATATAAATAACCAGTAGTAGACTTTCTAGTGTGCACATATCCAACTCTATTTGCATCTACATAACCTTCAAAGTATAGCATTTTTGTTACCAAAATCTCGTAAATTTTGTTTGTCTAGATTTGCAAAGAATCTTCTCATTACTTCCACTGAATGTTCAATTTCTAGTAGGGTACATACCACAAAATACATCAAGTTATCAACTATTGAAGCAAGGGATTTTACTAGTTTCATCCTTCTCATAACATGGGCATAAATTAACACTAAGTTTGTAGTGGGATGCTCAGAGTGTACCAACCAGCTTAGCATCCTTCATATTGAACATGACTAACACCTTCTCAATATACTTTTCTTATGATAGCCAAAAATTGTTTTCTCTTTCTGTCAAGTACAATCTTTAGGCCCAATAATTTTTGTCTTAGATTAAAATCCTTCACTAGATTGAATACCTAGATTCTTCTTTAACTTATTGATCATGTTCTTATTGTGTCTAATAATTAGCATGTCATTCACAAATAACAATAGTATAATATACTTTTCTTGGTAACACTTCTTGATGTAAACACAATGATCAACATCTAATGTTTAAAGACCATGCCCCAACATAACATAAGAAAATTTCTTGTAACATTCATGAGGTGCCTATTTTATCCCATAGAGGTTCTTCTTCAACCTACAAACTAGGTTCTATTTACCTTTTACTGGAATCCTTTGAGTTGCCCCATATAAAATTCATCTTTCAATTCTCCATGAAGAAAGGATTTATTTACATCTAACTACTCATATTACAAATCTAAAGTAAGAACAAGACGAAGAATAACTTATGGATGATATATTAACAATAGGTGAAAATATTTCAATAAATCCAATGCCTTCTTTTGTGAAAATCCTTTCACTGCCAACCTTTCCTTATATCTTTTCTTTTTCCCATCAACCTCATGTTTAGTGTTATACACATTTTTTTTGTAGGTCATTTTCTTCCTTTTGGAAGCTTTACTAAGTCCTAATTTTTTTCCCAACAAGGATTCCATTTCTTCCCCCATTTCTTTCTTCCACTTGATAGTCTCCACTATACAAGCCTCAAGAAAAAACTCAAGTTCACCTTTATGAGTTAACAACATATAATTTGAGGCCAGATACCATTGTGATGATTTATGAAGCCTAATAGACCTACAAACTAGATATGGTAGTTTATTTTCTGATTGGACCTATTGTAAAAAGGTTGTTGCAAGGTTTCCTCTTATTGTTGTCCATCATCTTCTTTAATTGATTGCCCTAATTCTTGCAATGGTGGAATATTTTCTTACTATTTTGCAAATCCATCAACAATTTCCTTGACCTCCATATCATTCGTATAATTTCAAACATCTCTACATCTAATAACCTTATGTTTAACCAAATCCCGTAAAATGTAACCAAACTAACCATTTGGATATCCTAGAAAAATGAATTTCATGGATTTATCATCTAACTTGGTTATATGTTCTTTGGGAATATGCATAATTGTTTCATATCCAAAAAATTCAAGTGAGAATAGTTTACCTTCTTACTATTCCAAAATTCTTCAGGAATGCCACCATAGTTGTCGTAGGTGATTAATTGATGAGGTAACAAGATAACCTTACTACGTCTACCCAAATTTTTTTTTTCCAATATATAATTTTTTTACAAAATAGTGCTCACCTTATCCATGATAGTGCAATTCAGCATTTCCAAAACACAACTATATTGAGGAGCACCAAGGTTAACCTTCTCATGTTTTATGCCAACCTATTATAATAACATTTGAATGCATAAAACAAATAATCTCCATTATTGTCAATCCTTAAAAACTTAAGAAATTTATTAGTCTTTGTTTTAATAGCAACATGAAAATTTTAAAAATATCTCTTAAATATATTAGCTTTTTTTTCATGGGGTAGGCCCAAACCTTCCTAGATGTATCACCTAAGAATGTGACAAGGTATGAATATCCTCCTAAATTCTTAAAACAAATTGGCCCAAACACATTAGAGTGTAACAATTCTAATAGATTTGTTTCCCCTCATGGCCACCTCTCATTAATGAAACTATTCATTGCCTTCCATTTATACAATGCTCACAAAGGTCAAGTTCATAGGGTTTCAAACCTAAAATTATCCCATGTAACTCAATCACTTATGCTATAAATCAATCAAGTTCCCTTATTTTGCAACAATAGCCACATCTAATAGATTTTTTTTTTTCCCTCAATGTATGTAAGGATTGTATCTTGAATCATATATCAATGACCGATGACCCTTACTAATTTTCCAACCACTTTTTCTAAATCTTGTGGAGAAGCCTTCATCATCCGATCATCCCATATACATAAAATTCATATGCGTCTTTGGAGCATGCTAACCATATTCCAATAAGATCTCCAATGCATCCTGCATCTTGATTCAAACATCTCCCACTTTAATAAAGTTACAAAAGTGATTATTTCCCAAATGTACTATACCATAATCATTAGATTTATATACAACAATTTGCTTTCATGGACTTGCATGGTCAGATGCCCCAGAGTCAAGGATCCAATCAATTCTACTACTAAAAGTATATGGGCATGACTCTTCTACTAGAATATTAAATAAAACACCACCTTTTGAAAGTATAGCAGTGAACTCAGCTTCATTCATGATGCTTGATTTTTTATTTCTGATGGTTGATTTTTGCTCCTATTGTCTCTTACAAACCTAACGCTATATTTTCTTGCACCCTAATTTTCCACAATGAAATAAAGTAAGTCATTTTGTTCTTGATTTTTATGTCTCTTGATCTTGAACACCTTTATCTTTTGCATTAAATTTCCTTAGATGATTAGCTAAGGATATAGCTTTTCCTTCGTAGTATTCTACAATTATTGTTTGTTGTAGCTTCTCTTTCATTAAACTCATACTAATTTCATCAAAATTCATGTTCCCTACAATGTTCAAGTGCTTATAGCTACCATCAAACTCTCCTTGGGAAATGGCATGGAGCACATAAGTAGGATGGCTCTAATTTCATCCTCCATACGAATTTTAATAGATGTAAGTTGACTAGTAAGTATCTTCAATTCATTTAAATGATTTGCAACTAAAGCACCCTCATTCATCTTGATATTATACAATTCTTCATCAAAATTTGTTCTATGTCATGTTTTTCTCGTGCAATTCATGCAACTGTTTCCATAGTCCTTTTGTCTTCTTCTCATCAACCACGTTGAGGTAGATTAACTTTGCTAGATATTACTGGATTGTAGCTATAACCTTCCTATCTAGCAAATTCCAATACGCATCTATCATAAATGAGGGTTTCTTTGCCTCTCTCGCAATCAACAAATAATGATATTTCAAAATCAGTGTATCATCCATCCGTGATCTTTCAAATCAGTGTATCCTCCTCTTGTGGTCACCAAAAACCCCCCTCTTTGTTTGATATTAGTAATAACATCAAGCAAAGGGGGACCCTTAACCAAAAAAATCCAAAAAATATTTTTTTTTTTAAATCTTTTGTATTAACTCCCTAAGAGCTATATCGCGCCGCAAAGGTAGAGAGAAGCGTTTTCCCAAAGCGCACAAATACACTTAAAAAGAGTGACGCGAGAACCCATCGCATCGCATGCATTAAAAGCGCTCAAAAAGGGAAAACCTAAGGAATCGCCGATGGCCGATATGCGACGTCGCACGTCGCAATGTCGCATAAGCAGCAAAGAGTGATAAAGCGAAAACCTTGCGATCTTGCGATCTACGATCATACAAAACTACGATCTGCGATATTGGCAATTTGCGATAACACTTAATGACGTCACAGTCCTCGATACTGCGATTCCAATCGCAGAAAGGACTCATCGCAGGAATTCTCCGACATAAACGGTAAACCCAAAGTTGAGCACGCACCTTAAGGGAAATTAATGATCTCATGCTTCAGTATCCAAGAATGATTGTATCGCGTTTTTCGAAGAGTCAAATCATGATGAGTGTCAGAATTACGCATTCATTAGAACTTAATGCTTTCATGTCAATCTTTTCGTCATTTCTCTTCTTCTTTGCGTAAACTACAAGACATGTAACTGATATAAATCTATATGCAGGAAACATATAAGGAAAAGAGGAAAGCGCCAATGGGGTAACAGAGAGAAGATGCCTCCGCAAATGGATGCCGCATGCAGCAGGACCACGGATTCCAGAGTATCACCCAACAGGCGCTGATGAAAATAGACTATCTAAGACTCAGAGTCAAAGGCGCACAAAAGCAGCGTGTTTGCAAAAGATCTTGAAGCTCAGACTGGGTAAAGCAAAAAGAGAAACGCAATAGAAGGAGGACGCTCCAGAAAAGCCTGGAACAAAGAACGGAAGCAATTCTCGATACAGGGGATTGTCCATACAACGCGACTCCTAACTCATTGAGTCATTCGCACGACCGGAAACCGAAATAGCAACAGCAAAATCAGCTCGAAAGGAACCTAGGTTGTACTAAGTATACGCACAGCGAATACACCCAGCTAGAGAAAGGTTTTCGAAAATATCTTCTAGTCTGTCAGAAAGAGGTGCCAGCTCTTGTCATTTCTAATTTTCAAGCTCGAACAAAAGGAAAGGACAACCAGCTGACTCTTTCACGGCGAACAGCGCATTGCTTACAGCACTAAGGAGCAAATACAGAAATAGTTAGAAATTAGATTTTATTTTTAGAAATAAATTTGCTTTTAGTAAAAGGGCGGTCATTTGAAGTCGTTCCCTAAATTCGTGTAATTAAGATTAATTAGTTAGTATTATTTAACCCTTCTCATGGCATTTGGAGAAGGGTCCGGAAATCTGTCAAAAAACTTGTCCTCGGAACATGCACTTTTGCACCCTCGGAGGGGGTTTTTGATGAATGGATGGATCGAGATTTATTTATGTTTGCATTTGAATGTCTGTTACTGATGTTGCACTTCTGTACTCTTAGCAGATATTAGAACAAGTAGAAATAAATCGTTATTGCTTGAAGTTTATTAGTGAAATCAGTCATAAATGGTACTTTTATCTCTTGACTATTTTCTGCTTGTATTCCTAAAGTGATATGCAGCTGAGTTCTTTATATGTTAATGTATGAATGTGTGTATTACCATTTGGCACTTCTGTACGGTGGAGTCATTTATTTGTGCTTGACATATGAATAACTAATTATGCGATATGCTGTTCACAACTGTTTTGCCCAACTTCTTATGCAGAATGGTTCATCTTAATTGATTTATATTCTTATGATAGCTGAATGATCTTTATTACCAGCTATTGTTCGAAATCTTTTTAGATCGCATAATGAAAGAATTCTACCCCGGGTTAGCGTAGATTAGATGTATTGTTTTTCATTAGATTACAATAGCATAGAGTTAGTTTAGAAGTTAGAATTAAATTAGCTTAAAAATACCCCTAGATCAATACCATCAAACTCTACACACACACACACCCCTCATATTGGGAAACTGGTCCCATTATCCCCAGTCGGACCCGCTACTCCAAACGGGCACGGAGCCGCCAACCAGGTTCCCGACCGGGTGGGTATCCCCCTTGTTGTTGACCCGATTTCGGGGCCCTCAACATATTTGGCGCTAGAAGGAGGGCACGAGCTATGAATGGCACATAAATCAAAATCCAAATACCATTCTGAGAGCAAATCACCCTCACCAACTCCCCAGGCTTCTCCGGTACGATTAAACTCGAAGCTAGAAGTCGCTCGGGCATCCACCGCTGCTACACACTCTAATATATCAGACCAACTTATCATTGATCCCCCTGAACTTCAAACTTTGATTCGTAAACTCCAGGGATTCTCTATTTTTACTCAGAGGTCTGATAAATCGAAAGGCAGCGTGACTTCGCAGTACAATCCTGCTCATCCCCTGACCAGATTGAAGAGTGAAAAGTTTGGCATCCAGCCAACTGAAATCCCTCTCCCCACTAGGAAAAGAGCAAGGAAAGCACTTCCAGAGTCTGACAGAGAGACTCTTTCATCTACCTCGTCCATTTCAACTCCCTCACCGCGAATTCAGCCACCCACATCTTCACCCCATATCACTCATCCATCTTCCACAACCCTTCCTCTTCGAACATCAAAGACCTTAATATCTCCATCTTCTCAGCATCAGAGATCATCTTCTGCACTTCCATTGACTAGCAGCTCAACGATGGCCCAGTCTCCATGGAACAATCCTGGGGCGGTCTTAATGCGTCCACCCCTGAGCCCTATACCGACCCATCCTGAGAAATGGCTGCCTAAATTCAATCCAGAAGCAGGCATGCTAGCCGAAGAACATATCAATAATTTCATGCTTTCTTTTAATCTCAACGAAGTTACTAATGAAGACGTTGTTGTCCGGCTTTTCCCTTATACAATGCAAGGAACAGCCGGGTCATGGTACTTTTCGTTACCTTCCGGATCCATCACAAGCTGGGACACTTTTCAAAGTCAGTTCCTCACCAAGTTTGGTGATGACAGATCCACGGCGACATTGATCAATGACCTATCTAATCTTAAGGTTGAGGCTAGAGAACCCATTAAATATTTTAACTTACGGTTCAATAAGATCCTCAACAAAATCCCCGCTGCTTCACAACCCAGCGAGGAAGTAAGATGTGAATGGTACATCACGGCTTTACCTCCAAACTTGGCTATCTTCGTAGATAGGGCAAATAAGACCACCTTAGTTGACAACTTAACAGAGGCGTTAGCAGTTGAAAAACGCATAGTAGCCCTTGAAAAGAGATCTGCAATTGAAGAACGAAAATCTAAGAAGATCTCTTTCAAAGAAGACACCAAGAAGAAGCAAACGAAAGATCCTTTCGATATGGAAGGATTACAAAAAGTGTTGAAAGCCATGTCTAATGAGATGATTGATATTAAAAAACAAGTAGCAGAAACGTCTTTAAGAAAGCCTTTCAGGACTTTTAAAAGAAACCCTCCCATGGAGACGAAGCCACCCAATGCTGTCTCGAACGTTGAATCTGAAGAAGAAGAAGAAGAAAATACCACTGAAGGGCAGACCGACGATGAAGAGGTGGTGGAACTACAAGGAATGTGGGATTTCATCCTCCCACAAGAAGAGGATCAAGAAGCATTTCCTGTTAGCACGAGAAGCAAAAATCAACTTGATCCTCCCCAAACTACCCCAAAACAAAATGGCGCAAGCCCTGCAACAAAAGATAAGGTCGCAACAAAAAAGACAACTGCTAAAGCGACCCAGTTTAGCCCAGTCCAATCTGATCAAGCACCTCCATCAAGAACACTGATAGTGTCGGATGAAATGGAGTATAACATCATTGATGACATGAAGAAGACTAGGGCTAACATCACTCTTTATGAATTGAGTAAGTTGAAACACCAGCAGAAAATAATGATGAAAGAATTACATGTTGTGCCTACTACATCTTTACCTACAGCTGTAGCTTCCCACAATCTGGGAAGGCCTCCAACCAACGCGATCAATAAGATTGATCCAAATGACATCGCCTTGATTGGAGGAAGATCAAGATCTCATACTCCTCCTTTTCTTCTCACATATGAAATCTTCAATAAAAACGTGCACAATTGCTTGGTCGATTCTGGTGCTTCAACGAATATTTTACCCAGGTCAATATGTGCCAAATTGAATGTGCAACCTCAAAAATCCGCAGTACGTATAGTTCAACTTGATCGATCCCAAGTCGAAGTGATTGGTGAACTTAATCAGGTGACCATAAGATTGTCGTCTAACCCAAAAGTGTGTCAGGTTATCGACATTCTAGTAGCTGATATCCCTGAGTTCTATGGTTTGATTCTTAGCAGGGATTGGTCGGAGAAACTCCACGGATATTTCTCAACCGACTGGTCGCACATGTGGTTACCATACAATGGTAAACCAAATCAGATAAAGGTTGAACGAGAGTTGCACCAAAAATACATAGTGACAGAACTAGAAGGAGAAAATGAAGCCATAACATACAATAGCAGCATTGTAGGCAATTACGCAGTAGATTCTTTCCTCGGCAATTTCAATGCTCATATTTCACCTTACTTAGAGAATTCAGTTTTATCCCAAGTTGAAAATTTCTCCCAAACTGATGACTCAAAATGTTTTAGTTTTTTAGATAATTCTGTAAATACATCTTTATTTTGGAAATTATATTTTGACGGGTCTAAATCCATTGAAGGAGCAGGAGCAGGATGCGTTCTGATCAACTCGGACGGGAACAAGATTATGCTCACATGCAGACTTGAGTTCGATTACACGAACAACATAGTGGAGTACGAAGCCTTGGTTCAAGGCCTATACAAAGCAATCGGATTGAACGCTAAGCATCTTCAAGTCTTTGGAGATTCTGAGATCGTCGTAAAACAGGTACGTAACACCATACACTGCCTGTCAAGTCATTTAAAGCACTATCAATCGTTAGTTCAAAATCTCACTGCACATTTCATAGCATTCAACATCTCGTCAATTCCAAGAATTCAAAACGTGAGCGCAGACCTGTTAGCTAACGTAGCCTCTAGACTGATTCCTTCCGAAGATTTTAGTCCTGATAGGTTTTCAATAGAATTAATCTTTAGACCGTCCATCCCTGACAACATCACCAACTGGAGAGTATTCAACGACAATCCAGACATCGTAAGTTTCCTCACCTCTGAAGGATCCTACTCAAATCAGATAATCGACGAAGGCCATCATGATCACCAAATACAACAAAGTAGCACTGACAATGCTATACCCAAATCGGTGGTCAAGTTAGAAGACCTATATGATTTGAAAAGTCGGTTCAAAAGGTCAGCTAATGCCAAACTCTACAGTTCAACTCTGAACTATGAATCGGTGAACCTAGGAACCGACGAGAAGCCACAAAACGTTAACCTAGGCCACGGCCTAGCCCCTGAAGAGAAATCAGCATACATCCGTCTTCTGAGACAGTACAAAAACGTTTTTGCCTGGAATTACGATGAGCTGAAGACTTACAACACTTCTATCATTCAACACACTATCCCTATGATTGACAATGAAAAACCTGTCCAGCAGAAGCTCAGAAAAATACACCCTAACTTAGAAAATCAGATAAAAACTGAGCTTAATAAGTTGTTGAGAGCCAGAATAATTTTCCCCGTCAGGCATTCCAAATGGGTGTCCAATATGGTACCCGTTAGGAAGAAAAACGGAGACATTAGAATCTGTATCGATTTCCGAAATCTCAACAAAGCCTGTCAGAAAGATAACTTTCCCCTCCCACCTATGGAACAAATATTACAGGCAGTAGCAGGCTCAGAATTAATGTCTTTCCTGGATGGATTTTCAGGATACAATCAAGTACTGGTGCATCCCGATGATCAGTTAAAGACTACGTTCCGAACCAAATGGGGCACTTATGCATATCGGAAGATGCCATTTGGTCTGATCAATGTCGGAGCTACCTTTCAGAGAGCCATGGACATCGCATTTAAAGGGTTAGTCAATAAATCAGTAGTGATTTACCTGGATGATATAACAGTGTACTCCAAAAAACGAAGCAACCATCTCAAAGATTTGAAGCAAATCTTTCAAAGGTGTTTGAGGTATGGGATTTCGCTCAACCCAAAGAAATCTTTCTTTGCATTAAGCGAAGGGAAATTGCTCGGATTCATAGTGTCGAAATCTGGTATTCACATAGAACCCAACAGAATCAAGGAAATTTCCGAGATATCCATGCCCCATAACAAAAAGACCATGCAATCTTTCCTTGGACAGATCAATTTTGTCAAAAGATTTGTCCCGGATTTTTCACGTATTATTTCTCCCTTACAAAATATGATAAAAAAGAATTCAAATTTCAAATGGGGTCAAGACGAGCACGAAGCATTCAACTTAATCAAACAAGCTATCATCAACGGTCCATCTTTAGCAACCCCAAAATTTTCAGAACCTTTTATCTTATACACGTTTGCCTCAGAGAAATCTTATGCTGCGATTTTAACTCAAGCGAATCAAGAAAAGGCAGAAGCTCCAATCGCATTCTTTAGCTCGAACTTACAAGGTGCTGAACTTAATTACTCAGACGTAGAGAAACAGGCATATGCCGTTTTCAAAGCGATCAAATATTTCAGACCTTTCTTGCTAAAAGCCCATACCAAAGTCATAGTACCGTTCCCAGCGGTAAGAAACCTCATGATACAGAAGGATGTGGGCGAAAAGAGAGCGAATTGGATCACTGCCTTACAAGAATACGATCTTGAGATCAAGCCAGCACACATCGTGAGAGGTCAAGGCTTCTGCAAGATGTTAGCTGGAGCATCGCAAATTCCTGAGAACTCGTCTAAAGAGGTACACACATATGAGGTAAGCCTAAACGACGCAGAATCATTATATGCTGACACCATTTATTTTCTTAAGAACGGGTATGCTCCATTTCACCTGGATCACACCAAGAAGAGAGCCCTGAGATTGAAAGCAAAACAATACCAGCTCATAAATGATGTTCTGTTTATAAGAAATTACGATTCTGTGCTTCTTATATGTCTTGAGAAAACTGAAGTCGAAAAGGTTTTGCAGGAACTTCACGATGGACCAGCAGGTGGACACTATGTTGGAGAAGCCACCGCCCATAAAATCTTGCGTGCAGGATATTACTGGCCCACGTTGTTCAAAGACTCATACAACTACGTAAGGAGATGCCAAGTCTGCCAGACTACTACAGGGAAACAAAAGAAGTCATCCATGCCACTGCAGCCGGTTAACATTGAGCAACCGTTCAGTCAATGGGGCCTGGACATAATAGGTGAGATCGTTCCTCACTCTTCTAAACAGCATAGGTATATCCTCACGGCAACTGACTATTTTACCAAATGGGTAGAAGCAGTTCCTCTCAAGGAAGCTAATTCTGAAAACATTATTGAATTCATAGATCAGTTTATCATCACTAGGTTTGGATTTCCAACGGCCTTAATGTTTGATAATGCATCATATTTTTCTAGAAATGCAATGACTGAGTTTGTGCTCAAAAGAGGGTTCAAGCTGAAGTATTCTGCCAACTACTATCCGCAAGGTAACGGGTTGGCCGAATCAACAAACAAGAACCTAATCAGGATTATTAAAAAGACAGTCGACCAAAACCAAAAGAATTGGCATAAAGCGCTGGTAAATGCCTTATGGGCAAATAGAATTACAAAGAAAGCTTCTATCGGCACTTCTCCCTTTAATTTAGTTTATGGGAGAGAAGTGGTTCTTCCGACTCACCTAGTCATTCCCTTTTTGTCTTTAGTGTAATATATCGATGAAGTATCTACTTCCTGTTTACGATTAAGACAAATGGAAATAATCAAACTAGAAGAGCAAAGAGAACAAGCTAGGAAAACCCATGCTCATCACCAAGCGCTAATAAAATCTTCTTTTGACTCAAGCATCATGACCAGAAAAAACTTTCAGATGGGTGATTTAGTTTTAAAATGGGATAAGGCTCATGAAGAAAAGGGCAAACATACGAAATTCCAGAAGTTGTGGCTTGGTCCTTTTCAGATTGTAGAAGTCATAGGCCCATCGACTTTTGTGTTGCAGGATTTAACAGGCAAGAGAGATTCTCTGCCTGTGAATGGACAAATTCTCAAAATGTATTTTCCATAGAAGAGAAATCTTCTAATTTTTGTAGGATAGATTTAATTTTTAGTTTTTATTTTGTTTTGTTTTTCTCTTTTTATGAATAAAACCGGTTGGAAATGATCATTTAAAAGGATTCATGAAAGAGCATGCCAATTCTCTATCAGATTTTGATTTCGCTTGTACAAATAGAAAATTTTTTGAAAAATCTGAATTTTATTATTGACAAATAGAGTTAACTTCACCTTGATTACGATGCTAGTTTCAACCTCTAAAAAACTTTGACGAAAGCAACCTTTGGTAAAGAATTGTTTTGTATCAGCACAATGAAAGGTATCATCAATAATAAAATAAGTATTCTCTGCAAAACTGTTGTTTTCAAAAACTCTATTATTGTCGTCCAGAGCTTTCTTAAGGAAAAACAATGACTTCCTCCCTGCTAAAAGGAAATTGCAGCATTCAGAGAAACAATCCAAGGAAAACACTATATCTCAAAGAATAAGAGGTCTCATCACGAGCCGGCTTATCATGATCACAGATATTATAACTTGCTGACTTTGCCAATACTGTCTATCAAAACAGGGCAACGACTTAAGATTGTTGCAATCCAAAGACAAGAGGTCTCATCACGAGCCGGCTTGTTCAGCAAAAGTGTAAATCAAGTGAATGACTGTGTCATAATTTGGCCACCAAACCAAGACATTGTTCTTTAGAGAATTAAAAAAGGAAAAGTGTGTCAAAAAGGATTTTTTTTCTCTGGAATGTTGCGAGTAACCTCAAGCAGGAAAAAGGATCATTGTTGGATAACATGGTAACCCTGTCGAGGCTATGGACGCTTGCGGGCAGCAGAGGCTCTACCTACGACAAATGAGCATACTTTTAAGCCAGTACGCAGAGAAGACCTTATTTTATCTTTAATCAAGACCAAGTAATGTCTGGTGCGAATGCAAGAAAAAGCCTGAGGAAGCAAGCAATTGGGATATAAAAAGGTTGAGACAAAGTATCGTTGACAAGGTGAGGGGTAATCTACTCTATCTGTCCATAACAAAATTTAGACATATAAAAATTTTGTTGTTTCGGAAGTGAACGGTCAATAGAAAAGCAGAGATAACTGGTTCTTCACAGTGAATCGCCATTGTTGTGGTCACCAACAACCCCCCTCTTTGTTTGATATTAGTAATAACATCAAGCAAAGGGGGACCCTTAACCAAAAATCCAAAAAATATTTTGTTTAAAAAATCTTTTGTATTAACTCCCTAAGAGCTATATCGCGTCGCAAAGGTAGAGAGAAGCGTTTTCCCAAAGCGCACAAATACACTGAAAAAGAGCGACGCGAGAACCCATCGCATCGCATGCATTAAAAGCGCTCAAAAAGGGAAAACCTAAGGAATCGCCGACGGCCGATATGCGACGTCGCACGTCGCAATGTCGCATAAGCAGCACAGAGTGATAAAGCGAAAACCTTGCGATCTTGCGATCTGCGATCATACAAAACTGCGATCTGCGATATTGGCAATTTGCGATAACACTTAATGACGTCGCAGTCCTCGATACTGCGATTCCAATCGCAAAAATGACTCATCGCAGGAATTCTCCGACATAAAAGGTAAACCCAAAGTTGAGCGCGCACCTTAAGGGAAATTAATGATCGCATGGTTCAGTATCCAAGAATGATTGTATCGCGTTTTTCGAAGAGTCAAATCATGATGAGTGTCAGAATTACGCATTCATTAGAACTTAATGCTTTCATGTCAATCTTTTCATCATTTCTCTTCTTCTTTGCGTAAACTGCAAGACATGTAACTGATATAAATCTATATGCAGGAAACATCTAAGGAAAAGAGGAAAGCACCAATGGGGTAACAGAGAGAAGATGCCTCCGCAAATGGATGCCGCATGCAGCAGGATCGCGGATTCCAGAGTATCACCCAACAGGCGCTGATGAAAATAGACTATCTAAGACTCAGAGTCAAAGGCGCACAAAAGCAGCGTGTTTGCAAAAGATCTTGAAGCTCAGACTGGGTAAAGCAAAAAGAGAAACGCAATAGAAGGAGGACGCTCCAGAAAAGCCTGGAACAAAGAACGGAAGCAATTCTCGATACAGGGGATTGTCCATACAACGCGACTCCTAACTCATTGAGTCATTCGCACGACCGGAAACCGAAATAGCAACAGCAAAATCAATTCGAAAGGAACCTGAGTTGTACTAAGTATATGCACAGCGAATACACCCAGCTAGAGAAAGGTTTTCGAAAATATCTTCTAGTCTGTCAGAAAGAGGTGCCAGCTCTTGTCATTTCTAATTTTCAAGCTCGAACAAAAGGAAAGGACAACCAGCCGACTCTTTCACGGCGAACAGCCCATTGCTTACAGCACTAAGGAGCAAATACATAAATAGTTAGAAATTAGATTTGATTTTTAGAAATAAATTTGCTTTTAGTAAAAGGGCGGTCATTTGAAGCCGTTCCCTAAATTCGTGTAATTAAGATTAATTAGTTAGTAGTATTTAACCCTTCTCATGGCATTTGGAGAAGGGTCCGGAAATCTGTCAAAAAACTTGTCCTCGGAACATGCACTTTTGCACCCTCGGAGGGGGTTTTTGATGAATGGATGGATCGAGATTTATTTATGTTTGCATTTTAATGTCTGTTACTAATGTTGCACTTCTGTACTCTTAGCAGATATTAGAACAAGTAGAAATAAATCGTTATTGCTTGAAGTTTATTAGTGAAATCAGTCATAAATGGTACTTTTATCTCTTGACTAGTTTCTACTTGTATTCCTGAAGTGATATGCAGCTGAGTTCTTTATATGTTAATGTATGAATGTGTGTATTACCATTTGGCACTTCTGTACGGTGGAGTCATTTATTTGTGCTTGACATATGAATAACTAATTATGCGATATGTTGTTCACAACTGTTTTGCCTAACTTCTTATGCAGAATGGTTCATCTTAATTGATTTATATTCTTATAATAGCTGAATGATCTTTATTACCAGCTATTGTTCGAAATCTTTTTAGATCGCATAATGAAAGAATTCTACCCCGGGTTAGCGTAGATTAGATGTATTGTTTTTCATTAGATTACAATAGCATAGAGTTAGTTTAGAAGTTAGAATTAAATTAGCTTAAAAATACCCCTAGATCAATACTATCAAACTCTACACACACACACACCCCTCATATTGGGAAACTGGTCCCATTATCCCCAGTCGGACCCGCTACTCCAAATGGGCACGGAGCCGCCAACCAGGTTCCCGACCGGGTGGGTATCCCCCTTGTTGTTGACCCGATTTCGGGGCCCTCAACACCTCCATAGAATAAAATAGAGTAAATGATAAAAGTTACCATTAATATACCATGTTTATATGGAAAACTTAACAGTGGTAAAAACTTCTCAGTTCATTTCTCCTAACAATGATAAAAACTTTTCAATTAATTTTTCTTCTCGTACAACTCGTAAAATATTTATGCACTTTATCTCATGTAATACCATGTGTGGATATCATGAATTTCCAATACCAAACCATGTGTCCAAAATCACGACTCCTTCGTAACATTGTTAAAACTTCAAAAAAACTAAAAAAAATATTATATTTATTTATTTGATTTAATCTGATCTTACCCCTAACAAATTTTTATCTTTAATTTAAATAAACTTAATCGTCATTTTTAATAAATTAATTTATGAAAAAAACATATTATAAGTACCTTTATGCTAAAAACTGCATGGATTTCATTTTTGTTAAATTCATTTTTAAAAGACCATGAATTAGTTAATGAACTTATCATATTCTCATGTATAATTTTCTCAAGGTTACCTCTATTCAAAAAACTCAAATCATGTAAGTGAAGATTCGAACACAAGCCTATGCGTAAGAAAATTAATAGGTTTACTCGAATAAAAATCGAAGGACATGAAAAGATCACTTGGATAATTAAGTGTGTAGAATATTTTTTAAAGAAATGGAAATACATGTTGCATTATTAATATAACTTCATCCATGTTAAATTATTTCATAACTGCCGCAAGTAATTCCTCAATATTTTAAGTTTGAGAACCCAGCCCATGTTATGATCCACTCCTTTTATTATACAAAGCAAAACAAAACAAAACATGTGACGTATCTTGTTCGATCATTTAGTAACATCATCATTTAATGGACCCTACAAACATAATAAAAAATTAAAAAATATGATAGCAGTTACCATTATTAGTAATGAAAACATATATCTACATTCCTTGTCTCTTACAAAGTTAATAAGACATGTGACACGAATAGTGGAAGATATAAATAATTAACTCCACTTATATTAAATGCGCTTGGGATTCCTTTAAGATAAGATCATCATTTGCTCACCATCATTATACACTACTTTTTTATGTGATGAAAGCTAATTAAAATGTGTTATATTTGTAAGAACAGTTCTCTCGCATGTAGTAAATAAATAAAAATGTGTTATATATGCAGCAATATTTCTAAAAAGCATGTCAATTGGTTTAGCTTCTAGGTGTGGGATAAAGGTTATTTTAATTTTTTTACGATAATTTTGATTAAAAAAGTGTTTTTTTTTTGGGTAATTAAGTAGTCAAAACAAAATGAAGATAGAACAAATTCATTGTGGGTCGGTTAGTTTTAAAACTTAAACACTTATTCTTCAGCGTTTGGTACTTTGTACTGATAGAAATCCATAAGCTTACTAGACTTAATTGTTGACATTATTACATGATTGTGGGCAAAACACTAATTCGCAGAGTTGCCCTTGTTGCTTCTACTATTTATATGACCTGGGTTGGTTGTTGCAAAACCCTCTCTAAATCGAAGAACTAGTGGACTAAGAAGTCATACAGAAGAGCTTACAAAAATTGTGGTCATGACACTTAACTAGTAGTCTTCCCATATGGGAATTGGGTCAACTCGGGATCCACTTTCTTCAGCATCATCCTCCTACAGATGGGTCACAGTGTGGTAGGTGATACCCTCGCCCTCAATCTTGGCCTAATGTCTAGTGTTTTTGTGGTACGTTCAGCCTGGGGAGAGACCTCGTGAGTGACAAACTTTTGGTGGTGCACCTTTTCGACATACACTGTGAATTTGCAATCCAGCAAATCAATCTTGTCCTCTAGAATTTTCTTAGCATCTTTTCTTTCCTGCATGGCTAACCCCAGCAGGGTTTTCATTTTCCATGCAAGGTCGATGATGCGGTTGTATAAATTTTCCCGAGCTTTGGTGAGCCCAGGATTCGGGATCCATTCAAATTGGGCATCCATTCTTCATTGATGGTGCTCCATTGGAATTCCTTGACTCTTTCCTCAAGCTGCTCAATTTTGTCCCTAGTCTCAGGTGAAATTGTGTGATGGTAGTTAAGAACTTCTTGCTAAGTTCTTGTTTCTACTTTGGTTCTAGGTTGCATATGGTCCTCTCTCCAACAATCTCTGCCACTACCCCTTCCCTTGTGGGCAGAGGAGGAAGCCTCGTTGGAGTGAGGTAGATGAAACATATTGCAAACATAGGGGGAGTAAGAACAACGAGTGGTGATACAAAAGGAAAGAGAAATTTCATAGAACATAAGCAAGGAAGGGATATTGTGGTTCCTCGAGCCAAAATTGTGATTTGAACTTGGGTCCCTTTCCTTTAATAAGCCACATTTGCTTATGAAAACATCAAAGCGACTCCCCATCGCGAGTACGCTGAGGTCTTCCCAACCATCAAAGTAATTCATGTTGCAATCGTTTGGAGAGGAATGGAGGCTATGCTAGATTCCCCTTGAGTTACTTATTTTTCCTTTGTTCGAGATCTCATTAAGATCCTTGAGTAGGAGCGAGCGTGTGAGAGATTTGAAATCATCTCCCTCATTCCCTTTATCCTTTAAAATCATGAGAATTTTTGTTGAAGGGAGTGTTGTTGGATCTGCTCCTCATGGAAAATATTTAATCTATCCTTTCTATTAATGTCCTCGCAATCATTGTGCAGCATGTTGGAAGGTGTCTCATGTCATGCATTGAAATGCAAGACCTCCCTTCCATATGTTCCTTCACTGGCCAGTATGTCAACGAGAGAATTAGCCTTCCTTTTGACCACTTGAAAGTGGACCCCAACAAGGTTAGCGTTGTGTCCTTTTATGGGTTGGAGGATCTTGGATAGTCTCCAATTAGTGGTGACCTTGCTAACCAAAGTGTTGTGTTGGAGTTTCCGAGCAATTTGAATTGCCACAGTCGAGTCTCCTTCCATTATCAATGGGAAAATTTTGCAGGACCTGGTTATTTCGAGACCCTACTCCAATGCTTTTCGTTCTACAACATTTTTCATGTTATGCCCAATTTACTGAAATATATCCATTAGATGTCCCCGTCATGATTTCTAAAAACACCTACAAATCCTGCTTTCCCTACGTTGCCCCTCGAGGCTCCATTAAAATTAAGCTTATAGGCATTTATGTTAGTTGGAGACCATTTCTCTAGAATGTCAGGAGTGAATGAGGGGGTTCATTGGACAAAGGTTGGGGTTTTCTCAAGTTGTACAAGTTGAAAAATTCTGGCGTCTAAGGTTCGAGATGGTCCTTACTATGGCTAGAGCTTTGAAACCGAGACAAAGCCTTGAATGGTCATCTTCACCCTCATAAGGAGAACTGCCTCAGTGACTTGTGTTTCTTTGAAAATTTGAGTGTTGTTCTCTTTCCATAAAACCCAACATACTGCTTCAGGAAGAAATTCCTAGGCTCTGTTGAATGTAAGATGGGTGGATACTTGAGATCGCCAAGATTTGAGGGTTTCTTGGAATGAGGCTCTCTTCCTATCTTTTGTTCTGAAAATATTTTTCCCCTAATCCAAAATAGAGGAGGCTACTCTACAAGTGTTTAACAGATGGTTTCTTGTTTCTTCCTAATCACCACACATAATGCATCGAGATGGACATGTGAAGCCTTTCTTCATAAGGTTGTCCCATGTGATGATTTTCCCCTGCGTGATTTTTGGGACATGGAGAAACCCATCGAGGGTGCCTTTCCAACTGATTGTGGTCGATTAGGTATTGAAGCATTCTTTGAGAAGGAAGACCTCCATGAAATTATTCCCCTATCTCAGCTTATCTTTGTCTTGGTCTGCAAGAATTTGGTGATCCTGAAGGAGATTCCAAAATTATCCTAATTAAGGTCTGTTGGGCGAGGTTGCCACTCTTCTTGGTCAATCCAAGTTCGGAACTTATTTTCCTGGCGGTTCTTTTTCCAGTAGTACGAGACCAGGGTTTTTCCTCTGGCTTGCATTTGATCTTGGAAGGTTATTTGGTCCCCTTCATTTAGTTTGGGGATATTTTGCCACGCATCTTCCCAAAATAGTGAGCTTTGGCCATTTCTAATTTCCCAGAAACAGTGTTATTAGATGAGGGTTCTATTGCACCAAGTTGGGTTCTACATGGCCAAGCTAGTTATTAATCCTTCTAGTATTACTAGATCCTTATGCTTATGGTTGGGATCATACTTTGATTTCCATAGGGCAGCTTAAGGGGTGTCTGGATATTCCAACCACTTCCACCAAGTCTTGGCACCAAGAGCATTTCCCATAATTTCTGGGTCCTATAGACCTAGACCTCTAGCCGATTTAGGCTTACATAATTTCTCCCATCTTACTAGATCCCACATCCTTTTTTTCCTCTGATCCTCTCTAGAGAAAATTACTATGGAGGTTACAGATGATTTTTAGAACATTTTTAGAGTAGCTAGGGCAGAAAAAAGATAAAGAGGCATGTCCTATAGGACTGATTTTACGAGGACCAACCTTCTAGAATGGTTAAGAGAACAGAAGATCCAATTGATGAGTTTGGCTTGTAGTTTTGAAAATAAATATTCCTAGGTGACTTTCTTGAGAACCTTATCAATGAGGGGAACCCCGAGATACTTGGATGGGAGCGAGAAAATTTGAAAACCAAGGATCTTGTCTATGTTTATTTGGATAGGAAGAGGGGTATCGAAGAAGAAAACTTTGGATTTCATTCATTTGATAGAGGTGTATGAGGCTTTAGAGAAGAGGCTGAGGGTATGCTTGAGTTTCCAAGCTTCAGTAGCAGTGGGGATTCCCTTGAGAAGGGTGTCATCCACGAATTGTTGGTGGGTGGATGCAAGTGAGTTGTCATGAATCTTAAGACCACTTAGTTGATTACTCTCCTTAGTAGTCGTTATTGATATGCCTAGCCATTTAGCCATTAGGATGAATAGGAATGGTGAAAGAGGATCCCCCTGTCTAATTCCCTAAGTGGGTGAGAAGGGTAAAGTAGTGGCTCCGTTGACTTGTATGGAGAATAAAGCCCCAATCATGACAGCCATTATCCAAGATATCCAATCCTAATGAAATCTGAAGGCCTTTAGAACTTCTTTCATGTATTTCCAACTAATTTTGACAAATGTTTTTGACATGTCGAGTGGCATTAGCATCCTCAATTACTTACTGAGATTGAGAGAATGAACATTTTTTGTGTGAGAGGATTATGTTGTCCAAAATTCGTGTTCCCTCTACATGGATTGAATGAATTTGAGAGACTAGGAGTGGAAGCAGAGGTTTGAGTCTATTTGCAATTATCTTTGAGATAATTTTCTAAATAACATTGCAAAGAGCTATTGGGGGATACCTCTCTAAGGAATCAACTCCTTTTCATTTCAAAATCAGAGTGAGGAAAGTGGCATTAAGAGCTCTTGAAACCGATTTTGAATGTCTTGATTTCTCCACTATGGCATGTACCTCTTTCTTTAGTATAGGCTAGCATACTTTTAAGAAGTTTGTGGTGAGACCATTAGGTCCAAGGGGTTTTCCTAAGGGCATGGACATGATGGCCTCCTCCACCTCTTGCTTCATGATTTCCTAAAGAAGCATAGTGTTGTGATCTTCATTAAGGATTTTTTGGATGTGTTGAACAATCTCCTGAATAGTTTGGCTCCTATACTCATTAGGTTCCTATAAGAGTTCCCAAAAAAATAAGTTGAGCTCTATCAAGATGTCTTCATGAGAGGTGATCCTAGTGCCATTAGATTGCTTCAAAGATAAGATCATGTCGGCCTTTCTGTGTTGTATCATTGATTTATGGAAGAATTTTTTATTTTGTTCTCTGCATTTGAGTAATTGAATTTGGGACTTTTGTTTCCATAGTTTCTCTTCCATCTTGGGCCTCATTTCCCATTTCTGTAGAAATTCTTTCTCTTTTTGTTGTAGGTGAGCTGAGGTACCATTGAGGATGACATCCTATTAGAGCTCCTCTATTTTTTTCTAAGTATTTTTTGTCCTTTGGAATGTCCACAAAAACTTCATTGTTCCATTTTTTAATTATGTTTTTGATGTGCTTGAGCTTTTGGTGGAAGCAACACATTTATTAGTCTCTCAGTTGAAGTTCCCCACTCCACCATTCCTTTATTCTGGATTGGAATTCCGGTTGGTAAAGCTATAATGCCTCAAAGAAAAACGATCTATTCCTAGGAGTGCTAAGAAGTTGAATCTCCAACGTTATTGGCCAGTGATCCGAGCCTAAATAACTGAGAATTTTTCCTTCAATTTCATATTTGGCCAAGAGGATGTATTTTTAAATGAGAAGATGATCATTTTGTGAGACAATTTTCATGTCTCCTCCTCTTCTATTGTTCCAAATGAAAATCTCATTATGGGTTTCCACATCCACCATTTCCAAATTGTTCATAGATTCTTTGAAGTCTTATGTATCTTTGTCCAATCTTCTAAGGCCCCCTTTTTTCTCATTCAATTCTGTGATCATATTGAATTCACCCACTATGATCCATGTGGGAGCTTAACAGAGTTCCTTGCATTTTCTTTATGGTTTCCAACATTATAATATTTTGTCTGCTCGGTGTGGTCCATAAATACTGGTGACACATAGGGTTTCAACTGATCCAATAAGTTGAAAGACAACATACAAAATTTTGGGTGTCAAGATGGTTATTTTGAGATTTAACAACTTTTCATTCCAGAGGATTGTTTGACTTAATGATTTTCATATGGTAGCTTTGCAAATATTCCCATTGTTAGAAACTAGGATAATACTGAGAGGGGTGTGAATGAGTATTGTAGGAATTTTAAAACCTTTTTTTTCTTGTGTAGGAATACTAGGACACCATGAAATATTTCAGCAATTAAATTAGATGAGCATGATAAGAAATAATATCAGTAACACAAGGAACACACAAATTCTTCAAGTTTAACTTCAATTCCTTCACAAGGAAAGCTACAACTTGTTATTACAAAATTGTGTGGCTACAATCAGCAAGCTACTACTAAATGGAGCTACAACCCCAAAATATTTACCAACACCTACTGGAAAAACATACAACCATTGATCTTTAAGCTACAACTTGCTTGACATTAATGATTCATTTTTCATTCACTTTCACACTAGAACCATGAATGCAAAATCCTTTTACAAAATAAAATAAGTTATCCAACACCACCTTCATCAATCTCTGAGTACCGAGAAACTCACCATCCACACTAGCATCCTCAATCCAACTCGCACACACCACAATGCATCCACACAAAAATCTTGTAGAATTCATCAATTGATTTTGCTTATAAAGAAATTTGCTGCTAAACTAGCTTCTTTGCTTTTTAGTTTATATGCACTTTAATCTTTGCATGAATCACTTATTTTCAGATTTTTTAAGTTTCATTAAGTCTTCTAGATGTTTTTTTCAATTTATTAGTCACTAATCACCTGTTTCTGTAAGAAAAATTGATTCAATCTGTTAATTTTGGCAAACTGGCACTTTATCGGGGTTTAGTTGGAGCTCTAGTTACAGTTCCAACTTTAGTTTCACGCTAAATTTGGTCAAAATACCAAATAAACCTCTTAATATACCCATGCCAACAATGTTTCCTTTAAGCCCCTGTGCACTGACCCTTTTTCCCACAAGACCATAGGCTACGACCACCACCTTTGTCCTTAAGTGCTTATTTCCGAGCCCTTTTCATTTTAGACCCTGAGGGATTCTCTTCCTTTGTGGCCTTGGTCTTCTCATTGCGTAGAACCTTGTCCAAGTGATTTAATCCCGACAAATTTATCCCAGTGCTTCCCTTATGCACCTTTAATTACTTCTGGGGTCATGTCGTCAGGTTAACCTGTCTTGTGAGATCACCTTATGCTTCTGTAATTGGTCATTGTTGCTTGGCTATTCGCGGTGACATGTCTTGTGTGTTATCAGCCAGCCATTCTCCTCTACTATTGCTTGAAACCTTTTATGGTTTGCCTTCAGGGTTGAGTTGTCCTGATGGGTCCCCCACTGCACCTATGCACCAATCAACTACCAGCCTGGGCTGAGTTCGCTCTCACAACTATTGTGTCATCATGATTCCCAATCAACCCGCTAGTTCTTCCTTGAAGCACTTCAAAGCCCTCCGGGATCAGACCATCCAGATGATGTCATTCTGACGTAATATGTGCTATATGATGCCATCTGAGTGGTGACACATGTCACCTATAAATGGCCTACTAGGGTACCTAAAACATTCAAATATGCATGCCACATGTCCTTTGGTCCATACTTCCACATTACCTTTTCCGATGTCATATTTAACCAACTGAATGCTTCCATGTGTCCTGTCAATGAGGAGACAGAAAATGTCGAGACCTTTGGTTTTGCGCCAATTTTATTTTATAAAATTTAAGTCCCAACCTTTTATTTAACACTACATTGCCTTTCCATGTTTCCTTGCCATGTTGCATGACCTTGATCCAAAAACCATTTGTGGTTTATGCTAGAAAAATCACCCATTTTGACACCCCTTCCACAGTTTGTTGTATTGAGGGGGAGGGTGTCAGAATGAATCTTCAACGTTGATCAAAAGATTAGCGGTATGGTAAAACTGCCCATGCTGCTACCCCCTTGCATATTAACTCCTTCACTAGTTGACCTGTCGAAACTCCTCTTGATGTGATGGGGGGCATGTGGGGCTTGATCCAACAACTGACATGCTCGGTGTTTAAACTTTGTTTAAATCTAACCTCTGCATGTAGTTACATCATCTCACTTGATTCTTCTAAGACCCTCTTCTGTGCGTTATTTGAAAACTATCGGGGTACTCTAGTCAGGATGAGTTGTAAAGTGGGCTCCGCCAATAGCCAATAGAACTACTTTCCATTATTTCACTGTCAGAGCCACATTTTCCTAGCACTTTTGTTAGGGACTCCGTCAATTTTCTCTGTCACATTTAGCAAGACAACAAACTAAATACTTTTAGGACCACCTCCACCAATCTAAATCTGCAAATTTTGACTTTTGGGCTCCCTGGATTTGACTGGCCATATCTACTAATCCAGGAGGCCATCTTCGATCTTCCACATACCACTAGAAATATCTTTCAAATTTATTTCCATATAAGTGGGTTTCACTTGTGTTTGAGGTGATATCCTACACTACAAATGGCTAATAAATAACTATACCTTCTCCAGTAATGATTATCTTCATTCTTCTTCTTGTACCTAATCATTTATGGCATCATCATTAACACGTTTACACCTTTTCTATCAATGATATCCCTTCCAGCGTTACAGTTGTAGGGAGGGAATTGTTTCTAAACCCACTTTTGTTTCTTGGAGGAAAATAATTTTTGGCTTGTTTTTCATGATATTTTGTTTTAGGAGTCTTATTTTTGCAGGTCCATTAAGACCTCTTATATTCCATGAGATTAAATTCCTTGGGAAACTTTGTGAGTTAGGACTAGGGCTCTTATCTTTCCTTGATTTATTAGTCACACCCCAAGCTTTTGCAATATTTGGTTAGTCAGATTTATTTTATACTTTCGCCCTGACCCCTTGGGATTGTCTTTGTCTACTGGAACACTAGACTTGATGCCAATTTGATTGAGATCTCCATACTACCTTTTTCTCGTGACTTGTTTTAGTTCCTCTTGATAAAGGTATGCCTCCTCTATCTTATGTAGGTATTCCTTTGGTATGGTTTCCATTTCTTTCTTCTCCCAAACTTCAGGTCTTTTTTCGAGGTCCATGTCTCCTAAGACATCTTCAATGGCCTCCTCCTCGTTTAATTCATTGTCATTCCCTTACTCCATTTCAACATCCTCTATTCCCTGCGCATTTGAGCTAGGGTTTTTAGTGAGGTTTGGCCCCCCCTCTCGGGAGGTGGGTTGATTCTGTGCTTCATTGCTATTCTTGGTTTCCTTTTCATCACTTTCTTTTGCTTGATCCTCCTTGTCTTCTCGCAATATATCGAATTTATTCATGTTAACTTGTCTTGATGAGATTTGTTTATCTTGGGTCTTCTTGCCATGTTTGTTCTTGGATGTTACCCTGGTAAACCCTTGATTTTTTGGTCCTTATTGTGGTTAGGGATTAGATGATGGTGAAGTGTTCTGAGGGAAGTCTCGAAAGAGATGCTCATTCTCATGGAATTTGCGACAATGAAAGGGGATGTGTCTGTAGTATATATTATGCATCCATACCTCATCATAGAATATGAGCTTTACTACTTCTAGGAGGGCTCAAGATGTCCATATAAATGCAGATTCTTGCATAGGAGATGTAATTCCCTAACTAGTTTCCTTCTGACATTTTGATGTATTCTCCAAGATTGTTTCCTATTTTGCTTAGAGCTAAGGGTACCCAGTAGTCTATTGGGATGGAATAAAGTTTAATCCAGACCAGCACTCTTATGAAGTCTTCCTTCTCTGAGGTGAAATTTTCCTTCCAGTATTGCATGTATATAGCTGTTGAGCTGAAGAAATAAGACCCTCCTTCAAATATTTGATCTTGGTCTTCTAGAAGATCAAAGATCGTTGTGAAGATACCCTTAGATCCAAGATGGATCTTGATTCCTCCCTTGGGGCATCATTTTTGTTGTATCCGCCAGTTCAACAGTTTCTCCAAGGGTCAAAAACCCATAAACTTGTATATGATAGTCTGCTCTTGCATGTATTCTCTGTAAGCAGCTATCTCAAGGCCTTCTATCTCCAGGGTTGGATTCTTCTTGGTTTTTGGCTTGCAAGAGTTTGTTGTGGATGATTGAGTCAAGTACTTCCTGCTTAAACCCGTAAAATTACTTTTTTGCTAGTGCTCGGTGCCCTTTCCTACCCCTCCCTCTCCCAAATGGGTGGTTGAAGGTTTCTTGAATGCATTTTGGGTAGTCATTTTATTGAAAAAGGAAGCTTCTGACTCATTCCCCTTGCCATCAATGATTACATTAAAGGAGGGGGTACCTGTGCTCCCTCCTAAAATGACGATGGTTATTGTCAAAGCCAAACCCTAGTTTGTAGTTAAAGACCTCTGCAATGCTCCGTTCTCATCAGTTTAATTAAAAATGATGTTAGATGTAATTTGATATAATTATATTTTTAGAATTTTCATTTTATTTAAATTAATTTAAAATTTTATTTTGTTTAGAGTGGAAGACTATGAAGAATTGTTTAAGTAATTCTACAATCAACCAAATCATTCACCTCCCATCTATCCAATCATTCTAGGGATTATTGATATTTTAGAGACTATTGATATCTCAAAATCTTCTTGATGGTTTCAATTAACTTATGGTTTTTCCACTTCACTTGAATTTACCTGTATTGTGGTATATATATTGCATAATAAAGTCTTGACACTATTAATATTCAATATATAGACATTTGAGATAAAAAAGACATTAAATTTTGTGATAAAAAAATAATAATAATAATAATAAATTAATCTTAAGTTTATTTATAACAATTATTTAATGTTAGATATAATTATTTGGAAATAAGATATTGTAAATGTTTTTTAATAAAATTTCTAATTTTACAATTATTTTTACGATATATTAATAAGATAAATCATAATAATTATAAAATTATTTATATTAATTTAATTTTATAAAATGTTAAAAAAAAATCTACAACTTTTTCTCCACATATATCTTTAAAAAATTATTAAAAAAACCTCTATAGAATTTATATTTTTTCTAAAATATTTAAATTAAAAAGTTCAAACACTGCTTATGAAAAATAATTATTAAAAAAATTATATATATGTAAACTATATTTTACATTTTAAACAAGTATCAATAAAACAACGTATATAATTTACAATCTATCTAATAATTATAAATAAAATTACAATTACAAAATCACCCTTATTGTATTCATAAGGCATGAGATTTATACCTCTCAACGTTTTTCTCTCAAGCAATGTTGTTTATGTGGGAAGCAAGTTCATCGTTAAAGTTTTTATGTGCATCATTCATATATATAATTCTCCAATATTTTCATCAACAAGGATCAGTTGTAATGAGCAATCTAAATTATTATAGAAGCGCAATCATACTTGGTGACTCATACAAAGAAACCCTGAAGACATTATCATATTTAATAATTATGATTATGATTATGAGTTCGAATGTGCAGTGTTTACATTATTATATGAAAATTGAAATTAAGTTATACTTGTGTAATATTATTTTTTTATTTTAATTTTATTGTATGGGTCGACATTATTCAATTTAGTAGGGAAAAAGTATTGTAATTCAAACATTATGTAGATGATGGGATTAAAACATAAAATAAAATAAATTATAGCTAAAAGTTTTTTGAGTTTTAGGTTTTGATAACTAATTGGGTAGTCAATGGTATTTTTATGCAATTGTATTAAGAGGTGTTCTTCAACTTAATATGAAAGAGACGTTGTAATGTCTATCTTGTCATGTTGAGTTATGTAAATATTTTGACTTGGTCAAATTACATAGAAATAAAAATAAAATAAAATAAAATTGAGGTAAAATAGTCAATTTACCATGGTCAGTGTTTGGGCCCAATTTTTGACAACCCTAGCTTTTCCAATGATATTCTTATGTAAGAAATGTGTGTGTGTGTGTGTGATTTACCAAGCTCCGAGAGAGATTAAATCTCTTGAGGTGCAACCTCTTTTAGAGTGACAAGAGATTTGATCCCTCTCTAAGCTTGGTAGATAAAGAGTTAATATGGATCTAGGTTGGTATAGCGTATTTAATGATATGAAGACTCTTTGGTATTTTTAATTTGGGCCATAGTATATTCAGGGCCCAAAGTCAAATTACAAAGGAGTGTGTGTAGAGTAGAGATCCATTTAACTCAGTTTAACATGTCTTCAAACATCAATAGAATAGCTTTTGCACTTAGACTAATTACTTTTACCTCCCAACAAGTTGATTTATTGAATATTAAAGGTGTATTAACTAGAACAAGTCATATCATTAATTGGTGGGAGTAGATATCTGAACTATTCCTAACCCAAAATCGTTGATTCAAGTTACTCTATAATTACACCAAAGTTATTTTGATTGCCATATAAATTAAATGTGACATGATTGCTATAATGATAAGATCTATGGCAATAAAGTCATGGTTTTTAGTAGATGTTACGACTCACTGCCACCTATTCCCACACCTTGATTGAGTCACCCAAGCTTGGCTACATCGTTGATCTCAGTCGGTCAAGATTCGATAGTCCTAGGCTTCCCAGGAAATTTAGTAACTACTTTCCCCTTTACTGGTCAACTAATAGGTATATGTGTCATCTTTATAATAGAATTAATCCTTGTCAATTTCACACAAAGTGATGCTTGGGACTTAAATAATTCTTACAATCATTTACCAATTTGGACTTGATTTTATTTTTTTTGTAATACAAACAAATACAAGCCTCAATTCCAAATGTAGCAATATGATTTTTTTATCAGACCTATATGCTTTTGTTTTAATAAGGCTTGATAAGATATTCTTTTCGTTTAGTTGCATGTATACTAATTGGTCATCTTAGTTACTTCCATGGATAATAACCTTATTAGGGGGTTACTTACTGTTGATTATTACCAGTAATTGTGTTATAGGAAGTAACACTTCATTCCCTAAGTGCACCTCTACTTAATCCCTTCCCTTAGGGACCTGCCTGGTTCATCTCTCTCTTAATTCTATGTAGCATCCCTCAGAGTTGAATCTATAGCTCTGATACCATTTGTAACATGTCTCCAAACATCAATAGAATACAATTCAGCTTTTCTACTTAGACTAATTACTTTTACCTCCTGACAAGTTCATTTACTGAATATTAAATGTGTATTAACTAGAATAAGTCATATTAGTAATAGGTGGCAGCAAATATCCTAACTATTCCTAACCCAAAAACATTGATTAAAGTTACTCTATAATTACACCAAAGCTAATGTGATTACCCTATAAATTCATTGTTACATGATTCCTATAATGATAAGGTTTGTGGAAATAAAGGCAGGGTTTTTATTAGATGTTATGACTGACTGCCACCTATCCCCACACCTTGATTGATTCGCCAAATCTCAGCTGCATCGTCGATCTCAGTCGATCAAGATTTGATGGTCCTGGGCTTCCCAGGTCATTTAGTAACTTCTTTGGACCCTTCATTGGTCATCTTATACAGGTAAACCACTTGGTTCTAGCTTATTAACTATCATTTATTAACTTTTTATGACTTACACATGCATCTTCGAACAATTCAACTTTACATAACACATTATCACCCACTCATAAGACTTATTAACTATCATTGTTAGGCGCTAAGGTATTCTAACCTATGATATGAAATGAAACTTATGTAATTATATTAACATTAGATTCGGACGGTTCTAAAATCCTGAGAGACCCCTCCAGGTGTGCGCACTCTCCCATGACCACATGGTGGTGGCCTTGTAGTTGGATTACAATGGTTTGATCCAACAGTAGTAGTCTTCTAACCAAGGTTTACGGTAACTATTTTCTGGGATGGTCGTCGATAGTGGTCATTTGCATTTCACCTAGGTATGGAAGTTGCTCTGCAACCCATTTTTGGGCACTGGTTCTCTATGGTGGAATGACCTTCTTTCAGTTTGCCAACCTTTTACTTGGTAAGGTTTATTTCCTACCCTGGCCTATATTTCTCTAAGGTCATTCTTCCTCCAGCACTAAATCCTCACTGTTCTTGGCTATGATCCTGCAGTACCGAACTCTTCTGCTATTTTACAATCACATCTCTGGCAGTTTGTGGTTCTCCCAAATTTCATATGGTGGACAGAAGCCTCCACTCCTAACTAGGTCAAAGCATGCCCCAATTCCACTCTTCCTTCACGATTTCAATAATTCAGGTAAAGACCTTCTCTCACTCATTCAATTCCCATAAAATATGTTTTATTTGTTTAAATTATTCATAACCCTAACTTATGGTTATTCTCTCCTTGCAAGTTGAGTGATTCCATAGCAGTTTTCCATCTGGACGGAATCAAGTAACTATCTCATATGAACAACCATTTCTCTCCAGGTTGGCATCCACAGTTATTTACATTCCTTGTTATTTTTTGGCACGATTTTCCTTCTCATGAAATATTGAAGATTTACCAGACCTAGAGGAGAGTTTTCCCTGGTTATCTAGTAATTGTTTTCATTGTTAATGTTTATTCTAAAATTTTGGTCCCTTGGTGTCCAAGACCTCAAAGGAATGAGCCCACGACCTTCCTCTAACTAAGTCATCCTTGTGGAGACACATATATGGTGTGCATAGTGAGTCACACGCTCCTGTTGTTAATTGTTGAGAGGTACTTACAAAAGAGGGATTTTTCCTCATATTTCTACTTTCGCCTATTGTGAAGCACATTTGATGTAATTTGGTGAACACTGTTTAATTGTCTCGGAACCATATAAAAATATCTTGTAATCATTTTATTTCTGCCTCAACAAAACTTTATGCTACTTTAATTGTTTTCTTACATATGGTTAATGAAGGCTTCTCAACCCAAGAACCCCTTTGGCTCTTGTTTCCAGTTTTTAATTGTCTGTGTTTTAATTACAGGAAAATGGACTTTAATTTATGTTTTTTGTTTACTTAATTCGCCATTAATAGACTGGCCCCTCTCGAGGGTTTGATAGACTTGCCTTGGCTTTGATTCACAATGGTTTATACCCTGCTAGGTTTTTAATGACAAGATTGTTTAATTATAAATTTTTCTACCATGTAAGAATCTTCTTCATAACATTCTTTATTCTTTACTGTACATTTACTTTGTAGTTCGCCGTATTCTCAGGAATTACACTTTTTGCTTTGATTCTTTGGCTACTTTTGATTAAGGAACACTTTCTTATTACAACCAAAGCAAATTATGTCACTTAGAACATTCTCCTTTACATATTCCAATAATTCCATACAAATTTATTAACCCAAAACTTCATTATTATTTAGTATAAACTATTACTATAATTGCAACATAAACTTTGCACAATCTCATAGTCGACTAGGTTTACGAGAGTCTCATTACCCTTTCACAACAAGTAATTTATTACAAAGTTCTTTGTAAAGCCCTATACGTTCTTTCATTACAGTAATATTTTACAACAATATTTTATGTTCTTGAAAGAAAACTTAACAATATAGATTACTTATCTGATTAGATTAGGCTGCCAGGAAAATTAAAGAGGAATCTGGTCACTCCACCCGACCAATGAGAACGGTAATCACTACTCGTTCTCCCCCCATGTCAGTTTCCATTTCTAGAACAGTATTAAACAAGGACCTGTCTTGGTTCATCCAAAGGCATCGAGACCTTTCCAATCCAACCTAGGGATTCAAAGACTCTCAATTTTGTCTTTGGAATTCCACTAGCTGCCCACGAGCTCAAGAATTCCAACTGGCGGCGTCCTGCCTTTCCTTAACAACATCCTATTCGAGGAAGAAAATACTTTCAAGTCTCTCCCTTAGCCTCGGGTGTTTTCCTCTCATCCCCTCTTGGCTTCTGTTTTCCCAACTGAGATAATTATCTCTAGGGGTGGGAGTAATTGTCCCCTAACTGTTTGGTAAATGAAACTTTCACTTAGTGACTTTTTCCGTAAATTCCTTGGCTGACCATAACCAACTTTTAAATAAAATAAAAATAACCTTAAACATTAAATTTCCATCAGGATTCTATACAGCCCACAGTTTATAGAATTACTGCAGTAAAACTAATTTAATTATTTTCTTTCCACTGAGGTGTGTTACATCTTCCCCCCCCTTGAGTGAAACAACGTCCTCAATGTTTGCTTCTAGCCCTTTAATACAGGTTGGCATATACTTCACACCTGAAATTTTCATCTACGCAGGTTTCCTTTGCTGGCTGAAGTGCCTTAATTTCACTCTATCCTGGTAATAGCTCACTTTTATAGCTTTTCTTTTCTCCGATTGGAAATACAGAGGTTCGACTAGGGACCTTTCATCTGCTTTGACCTACATTCATAGTTATCAAGGATACCATTAAGTTCCTTCAATCATTATGTAAGAAACATGCATACTCATATAATCATCTCAATTCTGCTACAAGCACCCTCAATCATTATTGGTGCACTCATCAATAATCATTAGTATGTTACACAACCCCACAAGAGTTAACAGTATGCGCTTAAATAAAAAATTAGCAGCACTATAGAAACATCAACATTACTAGCAATAAATCCCTTTCAAAAATTACTCCTTGTTATGATAAATTGCAATTAGCATATTGTCATGTCGGGTAGCATTATTATGATTTTAATTTAGTTCCAAACGTCACATATGCATTAATCATATATAAGTAGATCTTAAAATAACTTTCTTTTCCTGTCATATTTGAGGTAGTTATATTGTTGTCTACCTTGTCCAAATAACTTAGCTACTTTGTTATATCCTCTTTAAGAGTAAACCAGAGGTCTACTTCCAGTGTTGCTTCAGCTATGGCCCTTTCCATTTTGTGTTGCCAGCTATTGATGAAATTTATACCCAATTTTTCTTACATATGCAATCATAGGGTTTCCCCCTTTCGCGCTGGTGTGCATATTGATTTCCTCACGTTGTCTACATTAATTTATTATAGTCCTTTCTTATATATCAGTTCGTAACATGTTATCAAATTTATTTCACAATAGGTTATTTAATACATTTATCCTGCAAGAAGAATAATTAATTGTTTGTTTGTTTTCTCTTGCAGAAATCTAGAGCAAGTTTATATATATATATATATATATATATATATATATATATATATATATATATATATATATATATATATATATATATATATATATATAATTCAACTTTCTTCCCTATATATATGTGGTTACTAAGTAACCATTTAGGCCAAAAGCACAAGGAAATGTTTGAAGGGCCACTATGACAATTCCAGAGCATAATCAGAAATGGTACAAGTATGCTTAAATATTAAAAAAGTGTACATGAAGGTTATGTCTCAAAATCTTACAATCATGCCTCTCCAACATGCCTCACACATGAGTTTATCACTCCCCTCCTTAGTGTTGTATCCCCCTCTATTATGTAATTTATTAGCTAGGGTGGCTGGGTTACATGTGCCCTTCTCAGGTTTAGGTTTATCGGCTATGGGGCTCTTCCCCCCTTACACTTCCGTGTCTGCTAGCTGCCTCAAGACATCTTATTAAAGCAATTATCTTGACATAATGAGTTTGTACTATGTATGATCATTTCAAAAAATTGTTTGATAGAACTTCCTTTCATGTTCACAAGGTCCTATTAAAGTTTCTTGAGGTATCTATTTGGGGTACCATTAATTAGTGTCATGCTGCAATTCTCATGATATATTTTCGAATGAAAGACTGACATAGGTTACACCTATGAGCTACCAATGTTTTCCATTATTACAACCTACTTTTATCAATATTATATGTTATGTTTTCCCTGTTTTCTTTACCATCACACTTTGGATTCCATAATGCTACAATTCAAGCAATAACCTTCATGTAATGCCTTCCAATTTTAACATCTACCCATACTAAGCATCTTGATCTACTTGTAAATCAACAACTATGATACCTTCCAAATCGGATATTGATATTATGCATGCAATTAGAGTTTTAGGCCTGTGCAACAAAAGTGTAATACATTAGGGTATAATTCATGGGCATGGATCTGATTAGTTGCAATTGGTCAACATAGATCTGTTATGTTGTTGCAAAATTTTTAAATACTATACCTTTGCCCAAACCCTTGCAAGAATCACGGCATACCTTTAAAGAACGTAACATTCTTGTCATGTTTTAATAGAGCTAGACTGATCCGAATTGGATCCAAGAAGAGTTATTAGAGAACCATGACTTTATAAGGTCGGGATAGGCTTCAAAGAATTAAGAGCAACGATCAGAAACACCTCTAAACAGTGGCAGTTATCAGCCAAAGTGGAATGACGAGGACCTCGGTCAAAGGGTGCTGACCGAGGCCCATGGAGACTGCGTAGGAGGCGAAACTAGCCCCTGGGAAGCCCGGATTGGGAAAAGGAGGTAGTTTTTTATGCGCATCGTTGGGAAAAAACCCCTCAAGAAGGGGAGGCCCTAAATGCTCAGTCCCAGGGGAGTCGGGAAAACCATGGGGAAAAAGGCTAAAGGCAAAGGCGAGACCCACGCTCCAAAACCTAGCGGTATTTATCTGGGGCACCCTTGGGCGGTAAGTAGATTTGGTGAAAACGGAGTGATTCCCCTCAGTGCCTGACATGTGGCAAGCAGAGGAGAGAGAAAGCCGCCGCTCATCGCGCGCTAACGGTTGAGCAAGTCAACCGCGCGAAATGAGCGAATGGCATTGGATCTGGGGGCTCCAGATCTAACAGCTGAGATCGCACCCGATGGGAAAGCTGGAATCGACAGGGGATTAAGTCGTGATCTATAATAATTTGACATCCGATTTGACCGCCAAGGTGGCAGCTGACTCATTCCATGACGTAACTGAAAAACTGAACCGACGAAGCAAGATAGCACAGTCGTAGGAGGACAAGTGGTCACTCCCTGTGAGCCTGATGATGATGCCGAGACAGGGAACTCCAAGCGAAGCTGTACCAGGCGATCCGACAGAGGTGGAAAGGGAATCGAACATCCATGAGAACGAATGGCTTTAAAGCCATGCACAGATAAAGCGGAAGACACCGAACCCTGAGAGGAAGACGGAGAAGAAAAGGAAGAAGAGAGAGAAAACGAAGAAGAGACAGTGAAGCAAAATGCATAAAGAAGACAGAGGGCCGAGCTGACCAAAGGCAGCGTCGAGCACTAGAGAGCTTGAGAGATTCAAGCCATCCCTGAGAGGATCTGTCAGGACTAAGCACCGCATTGGACTCCTTCCATTAAAGACCAGAGACGTCAAAGATCTGGTAAGGAAAAGAGTCTATGCACTCTAGTGGCTTGGGGCATCCAAGAACCACCCTGCAAAGAAATTCTATTTCAGGAGACTCATATTGAGCTCCTTCATTGTAATTCTCTACTTCAAGACACAATAAAAGAAGGCCACCACTAAGAGCTGGACCGGAGATGTAGCCCTGGAGGATAGGGTGAACTCCTTATTAATTTCTTGTGTTCTTGTATTTGCTTACTGTGTTTCTCTGTTGTTTTCCATTTCAAGTGTTTGTGTATTTGCAAACAGATCGATCCATTGCCTAAATAACATAGACACACACCATCATATGAGTCTATAATACCTTCAATTAATAATTCTTAACTAAGATCACTCATAGGGTGATTTTCAGATCACAAACATAAGGGTTCCCATATCTAAATTTAATTAATAAGCAAAAATGAGGAACTTGTCATGGTGCAAGAACTCCTCCTGTAGCCAAATTTGGCTCTTACAAATAGGAATAAATGCCATTGCTTTATAGAGACAAATGGTTGCACAAGGTTAACTGCACTCCAACATTTCATAGGTTATTGTGGAACTACAAAATATACTTACATGATATACATATATGGACTACACCTTGTTATTGACATACTCTTTTTTTTTTTAACAGACCATTTACTACAATGGTTACAGACTCGAGTGAAAGATGTTATGCTATAAAAAAAAATTGCAAGGAATGCTTGGCAAATGAGAAGGACTTTCATAGCCCAGATTCTGTGTGAAAGGCCAACCTTCAAAAATATGTTTAAGTCCTTGACAAGGTGATATAAAAACAACAGAACCCGGTTATACATTTATATCCTACCCATTTTCATATCTAATTTTATAGATAGTTGTCTGTTTGACTTTGCAGAACAGGTTTTGTTATATCTCAATAGGAATTACTTCATTTGCAAGTCTCTTTTAATAGAAATTGTTGAATTTTCAGGTAGCTTTAGACCGAGTGTTCTGGGACCAACTCTTGGAGAGATATGTGCTCTCAGATATTTGAAATCCCTTCTTAATTGTAATTCTTTTTCAATCTAAACATGTATTCTATCACTCTATCCCTTCACCCTCTCTTAATCTAGGCCAGTCTAGGGATTCATAGGTAAATCACTCCACCCACTAGCCAATGAGGGATTCCAGAAGTGAGAACCTCCAACCTTTCCTGGTTCAGGGTTAAGAGATCAAATTTCCATTCTAATCTTATTTGTAGAATAAGTCTTAATCTAAACAAGGGAGCCAAAGTTCTACTGCCACTTAATGTGCAAGACATGAAGGATAACTCAGACATTTGTACATAGAACTGAGCATGGTGGCAATAACTCACTGGGAGAAATCGTTGGTCTGTGTCCTTAGTTATTCTTGGTATGTGATTATGCATTGTCCTGGTTACTGTATGGAGCATGTAGCCGAGGTTCATTGCACTTTTATCCCTACTGGAACACACTTCTGATGTCACCCTTCTAATTCCCTTTATTTTCTCCGCATAACCTTTATTGTTACTCTTCCTTGTTGTATTTTCCCCATGTCCTTCCCAATTCCACTCCTACTCCCTTCTACTACTTGGTTCCGACCTCTAATTAATTAGGGCTTTTGCAGTTAGTTAGGGTCTTGCCTCACCTACCTTAATTGTCACTTAAATGTATTTTATGTTATTTACATTTTTTTCTAATGTACTTATAACAACCTTTATAGGTATATGTGTCATCTTTATAATAGCATTAATGCTTATCGATTTCACATAAAGTGATTCTTGGGTATAAAATAAGTCTTACAATCATTTACCATTTTGGACTTGATTTTTTTTTTTGTAATACAGATAAATACAAGCTATAACAACCCAATTTTAAAATATATAAATAATTATATCAATTATGTGATTTATACTCAACACATAATTAATCAACTATTTAACATAGAATTTTAGAAATATGTGCGGAGACAACTTACCCGTGGCGTTGATATTCATTACTTGTGATTTTGGAGTTGAACAGTATTTGAATCTCGCTAACCGCAACAAAGTTTGGGGACGACTCTCTACCCAACCGTAGGCTCAATTGTACAAAAACTTGCTACAACTGGCCACCCCTAAGCCCTCAATCAACGTACTACTGCCATGGAATCCTTTGTCTCACAACACTTTTCTCCCAAGAGAATGGATGATGGAATCATGGAATAATCTCTCATCTTCCTCACCGTTTATTAAATAGAGAAAATATTGGAAGGGGAACTTCATGCACACACTCCATGTGTCAACATGCAACTTTTATTTCTTTATTTTTAGTTTAACTCATTTTACTTAATTCTCTTAATGTAATTCTTTCTTATTTTATTCCTTTTTACTTTTTGATAACTTTACTTATTTTTATAGTTATCTTAATTTAACTCTTTCTTATTTTATTGTACTTTTTGTTAACTTTACTTATTTTTACTACTTTTATAGTTTATTTTTATTTATATTTATTTAGAACTCTAGTATTGTTATTTACTATTTTATTTATTTATTATTATTATATTTTCTTCATTATTTATTTTTTATTATTTTTATTATTATTAGGGGACATTACATACTCCCCCTCTTTAAGGAACTTCGTCCCGAAGTTAAGTTGAATTATTTAACATTTTATTTAGTTAGTTAGTTATTACTTCATGTTTGCCCTACACCCTCTATTGAACTAGTCTAACCAGCAGGCATCGAAAGTTTTCACAACACCCAGGAAATCTCAAGGAATCTCTGTCATTTTTCCGCCTTTCAGAACTAGGCATAAGCCTCCTAGGTCTGTATCCTAGTCCAAGGCTCGTGCCTGACTCAAACCTCATTTGCCCCAAGGCAGGCATCAGTACGGTACTCAATGACTCTGGGTATCTCGCAAGGTGGTCCCACTCCCTCCACAACTACTAAGGCGCACAACCCCAAGCATCGAAGTCCTTACAACCCTACCAGACTCCGACATCCCAATCCAATACTAGGCACCTAGCCTACAATATCGGGCACTTGGCTATAGAATTTCCCACTGTAGATCACCTGATAATGCAATACACTAAAGCAAAATACTTGATCTACTTCTACAAGCAAACTTGCGGAAGCTTAATCGATTTTGAGCAAGATCAAATAGAACACATATAACAGAGAATGAGAAATCAATCACACATGAACATAGAATAATACTCTAGGGAAAGCCTCAGCTAAAAACCCCACTATTGGTATTATCATACAAGTGGAAATATCTCTAGATTACACAAATCTTTATCTCACAAGCTATCCAGCTCTCAGTACAATCCCTCAATGCTGCTCATAGATAGAATAGACAACACATATGCCTTCCTTTAGTCCTCCAAGCCTCCTATTTCCTTGCGCAGTTTCTCTTGGGTCCTTTGGCTTCCACCTGTGTGAATTTCCCTCTCACACAACTCACCAAACTCAGAAGTAATTGCGCAATCTCCAAGGAATGATTTCCTTTTGCATGCAAGAGATATCCTCAATGGAATATTCCTGCAACTAATAGTACATTGTTCCATCCTCTGATCTCAACTGGGTCTCTGACTGAACTGACATGCATGAGTTATTTATGAGAGAATATTAAGTTATCTGAAGTAAACTAGTTACATGATGCATTCATTAACTAACTGAACTTGCAATCAATTCCATAAACTGTTGGAACTAATCTAATTGGACTTAACTCAGTTAACTAAGTTAACTAATTACTACTCAAAGTACAACTCATCCCGATCTCATTAATTAAGGGATAACTTCCTTAATCAAAGGGATAACTGTTGCATGTCTTCACATAGACTTCATGTTTGATTTTCTCCAACTAATTATCTCAATATGAATTAATTAATTATTTTTCAAACAGCTGCTAAGATAAAATTCAAATTTTAATTCTCAATTTTAGTTCAGGGACTAACTAAAATTGGAATGTATCCTGAAATGCTATTTTTAGCACTTATATATTTAGCATTTCTTGTTTCCATTTTCAACGCTCCCTCTCAACAAGAAAGGGATTATCTGTCACCCCATTCCTGTCTCTGTGGAACTTGAATTTGCATTTTGACAATGCCTTAGTCAAAATATCTACATCATGCTCCTCGGTTGAAACATACAGCAACAACATGATCCTCTTCACCACACAGTCTTGAAGATGATGATACCAGATGTCGATGTGCTTGGACCTGTCATGAAATACTGGATTCTTAGACAGTTTGATACAACTCTGATTATCGCAATAGATCACAGTTGGATCCATCCTCTGATCAAACAATCCAACTAGAATTTTCCACATCCAAATGGCCTCACATGTTACTTGACTGGTAGCCATGTATTCAGCCTTTGCTGAGCTAAGTGCAACTGACCTCTGTTTCCTGCTGTACCAAGAAACTGCAGTTGAACCAAGGTTGAAAATTCATCCTGAAGTGCTCTTCCGATCTGATGGACTCCATGCCCAATCTGCATCTATGAAGCCTTGAAGCTTCACTTCCTCTGTTCGTTTGTACCATAATCCATATTGAGATGTGCCTCTTAGGTATCTCAGCACATGCTTCGTTGGCTTCCAAAACATCTTGGTAGGTTGAACCATAGCTTGACCCAGCTAGTTCACCGTAAAGCACAAATTTGGTCGTTTTTTCACTAAATACATCAATGAACCCACAAGCTACTAATAAATAGTAGTAGCTACTACCTCACCTGAAGTAGCATCCTCCTTTCTCCAGTTACCTACTAGAAGAGTCTGCATGGGCTTGTACTTCTCCATGTGGAATCTCCAAAGTATCTCATTGGCATACTTGCCTTGAGACATAAACACTTCCCCATCCTTCTGCCACACTTCCATGCCTAGAAAGTAGTGCATGAGACCCATGTCTTTCATCTCGAACTCTCTTGCAAGGTCCTCCTTGCAAGACTTGATCAACTGATCATCACCTGTCAATATCAGATCATCAACATAAATAACAATGATTAATGGCTTACCTTCTACCATGATGTGGTAAAGGTTCGCATCCGCTTCACTCTTTGTGAAGCCCAACTCGGTGAAATAGCTATCGATCCTGGTGTACCAAGCACAAGGTGCTTGCTTCAGCCCGTACAAAGATCTCTTGAGTCGGCACACATGCGACTCATGATAGAAGGTCTCAAATCCTTCCGGTTGCTCTATGCACACCTCTTCATCAATCTTTCCATTGAGGAATGCATCCTTCACATCCATCTGATGGATCTTCCAACCCATCTATGTTGATAGTGCCAACATCGATCTGATAGATGAGTACCTTGCTACAGGAGCAAAAGTCTCATCATAGTCAATCCCCTCAACCTGTGAGAAACCACGGGAAAAAAACCTTGCCTTATGTTTCTCCACAATCACATCCACTGCTTGCTTTACCTTGTAAAGCCATCGGGAACTCACCACTGACTTATCCTCCAGTCTTGGGACAACATCCCAAACACTGTTCCAAACTATGGAGTCGTACTCCTCCATCATAGCATCAACCCAGACTGGGTGCTGCACTGCTTCCTCGAAGGAAGTTGGTTCAATCTCTACACACTCCCCAACGAGGGCCATGTAACCAGTGTGCCGCTCATGTGACCTCCTCTGTCCATGCTGATAAGATGGCTATTCCACATTCTCTCTCGCATCCAGCATCAATCTGTCAAATTCCCTTGAGTGTTTCTGCCCATATTTGGAATACTCTTCATGAGTGGATGTCTCCACTCTTAGATCCTCTACACGCAGTTGCTCCCCATCAGTCTGAGGCTCCTCCTCCTTAGGAACCAAAATTTCCTCCTCTGCATGCAACTTGAGCTCCCTATCAAGGGATACTCGCATGGCCTGCTGCTCGTCGAACTTCAGATCTCTGCGTACCACTATCCTCTAACTGGTAGACAAGAACACCCAATAGTTGTGGGGTGTATTAGTGTACCCCACAAGTATCCCCAACTCAGTTGTTGGCTCTAGCTTCTTTCGGGCATCTTTGGTCATATGGCAATAAACCAATGATCCAAAAGATCTTGAAGTGACTCACATTTGGTCTCTTCCCGGAAAAGGCCTCCACTAGTGTCTTCATCCCCAGTATACAATGTGGGCTTCTATTATGCAAGTATACTATTGTATTGCATGCCTCATCCCACAAATGAAGTGGTAGGCTTTCGTCATGCAGCATCACCTGAGCTGCTCCCAAAATCGATATGTTCTTCCTTTCAGCCACCCCATTCTACTGTGTGTTATGGGGTGTTGTCAGCTCTCTTTTAATTCCTTCTGCTTCACAGAAGTCCATAAATTGTTGGGAGACATACTCTCCACCATTATCACTTCGCAAGGCCTTTATTTTCTTTCCAGATTCTTTCTCAACCAAGGCTTTGAACTCATAAAACCTTGAGAAGGTTTGATCCTTCTTCTGCATGAAGTAGATCCAACATCTACGAGAAAAATCATCAATAAAAATAACATAGTACCTTTGTTTAGTGGTGGAGGCTGTCGAGAATGGTCCACACACATCTGTATGAACTCGCTCCAGGATTGCTCCAGCTTGACTGTCTCGATCCTGAAAAGAAGATTTTGCATACTTACCAAAGGTACAACCTTTGCATGTATCCACTTGCTCCAATTTACCCTTGGGAAGTTCGGTAGAAATCTGTTGCATGATCTTCAAGGCCCCATGGTGCAAGTGGCCCAATCTTCTATTCCATAGCTCGCCAATATCTTGGCTCTACACCAACTCTTCTTTGGAACTCAATGTAGCACAGTCATCTACCTCCAGCTTGTCGAGATTCTCTACTCGAATCCCAATCCTCTTGGTCTGTCCAGTGCCGATATGCCTCAGGAATTCCTTTACTTTACTAAAGACTATATCATAGCCTTTGCCTTCCAACATAGCGCTGGACACAAGGTTCTTCTTCAGACCAAGCACATACTTTACATCAGTCAGGGTGAGAGGAGCTCCAAACTCCCTCTGAAACACAACCGTACCTTCACCTGAAACATGGTACTTTCCATCATCGCCCATTTCTATGCACATTTGGAGGTCCTTCTCCTCCAAGGTACTGAATAGACTCTTATTGCCAGTCATGTGGAATGAAGCTCCATTTTCTAGGTACCAAACACAACCCACCATCAATGAAACCATGCATGCAATTAGGGTGAAATCCAATTCGAACTGTGAGGCTAGTGCCTCACCATCTGATCATTTCGAGGATCCCTTCTTTTGTGGAAAATTTGCTGTATAATGGCCCACTTCATGACAATGAAATCATTGCACTTTCGATTTGTCAATCTGAACTCGATTTGGAATGGGAAGCCTTCCCCTTCCCTTTCCTCACCTTACTCGCTAAGGCTAGATTTTCTTCATCATCTTGCTTTGATGAAGATCCATCTCTAGTGCTTCTCCTTATCTCCTCCTGCATCAGACCCAACCACAGTCGTTCCCAATATGGCAATTTTTCTCTTCCATTTACTGAGTCTTGGTAGCTATGCCAGCTCTTAGGAAGACTGAGGAGAGCAAGACTCACCATGTCATCATCAATTGTCATGATTCCTACACTTCCAAGCTCATCCCTGCAGGTGGTGAGCTTGTTCAGATATGTAGAGATCGTGTCGCCCTTTTCACACTTGATTTTCCGAAGCTTTTCTTTCAACACAATCTTCCTCTGATCGTTGTTGTTCTGATATAGATCCTTCAATGTTTTCCACATTGAAAATGGTGTCTCCTTCTGATGGAGACTCAAGACAATGTGGTCTCAAACTCCCTCCAGAAGGATCCTTCTCGCTCTAGCCACACATTTCTTCCATTCCACCAATTCTTGGGCATTAGCAGCTGTTGGCTTGGGCAGTTCTTGATCAATGAAGTCCTTCAAATGGTTTTCCTCTAATACCGCTTCCATGTGATCCTTCCAGGCTCTATAATTCAAGCTGCCATCCAGGGCATACTCGAGTCTCAAACCTTTGAATGCCATTGGGGAAATTTGAGATGGATAAGAATTTGATTTCTATAATCAGGAACATCAAACTTCGAACTTATCCCTTCTTTGTATGTTGTTCTCCACTTTGATCACCTTTGCTATGATACTAGATGTAGAATTTCCCACTATAGATCACCTGATAATGCAATATACTAAAGCAAAATACTTGATCTACTTCTACAAGCAAACTTGTGGAAGCTTAATCAATTTTGAGCAAGATCAAATAGAACACATATAACAGAGAATGAGAAATCAATCACACATGAACACAGAAGAATACTCTGGGGAAAGCGTCAACTAAAAACACTACTATTTGTATTATCATACAAGTGGGAATATCTTTGGATTACACAAAGCTTTAGCTCACAAGCTATCCAGCTCTCAATACAATCCCTCAATGCTTCTCATAAACAGAATAGACAACACATATGCCTTCCTTCAGTCCTCCAAGCCTCCTATTTCCTTGCGCGGATTCTCCTGGGTCCTCTGGCTGCCACCTATGTGAATTCCCCTCTCACACAACTCACCAAACTCAGAAGTAACTGCGCAATCTCCAAGGAATGAATTCCTTCTGCATGCAAGAGATATCCTCAATGGAATATTCCTGCAGCTGATAGTACATTGTCCCATCCTCTGATCTCAACTCGGTCTCTGACTGAACTGACATGCATGAGTTATTTATGAGAGAATATTCAGTTATCTGAAGTACACTAGTTACATGCATGCATGCAATAACTAACTAAACTCACAATCAGTTCCACAAACTCTTGGAACTAATCTAACTGGACTTAACTCAGTTAACTAAGCTAACTAATTACTACTCAAAATACAACTCATCCTGATCTCCTTAATTAAGGGATAACTTCCTCAATCAAAGGGATAATTATTTCATGTCTTCACATAGACTTCATGTTTGATTTTCTCCAACTAATTAACTCAAGATGAATGAATTAATTATTTTTCAAACAGCTGCTAAGATCAAACTCGAATTTTAATTCTCAATTTTAGTTCAGGGACTAACTAAAATTTGAATGTATCCTGAAATTCTATTTATAGCAATGTTATTTTTAGCACTTCTATATTTAGCATTTCTTGTTGCTATTTTCAACATTGGCTTCCTCAAGATGGTCCCATAGCCCCTCAAGAGCCATCCATCAAGAGCTATACAAGACAAAGGAACCACTGGCATATGTAGTGTTGATTGAGTATGTCCCCAGCCCATATGGTGTTATATATTCTCCCTCATAGGTATGGGCTCCTACGAGATCATCAAATAAACTGGCCCTCTCGGTCCATTTGTGGATTTCCTTTCAATCACCACATCTCAACGTACATCCAATGCATTAGTTATAACATCATAGTATCATAGAAAATAATCCACATGCCAAGTCTTGCATGTCATCATGAGAACATAACATTATTGTTATCACAAAATTTTGCATGTCACAAATCTACATACAATTACCACATGCTTCACATCATAAGATCCCTCCTAAGTTATAACATCGACATTAAACATTAAAGACATATCATCACGTAATAAATAAACCACATGTCAATATACCTCAACATAACATCATAATGCCTATGCATATCATAATCATCATAAGTATACATCATCAGTATTGTAACAACTATATAAATATGAACCACATGTGCATGATTACCCTCATACCATCATATCATGAAACATCATCAATATGAGAACTATCAAATATAGAATAATACACTATAAGCATTCTTATCATGATTCATCAGAAAAATCAATTTCATTTGCTTGTATAAATATTGAATACCAACTATGAAATAATATTATTCAACATCCATCTAGGATCTAGGCTATATCATTAATACCAATAGTGTCATGTTTTCAACAAGATGCCAATTGTTGTCCAATAATAATTTCCTCTTCTTTCAGTAATAAGTTCACAATTTGCAAGATACACATAACCACACTAAAATATGTTACAGTTTTGATATAGTCTCTTTAATTGCAAGTTTCACCATTTAGAGTCTTGATCTCTAGCTAGTTTATTACTAGCTTTACCATTATTCCTTAAACCAATGTTTCACTTCCAATACATTGACTCATTTAATCCAAACACATAACTCATCAATGACATACCAACTTCTTACTCTTCACATTAATTGTTTTCTCATTAGTCTTTAAGCCTCATCTTATGAAAAAATGTATCTCCTTTTCCAATGATAAACAATTATTATCCTTAATATTTACCTGTAAACATTTTCCTAGTTTATCACTTGTTATTCTTAAGAAATTACAAGCGCACACAAGTCCACCTCTAGCCCTCTACCTCTACCTCAAGCCCTCTGCCACACACCTTCACTACAACATGACAATCAATCGAGGGGTCTGACTCTCTCTACATGTTGCTCAATCCACTCATCAATATTCTTAAGAAACTTCTTCATGATAGAAACACCCCTTCGCTTCCTCGTACCAAATTTTCATAGATATACCCTTTTTTTAATACTCTCGACTTCCTAATATTCCATGTCTATTTCAATTACAAAAACATATTATCAAATTGACTTTGATTTCTCATCTCTAGTCATTGTGGTTTCTTTTCCTACTCTCTTAATGCATAAAACTATTACACTTGGAAATGTTGTTACTAATTCCCAACTTGGGTCAGACCTTATAAGTAAATTCAATAAAATGGATATCTAATGTAATATACTTATCATTTCTTTTTTTAAGGCATCACAGAATAGGATTACCTAATCATACACCATGATGTCCATAATCCATGCATATAGTTAGTCGTCTATGGAAAAATTGATAACGTGACTCTTCCATTAGAGGGAAAAACTATTATAGATGTTGCCATGCACGTAACTTATCTCCTTCAATTGATTTAATTTTATTATCGATTTACTTCTTTAATCTATGTCATCATAATTTCTAGGTTCCTTCAAAAATGACCTTCATTATTACCATGATTATTCAACTTCATTAGTTGATTGCCAATATTTTCTTCCTTATATGCATGATTCATCCTTAAATACACCTTATAATTATTCTCATCATGTTCTTGTATGGAGATAATTCTATGATTCCACAACCATTTTCCACCAAGTTGTTCATTCAAGGGATGCCATTAGAGTTCCAAGTTATGATTATTCCAACATCTTCCATTATGTTTTAAAATAGGTTGCCCCTTCTTATTGATTTCTTACCCTTGTTGTGACGCTTCCACTCAACCACCTGAAGTATTTATCTAGCACCCCATTTTTTTTTCATCTCATCATTCCAAGTTGGTCATAATGACATGAGCTACCATTAGTTATCACCATTCGAAATTTTGCAAGTTTCTCCTTCCCATTTCTCCTTCGACAACTTTATCCAATTTATCAACAAAAATCAATTTCATTAAATCATTAATACTCATCTAATACAAAATTAATAAACACTAAATCTATCCCTAATTTAAAATTTTTAATTTAATTTATGTAATCCAATACTACTAATCATCAGAAATCCTCCATTTCCTTACATATTTTTCTTTTATATAATACTAATATAAATTATAAATATAATTATTTAAAAAATTAATTAGATTGTAAAATAATTATACATTTTCTATAATAATTAAATAATAAAATTTTCAATAAATAACATGAAGACATATAAATATATATATTCTACAACTAACCTTGTTAGTTAAATTATTCAATGCTATATATATATATATATATATATATATATATATATATATATATATATATATATATATATATATATATATATATATATATATATATATATATATATATATATCATAAAACTTCAATCTTTGTTAATATATATTAATCTTAAAACTTGAACCGTGACGCTAAGTGTTATTTAAAAAAAAATCATCTCTATGCCTGAATAAAATCTCTTAAATATAATTATACACATTTATGTTAATTTAAACAAAGAGTCCACGAATAAATTTTGATTAAATATGTTTTTTTTGCTATAATCATTAGTATTCGTTTGTGAGATTTTAGAATACACAGCTTATTACTATACGTTTGTAGGCTGGCTGGTTAGAATACTCTGCATTCACTCCTAAGATCTCAGATTCGAATTTGCTCTGGGACCGGATAATACACAGACTTTTGACTACTTTAAATTCATCTTTAAAAGTTACCAAACCCTTTCACATAAATATTTCCTCAATTCTTTCCAGTGGGGTAGAGCTTCTTTCACCTTTCACCCGTACGTTATTTATGCAAGGTTTGATGTCGGATTATATTTGTTAAATCTCTTTTTTTTAATAAAAGAATTATAATACGTTTAAAATATGCAATATTGTAACAACAATGGTTAAAGTTATTTTTGATAGATTTATTTTAAATTTAAGCTATAATTGTAGATTCAAAAATATGCATGCATATAATTACATGCAAATAAGAAGTGTTCCAATTTTATATCCAATAATAAGGAAAGTTTATCTAATTTAGAAATACTATTTATTATATATATTATTTTAAATGTACAAATTGTAAAAAGAAAACTGTTTTTTTGATTGATTAAATTTTTTTTTATTATTACAAAAAAAATATTGATAAATTTAATTAAGTATTTTTCTCAATTTTTTATCTTAGAGGTCACATAGAGTCGAAACCCGCTCTGATACCATATGTAACATCCCAATTTTAAAATATACAAATAATTATATTAATTATGTCATTTATAATCAACACACAATTAATCAACTATTTAACATAGAATTTCAGAGGTATGAGCAGAGACAATTTACTTGTGGCGATGATATTCCTTATTTGTGATTTCGGAGTTGAACAGTATTTGAATCTCGTTAACTGCAACAAAGTTTTGGAGATGACTCTCCACCCAACCGTAGGCTCAATTGCACAAAAACTTGCTACAACTGGCCACCCCCGAGCCCTCAATCAACGTACTACTACCAGGGAATCTTTTATCTCACAACACTTTTCTCCCAAGAAAATGGGTGATGGGATCATGGAATGATCTCTCATCTTCCTCACCATCTATTAAATAGAGTAAACATTGGAAGGGGAACTGCATGCACACACTCCATGTGTCAACATGCAACTTTTATTTCTTTATTTTAAGTTTAATTTAATTTAGTAATTCTCTTAATGTAATTCTTTCTTATTTTATTCCTTTTTACTTTTTGATAGCTTTACTTATTTTTATAGTTCTCTTAATTTAACTCTTTCTTATTTTATTGTACTTTTTGTTAACTTTACTTAGTTTTACTATTTTTATAGTTTATTTATATTTATATTTATTTAGAACTCTAGTATTGCTATTTACTATTTTATTTATTTATTATTATTATTATATTTTATTCATTATTTATTATTTATTTACTATTATTGTCTTTTCTTTATTGTTTAACATTTATTTTATTATATTTTAATATTATATTATATTATTTATTATTTTTATTATTATTAGGGGACATTACACAAGCCTCAACCCCAAATGTAACAATATGATTTTATTATCAGACCTATATGCTTTTGTTTTAATAAGGCTTGATAAGATATCATTTTCGTTTCGCTGCATGTATACTAATTGGTCATCGTACTTATTTCCATGGATAATAACCTTATTAGGAGGTTACTTACTGCTGATTATTACCAATAATTGTGCTGTAGGAAATAACACTTCATTCCCTAAGTGCACCTCTACTTAATCCCTTCCCTTAGGGACGTTCCTGGTTCATCTCTCTCTTAATTCTATGTAATTTTTAACAACAATTTGTCAAACTTTTAAATTTTGGGTTGACCCTTAGGCCTCAAAGTTGAACCAATAGCTCTGATACCACTTGTAACACATCTCCAAACATCAATAGAATAAAATTTAAATTTTCTACTTAGACTAATTACTTTTACCTCCCGACAAGTTGATTTACTGAATATTAAATGTGTATTAACTAGAATAAGTCATATCAGTAATAGGTGGCAGTAGATATCTGAACTATTCCTAACCCAAAAACGTTGACTCAAGTTACTTTATAATTACACCAAAGTTAATGTGATTACTGTATGAATTCAATGTTACATGATTGCTATAATGATAAGGTTTTGGGAAATAAAGTTAGGGTTTTTATTAGATGTTATGACTGACTGCCACCTATTTCCACACCTCGATTGAGTCACCCAAGCTTGACTACATCGTTGATCTCAATTGGTCAGGATTCGACAATCCTGCGCTTCCCAGGTCATTTAGTAACTTCTTCCCCTTTACTAATCAACTTATATAGGTGAACCACTTGGTTCTAGGTTATTAACTATCATTTATTAACTTGTTATGACTTACACTTGCATCTTTGGACAATTCAACTTTACATAACACATTATCACCCACTCATAAAATTTATTAACTATCATTGTTAGGCGCTAAGGTATACTAACCTATGATATGAAATGGAACTTATGTAAATATATTAACATTGGATTGAGATGGTTCTCAAATCTTGAGAGACCCCTCCAGGTGTGTGCACTCTCCCACGACCACATGGTGGTGATCCTATGACAGGATTACAAGGGTTTGCTCCAACATTTGTGGTCTTCCAACCAAGGTTTATGGTAAAGGTTTTGCTGGGACAACCGTCGACAATGGTCATTTTCATTTGGCCTGAGTATGGAGGTTACTCTGCAACGCATTTTTGGGCTCTGGTTATCTACAGTGGAATGACCTTCTTACAGTTTTCCAACCTTCAACTTGGTAAGGTTTATTTCCTACCCTCGCCCACATTCTCAAAAACCTCTGAGGCCATTCCTCCTCTAACACCAAACCCTCATTGTTCTTGGCTTTGTCCCTGTAGTACCAAACTCCTCTGTTATTTTACAATCCCATCTCTGGCAGTTTGTGGTTCTCCCAAATTTCAGAGGGTGGACAACAACCTCCATGCCCAACTGGGTCAAAGCATGTCCTGATTCTGCTCAACCTTCATGATTTCAGCAATTCAAGTAAAGGTCTTCTCTGATCCATTCAATTCCCATAAAATATGTTTTATTTGTTTAAGTTGTTTGGAACCCTAACTGATGGTTATTCTTCCCTTACATGCTAAATGATTCCATAGCAGTTTCCCATGCAGGCGGAATGAAGGAACTAGCTCATACGAACGACCATCCCTCTAGAGGATTGCATCCACAATTATTTATAGTCCTTGTTATTTTTTGGCATGATTTTCCTTCTCATGAAAGATTGAAGATTTACCAACCCTCAAGGAGGGTCTTCCCTGGTTATCCAGTGAATGTTTTTGTTGTTAATGTTTATTATAAAATTTTGGTCCCTTGGTGTCTAAGACGTCGAAGGAATGATGCCACGACCTTCCTCTAACTAAGTCATCCTTTCAGAGATAGACATATGGCGTGCACAGTGAGTCACATGCTCCTGTTGTTAATTGTTGAGAGGAAGTTACAGAAGAGGGCTTTCCTCATATTTATGCTTTTAGCTATTATGAAGCATATTTGATGTAATTTGGTGAACAATGTTTAATTTTCTCAGAACCGTACATAAATATTTTGCTGTCATTTTATTTTTATTTTTTATTTTTTATTTTTTATTTTTTTGTGTCTCAACAAAACTTTATGCGACATTATAAATCGTTTTCGATTTAATTGGTGTTACAAGTTTACATACATATGATTAATGAAGGGTTCTCAATTGAAGAATCCCTTTGGCTCTTGCTTCCATTTTTTAATCACCTACGTTTTAATTACAGGAAAATGGATTTTAATTTATGTTTTTTGTTTACTTAATTCACCACTGATACGCTGACCGATCTCGAGGGTTTGATAGACTTGCCATGGATCTAATTCACAGTGGCCTATACCCTTTTGGGTTTTTAATGACAAGATTGTTTAATTAGAAATTGTTCTACCATCTATTAATCTTCTTCATAGATTTCTTTATGCTTTATTGTACATTTACTTTTCGGTTTTCCCTATTCTCAGGAATTACGCTTTCCATTTTGATGCTTTGGTTAATTTTGATTAAGAAATACTTTCTTATTACAACCAAAACAAATTATGTCACTTACAACATTCTCCTTTACATATTCCAACAATTCCATACAAATTTCTTAACCCAAAATTTACTATTCTTTAGTATAAACTATTACTGTAACTGTAATAGTACCTTTACACAATCTCATATTCAACTAGGTTTACCAAAGTCTCATTACCCTTTCATAACAAGTAATTTATTGCAAAGTTATTTATAAAGCCCTATACATTCTTACATTACATCAATATTTTACAGCAATATTCTCTGTTCTTGAAAGAAAACTTAACAATATAGATTACTTATCTTATTAGATTAGGCTACCAAGAAAAATACAGACGAATATGATCACTCCAACCAACCAATGAGAACAGTAATCAATACTTGAACTCCCCTCGTGCCAGTTTCCATTTCCAGAACAGTAGTAAGCAAGGACCTCTCCTAATTCATCCAAAGGCGTCAAGACCTTTCCAGTCCATGCTAGGGATTCATAGACTGTCAAGTCCGCTTGGGAATTCCACTAGCCACCCAGTAGCTCAAGAATTCCCAACTAGCAGTGTCTTTCCCTTCCTCAACAACATCTTGTTCGAGGAAGAAAACACTTTCCAATCTCTCCCTCAGATTCCTAAGGTATTTACCTCTCATACCCTCTTGGCTTTTGTTTCCCCAACTGAGATAATCCATCTCTAGGGTGGGAGTATCTGTCCCCTAATTGTCTGGTAAATGAAACTTTCACTTAGTGACTTTTCCCGTAAATTCTCTGGCTGACCATAACCAACTTTTAAATAAAATCAAAGTAATATTAAACATTATATTTCCATCAGGCTTCCACACAACCCATAGTTTACTTAATTACTGCAGTAAAAGTAATTTAATTATTTTCTTTCCACTGTGGGGTGTTACACTCAGGATCTTTTAAGTATCGAGGATGATTAAATCTCTCTCGAGGTGCAAACCATTCCTCAAGTTTTGTACTAAAAAAGGAGCTTTACACCTTGAGTGATTTGATCCTTCTTAGATCTAAAGTTAATATGGAATATATATATGAGTTGCCTTTAGTGCGACTTTTTGGACTTTTTGGTGTCGGAATCCGCAGAAAAATTTGAGGTGAAATCTTGATTTGTGTTATTTAAAATAGTTTTTTGACTATATATGTGGATTCAACACCCTGAAAATCCATTAAGGCACTTCGATTGTGCAGGGATTACCTATAAAACTTGTGATTTCAATAAATTATTGCCAGATTTTAGAGAAATTAGACCCAAAAAAACCTATCAGAAAAGCTTCCAAAAAATTGCACTAAAGACAACTATATATATATATATATATATATATATATATATATATATGTATATATATATATATATATATATATATATATGTATATATATATATATATATATATATATATATATATATAGTGTGTGTGTGTGTGTGTGTGTGTGTTAATTGGGGTTATCTTACATGGTTGGGTGGGATGGTTGTTATCTTCCCCACCCAAGTTAAAATCCCCTCTAGTAAAATGATAAGTTGAAATCTAGCAATGCAAATTAAAGCAAGATTGTGATTTTTTGTTATTTAAAATACACTTTTGAATATATAAATAAATTCAGCACCCTAAAATCCACAATCCAAATAAGTAACAAAATAACATATTATATAATATTTTAAGGCGAGTCTAACTTCATGACATTTATTCTAGTTAATTTTAACTCAAATCCGACAAATATTTTTGAAAACTTGAGTTTAAGTTGATCAATTTATAGAATTCAAGTGCCTTAATAGTTTTTCATGATGTTGAATTCATTTATGCATTCAAAAATGTATTTTAAACAACAACAAAAACACATTTGTACTTGAAATTGTGTTTTGGATTCCCATGAAAAACTATTTCATCTATATATTAAACTACACTATATTTTAATAATAAACAAATATATAAATAATAATACCAAAAAAAATAAATTAATATAAATTCAAATATATTTTAATTTAAAATTTGTTAAATATTTAAAATTATTAAATTTTCATAAATAAACTAAATAATAAAGGTTCATTTTAATGTTAAATTTTCAACGCTAATAATAATAATTTTGTGCCTTAATTTTATCCTTTTGTATATAAGGAATATAGATCAACCTCACTTTTACCTATTTTACCAATTATAAGCACCACAAAGTTAATAGAATAAGCTAATTTAAATATTAAGATAATTAAAATGCATTTTTCAGCCCATTATATGTGAAATGTATAATGTCTTTGTTTAAAACTAACTTATACATACAAGAAATAAGTGTGTTCAATATAACTTTTAAAATTAATAATATTTATAAAAAATAAGAACACAATTGTCATTCTTCTTATACATTTCAAGGTTTGTATTATTTTTAAGTAAATATGGAAATATATATATATATATATATATAAAATTAAAATGATTTTTGTCTTAACAAATAATTTAAAAAGAAATGGTATATCTTTTTTTAGTAAATTTAAATAAATAAATAAATAACTCTTTTCCCTAATAAATTAGATAATAATTAGGAAATTGCCTTTCAATAGTAAATTTTAATAAATAAATAAATAAATCTCTTCTATAACAAATTAGATAATAATTAATTTATTTTATTAATTTAAGTTAAATCATTAAAAAAATGTAACTCTATAATCATATATTTTATAAATAGAATACTTAAAATATTGGGTTTGGAGTACACCCTAAAAGAATTAAACTTTTTATCTAAGAGTTTATTTTCCTAGGAGGTAAGGAAACATGTTAATGGCCTAAGACCAAGAGACATTTAGAAAGAGTGAAAGGCCAAACCCGTAAGGACCACCAATAGTTGACATTTAGGAGGAGTGAAAGCCTACCCCCTTAACGACCACCAATTGCTGACATTTAGCAGGAGCAAAAGCCTACCTGTCATGCCCCTACACTAGCAGTACTCTTCCAACCACACTATAGGAGGTGCGGCACCACCGACCCTTTTCTTTTTAACAATACTAACGATCATGGACTATGCCTACTTTCTATTTATTTTTCAATAGCTAAGCATATATTTCATTAACACAGTGGAAACTTTCATCATACCATTAATCATATTAACATCATTATCATTTAAGTGCATAGCGGATTATCATGGGAGGGGCACTCCTTGTAATTATGAGTCTGTCCATATCAATAATGTTAATAATCAGAATTCACATATAAGCTTACAATCAAGGGAAACCCCGAGTTTCACCTTTACTTATACAATTTCACCTTCCTGCACCTGTTGTGCAGCCTTGCCCAACCACTGGGCAAAGTCACCTGAACTGTTGCTCAGCTCGTTCACCTCATGCACAGTTTGCCCATTTGCCAACGCCTTTCACTCATCACACGATTTTTTGTTTCGTGTCAGGTTTGCCCACCTCGACCACCAACCGTTCACCAACTCGTTGTTCAACCCGGGCGCGTTCACCAACTCGCCCTCTGATTATTCACCCGGGCGCACTCATCAACTCACCCTCCAACCGTGTTTACCACCGCGGGTCGACCGTGTCGTCGTGTTAGGCGTGCCCGCATGACTCACCCATCGGCACACCTTTGCATGCCCACGCCATCGTCGGTTACACCATTCACCATTTGTCTACCCAACTTTCCTTTCACCGGGCGCCTGCACACAAGCTCGTCTTGTCTCCACTGTGCATCACACCGCCCATCCGTCCGTTGTTTCAACCAAACTCTCCGTTCAGCCGAACTCGCCGTTCAACCGAACTCTCCGTGTGCACCAGCCTATGCTACCCGACCTACGCCTTGGCTCATTTAGTTGTGCCTTTGACCTGCACCTCCATGGCACACTCCTCTATTCAGGCTTGGGTGCTATGGCCCGTGCCCTCCTGCACCTCTACCTTCGTTATAGAACTTCTCAAACTTCACAATTCACCTCTTCGGTTTGCTTGCTTATTGATTGTCGTTCGAAGGATGATCTTCCTTCCACCATCGCCATGTTCTTAAACGCTTTTCACAGCCATGTTTATCTGTCGGCTTCGCCTAGCTGACCCACCATTCGGCCTTTACTTTAATTTGTCTGCACGTCGGCCTATTGGTTGGGTGCCCCCACCCGAGACCACCTCGCCTTATAAACCAACCGCCCAACACTTAGCCACTTTTACACCTCAGCCTCGCGTTTTCTACACAGGCTGTCCGTTTCGCTTGGCTCGCCCGCGCTCCTCCATTGTGCGCCTTCACCAAAGCTTGTCCATAGCTCGAGGTCCTCACATCCTCCTCCACCGGAAGTCATTGTCGTCCTCAACCATCCCTTTCCACCCCAACAACCATCTGTCACCAAGATGTCCATACCAATGCCACATAATCCATCGGTATGTGTTCCATGAACAATCACCTTCTTGATCCATAACTTCAGCCAGTCTATATATTGCAAACATCCCTGCAACATATATAATACGACAGTTTCCATCATGTGTCTTTCTACGATGTGAACTTCTCTGCATAATACTCCAGCCAACACAACATCCCAGTCAAAACCAAGACATATATCTGACACAAACCCAGTGCACTACATGCCCCCATGTCATCGAACTAGTTGGGTAGCTAATCCAACCATAGCACTTAACCCATGAGAATGTACCTTCTCCATGCCACCATCAGTTGTTTCTTCAGAATCCTGTCACAATCTCAAACTCAATCAAGAATCCGCTCAAAGCCATGCTCAGGTCCATGGTATATCCATCCCATCTGCAACATGTCATGATGCTAATGCCAATGTGCTACCATGCAATCACATTCATTCCTGTATCATTCACCTGTCAATCATAAGGAAGCCTCTCCCAAGGCCCCTTGTCAAGGTGGTGCAGCCCCTTCCACACAAGGTACCTGCGCCAACCCATCTCCAAGGTTTCTATCGAGAAAGAAGGGCCAGGAAGTTTCCTCCTTGACTCTCATCCACCCATATATCAAATTGGTGCTACATCCTCAAGTATATGTGCACAGCCTCAACCTCCTCACATGTGCACCCAAGCTTCTCAAGCTTGTATTTTGTCAACTGAAAGTCATAAATGCCCATGGCATACCTGCAAAATTCCACTATGCTAGCTGGATCCCTACCTGCATAATCCTCCCCAACTACTACCACTGAAGAAGTACTCGGACTCTCTTCATCCGCAACTCCATCGTGAAGATCTCTGGTAGAAGATGTTCTTGCCAAGTGCTTTAGGACTCGTGAGATCGACCTCCCACTTCCTTCTTTCTTCTTCGCTCTTGCGATGAAGTCAACTAAATACTCTTCCTTCGTTGTTTGAGTCATACTACCAAGTCCTCTTTGCTCCACATCCTCATGCTTCACATTTGGATCTTCGGGATAGAAAGTCATAGAATCCATCCTTGGCCTATACCCCAAGCAACTCCTCCTATTCATCGGAACCAGCATGGTTCTCCCTTCAACTGTGATCAAGAGAATGTCCTGGTCCACCATCAGTATGGCTTGTGCAAGCCTTAGGAAATCTTGCCCCAACACCATAGAATGATCATCCTAGTCCACAATCCTCAAGTCCAACTTTCCAAACCACGAGCCCACTCTCACCTAAGTTTTCTCCATCACACTAGTAACAGCTTTCATGGTAGAGTTGACTGCTTTGGAAGCACTCCACTCTCTTATCATCTTAGCTTTCTTTACAAAAGACTTTGCTGCCTTCCTACTCAGGAAACTGTGAGTAGCTCCCATGTCCACTAAAGCTGCAGATCTCTTGCCATTCACGGTCACCTGTACAAAACTCAACTTCAAGGAATTACCATCCTCTTTCGGCTTCATCTTGCACCTTACATCAGCAACCTTTTTCAACAATTTGACCTCAGAAGAGTCTATCGACTTATGCTTCGACATGACTTCCTTCTTAAGGTACTTCACCTCCTTGCTTGGCTCTTCTAAGCAATTCGATCCTGGTTTGGCTTGACTTCCTTCAAGCTTATCCTCCATCGCATTCTGCTCAAGTGCACCAACCAAGTGCCCATTGACTCTTTCTACCCGCATCGAACTAAGCCTCCAAACATCTGTCTGATTATTTCAGTGGTAGTCCCAAAGTCTGTCAATGTAATCGAGCTCCTCTTACTTTATCACAACGACCTTTCTATCAAGAAAGTCCCTCTTCAACGCATCCTCAAGCTGCTTGACTTTGATCTCTGCCATGACACTTTTCTCCCTTAGTCGAACTCTCTCATCCAAGAGTTCTTGAAGACTAAGATCCTTCTGCTTGATCTCTTCTTCAAGTTTCTTGAGCTCATCAGTTTCCACATGAAGATTATTCAGGTCTTCTTGCAATTTTGCTATGCTGCTCCCTGTCTGCATCAAGGGTCCATAGCTTTTCTGCAATCCATCTTTCCAACAATCACCCATGCTTTTCAGCCATTGAAATGCCCCTTTGACCATCCTCATCTTGTTCGGCAAGTATTTGCTACCTGCTTCACCTTCAACAGTCATCAGTCTTCAACCTTGAAACTTTTGATACCACCTATCATGAAGTGCAGTGGGAACAACTTCCCTGCAAATCCTGCACCTCTAAATCACCAAAGTCCGCGGAATACGGAGCTCTAATACCACCTGTCACGAAGTGCAGTGGGATCAGCTTCCCTGCAAATCCTGCACCTTTGAATCGCCAAAGCTCGTGGAAAACGGAGCTCTGATACCACTTGTCACGAAGTGTAGTGGGATCATCTTCTCTGCAAATCCGATTCTCTGAATCTGGGCTCTGATACCAACTGTCATGAAGTGCAGTGGGATCAGCTTCCCTGCAAATCCGTTTTTATAAATTCGAACATCGATAACAACTTTCACGTTACCAATCTACACTTCTGAATCACCAAAGCGTGCGGAATACAGAGCTTTGGTACCACCTGTCACGCCCCTACACTGGCGGTACTCTTCCAACTGCACTATAGGAGGTGCGGCACTACCAACCCTTTTCTTTTTAACAGTACTAACGATAGTGGACTATGCCTACTTTCTATACTTAGTTTATTTTTCAACAACTAAGCATAACTTTCATTAACATAGCGAAAACTTTCATCATACTATTAATCATATTAACATCATTATCATTCAAGTGCACAACGGATTATCATGGGAGGGGCAACTCCCCGTAATTATGAGTCTGCATGTATTAATAATGTTAATAATCATAATTCACATATAAGCTTATAATCAAGGGAAACCCTGAGTTTCACCTTTACTTATACAATTCGACCTTCCTGCACCTGCCGTGCAGCCTTGCCCAACCATCGGGCAAAGTCGCTTGAACCGTCATTCAGCTCGTTCACCTCGTGCACGGTTCGCCCGTTTGCCAACGCCTTTCACCGGTTGCACGATTTCTCGTTTTGTGTCGGGCGCGTTCACCAACTCGCCCTCTAACCGTATTTACCATCATGGGTTGATCGTGTCGTCGTGCTAGGTGCGCCTGCACGACTTGCCCGTCGGCACAACTTCGCATGCCCACGCCCTTGCCAGTTACACCATTCACCATTCGTCTACTCGACGTTGCTTTCACCAGGTGCCCGCACACGAGCTCATCTCGTCTCCACTGTGTGTCGCATTGCCCGTCCGTCCGTAGTTTTACCAAACTCTCCATTCAGCTGAACTTGATGTTCAACCGAACTCTCCGTGTGCGCCTGCCTATGCTGCCCGACCCGCACTGTCACGCCCCCAGGTCTACGGTAGTCTTCCAACCATGCCCGTCGAGGTGTGACACCACCGTGCACTTTCTTTTTAACAATACTCGTGCACATGGACTACGCCTACTTCACATTAACATACTTAGTTTGTGTTTCGCAACCAAGTAAAATGCATTAGCCTTTATACTTAATGAATCCCATTCCCATTCATTATCCAATATGCAATTAACCAAGACAATAACAATTGCACACAAGTATAAAGGGAGGGGCAACTCCCGAACAAGTCTGCCCGATAACAATATATTATGACAATTCTTCAATAATACATCATACAAGTGTGCTTGGCAGAATCCAAGCCAACACTTAGAAATATTTACAATCAAGGCAAAGACAGCCTTTTACAACCATGTGCCAACCTCTTACGGTAGGAGGGTGCTCACCCGAGACACCAAGAACTCCTCCTCTCGGCTCTGCACAAAACTGCCTTACAACCGTGTTCTGTCGTCCTACAATCAGCTCCCGGTAAAACTGCGCACTTCACACTTCAGTGCATGAGGTATGCGCACTTGCTGCACCTTCCTTTTACCCCTTGCTCGATGTAGAGAGATTTGCGAAGTTGTTGATGAACTTCGATGTTGCAAATGAGCTCAAACCTCATCGTATATATACCCATTCTGCGTGCTGTTTGGAGGGGGTGTCCAGCCTTAAGGCCGACCCCATAACTCCATGTTCAACACCCCAAATGCTCATAAAAAAAGTCGGCTTAGCTATGGTTTACACCGCATATAAATCGGGTTCCAACACTTGTCATATTTTCCAAGTGCTGCTCGCTCGTCGCATTGTTACATGCCTTCGTCGCATTTGTTCGGTTGTTCGTCGCATGACTGCACCCGCCCCTCGCATAACCGCGCCTGCTCGTCGCGTTGCCCGCCGGCTCGTCGTGCAACTGTCCGCCCACTCGCTGTATGACCGCGCCCGCTCGTCATGTAACCGTGCCCGCTCGTCGCATCGCCCGCCGGCTCGTCGTGCACGGGGCGCCCGTCCATCGTGCAAGGGCACCCGCCCGTCGTGCGTGCCTACCCGAGTCGCGTTCACCGTCTGCCGTCGTGAAAAGGGGCACTTGCCTGTTGCGTTCACCATCCACCCGTCGTGCATGCCTGCCCGAGTTGCGGAGGCCTTACATCCTCCTCCACCCGAAATCGTTGTCGTCCTCGACAACATACCATCTTGGTAGCCCTCCACCAAGATCAATATCAATCCATGATGTAGACTCCTCCATATAAGGCAAACATCTCTGCAACGTATATAAAGCTCCATCTCCATCATGTAGCACCTTAGTGCCTGACTGTCACCAAGACAACCATACCAAGGTATACACCTCATCATCTTGATCTATATGTCACCATGTGAACCTCTGTCGTGATACTCCAGCATAATGTCAACACATCTCTGTACACTTCGCGACCCCATGTCTGAACTAGTTGGGTGATCAGTCCAACTGTCGCGCTCAAACTATGAGAATGCACCTCCTTATGTCACCATCAGCCGGTCTTCAAAACATACTGCCACATCCTGAACTCGATGAAGAATCCATCCATGTAGGTAAATCCATGTTCAGGTCCATGAAGTAGTCCTCATCCCATCTGCAACATGTCTCGTATAGCCAACCTGATGTCCATGACTCTAGCTGTCCATGATGTCCAACTCATGTAGACTTCATTCCAACCTTTGATCATCTGCATCCAAGTTCTCATCTGTCGCAAAGAAGCCTCCTCCAAGGCCCCTCGTAAAGTTGATGTGGTTCCTCCCTACCAAGGCCTCCACATCAACCTTCCTCCAAGGTTATCTATAGAGAAAGGAGGGCCAGGAAATTTCCTCCCTGACTCTCATCCACCCATGTGTCAGATTGATGTTGTGTCCTCAAGTAGCTATGCACAGCTTCAATCTCTTCACATGTACATCCAAGCTCACCTAGCTTGTTCTTTGTCAACTGAAAGTCATATATGCCCATAGCATATCTGCAAAAGTCCACTATCCCAGCAGGATCTCTACCCTCATAACCTTCATCAACCACTGCTTTTGAAGTAGCACTCGGGCTTGCTTCATTTGCAACTCCATTGTGAAGATCATCAGTAGAAGATGCTCCCAACAAGTGTCTCCATGTTCGTGAGGTTCTCCCCTCACTTTCTTCATTCTTCTTTCCAGCTCTTGCAACGAAGTCAACAAGCTTCCTTTCCTTCGTTGTTTGAACCACACTCCCAAGTCCCCTTTGCTCCACATCCTCATGCTTCACATTTGGATCTTTGGGATACAAAGTCATAGAAGCCATCCTTGGTCTATACCCCAAGCAACTTCTTCTATTCATCGGTACCATCATGTTCTTTCCTTCAGCTGTGATCAAGAGAATGTCCCGGGTCATCATCGGTATGGCTTGTGCAAGCTTCATAAAGTCCAACCCCAACACCATAGAATGATCATCCATATCCACAACTCTCAAGTCCAACTTCCCGAACCATGATCCTACTTTCACCTGAGTGTCTTTTAATACACCATCAACAGCTCTAATGGAAGAGTTAACTGCTTTGAAAGCACTACATTCCCTCTCCATCTTTGCTTTCTTTCCAAAAGACTTCGCTGCCTTTCTGCTTACGAAGCTATGAGTAGCTCCCGTATCAACCAAAGCTGCAAATCTCTTGCCCTTCACGGTCACCTGCACAAAACTTAACTTCAAGGAACCATCTTCCTCTATTGGCTTTGTCTTGCGCCTTATCTCAGCAACCTTCTTGAAGAATTCGGCCTCAGAAGTGTCAATAGGCTTACGTTCCTTCTTGACATTCCTCTTAAGATACATTACTTCCTTGCTTGGCTCTTCTAGGGAACTTGGCCCTGGTCTAGCTTGACTTGCTTCAAGCTTTCCTTCCATCGTGTTCTGCTCAAGTGTACCAACCAAGTGTCCATTGACCAAGTCCATGGAACTAAACTTCCGAATGTCCTCTGGATGCTCTCGGTAGTGAGTTCCCAACCTGTCAATGTAGTCGAGCTCTTCCTGCTCAATCACAACAACCTTCTTACCAAGCAACTTCTTCCTTATTTCTTCCTCAATTTGCTTAATTTCGGCTTCCACTTTGGCACTTTCCTTCCTCAACCGGGCTCTTTCATCAAAGAGCTCTTGAAGACCAAGTCCACTTCGTTGGATCTCCTCATCAAGTTCATTGAGTTCAACATCTGTCGTACTTCCGTATTGGCTCCTGAGTTCTTCAAGTTCCCTTCTTAGTTCTGAACAACTTTCCCGAATCTTCATGTTCTCAGCTTGCATCGCAACCCAGTTAGAACTCCATCGACTCATGTGTTCCATTACTTCGTACCGGAGAGCCTTAACCGCATTATGGCTAGATTCACCATCATCCACCATCACTGCCTTTTCGGCCTTCTCCATATTTACCAAGTCACCTGCAACCTGAATCAACTCTTGTTTCACTTCATGTGAAACGGTTCCTTTCACTTGCAAGAACCTGTCACGAGCAACCCTGCTCACCAGCTCTAGACCGAGCTCTGATACCAACTGTCACGCCCCCAGGTCTACGGTAGTCTTCCAACTGTGCCTGGCGAGGTGCGGCACCACTGTGCACTTTCTTTTTAACAATACTCGTACACATGGACTACGCCTACTTCACATTAACATACTTAGTTTGTGTTTCGCAACCAAGTAAAATGCATTAGCCTTTATACTTAATGAAGCCCATTCCCATTCATTATACAATATGCAATTAACCAAGACAATAACAATTGCACACAAGTATAAAGGGAGGGGCAACTCCCGAACAAGTCTGCCCGATAACAATATATTATGACAATTCTTCAATAATACATCATACAAGTGTGCTTGGCAGAATCCAAGCCAACACTTAGAAATATTTACAATCAAGGCAAAGACAGCCTTTTACAACCATGTGCCAACCTCTTACGGTAGGAGGGTGCTCACCCGAGACACCAAGAACTCCTCCTCTCGGCTCTGCACAAAACTGCCTTACAACCGTGTTCTGTCGTCCTACAATCAGCTCCCGGTAAAACTGCGCACTTCACACTTCAGCGCATGAGGTATGCGCACTTGCTGCGCCTTCCTTTTACCCCTTGCTCGATGTAGAGAGATATGCGAAGTTGTTGATGAACTTCGATGGTGCAAATGAGCTCAAACCTCCTTGTATATATACCCATTCTGCGTGCTGTTTGGAGGGGGTGTCCAGCCTTAAGGCCGACCCCATAACTCCATGTTCAACACCCCAAATGCTCATAAAACAAGTCGGCTTAGCTATGGTTTACACCGCATATAAATCGGGTTCCAACACTTGTCATATTTTCCAAGTGTTGCTCGCTCGTCGCATTGTTACATGCCTTCGTCGCATTTGTTCGGTTGTTCGTCGCATGACTGCACCCGCCTCTCGCATAACCGCGCCCGCTCGTCGCGTTGCCCGCCGGCTCGTCGTGCAACTGTCCGCTCGCTCGCTGTATGATCGCGCCCGCTCGTCGTGTAACCGTGCCCGCTCGTCGCATCGCCCGTCGGCTCGTCGTGCACGCAGCGCCCGCCCATCGTGCAAGGGCGCCCGCCCGTCGTGCGTGCCTACCCGAGTCGCATTCACCGTCTGCCGTCGTGAAAAGGGGCGCTTGCCTGTCGCGTTCACCGTCCACCCGTCGTGCGTGCCTGCCCGAGTCGCGGAGGCCTTACACGCACCCTCGCTTGTTTAGCTGCGCCTTCGACCTACACCTCCGCGGCATGCTCCTTTGTTCAGGCTCGGGTGCTACGGCTCATGCCCGCCTGCACCTTTGCCTTCATTATAGAACTTCTCAAGCTTCGCAATTCACCTCTATGGTTTGCTTGCTTGTTGATTGTCGTTCGAATGATGATCTTCCTTCCACCATCGCCATGTTCTTATACGCTTTTCACTGCCTGTTTGTCCGTCGGCTTCGCCCAGCTGACCCACCATTCGGCCTTGACTTTAATCTATCCGCACGTCAGCCTGTTGGTTGGGCGCCCCCACCCGGGACCGCCTCGCCTTATAAACCAACCGCCCAACACTTAGCCATTTTTACACTTCAGCCTTGCATTTTATCCAATGGTTGTCCGTTTCACTTGGCTTACCCATGCTCCTCCGTCATGCGCCTTCACCGAAGCTCGTCCACAACTCGAGGACCTCACACTACCCCCTTAAGGACCACCAATCGATAATTACTAGTGATTTTCTTTGTATAACAATGATAAGTTACGAGTGATTTTCTTTGAATAGCAATAATAAGTCAACTTACATTTGTTAGCAACCAGTAATTATTGTCCGTAATATTGATTTGACAAATAAATTATGATAAATTTTCAACAAAATAAATATGAAAATAATGTTATATATTTGTATAAATTATGATTTTTAATTATTTAAAATAAATTTTTAAATATAAAAATAAATTCATTTCTTTAAAAATCTTTCCAAACACTCGAATTACATAATTCAAATTTTATAATTTTAAAAAATGGGAAAATGGAGGAAAAAACTTTGAAAATCTTTCCAAACACTAGAATACATAATTCAAACTTATAATTAAAAAAAAGGGAAAATTGAGGAAAAACTGCACAAAACAGGACAAAAACTTCTCATAATTATGGCACGCTATATTAGACAGGTAGATTTGTGGCGAAAGGGGTCAAAGTTGTTTCAAACTATATAGGAAGATAGAGGACATTGGAAATTGGTAGAGGAGACGAGTAGTGACCGGATGGATTTCGTAATGTGAGGGAGACAGAATAAACGCTATATATATATATATGTTTTCTTCTTCAGGTCAGCGCCTTCCCATGTGATTAAAGACGGCAGCCACGTCAGCGGTCAGCGGGCAGGCAGTACCCGGTACAAGTGGTAGGACGATCGGGGATTAAATTATGGGCGAAATATTCGAGGTGAGTGAGTGGGTCCTGCTAAACTTTCGCTAACTACTCAAGCGCTTCCAATTTTCCCGGCGAAAATAACGCTTCCGTGTCCCTACCACGACGGAACATAATTCAGGCTCTTAAACGCCCGGTCAACCACTTCATTTTCGGGCAACGCACGGCAGTCGACGGGTTACAGTTAACGGGTATGGTCAACTATGGGGCCGCGCTCATACGATAAGTGTTGTCCATCCATCCATCATTCATACATACATACACATAATTCCCATTTCATAAAATCCACATTTAAAGATTATGAAAGGAGGGGGTATTGTATGTGGTCCTATATAGGGAGAGGTTGAGGATCAATGCCATAATTGTATTCAAAGTATATTTCTAAGGATGGGAACTTTCTAAAGTAAAAGAATAGTCTATGGCCACACGTAAGTGAGAACTAAGATTCCCTTATCTTTTGAAGTAGTTATAATGCCCCATTTGAAGGCTACCATGAAAAATCGGAGATAATAGCATGGATTCCATCCCATAATAAGTAAAAGAAAATTCCATCACCTAATTCCATCACCCTCAAAGCGAAGATCTTATAGACTAAGAAAGAAATTTGAAGTTAAGTAAATTATGTGAAATGATTGTTTATATAGTAATTATTTAATTATTATTATTATGTCACTAAGTGACATATATGATTTGATTGGCTATTTGGTATTAGTTTGGTTGAACATCAAATATTTTTTTGTTTAAAAAAAGAACTTAGTGTTACATTTTGGATTTGTAGTTTTTTATGCAGTTGATGTTGGTCATATCGTTGTATTAGGGCTCTAGAACCCAATGCGGCGTCCTCTTTACCAATAAGTTGTGGTGAAAAATAAATGGGAAATTGTTGTGGATCTGGCGAAGGATCTAAGAATGTATGAAAGGAATGCAAGCTGAATTTGTTCTTATAAGACTTTAAACCTGTCAGAGCACCCCGGGCTTTCGTTTGAAAGGAGCGGCCATTGGAGACAACATTCATGATAAGTATGTGCGAAGAAGAGAACTCGGGAGGGGTGAGTTTGGCATTACTTACCTTTGTATTGACAAGGAGACTAAAGAAATGCTTACTTGTAAGTCTATTTCCAAGTAGAAGCTCAAAAATGTGATAGGTATTGAAGATGTGAGATGAGATAGCTATAATGAACAATTTTCCTTAGCATTCGAACAGTGTTACCTTGAAAGCAGCGTACAAGGATGACAATGATATGCATCTCGTCTTGGAGCTTTGTGAGGGTGGAGAGCTCTTTGACAGCACCATCGCTAGAGGGCATCACAACAAGCGTGTTACGACTGTTATTACATGCATTATTATTGAGTTGTCTAGGTTTCTTGTTGTTGCATCAGGTTCTTTAACAAATGCAACATCTATGTTTGATAACTTCTATGGAACCGCTTTTTCAATTGTAATGTAAAACAAACTTTGCAAAAGAATGACAGACTAAGCTTATTGAGATGATGCTATTTTAAATTTCATATAAATAAATATATGTGATACTTTATATTTTTTGTTCATTTTCATGCAAATGTGTCACAAAACAAGGTGATGCATTAGGACCTCAAATATGAAACTTTCCTATTTGCGAATAAAAAGGAGAATTCAGCATTTGGGCAGTCCATAGGTTGGGGACCCTATAAGGCAAATTTTATAGAGGAATTCAAAGGGCACATTTGTCAGTTGTTGCAACTCCATTACTATGTTAGAAACCAAGACAATACTGAGAGGGGGGTGAATCAATATTGTAAGAATCTTATAAGAATTCTTTCACTTGTAATGATATTACACCAAAAAAAATATTATCAATTCATTCAGATGAGCATGACAAGAATCAAGATAACTAGCACAAATAGTACAGATAGATTCTTATACAAAAATTTGCAATTCCTTCACAAGGCAATTTGTTTCAAAATTATCTGGCTACAGCCAATAGGAAGCTATAACTCCCTGATTTATCAGCTACAATTGAAAGGAACTACAACCCATGATCTACAAGTGACAACTTCCTTGGCCTCACTGATTCATCTTTCATCTATTTTCAAACTAGAACCATGAATGCCACATAGTTTTACAAAAAATAAATGATTTGTCTCTTCAAAAACTCACCAAAACACCTTCAACAATCTATGATTACTAATAAATTCACCATCCACACCAACAACCTCAATCCAACCCGAATCACACACTGATACAACATTCTTTTTGAATTCCTCAATTGATTTTTCTTATAAAGAAATTTGTTACTAAATTAGGCTTCTTTGCCTTTTAGTTAACTTCACTTATTCTTTGCATGAATCCCACATTTTTTGCTTCTCTTTCTTCAACTAGATTTTCTAAATATGATTTGCAACTCTTAAAACACTTCTCTACTATTTAAAACTCAATCTCTAAGTTAAACTACTAATTTCAGTTATTTTGACACATTGCAGGGTTTAGCTAGGACTTTAGTTGCAGTTCCAACTTCGGCTAAACTCGAAATATAGGGTAAATGCCAATAATGTCCATGTCATTGAATTTGTCTTTTAAGCCCCTAAGGCAAGCACACTGGCCCTTTTCTACCCATAAGACCAAGGCGCTACGACCACCACCTTTGTCCTTAAGCGCTTCACCTATCCCGTGCCTTCAGTCTTGATTGTTGCATAGAACCAAGTCCCAACGCTTGTGCCTTGGCCCTCAACGCTTTTATCCCAATTTTATTGTATTGTGCCCATTTAAACATGTAATGTGGGGCCACCTCTACCCTTCTTTCATTGGTCATTGTTGCCCAGATGTTTGTCACCATGTCCCATGCCTTGTCATCCCATTGGTTCCTTCTTTGAGCTCATAAATTACCTCCAGGGTCAATCTGTAGGAATGAAATGTCCTGGTGGAGTCCGCCATTGCACCCATGCACCAATAAAATGTTACCCGGGTTGAGTTGGATTTGACATCTACCACATCACTCGTTGGCTCGTCATCCTAACAAACCCTTCGCATGCACTACTCAAATATTTCGGGGTCAACCATATGGGGTGACATCATGCTCATGTCATCAGTGCCACATGGCACTTTATGAGTGGTCCACATGTCACCCAGAAATGGCCCATTAAGGTACCCAAAACCACCGAATCTTCATGTTATCTGTCCTTTGGTTCGTAAAGGCACATCACCTGTGCTTATGACATCATTGACCAAACGAATGCTACCATGTGTCCTGTCAGAGAGGAGATAGAAAGGGTCTCAGAACCTTAGTTTTATGCCATTTTTCTTTATAAAAAAATTCTATGGGTTTCGTCCATTTCGTATGCTACCTCTTCTCCTTGTGCCACGTTTCGTGACCTTGCTCTGAAAAGCATTTGTGTTTTGCGCTAGCCAAACCACCCATTCTGACACCCCTTTTCACATTTTTTGGTATTGAGGGGGGAGGGTGTTAGAGCCAATCTCCATCGTTGATCACAAGATCGGTGGTATGGGAAAACCACCCATTTCAGCACTCCCTTGTGCGTTAACTCTTTCGCTTGATCACCCATTAAAACTGTCTCTGATGCATCGGTGGGACACATGGAGCCCGATCCGCTAACGAACATGCACAACATTTAACTATCACCTCTCGTTCTAAAACTCTGCCAATAACTTCACCTGCCACTACTGTCAGAGCCACCTCTGCCCTGGCTCACATCATCCTAACTGTCCCTTATGCACTCCTTAAGGTTCTTTTCGGAAAGACATGTTGGTATGAGTTGTTAAGTAGGTTCCACTATGGGCCAATAAAACTGCTTCCCGCTACATTCTATCTACCAAATCTGCCTGACCATTTAGATGGCCACATGACTAAGAGCCTCTGCCAGCTTCGGCGATAGCGCCAAAAACAAACTGCTCCAAAGCACTTTCACCAAAGTAAACTCTAAAAAACTTTGACCTTTGGGATCCCTAGCTTTTACTGGGCTTATATTTCAATCCAGGAGCCCATTTTTAGTCTTCCATATACCACTAGAAATCTCTTTCAGATCTATATCCATTTACTTGGGTTTTATCTACTCTTGAAGTGATCTTCTACTCTAGAAATGCCTTCAAGTATCTGCGTCATTTTACCATGCTCTGTTAACCTATTGTCACCTTATGTCATCCTTTGCCAACTTTTTCCATCTTTGCTAGCTTTGTCATGATTTGCTATGCTTTTCCATCAATGACAACACATTTATAACATTCTCCCCCTTTGACATTGATGGAAACACCTTGATCAAACAAAACAAGATATTGGAAACAAGATATGCATATGTTCGTGTTTCTCTTTTGAAGACTGCACCCCCTATAATATACTTATATTTTGTTGTACTATTTTTGTTGTGGTGTTGTTGTTGTTCTTCTGCACCATGACTTCTCTGAGACGTATTTCTTTTATTTGATCACTAAGACATAACCCCTTTGACATCAATAGGAAAGACACTAATGGATTCCCCCCTGCAAGTTTACTCCCCCTGCAAACAATCTTCCCTTATCTTGTTGATCCTGTGGACGTAGTAGCTTCATCTTGATGTGTTTATGGTATACCAATTTCATTTCTTCCTCTTGAATGAAGATCCAGTGGAAGGAGGCAAGAGGGACAACTTCTAGTCTTTGCCTCAAATACTAAAACTGATCTATGGGGAATGGTTTGGTGAAAATATCAACATCTTGTTCCTTTATAAGAATATGCTCCATCTTCACAATATGATGGGAAACTTGCTCTCTCGAGAAATGGTACTTGATTGGAATATGTTTTGTCTTTGAGTGAAAAACATTACTATTTAACATGTTGATGGACATGGGGGCTTCACTAGGGGAGAAATATCATACCATGTAGGTTCATATTGGGGTATATATATTGAGGAAAAAATGACATAATATATTGAGCATATATTAGGGGGAATAGGGCTTTCATATTGGAAAGTATAAAAAATGGAGCTCAAAGTTAATGAAAAAATATCAAGGGGTATAAAAAATGTTAATGGAAAAATGGATACCTACAATATCTAGTGAAAGTAGGGATTTTCTGAATTGGGAAGATATATTGGGTTCATATTAGTAGGGGGTTAAATAATTTATTTTTAGAGGTATTTTCCCATATGTAGTCAAATTAGGGGTATTTTTTAGTATGCCACGAACACACGTGATATGTCAGAGGTTCATTGAGTGAAGCACTCGTGCTGATGGCACTTGTGTTGTCACAAATAATAGGAATAAGATGATCATAAAAAACATGTACATATTGCAAGGGATGCTTCATCCACAATAGTTGAGTGTAACAAGAAGTTTTTGTAATATATTTTTCTTCAGCTATAGATAGAGAGATGGAAGTTTTCTTCTTTTTCAACCATGAGACTAGACAATCTCTAACAAAGAAAGAACCACTACTAGTGCTCGTACGATCATCTACATCACCTTCCCAATCAACATCAGTATCAACATTTAATGAAAAATATTTACCTCTAGGGTACCACAGTCCATAGTCCATTGTGGCTCTAAGATATCTGAGAATCCTCTTGGCCGTTAGGATATAGCTCTGTTTGGGAGCTACTTGAAATATTCCAACAATACCAACGACCTACATAATGTCTGGTCTTGAAGTATTCAAATCTACTAGGCTTCCAATGACGGATTTGTATAGAGTTTGGTCCACTTCTGGTGATTCATCAGTCTTGCTAAGCTTACAACCTATAACCAATGGTGAGCTCACTAAAGAGCATTCCTAATCTAAATGTGGAATATTAGTTTTCTATGCTAAGATCCTCATCGGAATACAAAAATGTGCTTCAGGTTTGTACTCCAAAATAGCAAGCAAAACATGAGTTTTTATGTGTTTTTTCTTTAGTTAATTTCATTGAAAAAAGTTAAACATGAAATCAAAACACCTACTGGAAGCATGCATCAATTAGTAATACACTAGCCATTGTTAAAGGAGTTCAACCCTCTTGGGCTACATCTCCTTGGATTAGCTCTAATGGAATGACCCCTTCTCATTATGCTCAATGTTTAGAAAAGAAGAGTACATAAAGTGCTGAGAAATGGAATTCTTAGTTTCTCCTTCAAAGAAACAACTTCTGCAAGAGTTATCACTCCAAATACATGTTAACCTACAATCAAACATGTAAACTTTCAGCAAACAAAGGCATCTTGCACCAATACCTCATACTCCAACTTCAAAGAGCATCAACAGTACTACAATTCACTTAAAGTACATAAACAAGTCTCTTCTCCAAAACACATAGAGAAAAGAGGGATAAAATCTACAATGCTGATGTAATAGTTGTTGCGGAAAGCACATGGAGGCTGGAAAACCCTTGCAAGGTCATCTCCATCTTCAAACTCCTCCATAAACTAAGTCAACACTATGGTTGGCCATGGCACCCATAGACTTCAATTTGTAGAAATACTATCTAGAAGTCCCTCCTTTGATTTTGAAACCTACTCCATTGAGTCCAAAATGTTCAGAAATGGATATATAGCCTCTTTTTGTACCTAATTTGGTCAAAAAATGGAGAAGTTATGACCTCTCCTAGATTTCCCATTATTCGCTCTACATTTTCCCAAAAATCCGACATCATCCTACAATTTCTCCCACCAAGCACTCTAATTCAGCAGCATTTTCACCGAAAATTGGGCAAAATTGTCACAAATTTAAAACATCCTCTAATGCTTAAGTTTTGAAAACTCTGCTCACGAGGGGGGCCATGTGCCCGGGGGCTAAGGCCAGTGGCCTGCCCCCGCCGGCCCACCCTCCACTCCAAGTCCCACATTACTATTCACATGGTCGGTTGCTGTTACAGTTATCGACAATGGTTATAGTTTTGGGGCCGTGGTTAGCCCCTAACCATGGTCCGTGGACCGGGGTCGGGGGTTAACCACGGTCCCATCCCCCAAATTGCAAACCATACAAATTTAAATATAACCGCCTCCCCCATATGGTTAAGTAACACAATGTGATGTATTGGTAATGTCATTGCGTTAGTGTATGGGAGGTTGTGGGGTCGAGCCTGACCTCTTTCCTGTTCGTCATAACAAATTTTGACTTGCCATGAGGAGGACACTTTGCAGCCTTAGGCTTAGCCACGTGTCATCTCCTCATTGGCTTGAAACAAAAATACGTGACCAATAAAATGATGCCACCGAGCCTAGAGAATATTCCAAAGAATATGTCAAAGGAATATACCACATGAATATAACAAGAATATTCCTTTTTCTGACTGGGTTGTACGGATTCCTAGTCAGCATCCATTTCAGCACCTGCAAAAATTTTACTTGTTTGACAAAGTGGACAGAACGCGTTTCAGAGAGCATACGGTTTCCGTTTCGTGGGAAACAAGTTGTGCTAGATTCAAGATGAAGAGCACTACGTGGTTGTTTAGGTTCCACACCATTCTAAAAACTTTGAATTTTTGGCAAATTTTGAGCTCCTGATCACTCTTCCCCACTGAAAACTTTTGGTATTCAAAATTTCACTTTCAATTGCTCAGCATTTGAAGGTACAGTTCCTTCAATTTTCCAAACTCGATCCGATCAATGATTGTAGTGTCTTGACCTGTACTTGTCTTGGCTCGTTTTCAGGCTGAACTTGAAATATAACCCAACCAAAGAATTCAAGTTCAATGTTCTTCTCGGCTTGTCCATGTCGCTATGGCCATCCACAACAACATCCTTCCCAAGAATAATTCCCATGGCGCTCTTCTGCAAAATCCTTATCAAGGATAAGATCCCAAAAAGACTTTGACAAATGAACCAAAAAAGTTTCACATAGTGAATACTTGTATAACTGAGTGCTTAACACATTTGTAATATACTAAATGTGTTGCAACTATTCATACAATATTTTTAAAATGCTTTCTTAAACTACAAATATAAATTAATTTTACAATATGGAATAAACTTGACTCCCAATTTTTCCATTCAAATTGACTATCAACAAGCCAAACTAGCATAACAATGCCAAAGAAAATACTATTGCATATAAGTGATTTATTTATGAACATCACTTTTACAAATTTCCCAATTATGGGGATATGCAACTAGTGCAAAACAAATATTTACAAACTTCAATTGGGCAAATAGTCCGCCCATTTCTTACCCAACCAGGTAAATGAACCCTCTATTTGAACTTTTTCTTCTTCTGGAGCTGCTTCAGGGATGGTCGCATCTTGCGCCACTTTTTCTTTTATCACTTGCATAATTTTCTTTCCCTTGCTAGGATGAAGTTATGGAAAAGATTTCCAACACTTCTAGACCCAATGCCCACTGATATTGCAGTGAGTGTAAAAGTTATTTTGAGCTTCTCTTGGCTCACATGTCTTTAACCTTGGATGAGATTTTCTCTTTTTAGTATCAATTCCATTAAACATAAACATCTTCTTGATGATTGTTTTCCTTTTATAGCACTTATCTACAGAATGGTTAAATGAAAGGCAAAAGGTGAATGGAAACACATTCCTCAACATGTTATTCAAATCAACATGTTGTTTTACATTATGAAATGCATTTGAATTAACAAGATGATTATACCTCTTTTTGTTGCCCTTTGGCTTATTCTTCTTGCATGGAGAAAAGAACTTAGCTTTGTTTCTTCTTCAACTTTTCCATCTCTCTTTGGAGATGTTTTTTATTTCAAGTCCTCCTTATACTTGAGGAACCAAGCGGGTACCAATTCTAGATGCAAATCCCAACATCTTGCCTCCTCATGTCCTCTTTTACGGAAAAAGGAACACGATACCCATGAGTTGTTTCTAGAAGACCATTCTTCTTTTACAACATAGCCTAAGCCTTCATATTTAGTCCTCTCCTTTACCTCAATTGGATTTTTAATGCCTTTATGGTTCACTCCAATGCCTCCTCCCTTGTAACCCATGTTGGTCAAGAGCTTGGAACCAATGCCTTCACTATGTTTTTCAAAGGCTACAAATGAATTTACATCAACACTTTCATGTAAATTCTTACCATTGTCCTCATCTTTTGATTGACATAAAAAGATGCTTGCAAACTCTCTTTTGATTCTGGATGTGTCCTCTTGGACTATTTGGCTCTCTTATTTAAGCTCCTTGACTTTGGGTGCTGATAAAACCTCATCCTCCACATCATGTGGAAAAAAGGTACAAACTTGTACATCTTCCTTCTCTGAGGGACTTTCTACAATAGAATCTTGCATAAGAGTTGTAGAAAAACATGAAGATGGTGGAGAAGATGGTCATTCATCACCATTCCTATTACCTTCTTCCTTTAGAGAACATTCTCCTCTTGGAGGTCTAGATCTTTCACCTTGTAATTTGGTATTCCTCTCTTCATAGAGGACTTTCACCATTTCTGCCATGTCTAAGAAAGGATTTCTAAAAGCCTTCACATCCTCTGACATTCTTGCAGGCTTTCCCCCTTGGGACATGCTTTTCTTGAAGCTTCTACAACAACTTAAGGTAGAACTTGTGGTAGAGATTGTAATAATCTTTCTCTCCTTTCCAAAACCCTATCCTCACTTTAGCTTCAAAACACATTCACTTGCAAACAACAATAAATTCCTCCTTGTACAAAGAAAACAAGTGTGTTGATACCAACTTGATCTAAATGTGGAATATTAGTTTTCTATGCTAAGATCCTCATCAGAATACAAAAATTTGTTTGAAGTTTGTACCCCAAAATAACAAGTAAAAAAATGAGTTGTTATGTGTGTTTTCTCAAGTTAATTTCATGAAAAACTTTAAACATGAAATCAAAACACTGAATGGAAGCATGCATCAATCATTAATACACCAGCCATAGTTAAAGGAGTTAACCCCTCCTAGGCTACATCTCATTGGATAAGCTCTAATGGCATGACCCCTTCTCATTATGCTCAATGTTTAGAAAAGAAGAGTACATAAAGTGCTGAGAAATGGAATGGTTAGTTTCTCCTTCAAAGAAACAACTTCTGCAAGAGCTATCACTCCAAATACAGGTTAACCTACAATCAAACATGTAAACTTGCAGCAAACAAAGGCATCTTGCACCAAGACCCCATACTCCAACTTCAAAGAGCATAAACAATACTACAATCCACTTGAAGTACATAAACAAGTCTCTTCTCCAAAACACATAGAGAAAAGAGGAATAAAAGCTACAACACTGATGTAATAGTTGTTGTAGAAATCGCATAGAGGCTAGAAAACGCTTGCAAGGTCATCTCCATCTTCAAACTCCTCCATAAACTTAGTCAACACTTTGGTTGACCATGGCACCCATAGACTTCAATCTACAAAAATCCTATCTAGAAGTGCTTCTTTGATTCTAAAACCTACTCTAATGAGTCCAAAATTTCCAAAAATGGTTATCTAGCCTCTGTTTTCACCCAATTTGGTCGAAAACTAGAGAAGTTATGACCTCTCCTAGTTTTCCCACTATTCACTCTACATTTTCCCCAAAATCCGGCATCATCCTACAATTTCGCCCACCCTTATGGTTAATTAACACAGTGCGGTGTATTGGTAATGTCATTATTTTAGTGTATGGGAGGTCACGAGGTTGAGCCCAACCTCTTCCCTGTTTGCCATAACAAATTTTGACATGCAACGAGGAGGACACTTAGTGGCCTCAGGCTTAGCCACATGTCACCTCCTCATTGACCCGAAACAAAAACACGTGACCACCGAGCCTGGAGAACATTCCAAAGAATATGCCACCAAGCTTGGAGAACATTCTAAAGAATATGCCAAAGGAATATACCATAGGAATATACCAATAATACTCATTTTGCTGACTGGGTTGTACAAATGCCCAGTCAACACCTACAAATTTTTTACCTGTTTGACAAAGTGAATAGAACGCCATTTTGGGAGCATACGGTGTCCGTTTCGCGCGAAACGAGTTGCGATGGATTCAGGATGATGAGCATTACGTGGTTGATCAGGTTCCACACCATTATGAAAACTTTAAATTTTTGGAAAATTTTGAGCTCCTGATCAATTCCTCCATGCCAAACTTCTTTAATACCTCCTTTAGATATTTACCTTGTGAGATCAAAGTCCCTTTGGGAGTTTTTGTCATTTTCAATCCAAGGAAATAAGAAATATATCCAAGCATAGAAACCTAAAAATCAGCCTTAATATCTACTGCAAATAGGCATGTTAACAAATCTGAATTATTGACAAAAATAATTTCATCAACATAAACAACCACCACTATGAGTTTTCCATCATTATATTTAACGTATAAATTGTTATGAGGGGCACCTATTTTGAATCCACACTTGAGAAGGTAATAGTCCAACTTGGAATACCAAGCCTCAGGGGCTTGCTTGAGACCATACAAGGCCTTCTTAAGCTTGCAAACATAATCTAGTTTATCTGTTAGCTAAAATCCACCTAGTTGTTCTATGTAAACTTTTCGCTGTAACTATCCATTTATAAAGGCATATTTGACATCCATTTGTTATATTTTGACCTTCTTGAAACAAGAAAATGCCAAAAACATTTGAATTGCCTCTAATCTAGACCTTCAATTTGAGCATAACCTTTGCATACCAATATTGTCTTATTTCTCATCACTTCACCATGGTCATTTACCTTATTTTTGAAGATCCACTTAGTTCCAATGACATTCTTTTTTTTGGTCTTGGTACAAGCTCCCATATCTGACTTTTCTCAATTTGGTCCAATTCTTCATGCATTTTTAACCAATTTTCAATTTGACTAGCTTGTGCAACATCCTTTGGTTCCTCCATGGAGGTCAGGGTTACATGTGCTCGCATAGGGGGATTGAGTAAGTTCCTTATTTTCTGGACTCTTGTTTTTAAATCACCAACAATTGGGTTAGTTGGGTCATATTTTTGCACATACCTTGAAGGATATTTGGCTTGAGGACTGGAGGGCTCTTCATTTTCTTCTTCTGAAAGTAGCTCATGGTCCTCCTCATCATTGTTGACTAGTTCATTAGAGCTAGCATTTATTGGTTGTTTGAATTCAAGTTCAACATATTCATCCACTTTGACATCAATACAATAAAAAATCCTCTTTGTGTTCTTATTATAGAATTTATAGCCTTTGCTTCTTTGAGAATATCCAATAAAAATACCTTCATCAACCCTTCAATCGAACTTACCAAGTTTGCCATCATTCCTCTTGATGTAACACTTGCTACCAAAAACTGTAAAAGGCTTGACTGTTGCAAGTATTCCATACGAAATCTCATAGGGACTTTTGTCACTGTTTGGTATGAAATGAACTTTTTTTATTATCACCACTATGGTATGAATGGATTTGGCCCAAAATCTATGTTGAAATTTCCTTTCATCCACCATAATTTTGGCTAGTTGTTTTACAATTTTGTTTGCTCTCTCTATTACACCATTTTGTTGTGGAGTCTCTACTATTGTGAACTGCCTTTTGCTGCCATGCTTTTTGTAAAATTCATCAAAGTCTTTTGAAGTAAATTCACCTCCATTGTCAAATCTTATGCTCTTGATTTTGCAATTAGTTTCATTTTCAGCCATAGCTTTGAAATCTTTGAACTTCTCAACAGCTTCATATTTCTCACTAAGAAAAAAAACCCACATCATTTTGCTAAAATCATCAATTATAAGCATGAAATATAATTTACATGTGGGTGACTATGTCCTTTGTAAAACTAGCTTGAAATTTGCAGTTGCTCAGTGAATTCAAACTAGAAACAATAGACACAAATTTATTCTACTCAATATATGAAAAGGAAAACATACAATAGAAACCCATGCGATAACATGCAACCATTCAATCACAATGAGCACAATATTATTTTACTAGGTAACCAAATTGGGAAACTCCCCTCCTGTATTTTGTATTAAATCAAATGAGAATATGGATATATTACAATGACAACTTCAGTCCTTGAAGCACCACCTACACTGCAATAATGATCTACATCTACGCTACTTTCTCTAAACAACGCTTAGCCAAAATAGGCCCCACCCTTCCTCCTATTTCCTTGCGCAATCCTTGAGGAAATTAGCTCCTAAAATATAGAACAATTCCCTATTTCCTTGCCCAAATCCTAAAGGAAGAGATCACCTGCTCCAATGCAAAACTTGTACACTCAACTAGTATACAATTGACAATTACAATATGCCTTTTCCTCCACCTCAACTAGGAAATTCAAATTCCATGCATGAGTAGGGATATTTTTAGTAATTGATCAGTTAACTGAGAGATTAGTGAGTTAACAACAATTACTACTAATCAATTGAACTCCTACTCACTCTATTCTAGACTAGAGCTTAGATAATTGAGTTTAACTAACAATACCTCCACTAGATTGTTAGATTTTAGCAATAAACTCATGCACAACTCTAGTTATAGGCTACAAACTCAAATTGACTAATTTAACTGAATGATTTGGCCATGTCACTCTTGGTAATTGCAACTCAAGTTATCCTGCTAATGTGTAATTTCAAATTTCTCCATTTGACTAAGGCACACGCCAAATGAAGACTTTTCTTGCTACAATTTAACACTCCCTCTTAGCAAGAAAAGGGTTCTTAGCCACCCCAATCCTACTCCTATGGAACTCAAACTTGCCTCTTGACAAAGCCTTTGTCTAAATGTCTGCATCTTTCACCTTTGTGGGAATGACATACTGCAACATGATGATCCTCCTCTGCATGCAATCTCTCAGGTGATGGTACCTCATGTTTGTATGCTTGGACCTATCATGAAACACTAGATTTTCAGAGACTTTGATACAACCCTGATTATCACAATGGATTAATGTAGGATCCATCCCCTAACTGAAGAGATCAACCAGTATCTTCCTCATCCAAATTTCCTAGCATGTTGCTTGACTAGCAACCATATACTTAGCCTCTACTGAGCTAAATGCTACAAATATTCATTTCTTGCTATACCAAGAAACTTTTGTTGACCCAACACTCAAGATAACTCCCGATGTTCTCTTCATGTATCATGGAATAATTGCCTAATCTATATATTTGAAGCCTTGGAACTTCACTCCATGAGTCCTCCTGTACCATAAACCAAAATAAACTATGCCTCTGAGGTATCTAAGAACATGTTTTGTTGCTTTCCACTGAAGCTTGGTAGGCTCCACCATAAACTGACTAAATTGATTAACTCCAAAATAAATATCAAGCCTTTTGTTCACCAATTACATCAAGGACCCCACCAATTGTCTGTAGATAGTGTCGTCTACTCCATCTCCTGTAGAAGCATCATGTTTCCTCTAGTTAGTAGCTAGAGGAGTATCCATGAGCTTGCAATACTACATATGGAATCTATGAAGAATTCCAAATGTGTACTTCCCCTGACCAAAATATCTCTCCATCTCCCTACCAAACCTCTAAACCAAGGAAGTAGTACATCAAACCCATTTCCTTCATCTCAAACTCTCTTGCAAGGTCCTCCTTGCAAGGCTGAATCAACTTCTCATCTCCTATCACTATCAAATCATCTACATATAGGACTAAGAGGAGAAAACTTCCATCTACCAAAATGTAGCAGAGTTTGGCATCTGCTTCACTCTTAGTGAAGAAATCCACTGAGATAGGAATCTATGCGAGTGTACCAGGCATGAGGTTCCTGATTGAGACGATAAAGGGCTCTCCTGAGTCTACACACATGTGTCTCCCTATCAAATGTCTCAAATATCTCAGGCTACTCGATGTAGATATCTTCCTAAACTACTCCATTGAGGAAGGAATTCTTAACATCCATTTGGTGGATCTTCCACCCAAACTGTGCTACCAATGCTACTATGAACCTGACATATTAATATCTTGCCACAGGGGAAATTGTCTCCTCATAATAAACTCCCTATACATGTGAGAAGCCTTTGGCCACAAATCTTGCCTTGTGCTTCTCATCACTGCCATTAGCTGCATGTTTCACCTTATACACCCACATGGAGTCAATAACAGATTTTCCCTTAGGTCTAGGCAAAACCTCCCAACATCATTCTTCAAGATGGGGGCATACTCCTCCACCATGGAATTTACCCACACCTATTGGGAAATTGCTTCATCAAATGAATAAGACTCAGAATCAATCAATTTTTTCATGAGCTCCATATATCCAATAAATCTATTTGGTGATATCCTCTATCTGTGCAAGGAGCTAGTAGCTCCAACATGCTCCTCAACATCCTGCACCAATCTATCTGCATCCCTGGTTCTCTTCATCCCTTCTTTGGAAGGCTCTGTGTGTGACCCGATCTCTACTCATCCACATGTGGTTGGAGATAGAAGCTCCTCTTATGGTGGAATGCTCAGCTCTCACTATAGAGATATTCTCATGGCCTTCTCTTCATCAAATCAGACATCTCTCCTTATCATAGTCATCCTGAGTAAAGGAATATACACTCGATAAATAAGAGGTGTCTCTGAGTATCTTACAAAGATCCCCTTTTCTGCAGTAGGCACCAACTTTTTCCTGCTATCCTTGGAGACATGACAATAAACAATGGATCCAAAAATGTGAAAGTGGGAGACATCTTGCTTCCTCCCAAAGAAATCCTCTTCAGGTATGATCATTCTAATAATTTTGGGAGGGCTCTTGTTCTGCAAATAAACAAATTTATTACATGGTTGTTCCCACAAGTATCGTGGCAAGGGCCTTGATCATGCAAAATTTCTCTTACAACCCCTACAATGCTTTTATTTTTCCTCTCTACTGCCCCATTTTGTTGTGGGTTGTGAGGTGAATTCAACTCCTTTATAATACCCTCTTGGCACATAATTCTTTGAATGCATTAGACACATAATCTCCTCCATTATCACTCCTTAGGGCTTGTTGGTAAGGTAAATCCCCTCTGCGGACAGAGGCGATCCCACTAGCCTATCACAGAACTAGCCACAAACAAACCATGCTGCTACGCAAGTTCCTAGTTATGCATCAAAGGTGAATCAAGAAGACTAACCTGGAGTCCAACGCTATGATTGAAGTAGAGTTGATATCCTCGATCCCTTGCTCCAACAGATCATAAATAATACCTGCACATGCAAAGGAAGAGACAGATACCAACATAAAAACTACCAAGGCACAACTATATTTCAGTCAGAAAGGAAATAAATCAACATATCACCATGACAGATAATGAGATTGGAACTATAATAGCAGTCGCTCATCAATTAATAAACAGGAAAAGTTACAACCATTGTTCTGACGTCGACCCTTCTCCTGGCTGGGTGAGTAACTATATGTGTCTTGACATGCATCTCCTCTCCGGCAGCATAACCTCTCTAGCACTCATTAGCATTCTCTCCATGACCAATAATCATCACTACTATAACTCAATTACCAAATCACTAGCATAACACTAACACCAACACTCTCGCACTAGCTTGTCCAATGCATAATGACAAGCTTATATAGATGAAGAAGGGAGGAGGATGCGATGAACCGGGACACCTTTCGTGGAATTAGAAAAAGCCATAAAGATGGATAAAGCTCGACAAAAAACTGATTTTCTATCCTCAGAAAAGCTCCATGTAATGAAGGAAACAACAGTCGGACGTGCATTAAGGCAAAAAGCACGACTAAATTTGGTTGGCGCGACTGTTGCTCTAAGATAGAGCGCCAATGGTCGCGCCCTCTTTTGAGGATCTCCATCATTGGCGCGGGTAGGATACTGTGGACTTGCGCCAATGGAAAAAGAGCACTTTTTAGGGATGATCTGCAGAAGGTGTCTTCAGGGAACATGGAGTACATACTCAGGGGAACATAATGCAAGTGTTTTTAGACTTTGTCACTTCTTATAACTCCCGGGATGGGTCCTCCAAGGTACGACAAGAGGAGTAACAGGGATGGTGACAAATTACTGTGTAATAGATGCCCCCTAAAGCATGAAGTCCGAGAGGTGGAGAGGGGTGAAATGCTTTACAAGAACACACACAGAAGAGCACACAAGAGCACATATAGTTACTGCCGCCGAGGAGCTGTATTAAGAGACATGACTGATAGTTCAATTACAAGATGTACGTGGTATGGTCGCAGCCATCCATAAGAGAGTACATAAATAATCTGGATCCATAGTATGGACGTAGCCATCTGGTTAGGATCAATGAACTGACTCAGGTATGGTCGCAGCCATCCAGTGAATGAGTCAAGTACCAAGAATCACGCCTGGATTACAACAGACACAATCCAGGGTCTTGCGCTCCATCTCGACCCGAACAAGAGTACAAGTCCAAGCATGTGAATATATGAGCTGAAGTCGAACATGCATGAACATCGCCTGATTACCAGTCAATAATGGAAACTGTTAACAGACGCGAGAGGTACCACCAATAATGACAATGGCCCTCAAGGTACTATAGGTACAATCTACGGCATGTGAATTAATGAGCTGAAGTCGAACACCCGTAGAATCATTCGATCGGAGGCCAATGATGAAAAACTCACGTCGAACACGAAGAACCTGCCATTGAGGCATGCAGGCTCCAAGGCACCGGAAGGGAGTCTCTAGGTCAACTTCCTGGATAATGAGCTGAAGTCGACAGGGAGTGACCTTGATCGAAGGCGGGCCATAATGTTTCCCACATCATCGACACGAGACAGAGAGATAATGTTGTGAATCAAGACTGTGCGAACTATCAGAGGGAGGTTGTTTATTTACAGAGGTCAACTTCTCTTGAACATATCGGCGGCACATTAACGGAATTGGCAGTATTTGACATCAATGTATCAAAGGTCATTATGACGAGGCAATGAGTGAATGAGAGGTCAAATAGGGTACCCAAATCCATGGAAGCAAGTGAAAGATATGAGATGAAACATCCCCACCCTGGACACGAAAGCAAAAAGTGCCATGTTCAAGAGCGACATACTGCCGTTACGGTAACAATTATGGTTCAAAAATTTTATTTTCCCCCACCATTTCTGGCGAGTACCCCAGTTATTTTTAACAAGCTTGATGGGGATAGCATATGCTTGTGTTGTGACAAAATCCGATGTCATTAAGTTTTAACGAGTCTGACAAAGGAAGAACTCGGCGTCTTTTCTTGTTTAGAGAGTTTGAAAAGACAGCAGAAAAGGAAACTCCAGGGATGTCCTTTTTCGTACAGCTGTGTCTCTCGGGCCCGAAAAAGTATAAAATAATACCCAAAAGAACCGCCCGATCATTACGATCGAGGAGTACTTTTCATGATTAGTGACTTTGACCTGAAAAAGTAAAAAAGCGGTCAAAACCACGTCGTTTCGTAACCACTAACGAGTTTGAAACGACAAAAACCCGGTAATCTTTTTATGTTTTAACGGTCGACAAAAAGAACTTAACACGACCGCCCCTTATCACCATTTAACGAGTCAAGAGGAGCGACTCGGCAATCTTTTCCTCTTTAAATGGTCAGAAAAGAGTTGAAAGCGGACCTTGAAGTAACCTTTTCTCGTGTTTTACCGAGCTCAAAAACCGAAAAAAAGAGTTCATTATGTTGCTCGAGTGGCACTAATCCCTGTCAACACACAAAAACAGCGTAAAATCCTACTTTGACATAAAAATATTCACAAAAATATGATTTTAATGTGTTTTTTAAGCCAAAAGAAGCTATAAATAGTGAAATAGTAAAAAATAAAATTACTTTTCACTTTTTACCTTGTGAGTTTACCGTTGGAGGGTTTTGGGTGCAAATTTCAACTGCTGATTGCGACCAATCCAGGAGACCATTCGAGCCGTCGTTTGAAACAGGTAAGAGGCCCCATCCTTAGCTTCATTTTTATTCCATTCTTTCAGTTTTCTATCCACAGAATTATCCTCTGTAAGGGGTATTGCAAAAAATAGGGTTGCGCCCATTGGCGCGAGTTTCCCACGCGGGTTCGCGCCAATGGGCTGTTTTTCTAAAAGTGGTCGCGCCATTTTCGCGACTGTTTGTAAAACAGTCGCGCCAATTGTGCGAACCAATTTACACATAATTTTGACCGTTGAAAATGCAATTTTCTTTGATTTTTGGTTCCACCATTGATCTTATGATGACATTTTGGTGTTTTGGTTGCAGGAATTGATCAAAATGGCTATAGAATGGAGAGAAAGGGAACATGAGGCCATAGATGCTTTGGCATTGGAAGATGACGCATGCATGGATGCTTTGCAAGATTGTGGTTTGAAAAAATTCTTCCTTACCTCATATCTACGTGCACAGCCCGAGTTACTAAGGTTTATTGTGGATGCCTGGGATATTGAGGATCAGGTATTTCGCCTGAAAGACCAGACATTGGAGTTGGATGTCTCTGATGTTTATTTTATTACTGGACTCTCTCGGCGGGGCGCACGGCCCATCTTGACTGGTAGTAGACCTTCTGGGGAGAAGATGGGGGAGGTAATGGCCAGAGTTTGTCCTGGGGCCCATTTTGGATCCAATAGTGCCAAAGTGGACATTGTCACTATCCCAGATTTGGTGCTACGAGTGGTACTATTCACTATCACTCGGACGGCTGGGGTACAGGCACCCCACGAGGCCAGCAAGAATCATTTGCTGCTGGCAACTGAGTGCCTACACCCTACATTATTTGATTGGGCCACAGCAGTAACAACAAATATAAAGAGGCAGCTTACCAAATGTAAGCATGATGGCAATAAACAGTTCGGATATGGATCCATCATAGTATCATTTTTTCTGGAGCGGCTACCGATATTCCGGATCCCAGGAGGTATAGTGGCAGATCCAGTGCCACGGGAGCTGAGATTGGCTCGATGGGCACCACTTATGCCCAGAGGAGGTGGGGGCCAGCAGATGTCCTGGAGGCCCGAGTTCTTCATTTGGATCCAACACCAGTTGATCGTCGTGGAGGACTGGCCCTATGCGGGCACTGACTTTACTGGAGATCCAGATCTCCCGTTGCCTGAGGGAGAGGACTGGGACGAGGAGCTAGGTAAGGACCTTTTATGTTTTCAATACTTTAGCATATTCGAGTTTTTATAATTTATGTCTGTTTCTTACAACATCTATATATGTATGCAGACGTTGGTGCAGAACGACCAGCCGACTTGCCTCACAACGTACGGAGAGTACAACCTGCAGCGGACCCTCAGGCAGAGGGTGACGATGATGACCTAGTACAGAACCTTGAGGCACTTACTCGAGGGATCCCAGATTATGGCAGACTGGCGGACATGCCTAGAGTGTACCAGAAGCATACGGTGGGAGTGTCTACTCGCGTCCATCGTCTGTTGAGACTTGTGGTGCGGGCGGTGACATGTTATCATGAGCATCACCGCGATTAGACGCCTAGGTTTCATTTTTTGCATGTTTTTGAGAGACATGTTGTCGACGGCTGTATGAGTTTTGGACATGTATTATTTTTTGGATTATGTAATGCGCGGGGCGCAAACATTTTGACACTCACGTATATATATATACATATGTTCATGGTTCATTATTGTGTTTTCATGTGCTTGCTTACATAATGTTTTAATTACAAATTATGCAGATGTCTATCTAATACATGATTGGCCAATGCATCAGATAATGTGTTTAATTGTCTCGGAACATGTTGATATGTAATAAAATCAAAATGTCTTTCCAACAACCTTACACATAAATACAACCTTAGTATATGATGGTTTCTGACGGAATATTGCCTGTTGAGCTGGTGGACAACAAGTTGAGAGTCCAGGTTTACTACCAATGCGTGAATACCGAAATTAATTGCTCTAGCAAGTAACTCGATTACAGCACAGTATTCGGCAACATTGTTAGTAGTATGGCCTAAACACACACCCTGGCAATCTATTAGCTCGTTATGAGGATCGTAGATTACCCATGCCGCAAAAGACAAACTGCGGGTACTGCGGTAGGCACCATCAGCGAAACCAACATAAGGTGCATCCGGCATCTGCACAAGAAGCGAAAAACACAATAAGTGGCAGCTGTGTCTCGAAAACCGACACACAACACACCAAAGTACATGTATGTACATAATAAAATGTACCAGCATCACGCATAGTACTTTTTCAAGTAAAGCCCATTTTGGGGCTTCCCAAGAGGGTTTCCTTCATAATCAATCAGCTCGTAGGCCCCTTTCTGCAGGACTCTCTTGACAATATAAGGGCCTAGCCACATAGAATCGAGTTTTCCTGCGCCTAGCTTATCTTTCGCTTGATCATAGAGTAGGACCAAGTCTCCCTCAACAAAAGAACGCGGATGGACGGTCTGATCGAAGTGAGTCTTGACTCGCTTCTTTTGTGTTTCGATGGCCAAAGAGGCCAGGCGACGAGTCTCATCTAACCGTTCTAGGTAAAGAAGGCGTTCTTCTAACGGGGTAGTGTTGGGAAGCAGTTCGATGGCTAATTTCAATGAAGGGATTTCACATTCAATTGGAAGGGTAGCCTCTAGTCCATAAACTAGTTGAAATGGAGTGAAACCAGTGGCATCCTTCACGGCAGTTCGGTAAGCCCATAAGGCAGGGAATAACATCAAATGCCAGTTAGATTTATGCACACCAACGATACGTTGAAGCATTGTGACCAAGATTTTATTGACAGCTTCAACTTGACCATTGGACTGAGGGTAGTATGGAGTTGAACTATCGTGTTGCAAGCCTAGCTGGGTTGTTAACTCCGACATCATATGATTACGGAAATGCTTTCCGTGATCAGTGACAATGGCTTGAGGGACACCGAATCGTGAAATAACATGATTGAATAAAAATTGCGCCGCAGTGTGACCGTCTTCAGTTACTGTAGGCATCGCCTCGGCCCATTTAGTAAAGTAATCGACGGCAACGATGATAAACCCATGCCCCTCGGCCGAGCGAGGGTTACAGGTCATATAATCAATTCCCCATTTTGCAAAAGGGCCGACGGAAACTACAGGGTGCAACGGAGCGGAAGGCGCTCGCATCTTCCGCTAGTATATCTGGCACTCATGACAAGACCGGACGGCAAGAATGCAATCCTTGAAAATAGAGGGCCAAAAATAGCCAGCCCGAAGGATTTTTTGGGCTGTAGCATATCCGGACATATGTCCGCCACAAGCGCCATCGTGGCAGTCATTGAGAACCCGTTCAGCTTCCTCTAGAGTAAGACAACGGCGAAGAACGGAGTCTGCACCAAGACGATATAATGTATCTCCGATGATACGGTAGGGTTGAGATTGATGACGAATCCTCCGCCGAGCGTCTTTAGACACACCCGGACGGAAGGAGGACGTTTGCAGATATGTGATTATATCTCCGTACCATGGATCGAGGGTGCTAATTAGGAACAGGGTTTCATCTGGTATTTGGTCTTCTGCTGGCGAGGTCGAGGACGACGATGGCAAAGAACAAATTAACTCAGCGAACACAAGAGATTTCTTAGACTTGGCAGTGGTAAATTCCAAGTCAAACTCTTGGAGGATAACAATCCACTTTGAGTATTTGCCCCCTAGTAACTAGCGTGACAATATATACGTCATGGGGTTGCAATCAGAAATCACAGTAGTAGTACGCAGAAGAATATAATGACGGAAGCGTTGTACAGCACAAACTGCGGCTAGTGCCAACTTTTCGATATAAGCATATCGAGTTTCCGTGTCTAACAGGTTGCGACTGAGATAGTAAATAACATGTTCAGTGTTATCATCATCGGTTTGGACAAGAACCATGCCGATAGTGGTATCGGCGGCAGCCAAATACAAGGTGTAGTCGCGATAATAATTCGGAGGACGAAGCAATGGAGCAGAAACAAGTAAGCTCTTGAGACGTTCAAAAGATTCTTGAGCTGTGGTATCCCAATGGAAAGGGATATCACGCTTTAGTAATCGCGTAAAACCTTTAGCTACTTCGGCATAGTTGGGAACAAAACGGCGTAAAAAATTGGCTTTCCCCTGCAAACTTTGTAACTGATGCAAAGAATTTGGGGGAGGGAGATTGACGATAGCTTCGACTTTAAGGGGATCCAAACGGATGCCTTCTTTAGAAACGATAAAACCGAGAAGTCTGCCAGATTCAACGCAGAAGACACATTTGTGGGGATTTAGCCGGATTCGGTAGTACCGACAGCGAAGAAAGATTTCGCGAAGGTGTTTAGGGTGGTCCTGACGTTTAGCCGAATGAGCAGGAAGATCATCCAGATAAGGTTGCACAATATGCCGAATGTCATGAAATGCATACGACATTGCGTGCTGGAAGGTAGCACCGGCATTTTTAAGACCGAAAGGGAGCTTTTTATAGGCAAAAGTCCCCCATGGGCAAATAAAGGCCGTTTTGTGTTGATCAACAGGAGCAATATTGATCTGGTTATAACCGGAGAAACCGTCCATAAAAGAATACATTTCACTGCCGGCACACTCGTCAATGATCTGATCAATGAATGGTGTGGGAAAATTATCTTTAGGACAGGCTTTGTTTATATCACGGTAATCGACACAAACCCGGATTGTACCTTGTTTTTTAGTTACAGGGACAATGTTAGATACCCAATCCGTAAGAGGAATGGGGTAAATAAAACCGGCGTTAAGAAGCTTTTCTACTTCGGCCTTAATCGCCGCAGCCTTCCTAGGATGTACAGGGCGTAGACGTTGACGAACAGGCTTAGCATCTGGGTACGTGATTATTTCATGCATCACTATACTAGAATCAATGCCAGGCATTTCTTCATAGGACCAAGCGAAAACATCACGAAATTCGCGAAAAAGTTCAGAGTAAAGTTGAATCTCCTCTGGAGTACAAGTGACTCCGATATGAAGATGCTCGACTATCCCGGGCTTAACAGAGATGTCGAGGGGTTGGGTTCGTGTAATGTTTGCCATATTTCCTTCAGAAAAAACCTGATCAATTTGAATAGGCGTTTGAAGGATTTGTGATGGGAGACAAGGAGCGAACCGCTCGAGGCATGTCAGGAAATGTTGCGAGGCAGGGAGAAATGAGGAACGATGGTGAGAACTGTACCAGGGAGGTTCCTCCGGAGACATGGTCTCAATAATAGCTTCGTCAGAGAGGAATATTTCTCCTAGAGAATCCGAAGAAGCCTCATCTAGAAGTCCTGAGGATGGAGTAAGCGCAGAAGAGGGAGCCGAGGCAGCAATGATTTCAACATAATTAAACTCGGCAGGACTCAACGGCATCTGGTCGCCCCAGGAATCTACTTGGTCTGTAGGGGGTACGAGCCACGGATCAGAGCCAGTAGCGATCATATTGACAGAGGCGACATTTATAGGAGGGAGTGGAAAAACACCCATAAGATCAGGATCTTTGAAAAGTCCAGCTCCCAGAGTCTTAGGTAATTTGGAAGTATGGTCTACGAACGGGATGGTGCCGTCGGAAGAAGAAGCAAAAAAGGAGAGCTGGTCAACGGTAACAATCTTCCCTTGATGAAGAAAACGAATAATTCGGAAGAAAGATGAAGCAACAGCTTGCATTGCGTATATCCAGCTACGTCCGAGAAGGAGGTTGTAGGTTAGAGTAGCATCAACAACTTCAACTTCCATCTCGACCGTCTTCCCTTCCAAAGAGATTGGTAAACATTGGAGTATACCGTAAGGACGGGACGCTCTTCCATCAAAAGCTTCCAAGGTGGTGGGAGATTGGCTCAACGCTGGAGATCCAATCGCTTTCCAACAGGCAACGGACATGATGCAAGTTGAGGCACCTTCATCAATAACTGTACGATGAATTGTCTTGGAATCAATAATTACCTGTATGAGGAAGGCGATTTGAGGAGGTAGTCTTAGAGTGTGGCGTTCTAAGTCAAAAGTTATTAAATCCGAATCGGCCGGATCTATGCCACCAATGGCAGATAGCATGGACTTCCTCTGAGAAGGGCAGCTCTGAAGAACCTCTAAAGCGGACATAGCCGACGGAGTCTGTGCTAAGTCCTCAACGATGTTGTAGTGTTGTGCAGCACGAGCATTCAGATTATACGAGGATTTACGGAGTAATCCTTTTGGAGGGGGTCGAAGAGGCGTTTCGGTGGTAGGTCTCTCAATGTGGAGTGGACCGGAACTGAACGGGGGAGCACTTAGGGGAACCTCAGGCTCTTTCCCGGCAGATAACGGATAATCCTTCGTTCGAGTACTGATATTAATGGGTATTGTACCAGCCATAAACACTTGAGAACCAAAGGAAGAAGGGGGCTGAGTAGGGTCAGCCACCATTTGAGTTTTTTGAGTGTGTTGGGTGGGAAAGGGCTCCTTGAGCACCGCAGGAGTCCCAGAGGTGTCTTTTAATAAACGACTAACTTCGGATCGCCTCGGGCAATCCTTGGTAAAGTGATTTTGATCGCAAATAAGACAAGGATATCTGGGTTTGCGTTTAGTGCCGTCCTCAGGTTGAGGTTTTGGGGTTTCCTGCTTAGGTTGCTCCGTCTTATTTTTCGCTTTCCCTCTTTTCTTCTCTTTCGAAGCCTTGCTTGCCGTATTAGATTGGACGGCATTAACCTCAGAAGTAACATTCGAACCAGACGATGCCTGGGAAGGTTGTCCATTCGAAGCAGATGTTTTTTGCTTTGCAGGGTTTGTATTTTTCTTAGAGGGTGAATTAACCGAACCGATGATACCGTCAACAGTGGGTGTTGGCGGGGCTTTAGATGTTCCTTGTCTTGGGACATCAGGCAGATAATCATATAACGTACCTGATTGAGAATAAACCAAGTCAAGGTACTGAGCTCGAGCAATAGCTTGCTCTTCAGTGACACATGCCCCCATGGCGATATCCCGAGCTATTGGAGGTACGAACGAAGTCGTAAACCAATCGGTAAGAAGCTGGTCGGGAATCCAAAATTTGATTATACGTCTACGCCGTCTCCATTCATGAATATGATCAGAGATATGCGTAGCTATCGTTTGTCTTAAGGAAGTGAGGAGGTGCGTACCCGTTTCGTATCGAATGGGCAACTGGAAGTGAGTGAGAAACGCCATAGCCAAGCTAGATATACCAATAACTTATGACTTAGCAAGAGCCAATATCTCTAGACCCCACAGGTCAAGGAAAAGGATCGAACCTTCTAGCTGTTATATACAACAATGCACAAGTTGAATATACCAATAATTTATGAGAGGTTGAGGATCAAACTGTGTCGCTGAAATATATCCAATAGTACATGAGCCAGAGATGCAAATAACTTGTGACATAGTAAGAGAGGTTGAGGACCAAACCTTCTAGATATTATATTCAACAATGCACAAGCTAGATATACCAATAACTTACGACTTGGCAAGAGCCAAGATGTCTAAACCCCACATGAATAAAATCTATTTGAGGGGTCCCTGAATCTTCATGCCTTATCAGCGTCAAACATGTTCCTTGGAATTAAACAAGGTTGGATAGGAAAACACACTGTGCTCCCAAACACTCGAGCTACTAACCCAAAATAGTAGAGTATATAACGTTTTGTAATCAAATCATTACATAGAGGCATGACCCTTACCCTACAAAGAAAATAGATTTATACACAAATTTAATATCAAACTTAACCATGAATTTTAAATTAAATTATTGTTATTATCATTAATTTTTTTATTTATAATAAAAAAATTCCATATTCCTCTATTTTACAACATAATGGAAATAATTTTAACCAATTTCTATTATCTTAAAAAAAAGCATTTCCTCATATTATAACATTTAAAAACTTGAAATGACAAAACAAAAGTCCTAGTTTCTCCATTGAAGAGATTTCCTAAAATGGAGTGATCCAGGTGGTTCTAGAAACATTCAGAAATCAAAGAGGGCTTAGGAAAAGCTCAAAAATTAAATTCCCGTGATTTCCATGAAACCAGGGTTAGATCAAAAAGATCATCACACGCTTTCAAACGGCACAAATGACACCTCAATCTGACATCATATGTGAAATTTATGGCCAGTCAAAGTTTTGGTCAACTTGGCCCATTGGCTAAATTTAGCAGAGCACTAACTAAATTTGGAGGCTTACCAAATATAGAGGTTCGAATAAATTTGGCAGTTGTTAACGGTGATGGTTTATGGTAGTCGGAAATGGCGAAATTGTCACCTAATTAATTTTTCCAGTGACAATAAAAAATTCAGCGGGACAATTTGAGCAAGTTGCATATCAAAAATAAATTTTGTTTTTTTTTTAAATGGGGTAGTGGGCTGCCACCCTCGCCAACCCCCGACATCATATAACAAACCATATTAAAGTGTGGATTGGTGACCTGGGACCCCACTCGACTTGTTACAACGGTCACACACACACACACACACACACACATATGGACCAACGGGGTTTGAACCCGTACGAACCAGGAGGCCAGTCTACCGAGCGACAGTCCAACAAAATCCCATTTAAATAAAAATACGAACCAAAATAGGTGAGTCGTGGGGTTGGAAACCATCCCACCCCAACCACATTTCTCTTTTACTCATCTTCCAACCACGGTGCCAAGTGGGCACCTTTAATGACTCCGCCCATTAAATCGATATAAAAACCCCAAACTTATTTATGCACCAAGGGCAGAGAGAGAGGTGAAAATTGACATAGAGGAGAGGATCCGAGAGAACAAAGGCCAAGGAGGTCCTGCTTGGGCACAATTTTTGAGGAAAAATATTTTATAGAATATTCTAGATTCCAGAGGAATATTCTTGTAGTAGAATCTTGAGGAATCTAAAGATTCCCTAGTGTTAGATTTTGACAATCAAAAAACCATATCAAGTTTATACTCATCTGATCCAGAATTTCACAAGGAGTTCAATTGTTCATTTTGTTTCTTCATATGAGTAGTGGATTTTTTGCCCATTTCCAGAAAGGAATCTTTGCGTTTTCTAGGGGTCCATATTTTGATTGGAGTAGAAAGGGGTAAAGTTTATAGTTTCTTTTCACGATTTTCCACCACGAATTCAATGGTGTAGTCCATTTCTTCAACAGAAGTGTGCATTTTCATACCATCCTCGGAAATGGAGGTATAAGGTGTCGTTTTTTATATGCATGTAATTTGGTTTCGATAAAGATTAATGAAAGAGGCCTCCCCACATTGAGCAAGGCCCAGAGACATAGCCCACACTGGGTGAACTCTGTTATCAACTTGTTTGTGTCTTTGCTTCTCATGATTGAATTCCATTCTTGCTTATTTTATGTGTATGAATTTTATGGTTACATGCTTTTTTAGATGCAATTCTAAATGCATCAATGAAGTAAAATATCTTGGTTAATTTTGGGTCGCTGAGAAAATCTAGATCAAGTTTGGTATCAGAGTAGGTCTTCTATTGATGTGAATAAGTGTACGATAACTAGATCAAAGCTCCAAAGGGTTGAAGGAAAAATTAAGTCCTTTGATCCATAAGTGGGGCATGTAGCACGAAGAAGGGAAATGGAAGATGAAGATGCTCAGTTGGAGGAAGAGTGAAATTATCGCAAGACCTTCTACACCATGGAATAAAATGTGGACAAATTGTTTGCAGAATATGAGAAGTCAATGGAAAAACCAGGGAAGAAAGAGAAACTAGATGATCATGCCTTAGTAAATCAAGGAGGAGGGGAAGATCCTCCTAAAGCCCCATCTCCATCTACTAGTGAATGCTACACTTCTTTCTCATCTTCTCATCATTCTAAAAGTAGAAAATCTCATAAAAAACCTTTTTTCAAGTTGGATGTCAAATTTTATTTTCCTCTGTTTAATGGAGATCTAATGCAAAAAATCTAAATAACTGGATTAGACAGGTTGAAGTGTATTTCCGCATACAACGAATTGAAGAAGACGAGGCCAAGATCTAGTTAGCATCCCTTCGATTGAGTGGCACTGCTCTTGTATGGTGAGAACGAAAGTTGCAGAAATGTGGTAAGAGTAATCGTAAAATTATTTCATCTTGGTCCGAGTTTATTTTTGCTTTAAGAGGACAATTTTACCCACTGGGCTACAGACAGAAGGCCATGATGGAATGGCAACATTTGAAACAAAGTAAAGGTCAAAATGTTCAAAATTTTACGTAAGAGTTTAGGAAACAAGATTTAGCATTGAATGTTCCATTAGACTCTCCTGGAATGTTAATGAAATACATTGGCTCATTGCATGGTTATTTGTGTCATTCATTGTTATTATTTTAACCTAAAACTCTTTATGAAGCTAGTGTTAAGGTTGTACATCTTCGAATTAGGGGGAATCATGAGCAAGATGACCACCCATAGAGGACAGTAGAAACTAAGAGAAAGGAAGAAAATCCCTCTTGTACTCAATGTGAGAAAGAAGGGCATGATGGGGAGAATTGCTGGAAATTGCATCTAGAATTGAGGCCAAAGAGGAATGGTAGGAAAGAGAAGAAGGAGACAGTCGTTACCATGCAACAAGACCAAGAATATGAATCAAGGGATGAAGAGAAGATCATAGCTACAAGACTTGCAAGTGTTGGACCAATTGACTTAGGATCAGACTTAGGTGATGAGATGAAGATTTAAACTCTTGGGATTGAAGAAGATGGATCTATTGACTTGGGTTTTGATTCAAGAGATGAGATAAATATTTCAGCAGATGATTTGACAAAGATAATAAGGGCACTAAAGACTACATGTCTCAAAGAACTTGAAGAGATCAACCAATCATTCAAGTAGAAAATGCTAAACTAAGGAGGCTCCCAAAGCAACAAAGGAGGAGAAACAAATGTTACAACATTAGTTACAAGCCAAGGAGGAGGCCCTGGAAAATTTGCAACGTAACAAGCCTGGGGTATAAAGTGATTCTTCAATTTCATGTTCTCTTTATGATGATGATTTCCCTACTTATGAAAAACATACTATAAGAATTGGATCAAAATTGATGAAGAAAATGGGGTATCAAGGAAAGGGCCTTGGCATTAATGGCTAAGGCATTGTGAATCCCATAAAAGTAGAGGAACTTCCTCACTATGCAGGACTTGGTTATGTCAGAAGGGAGGTTGGAGAATGCTCCAAGACAACCAATTACCAATCAACGATGGATGATGAGAGCACATCACAACATTCCAGTGATAATGAGAGTTCCACAGGAAGTTCTCCTCATCAGGGCCACACCAGGAATGAGCGTTCAAAGAAGTTCCAAAAATTTTGGAGGAGGAAGGACTATTGTAGTCATTGAAATAAGGACGAACATCAAAGATCCACATGTTGGGTACTCCATGACCAGAAAGAACCTGTGAAAGAGGAAGGACCAATAAACGAAGAAAGCTAGCTACAAGAAGAGAACACATTCACCCGCTTGGGTAAGAAATGGGTAGCATTTTGAAGTAGTTGAACATGACCACATTTTGTAAATCACATGTTGCGAAACAATTGTAAAAGTGATGAAGTGTTTTCCATCACTTATGAATGCAACAGGATGATTCCTTTGTCCTTTTTCGTTGATAGCTTGGGTATTGGTTGTTTAGTCAATTTAGTGTTGTCTAAATTGCTAGTATTAATTGTCAACCCGGGGCTCGTAAGCTGATGAAGTGAAGGTGTACTATATGTACTTAAGTAACCTCTTAGAGTTTTTTTATCGTTGGGGGTGTTGTTGTGGTTAATTATATTCCTAAGATGGAATGATGATTTATAAACAAGTGAGTGATGGTGTGTGTGTAGTGTGAATCCTAAATGAGTGAGAGTGTGTGATTAGTGATTTCTAACTATTTGCTTGAAAGGAAATGCTTGAAAGAAATAAATGACTTGAAAGATCTTGAAATAACTTTGAAAGCAAATAACCACTTCCAATGGCACTAGACACCATTCATGCAGCTGCAAATAAAAGAAAAGAAAGTCACTTTTAAAACCAAAGATAAAGATTATCTCTCTCTAACTCGCTGCTTCAAACACATGTACTGTGTAAAGCACGGAAAGAAAGTAGCTTAAGTTGAATTAGAAAAGTGATTAAAAATGGGAAAAATCTGCTTTCTAGACTATTCTTTCACTACTTTCTAATCATACTTTGCATAGTACATAGGTGGTTTTTCTTACTTGTCACCTTAGAGCTTGATTACTTTTTGGACTTATTTCTGACTACTTCTTAATCATGCTTAACATAGTACTATATGTTGAAATCAGAGAATTAGGAAGAGTTGAACATAAACTATAAAACAACGAAGTAAGAAAGAGGTTAACTAAGCACATATAGTGCACCACACTTCATCAGTTTACGATACCCGGATTGATAATTTATGTAGAGCAATTTAAGACATTAAATTGACTAACCTCTTAGAGTTTTCTTATCGTTGGGGGGTGTTGTTGCGGTTAATTATATTCCTAAGATGGAATGATGATTTATAAACAAGTGAGTGATGGTGTGTGTGTAGTGTGAATCCTAAATGAGTGAGAGTGTGTGATTAGTGATTTCTAACTACTTGCTTGAAAGGAAATGCTTGAAAGAAATAAATGACTTGAAAGATCTTGAAATAACTTTGAAAGCAGATAACCACTTCCAATGGCACTAGACACCATTCATGCAGCTGCAAATAAAAGAAAAGAAAGTCACTTTTAAAACCAAAGATAAAGATTATCTCTCTCTAACTCGCTGCTTCAAACACATGTACTGTGTAAAGCACGGAAAGAAAGTAGCTTAAGTTGAATTAGAAAAGTGATTAAAAATGGGAAAAATCTGCTTTAAAGACTAGTGATAATGTTTTGCTCTTTCTAACACTCTACTTCAGCCATATGTACTATGCGAAGTATGATTAGAAAGTAGTGAAAGAATAGTCTAGAAAGCTCTTAAAACCAAAAATCTACTTTAAAGACTAGTGATAACGTTTTGCTCTTTCTAACTCTCTACTTCAGCCATATGTACTATGCAAAGTATGATTAGAAAGTAGTGAAAGAATAGTCTAAAAAGCACTCAAAGCCAGCTGCAAGTTAGTGATATTCTGATCTTAAAAGATAACAATTTATGATAGAAGATCATTCATGTGTTAGCAGCTCCTTAAGAAATAAGATTAAAAATTAGCTATAAAAACGAAGACAGCAGCTTGAATTTGTCAACTTCAAATACCATTAGTTTGTAAAGCAAACACACACACATAAAAACAAATCCCGGGCTAAAAGAAACCTGCAAAGAAGTAATATTGATCAGCGTGAAAGAAAAGAAAGCAAATAAATGAAACTATACATGCTTAAAGGAATGCTGAATGAGAAAATAAGTAAATACTGAACATAAAATACTTTACAGAGGCTAAGATGAACAGGGGCCCTCTATTCATTCAGCCACAAGAAAACTCAGAGATCTGGAAGCTTCAAAACAGTACTATGTCTATTCCTCCATTTGCAAAAGTGTACAAAACAGAGTGCTAGAATAGCACTAAAAAAACAGAGTTCACAACGCTCTTAAAATTAACACAAGTTCAGAAATTACAACTGATAAAAAAGTCTATTGAGCGTACGCAGACGCAGCTATTTATAGACATTTCTAAGATAACCTAACACGTACATCTACTAACTGAAAAACAACTAACTGTAATGCGTAATTATGGTTCCTGGACACATCATACGGCTGCGTGGATGAGCTGGTGCTTCTGTCGTCATGGGCAGTGAATCCCATGTTGGATCATGTCCCCTACCATCTGCAAAACGTGGACAAGTCACCGTTTAAGTTGACGTGACCTAGCAGCTCACAATCACCGTTAAACAGCCTTTAGTTGACCGTATCTTGACCAGCTTTGACCAAGGGTAAAGACGACGTGGATGGCTGGAAAAATGGGACAGGAACCTCGAGCACGTTGATACCTAAGTGCCCATGTGGCTCATCTGGCAAACTGACACGTGGAACATTGCGTTTAACAAAAAGGCTACAGGATCATCAGATAGCTGCAGGATCATCAGATAGCTGCGGGATTCCTGCAAGTAAGTCAAAATCTAAACAAATAGTCATCCATTAGCAAAACTTGCTTGATCATGCTTAATGACACCTAATGTAATGATCTGGGTGGTTTTATAGTGAAAATGAGGCAAAAGTGAAGAAAAGATGAGGAAAAACTGAGGAAAATGGTAGACAAGTAGGTGTAGAGTAGAGGCTCTACATACCCCCACTCCGAGGGTATTGCATGTCCTCATGCAATGAAAACACAACTCAATCCACCTACTGGGATGCCTCTGCTAAGACATCCAATCTCCTCTTCTTCCTTTGTGTGGAAACATTAACTTTTGGTCTCTTGAACATGCATCTGAATTTCAAATTGATTAAGGCTCTGTTTAGCCTTCTACATTTCTTCTTGAGTCTGCTGTTTTTCTTCTGCCACATGCCCATGTGAAGCAAGGTGTTATCTTGGATTGCTTTGGCAATATCAGCTTGCTGCTTCATTTCTTCATTTCTCTGCTTAATGTGGCGGTTTAGCACCTCAAGTTCATAGATCTCTTGTTTGAGTAAGTCTATTTGCTGCTCATGAGGTATGACATTACTTGGGCCAGCAGTGTTCTGCTCCAATGTTTCAAAATAGTTGTACACCTCTTGTTGAACTGGGTCAACAATTGGTGACTTCCTTGGACTGTATTCATGCTCAATTTTAGTTTCAAACTCCGGCTGAAATGGACTGTCCTCCCTTGGAGGAGTAGCTGCCTCACGTTGTGGACTATCCTCAAGGTCTGTTTTTATAGCACCCTTCTCAGGTGTGCTTAGATCAATGAAAAGTGTCCTTGTGGCTTTCCCTTTATTCTGCAATCTGCTACTCCTTCTTACAGTGGCAACACTCTGTGTTTCTTTTTGTGCCTTTTTCCTTGGTTTTTGTACTTTTACTTTCTTGGAGAGGGCAATTTTCTCATGGAGTTTAGCTAACCTTTGTGCTAAGGGCTGGCTATCTCTTTCTTCATCACTAGAATGCTCTGGAGTCTGATAAGTTTCTTGAATTATGGATTTTCCCTTGTCTTGCTTTTGTTTCTTTTTATCTTCTCTTCTCTTTTTGGCAGTTTCTTTGGCAAGTTCAGAGAGGGTTTCTGAGATAATCCCTTGAGCACTGTCCTCAGTAGGTTCAAGCTCAATCTCAGGTTCAGGATGATGTACTTCTATTTCCTCTACAGTTTGTCCTTGAACAGTTCCCTCTAAGATATCAGTTTCAGAGGTACTTTCTTTTCTTTTCCTTCTACTTTTCCTAGGTATAGAAGTTTCTCCAGGTTCTTCAAAATGATTCCTTACAAGAAATTTCTCCCATGTGTCTTGTTTTGCTTTTAATTATTCCTCCACTAACAACTTAACAAGACTATGATGACAGAGGTATGCTTCAATGTTTCGTGGATTCCGTTGGGCCATGGAACACATTTTCCTAAGGCTTTGGAATAGAAAGTAGGGAAGATTTATATCATGTTCTCCTTGAAATTGCAGCATAATTTTACCATGATAAACGTATAATACCCCAAATCTCCCTTCACACGTGAAAATTTTTTGCACTAACAACAGTAGAATTTTCCATTCTTCCTTAACATGAGAGATAGGAATTCCTTTTGTGAAAACACTTGTATCCATACCTGGGTTTTTAAAAATCCGCTTCCATTGTTGATCCTGGACTGCCCGGTTTTTGAACCAACGTTCCCCGGTTTGTGGAAGAGATGTAGCCTTTGCTATGCTTCCCTCACTGACTGCAAATGTTAAATCACCCACCTCTACTTGACTGTCTTTATCTTTGAATGACCTTGCAAAGGCTTTTGTTACTTCTTTGTGGTAGCCTTTAAACTTCTTGATGCACTGTAGCCAATTGGATTTTTGCAATGCCTCCTCAACTTGAGGATATGCCTCCAAGAATTTCGAACCTTTTGGTTCAGCCCTTAAAAGTTTTCCCATTGACTCCTCAGCTCTGTTTAAAACACGACTTTGATGGTGGCTTTACACAGTAAATCCTCGGTTCTTGTTCAGACTTTGTGGAACAGAGGATATATGGGTTTAGCAACAGCCTTAGACACAGAGAATTCACGGCTTGAACAGAGTTAAATGGTGGATAAACAGCGTTAACACAGTGAAACGGTGGCTAGCGGTCGTAATACAACCGTAACATACGTTTACTGGCTATACGTGTTCACTGTTTCTCAGAATGAGCAGAGAGGAAAAACAGAGTATGGTTTATGGAGGCAATCGTAGTGAGTGAAACGGAATGAGGGGGATGAGAGAATGGAACAGCATGAAATGGAGTGTTATGAGCGTAGAGGGTTTCGAAATAATGAGTGAAACGGCTAGATTCTCAGATTTTGGTTGTAGGTTAACACATGGCTGCGGGATGAGGACTGAGAGAGTCGTAATACGGTAGGTTACGTCATTAGGGTAAAAAAACCTTAATGACAAAAATAGCCATATGTGATTTCAAAAATCGTGGGTATCATGAACTGATAGACGTGGAGGATTCGTGGATATGTGGTCGCGTGGTAGAGAAAATGGGTAATCATTACATTTAGTGGCCAAAAAGACATAACCCAGAAAATTCTGCGTAATGAAATAACTATAGGTTTAAGATTTTAAAACATACCTCAGATCCGCATTTGATTTGCCTTCTAATAATTTGCCACTAACCCTTTGTCAACTTTATTCATGACTCTTTCCTCCTTGTTATTGGTGATTTCTGAACTGTGAAAAATTTCTCAAACAGACTGTATTTCTTTGTGCAGGTGCAGAGGGGCTGCAGAAAGGCTAAACGGCTGCAGAATTGCCAAATAGCTGCGGGAACTGCAATAGTGTCCTCCAGCTGCATAAAATAACCTTAGTTGTCTGAAAAACTTTTATTAATGAAATAAGATGGAATGAATGAATGGATGAATGGGTGGAAAATAGTGAGGTGAAGTGAGGATGGTGAGATGGAATGAGATGGTGAGATGGAATGGCGAAGTGAGATGAAAGAGAGAGAGAGAGAGAGTGATTTTTTTTTTTTTGGAAAACATGAGGTGTCAGGTGACCCTGATTTTCACCTCATGTTTTCTGCATGAGACTGCCAATCAGAGATTGGTTTTCAGGCTCATACATTTATTATTTTTTTTTTTCTTTTTTTTTTTTTTTTCCTTTTTTTTTTTTTTAATTTATTGAACTGAAATTGAAAGAAACAGAGATTAGGCTAATGGAGGAGAAGAATTCTTCTCCACCGGCCTCATTTCAGAATCGCCTTGGAACAACTTAACAAACTCCTCTTTTGAAAGTGGCTTGTGGTAAACTTTCAACCGGTGGCCATTCACAATAAAAGGAGTTTGAAGTTCGTCAATAGTCTTCACTCTAACTGCTCCATTATTGAAGATTTCATCAATCTCATATGGCCCAAGCCAATGAGTTTGAAATTTTCCTTTGAAGTCCTTAAATTTTGAATCAAACAAGAGTGCCCAATCACCCTTTTGAAACTTCTTTTCTTTGATATGTCGATCATGCCATTTGATTCTTTGGTGCTGAACTAGATCGGTCCTTAGAATTGCATCTTGTCTCATTTCATCTAGTTCATTTAACTGGTCCATTTTGTGCTTCTGGGCTTCTGATAAGCTCATCCCCAATTGGACTGCTGTCTTGAAGGTCTTGATTTGGAACTCAATGGGGAACAGGACTTCCTTCCCATAAACAAGTTCATAGGGAGAATGTCCTGTGGTGTTCCTCCACGTAGTTCTATAGGCCCATAAGGCTTCAGGAAGCCTTTCTGCCCAATCTCTTCTATGAAGATGAACAGTCTTTGTGATGATGCTTTCAAGAACTTTATTTGTAGATTCTACTTGACCATTCGCTTGCGGATGGTATGGAGTAGATGTTCTATGCTTGATCTTATACTCCTCCATCAGCTTCTCCATCATCCTTGATGTAAATTGGCTCCCCTGATCTGTTACAATTTCTCTTGGGACACCAAAACGAGTGAAAATATCCTTAAAAAGAAATTGAACAACTGAATTTTCAGTAGCAGAAGTCAATGCTATAGCTTCTACCCACTTAGTAACATAATCAGTACAAACCAATATATATCTGTTTTGCTTGGATGGTGGATTAATTGGTCCAACAAAATCTAGAGCCCATTTCTCGAAGGGTTCGATGCATACCTGTGGCTGTAGTGGCATTTCATTTGAAAGAGTTGGTCTCCCAACTTTCTGACAACTGTCACACCTTTTAACATATTGCTTCGCATCCTTAAAGAGAGAAGGCCAATAATATCCTAATGAAAGGATTTTATAAGCATTCCTCTTATCAGCAAAGTGTCCGCCACAAGGTTCGTCATGACATGCCTTAAGGATGTCAGGCATTTCATCCTCCCGTACACATCTTCTGATCATCAAATCTGGCCCTGTTCTGAACAATTCATTAGAAATCCAAGAATAATGTGAACTATCCTGAATGATTTTCCTTTTCTCATTAGGAAATAAATGTAAAGGTAACTTTCCAGTAACTAAATAATTAGCAATATCAGCATACCAAGGGGTTTTGGTAGTTACTGCAAACAAATACTCATCTGGAAATTTATCCTCTACAGGAGAGTCTTCATTAGTGTTTTGGATTCTAGACAAGAAATCAGCTACTGTGTTCTGTTTACCTGGTCGATCTAACACAGTTATGTTGAATTCTTGTAAAAGCAAAAGCCATCTTGTAACTCTACCATTAGTGACTGGTTTGTTCATGAGGTATCTAATGGCAGAGTGATCAGTGTGGACAAAGGTTTCATAGCCGGTTATATAGTGTCTAAACTTGTTTATAGCATGAACAACGGCTAGAAATTCCTTTTCAGTAACAGTGTAATTTAACTCAGTAGGAGTCAAATTCTTACTTGTGTAATAAATGGCATAAGGGATCAAATCCTTTTGTCCCAAAACAGCTCCTAAAGCTGTATCTGAAGCATCAGTAGAAATGTGGAAAGGGAGTTTCCAATTTGGACCCCTTAGAATGGGTGCTTCAGATATTCTAGTCTTTAAAGCTTCAAAGGCAGATTGACATTCAGGATCCCACTTAAATTCACAATCTTTAGTAAGTAGTTTGAAAAGAGGGGATGCTATCTTAGTGAAGTTTTCAATAAATCTTCTGTAATAACCAGTAAACCCAAGAAAACTTCTAACATCTCTTTGGCAATTTGGAACAGGTAACTTAGAGATGACTTCTACTTTAGATCTATCAACTTTGATTCCATCTCCTGAAATATGATGTCCTAAAACAATCCCTTCAGTAAACATCATAAAACACTTTTCATGACTTAAAGAAAGATTTGTTTCCTTACATCTTACCAGTACTTTTTCCAAATTTGCCAAAGCTTCTTCAAATGTATTACCATAAACTGTGAAATCGTCCATGTATACCTCTACACAATCATGAATCAGATCTGAGAAGATTCCTAGTACAGCCCTTTGAAATGTAGCGGGTGCATTGCACAATCCAAAAGGGAGTACTCGGTAGGCAAAAGTTCCCCAAGGACAAGTAAAGGTGGTTTTGTCTTGATCTTCAGGTGCTACCTGAATCTGATTGTAACCACTAAAACCATCCAAGAATGAGAAATACTTTTTACCTGCTAAAGTGTCTAGTACCTGATCAATAAAAGGTAGAGGAAAATGATCCTTTAAGGTTGCCTTGTTCAATTCTCGATAGTCAATGCAAACTCTCCATTTACCATTCTTTTTGGGCACTATAACCAAGGGAGAAACCCATTGGCTATCTGAAATGGGGTAAATGAAGTTTACCTTGAGCAATTTCTGAAGTTCTTCTTTCACAATTTCCCTAAGATTTGGATTCATCCGTCTTTGTGGCTGCCTAATAGGTCTGCTGTTTTCTTCAATATAAATGTGATGAATACAAGTCTTAGGGTCGATTCCTTTCATGTCAGTATATTCCCATGCAAAGGCAGTGGAATGTTTTTGCAACAGTTTAGTTAATTCTTCTTGTTGTAGTCTTTCCAAGTTCTTGTTAATGTTTAATGTTTTTCCTGGAAAGATTTCAACTGTAGAACTACCAAACTCTTCCATTGAGAAGAGAGACATCTGTCTAGAGGAGAGATATTCAATGTCTGCATCTAACTGAAACTGTGAAGAGTCATATTCTAAAGGTATCTCAAAATTTTCTAATGTATTTAGAATTTGACTGTCCTCACTAATCTCAGAGATGGTTAGAACAGGTTGAAGAGTATCCTCATCATCAATCCACTCATCTTCTCCTATTTCTGTTATTGCCTTTGCGGGAGGATACAAGTTGAATTTCTTGGTAGAATTACCATCTGATATATACATGTCTCCAGACCTACAACTTATGAAAGCATCAGCTGTGGCCAGCCAAGGTCTTCCTAAAATAAGAGGATGTCCTCCTAGATTGTTCTTGGGAGTTAAAATCATAAAATCAACTGGATATTCCCAAGAGTCTAGTGAGACTGGAATATCTTCCAATACACCATCAGGTTTAATGATTGATCTATCTGCAAGTTGCAACAAAGTAGGTGTAAAGAGAAGGTTAGGAAGTTTTAACTGATCCATGGTCTGTCTACTCATAATGTTGATAGCGGCTCCTAAGTCAATCAAGGTATTTGGGATTTCAACCCCATTGATATGAGTTTTAACAATAGGGCTACCGGGATCCACATATTTTTGCATGGTAATTTTACCCATCATAATGTCTGCAATTTTTCCAACTAGATGTATCCTTTTGGTATCTCTGGTTCTTTTTATTGTTTTTTTCAAACTCAACTCCTTTATCGTCTTTGCTAGAATGGGAATCTCCTTAATGGCTGTTAACAAGGGAATCTTGATACAGACATTTTTCAATTCATCTAGAAAGCTATAGTCAGGCAACCAAATCTGCTTCTCCACTCCTTTGTCAATTTGTAATCTTTCAGGAAAAGGAGGAGTAGCTGAATATGTGGGTTGCTTTACTAAGGGAGTTGATTCTTTTTCTTTTTCTTGAATGCTTGGGTTTTGAAGGGATGCTTCAGAACCCTTATTGACTTTGAGAGATTCTTCCTCGGAAATGCTTGGTTGTTGAGCACTTGTAGAAGGTTGGTCTAGGATTCTACCTGATCTGAGTTGTACCTCATTGAGAGGAACAACCATATAGGTAGGGAATGGTTGACCTTCCATGAGTGGTTGACCTTCCATCACATAAGCACTTTGAGGATTCCTATTATTGGGGTTTGGTTGAGGTTGAGAAGGAAGTTGATTTGGCCTCTGTTGAGATTGTAGCAAGAGTTGAGAATTTTGATTTTGTGGAGGAGGTTGTTATTGTTGAGGGAATGGCAATGACAATTGTTGACCTTGATTTGGAAGTTGGGGAGCTTGCTGATTTTGAAAGGATTGAGGATATTGATAGAATTGGGCAAATCTCCCATAAGGATTTTGCATTTGCATGCTTTGCAACCATGCTTGGAAAGGATTTTGTGGTTGTGACCAAGGTTGTTGCCAAGGATTCCAATTTGGTGGGGGTTGGAAATTCATAGAGTTGTTAAACCCTTGATTTTGCTGCCCCTGCCAAGGTCTTCTTGCAACAAAACAAAGAGATTCAAGCGTACTTGGATCTTCTTGAAAGACTGCTTTGAGGCCAGGGATTGAAGGACATTCCTTGGTCTCATGGGTTTCTGAGCAAATTACACAGGTTTCCACAACTTGTGCTTCCAAGGGACATTCCCTTAAAGCATGCTTCTTTCTACACTTCGGGCAAAAGATAGTCATAGCCTCGGCTTCTGCTTTTTGTTTATTTTGAATCTTAAGGGTATCAATTTGTTCACTAAGACTCCCTAAGATGTCAGTTTTAAATTCATCTAGCATATTACCGATTTCAGCCCTACTCACTGATCCTGTTGCAGATTTATTTGCCCTAAGGAGAGAAGGGTCTCTAGGCCCTTTTTGAGTTTTTGATTTGCCCCTTGAGAGATGGATACAAAGTTCTGCTATATCATTGAGAGAAAGTTGAGAAATATCCCCCTTCCCCATCATGTTTAAGATATCTATCCATTCATCCCTAATGGCTTTTAATAAGAGGGCTTTTAAGGTCTCTTCATCCAAGGTACTCATTTTTGCTCTTTTTAAATTATATTGAAATCTCTCAAGTAAATCTTCTAAGCTCTCATCTTCTTTTTGCATCATTTTGAAAACCTCGTCCTTGTGATTAGTAGGCATACAATAGTCCAAATACCTATCCAAAAAGGTTTGTTTCATTTCATCCCAGGTCCTAATGGATTGAGTAAGTAACCCCATGAACCATTTCAAAGCTTGATCTTTTAATGTTGATGGGAACAGTTTGAGTTTCTGAGTATCATCCAGATAGTCATAGGTTCGACACACAACTTCAAATTCAAACAAGAATGTTTCAGGGTCCTCAGTTCTTAACCCATGAAAATTTGGGAGGACGGATGGTGATATGTTTTTCATGGTGGCTCGGGAGTCCTCATTAACAATGGGAAACCCAAATGAGTTATCCCCATCTCTATTTCCTCCAATGGGACCTCTACCTCCTCCATTGTTATTGTTATTTCCTCCTCCTCCTCTACCTCTACCTCTACCACCTCCTTCTTCCTCTGCCATGATGATTCTCCTAGGGATTTCAAAATCTTCTGGTTCTTCTACAAAGGGTGAATGAGAAGAGATTTCTCCTTCCTCTTCAGGTGAGTCTATTTCCTCAATTACAATTGGTTTTCTTGTAGGAGAAAGAGAAGAGTCTCTTCCTAGTTCAAACTCAATAGAAGGTGTAGGAGAGTCAACTCTTGGCTCTTGAATTTCAGGAATTCTGGGACTAGGAGTTTCGGTTGGAGATAAGGGAGGTGTCTCTTGTCTATCTCTTGAAGCAGATGGACTTGTAAAAATTGAACTTCGAGCTCTAGCTAAAAACCTTCCCCTAGAATCTCTAGCTCTATGCATGTCATTTTTTTTATTTTATTTTCAAGTCAAGTTAAATAGTTCTTTTTCTGATCTTCCAGTTCACTCTAGGTGCAAGAAGAGAGCATACTCAAGAAACTATTAAATCAATAACTTTCTCCTTTCTGATCCTCCAGATCACTTCAAAGTGCAAGAGGAGAGCATACTTAGATAGGCTATTAACTTCTTTTCTTGAAATTTTATGTGTTTTTTTTTCTTCTAAGAATATGGCTACTTAATTTCACTTCCCCGGCAACGGCGCCAAAATGTTTAGTCAATTTAGTGTTGTCTAAATTGCTAGTATTAATTGTCAACTCGGGGCTCGTAAGCTGATGAAGTGAAGGTGTACTATATGTACTTAAGTAACCTCTTAGAGTTTTCTTATCGTTGGGGGGTGTTGTTGCGGTTAATTATATTCCTAAGATGGAATGATGATTTATAAACAAGTGAGTGATGGTGTGTGTGTAATGTGAATCCTAAATGAGTGAGAGTGTGTGATTAGTGATTTCTAACTACTTGCTTGAAAGGAAATGCTTGAAAGAAATAAATGACTTGAAAGATCTTGAAATAACTTTGAAAGCAGATAACCACTTCCAATGGCACTAGACACCATTCATGCAGCTGCAAATAAAAGAAAAGAAAGTCACTTTTAAAACCAAAGATAAAGATTATCTCTCTCTAACTCGCTGCTTCAAACACATGTACTGTGTAAAGCACGGAAAGAAAGTAGCTTAAGTTGAATTAGAAAAGTGAATAAAAATGGGAAAAATCTGCTTTAAAGACTAGTGATAATGTTTTGCTCTTTCTAACTCTCTACTTCAGCCATATGTACTATGCGAAGTATGATTAGAAAGTAGTGAAAGAATAGTCTAGAAAGCTCTTAAAACCAAAAATCTACTTTAAAGACTAGTGATAACGTTTTGCTCTTTCTAACTCTCTACTTCAGCCATATGTACTATGCAAAGTATGATTAGAAAGTAGTGAAAGAATAGTCTAAAAAGCACTCAAAGCCAGCTGCAAGTTAGTGATATTCTGATCTTAAAAGATAACAATTTATGATAGAAGATCATTCATGTGTTAGCAGCTCCTTAAGAAATAAGATTAAAAATTAGCTATAAAAACGAAGACAACAGCTTGAATTTGTCAACTTCAAATACCATTAGTTTGTAAAGCAAACACACACACATAAAAACAAATCCCGGGCTAAAAGAAACCTGCAAAGAAGTAATACTGATCAGCGTGAAAGAAAAGAAAGCAAATAAATGAAACTATACATGCTTAAAGGAATGCTGAATGAGAAAATAAGTAAATACTGAACATAAAATACTTTACAGAGGCTAAGATGAACAGGGGCCCTCTATTCATTCAGCCACAAGAAAACTCAGAGATCTGGAAGCTTCAAAACAGTACTATGTCTATTCCTCCATTTGCAAAAGTGTACAAAACAGAGTGCTAGAATAGCACTAAAAAAACAGAGTTCACAACGCTCTTAAAATTAACACAAGTTCAGAAATTACAACTGATAAAAAAGTCTATTGAGCGTACGCAGACGCAGCTATTTATAGACATTTCTAAGATAGCCTAACACGTACATCTACTAACTGAAAAACAACTAACTGTAATGCGTAATTATGGTTCCTGGACACATCATACGGCTGCGTGGATGAGCTGGTGCTTCTGTCGTCATGGGCAGTGAATCCCATGTTGGATCATGTCCCCTACCATCTGCAAAACGTGGACAAGTCACCGTTTAAGCTGACGTGACCTAGCAGCTCACAATCACCGTTAAACAGCCTTTAGTTGACCGCATCTTGACCTGCTTTGACCAAGGGTAAAGACGACGTGGATGGCTGGAAAAATGGGACAGGAACCTCGAGCACGTTGATACCTAAGTGCCCATGTGGCTCATCTGGCAAACTGACACGTGGAACATTGTGTTTAACAAAAAGGCTGCAGGATCATCAGATAGCTGCAGGATCATCAGATAGCTGCGGGATTCCTGCAAGTAAGTCAAAATCTAAACAAATAGTCATCCATTAGCAAAACTTGCTTGATCATGCTTAATGACACCTAATGTAATGATCTGGGTGGTTTTATAGTGAGGAAAATGGTAGACAAGTAGGTGTAGAGTAGAGGCTCTACATTGGTTTATGTTATGATTTTAACATAAACTTGACGAAAGAGTGTGTGTTATAAAATATTGGAAAGTATAGGGTTTGTTTGGGCCATGATAGGTCATGTAATGGAACATGTATTTTGCAAAGATGTACTATAGGTTTGCATAGGACATAGGTGTCAGCTCATCACTTTGGCTCTGAAGTAAAAAGGTGAAGGAGAAGAAAGCATGTCCTATCAAGGCACTTGGGGTGCAGATAAGGGAGTACAATAGATTTCATATTCTATTTATGCTTTTGGAGGACCAAAAGCTCCTCAGTAGGGAGGAATGATCTAGGTGGGTTCAAGAACACAAAGAAATTAAAGAGGACTCAAGAAAAGATCAAAAATCAAATTCCTTGGATTGCTATGAAACTAGGGTTAGAGCGAATAGCTCATACAAGCTTTCCAATGGCGTAAATGACACCTCAATATGACATCGTATGTGAAAGTTATTTCTAGTTAAAGTTTTGGTCAACTTGGCCCATTCGCTAAATTTCGCAGAGCGTTAACTAAATTTGGAGGCTTGCCAAATTTGGAGGTTCAACTAAATTTGGAAGATGTTAATGACACGACAAATTCACACTTAACGGTGACAATTTTCGGCGTTTGAAAATGGCAAAATTGTCACCTACTTAATTTTGCAAGTGATGCTCAAAAATTTGGTGGGACAATTTGACCAAGTTGCATATCGAAAATCATTTTTTTTTAAATGGGGTGATGGGCTGCCACCCTCACCAACCCCAAAAATCATATAACAAACCATATTAAAGTGTGGGTCAGGGCTTGTAGGTGACTTGGGACCCCACCTGACTTGTTACAACCGTCACCTATATATATGGACTGACAGGGCTTGAGCCCACACCAGTCAGGAGGCTAGTTCGCTGACCGACGGTCCAACAAAATCCCATTTAAAGAAAACTCCAAGCAAAACAAGTGGGTTGTGGGGTTGGAACCCAGCCCACCCGAACCACATTTCTCTTTTACACATCCACCAACCACGATGTTAGGTGGGCACCTTTAATAACTCTGCCCACGAAATTTATATAAAATCCCCAAACTCATTTGTGCGCTAAGGGAAGAGAGGAAGGTAGAACTCAACGTAGAGGAGAGGAATCGAGAGAATAGAGGCCGAGGAGGTCTCGCCTCAACATAATTTTCAAGGCAAAAGATTTCGTATAATATTCCAGATTCCAAAGGAATATTCTTGCAACAAAATCTAGAGGAATCTAAAAGATTCTCTGGGGGCTTGATTTTGATAGTGGTAGAACCATATCAAGTTTATACTCATCTGAACCTGAATTTCATGAGGAGTTCAATTGTGCAATTCATTTCTTCATCTGAGCAACAATTTTCCCCATTTCCAGAAAGGAATCATTAGGGAATCTTTGAGTTTTCAAGGGGTCCAAATTTTGACTAAAGCAAAAAGGGGTCGAGTTTACAGTCTTTTTTCACGATTTTCCACCATGAATTCAATGGTGTAGTCAATTTCCTCAACATAGGTGTGCACTTTCAGACCATCCTCAGAAATAAAGCTATGAGGTGTCTTTTTATACATGCATATCATTTGATTTCGTTGAAGATTAATGAAAGATGTCTCCCTGCATTGAGGGGGACCTGAAAACATAGACATTGGATGAATTCTGCTATCAACATGTTTGTATTTTTGCTTCTCATGATTGTCTTTCATTCATGCTTATATAATGTGTTTGCAGTTTATGATTACATACTCTTTTATTATAAATGCATCAATGAAATAAAAAACCTTTGCTAATTTCAAATAGGTAAAAAAAATCTGAATCATGGAATTATAATTCAACCCTCCATATCGTAATAAAGATATTTCGTAAAATTAAATTATAATTCAACCCTAAATTCTCCATGTTCAAATCATCCAACATGAATTTAAATGTCCATACCATTTAAAGCGTGAAAACTTTGTTAAGTTCTTCTTTTCCCTTCCGACCAATGACAAGCATTCAAATCCATTACCTCCAGTGGTTTAAAGGATTAATATTTATATATTTATTATATTGGTGAAATAAATATTATTTAAAAAGAGAATGCAACATCAATTCATGAATGATATTGATAATATGTTATATATAAATAGGTAGGTTGTTTATCGTAGCAATAGTGCCATATATAAAGCATAAATTCATTAAATTTATATTATATAAGATGTTTATTTTTAATAATAATAAAATCAAAGTTATTATAATTAAATTTTTAAAATATATGTATATAAGTTTTTGAAAGAAATTTTTTCAAATGAATATTTTGAAATTGATTTTATTATAAATCAGTTAGAATTATAAAATTGAGAAAAAGATAAATGGAGATTGGAAAGCTTATTATGAGCTTGAAAATAATTGTAAGTTGGCGGATCTTTCGATATGGATTAAAAAACTCTTCTTTGAGATTTTTGTCACTCTTATTGTTTTATATGGATGTGAGGTTTGATGTTGTAGTATATGCAAAGAGTCATGGAGGAAGATTGTCCATAGATAACTTACAACCTCAAGATTAAAGGAAATACTCCCTACACTATCCTCCTATTTGAAGCAAGTTTCCTCCATTGAAAGCATGACTATGATCAAGTATCTTATGTATAAGAAAATTTATACATCTATAGCAAGAAGTTTCCTAAAATTTCTTCTAACTCTAGCCAAAAATCTTGCCTTTAGCTCAAGCGAGCGTGGCATAAGGATGCCTTGTCTTGGCTAGACCATAGGGGGATAAAGGAGGAGATCATCTTGCAAGATACAAATAATATTAAAAATATTATTCCTTCCAAATTTAAGTAGAAATTGTTGGATGATAAAGAGTTATAGGGAAAAGTAAAACCTAGATATTATAAGGAGGTGATCAACCCCAGTATCGAAAACCAAAAATATAAATTAGTCTTGACTAATGTTAATAAGAAAATGAACATTTCTAGAATAAAAACTAATTCTCACTTGCTTCATGGTGAAATGGGGCATTGCTCAATTCCCAAAATGTCATGGGATGAAAGAGTTTCACCTTTGTGATTCTAAGATAGTTGAAGATGAGAATCATTTTATCTTTGTCCATATTATACTTAAATTTGATTCAATTTTCAAAATATTGGTCACACTACCAACCTTCTTAACCTCTTAAGTCAACAAAGCCATGATGATATGGAAACACTTTTCTCACTTTTTTTGGAGCATTGAAATAAAATTTTAAATAATTTTGATTGATCCCTTACCTTCTTGAGGTCAAATATACCATATATGACTTAGTGGAAGTTAATCATCAATATCGTCATTATCATTGAAAAAAATTGTATAATTATTTAAATTTTACATAGTTTTTCAATTAATTTAATACTTTTATATTATTTCTTTTAACATATCTAATCTTAAAAATAATAATAGTTAACGTTCTTAAAATAAAATAACTTAGTTTAATTATTCAACAATTTTTTCTTTTTTTCAACTATTTTTTCTATTCAATTTTGCCCAAAATTTGGTAGGAATTTATTATATTGTAAATTTGGGCTATGTAATATGCAACATTTAAGTGCCATAGGGTTTTTAGGCAACATCTTGTCTTTCAATTCATTTATGCATTCAAAAAACATCTTAAATAACATGAATTTACAATCTTGCCTAAAATTGTATTAATAGATTTGGGCAAAAAAAGAAAAAACATGTAATAGTTAGATTGCACCATTTAGTTAACCATTAAAAAGATAAGGGGATATTTGATTTGCTCCATTTAGTTAACCATAAAAAAGGTAAGGATATATTTGATTTTCTTTAAAATCTTATATTTGTGAAGCTTTAAGAGAAGACATTCCTAAATAATCATTGTTTTCATGAGTGAAAATATTAGTTTTAATGAGTTAAAAGATTAGGAAGGTTGTGACAAATATTTTGAAATTGTGATTTTAATGGGGGCCCATAACACATTTTAAAAGAAAGTTGTAATTATCTTCATCCCTATTATTGTTACAAAGATGCAAAATTCTTTTAATCCATGGCAATTTAGTAATTTTCCAATGCCATGTTTTACTATAGAATTTGTGAGAGTTTGTTCTCATTTAACAATGTTATATTTTGTTGTTTATGCTAGTTAAATATAGAGATATTTTCAATATTTTAGACTGGAATTGATCAACTCCTTATAATATCTTTATTTTTTATATCCTTTAATTCTTTATAGTACCACAATTACCCCTTGAATTTAAATATAATATATTAGTAATAATATTATTTTTCTATAGAATTACTTCCTCTTTTATTCATTAATGATTTAACCACTAGTTGACAACTTTTGGTAACTTTGATTGAGTTATAAATGATTTTGATTATTCATTGATGATTTAACCACTAGCTGAAAACTTTTTGTAACTTTGATTGAATTATAAGTGATTTTAATCAGAATTTGAAACAATTTTAAGCAACCTTTTGTTTTCTAAGTTGTTAATATTATTCTCATAATATTATACATTTAGTCATAACCATGCTTTTAATAAGCAAAAGCTCACTTTTATAAAGAGAATAAAATAAGATGTGATGTATCACCATATATAATATATATCATATATATCTAAAATATGGAACAACTTAATTCAATAAAAAAATATTTCATAACAAATTAGTGTGTATGTGTGAAGGTGTAGTATATACATAATTCTTTTTATTAAAATGAATTTTATGAAGGAAAATTTTAAGGATGGAAATTTATTTTAAAGTTTAAAAATTTTGGTGAATTTTACTAATCCTTAATATGGAATTTGTTAAATTTTTGGTGATATCTTTCTAATTTTTTCAAATTTCTATGTAGTTTATATAGTCTTACAAAATTTTGGCTTTTTTAAGGTAAAGTAATTTTATATTATAAAATTTTGGTTAATCATATTTAGAAAAAATGGAAATTAGTTAACAAAACATGGAAAATTAGCCATATGTCAATATTAGTCCCTAAAATTTTCCTTACATCAATTTATAATACGCTTCCAGTTGTTTGATGTGCGATTTTGCTTTTAATTTATAATTATTTATTCTATTAAATTTATAAATTATTTATGGTATAAAAATTATTAAATTTATAAACTGGTTTTTGTAGCTTTTGGAGTAATTTATATAAAGTTTTCTTATTTAGATATATTTTATTTATAATTTTTTTAATTAATATTTTCTTTTATGTTTAAATAAAATGTGATTCTTAAATGATTTTGATAATTTAAACATTTTTATGTTGTGGTTTCTTAAGCTACAAATAAATATAAATAAATTTTGCAGATCATAGATAAATTAAAAAATTAATTAATTTATCTATGATCTGCAAAATTTATTTATATTTATTTGTAATTTAAGAAACTACAACATAAAAATATTTAAATTGTCAAAATCATTTAAGAATCACACTTTATTTAAACATAAAAATATTTAAATTGTCATAATCATTTAAGAATCACACTTTATTTAAACATAAAAGAAAATATTAATTAAAAAAATTATAAATAAAATATATCTAAATAAGAAAACTTTATATAAATTAAAAGAAAAATTGGTAATCCAAAAGCTACAAAAACCAGTTTATAAATTTAATAATTTTTATACCATAAATAATTTATAAATTTAATAGAATAAATAATTATAAATTAAAAGCAAAATCGCGCATCAAACAACTGGAATAAGCGTATTATAAAGTGATTATATTTCTAGTTAGAAATGGAATATATTTTAATAGGTAAGGGCGTTCTTAGTTTTTATTTAATGTTGACACTGATAAATTATTATAAAGTAAGAGAGAAAAGTGTGGTCTCATGCTTCGACAATGATGGTTGGTACAACATATCAAGTACCAGTGGAACTTTCAATGATAGAAATAAAGTAGGTTGTTGAAAAGAAATTCTTGGAGACAGACAGTAAAGTAGATTATGACACTTTAATTATTCAATTAATTCATTTGAGTGTGACGTAAATTAGACGAAGGTTTTTACCAAACATTAAGTGAGGAATATTCGCATCATGTTCGCGTGAAAGTGCCCTTGTGGTAGGTAGAGGTAGAGGTGTAGATAATATTAACATTAAGATAATGTATGGTTTGCAAACTTAGGAATTTGTTTGGAAAATTTAAATTAAAAAGTAGAATTAAGGGTATATATTAATATATGTTGTGTTTGAGGATATATGATGTAAATTAGTAAAGTATTATGGATTTTAATATTGTGAAATTAGGTAGAGGTAGAGCCAGAGCTGTAAACAGTATTAATATTAAGATAATGTATAGTTTGAAAAATTAAGAATTTGTTTGGAAAATTCAAATTAGAAGTATGAATTAAGGGTATATATTAATACAGATTGTGTTTGAGGATAAGCAAGGATAAGCAATGTAAATTGTAAAGTATTATGGATTTTAATATTGTGAAATTAATAGTTTTGGTTTTGTATTTTCATTACTTATATTTAAATTTTTAATAAAATATAATTTATTACTGTAAATTTAAAAAAATAAACATATAATAAACAGACATAAATTATTATAATAAATTATTATTTTTAATAATAATAAAAACATTACAATATTAGTAAAAATAAATATTATAATTTTTTAGAATTTGATATTTTTTTGTATTTATTAAATTGTTTTAAATTTTTATGTTTTAACTTTAAGTTTTTAATTTTAATATTTTTTGTTATTATTTGATTAATGTAGTTTTTTTTGGAAAAATGCAGAAGTAATTTTACTTTTAAAAAATCACATTTTATTGATTTATTAATAAAGTCAGAGTATCTAAAAAAATCGATCTCATAATTTTTTATGAGTAAAATATTTTAACAATAAAAATTTGATTAATAAAACTAACTCTTAAATTAATTAATGCCATGTAATTATTATTTTAAATAATATAATTAAAATTATATAAATATCATTAAATGATATATGCATTTACAATTTATACCATTAAATTGAGAAAAACAATTACCTTAAATTCAATATTAGGTTGATATTCTATAAGAAGATCAATACTCTGACATTTGTAACCGCTTATATAAGCTCTTTAAGTTTACTCTTCTAAATATTAAGACGATTTTAGAGAAGTTTGCTTTTATAAATATTCATATGGTTTAAAGTCCCTGGGTGATGGTGAGAGGGTTTATTTGGCATCCCAAATGCTAGATGATTGAATCCCTTCCTTAAAGGCTTTAATTGATTTCCTTTTTAAAAAGAAGGTCCAGGGTAATAAGATTGGGTAGTGGAGAAACTAAATAGTTGTTTGCATCAACGTAGCCGACTGGCTTTAATTGATTTCCTTTTTAAAAAGAAGGTCCAGGGTAATAAGATTGGGTAGTGGAGAAACTAAATAGTTGTTTGCATCAACGTAGCCGACTTATAGAAAATAAAGTTTGAACACATTGCACAAGGAAGAGCGCGTTGAGATGGATTCCAAATTTGTAATTTTAATTTTGGAAACTAAATTAGCTTATAAGAGGTATGTTGTTTAGAAAAGAAAGGTCTGAAATTTATTAATAAATAAGAATTTTTAAAATTGGATGTAGGTCAATATAAATCTCTAATGGAAAGATAAAAACAAAAACTTTGAGAAATTCCAATCATACAATGGAGATGGATTGTAAATTATGAAGTCATAGGTCATAAACCACAATAAGCCACGTAAAAGAAAAATGTGGATCAATGCCTTGATTGGACAGTGCCACTTAATCTTGAGAGAACATTTGCATGACTCAGGGACGTTGGATTAAGGGATTTTGATGAGTTCTAATAGGGTTACTAAAGATTTTAGTATAGATTTATTTTGAGTATGAATTTAGTATAGATTTATTTTGAGTATGAATTTAGAATGTATAGAGATCTCTTTTTTTAGGTTCAAATTATTTTTATAGTATAAAATTTGAAAAAAAGTTCGTATGGAGAGATTTGATTAGTGTGATTTGATTAGTTTAGGTATTTGGCGTTTGAGATCTCTATATAATGTGATATTTATAGTTGTTTAATTTGTTTTTTTCAATGTATATATAGATTTAATGTTTTGAAAATTTCTTTAGATACTTGAATTATGTAATTTATAGAGCTTAAAATTTGTAATTCTAATAAAATGTAATCGATTTTAGACAAAATTAATAAAATAAAAAAAAATACCAAAAAAAAGAAAAATGTAAAATAACAAGAATATTTGAAATGTTTTAACTATAATTATTATTATTTTCAATTACCTTATATAGTATATACATAGATTTATTTATTTATTATTATTATTATTTTTAAAACTATATTTGAAATATTTTATTTATAACCTACGTTAAAGTTTTTTATTATCATTAATTTTTTAAATGCCACATATTACTTTTGTATTAAAAATTTGAAGGAGTTACACATCTCTCTTTTATTATGATAATTGAACTATTTTACTTCACGTCTCTTTCGGGATTGGAATACACACACACACACATACATATATATACTTCTCTTTTTATATTGAAATATTTTATTTTGGTCTATTTATATACTTTTTCGAAGATTTTTTTTTTAATTACTATATCTTTCTCTAAATTTGATATAAAAATATGTTACTTTATATGGATACCGAAACATTTTATTTGTGGTTGAGAGTGGGAGTGAAGGAATTTTACATTTTCATAGTGGGTTGTAAGTATAGTATGATAATTAAAACTAACCAAACATGTATATTCATTATTATTTTTTGTTATAGAAGAATTCGTTTTTTTATTTATATTTTAAAAGGGCATATTTTGACTCCAAATTGAGTACACACAAAATCATATATCTCCCTCATAATAGGTTATAGAATGCACCTCTAGACCAAATAATTTGATATTCAAACCAAATGAAAGAAGTTATGGGTTTGAACAAAGAAAATATAGAAGTAATTATTACAAATGCAATGAGTTAAAAAAGATAATAAAAAATATTAACATATTGAATTTAATTTAGGTGTGGATGTTAAGTATGATAGGTTGATAAGGTTTTGGTTTAATGGTTAAATAGGAGCATGATCTATCAATTGTGATGGCTAATTAATTGCAATATTTTGTCACAATAATTTTTCTAAGTTATTCTAAAATCTTTGTTATGTATTGTTTTATTTGAGATTAAGATTTTGGAGTTTTTGTAAAATCTTTGTTAAGTATTGTTTTATTTAAGATTAGATTTTGGATGGATGCAACTTAATGATAATATCTCATGACTTGTTGGTGGAAACACAAATTTAAAAGAAAAAACAATAGGTTAACTTGGATCGATGAATAAAGGTATTTAGGCAATAAATTTGAAGATAGTGTAAAAATATGAAATTTACACGAAAATGAATTAGATTTCATAATTTTATTTATAAAAAATTGTCTATATAAATATTGAGTTTTTCCTAACACTAATATGTTATTTTTCATGCAAAATATAATGCATATATTTAATCATCTGAATGAAGAAAAGAAGCATTTAGTCTCAACCTTCAAGGGTATAGGCTACAAAGAAAATGAGATTAAAAGAGCAATTCAGAAAGCCGAGAAAAGGATGTTATCTCATGAACCTAAGGCCCAAGATCAACCTGAGGGTGGTAGGGTTTTTCTACCTTACATTCATGGGGTTACAGATAAGATTGCAAAAATCCTAAGAAGGAAAAACATAAGCACGCAATTCTCAGCTCCTGGAACTATTAGGCAAGGTATGAGATCTGTCAAGGATAATATTGATAGACATCAACTTAAAGGGGTCTATAAAATTGATTGCTCATGTGGAAAAAGCTACATTGGTGAAACAGGTCGCTCCCTGCAGACCAGACTCAAGGAACATGGAGCTGATATTAAGAATGAAAGGTCTCGTACTTCCGCCCTGGCAGAACACTCCTCAAAGACTAAGCACCATGTCTGCTTGGAGAGCGCCTCAATTATCGCTAGGGAAGAGCAACACCATAGGCGAAAGATCAGAGAAGCCCTTGAAATTATCAAACACCCGCATAATCTCAACAGAGACAATGGTATGGAGATTAGTGGAAGCTGGCTTCCCCTAATCAGAAAAATTAACTCATTTTATTAATTTAAATATAATAATAATAATAATAATAATAATAATAATAATATTATTATTATTATTATAATAATAAGATTATTATAATATAATAATAATAATAATAATAATAATAATAATATTATTATTATTATTATATATAATAAGATTATTATAATAATATAATAATAATAATAATAATAATATTATAATAATAATAATGATAATAAAAATATTATTTTTATATTGGTATAAAAATGTTCATACTTGTATTCTCCGATCATTGATTCAAAAGATACAAACCATACAAACCACAGATCTCTTAAATCCAAAATAATAATAATAATAATAAAATAATAATTATTATTATTAATATTTATTCATTTTAAATAATTTTAACTAATTTTAATACTAACCCATTACACTAATAATTCTTCTAAAAAAAATAAAAAAAATAAAAATAAATAAATAAATTAATTAAAATTGTACCAACATATATTATAATTAAGATTAAATATTAATACAATATTCGAGGATTAATAATATTTTTAATATAATATCATTAATACTAATTATTATTATTAATTATTATAATTCTAATTATTATTTATCATATTAATAATAATAATTAATGATAATAATAATAATAATTACAATTAATATTAATAATAAATAACAATAAATATTAATGATCAAACATTTATTTATAAATTAAATATTAATAAAATATACTAAGATTAATATTTTTAACATTAATTATGATTAATATAATATCATTAATACTAATTATTATTAAATTATAATTCTAATTATCATTATTATTTATTATATTAATAATGATAATTAATAATAAAAGTAATATTAATAATAACTATCATATTATATTAAAAGTAACTAATTATTAAAAGATTATTATTAATTAATTTAAATTAATATTAAATATTAATTTTTAATTATGATAATAATCAATCTTAATGATAATTGATATTAATTTAAAAAAAAAATATATATTAATTAATTAATTAAATTAATTCTCATCAATAATTATCAGATATTGAGAGCCGACTTTCATCTCATTTTACTCTCATCATTACTATTTAATCTCTCAGCTAAGCTCTTCTTCTATCAAGCATTAAAGTTGTCTTGATGATGGATCCCAGTTGGGATTTGAAACGTTGGCAGAAAATGGTTCTTACTGTGGATTCTCCGGTAACTAAGTCGAATGCATATATTTAAGTTAATGTAACCTTTAAATACCTAAATAATGAAATCTTGGAATAAAAATTTGTAAAGTTGTAAAGTTTTTTTTTTTTTTAAATAATTAAAGCCAAAAAAATATTAGAGTGAAAAGAAACAAAAGATGTATTTTAAGATTTTGATTTATGTCAACATAAAAACACATTAAACATACTAAAAATTATTACTATTTTTTAAATTTATTTTTACACTATTACTATTTTTAAAAATTATATTTAGAATGTGCACACATGACTCGTAGTTTCATGGACAATAGGTTTGTTTGGCCTATAGAAATATATATATGTTTTCTAAAAAATGATATTTTCAATGTGCGGAGAATCACTATATAAAAAAGTTATTGTAATAGTTGTAAATTGAAACATTAAATTATTATAATAATGAAAAATATTGTTGGTTCAATTAAAAAATTAATAAAATAACACTCAATATGAAATTTAAAACAAAAATTTTGAAGGAAAAATTATAAAATATATATATATATATATATATATATATATATATATATTTATATTTCACAACATATAATTAACATATATATATATATATATATATATTTTATTATATAAAATAAAATAATGATTTATATTTATAGCCATTTTTCATGTTTAAATTAAATTTAGTAAACATTTAAAAACATAATATTAAATTAATTTTTTTAATGCATATTACATTAAAAAAATTAAATTATAGATTTGACAAAACATGTCAAAATAAAAGTACCAAACTCATATATTTAACTATATGTATTATTAAAATGTTAATAAAATTAAAAATAAAAATATTGTGAAACTTTTATAAATATAAGTAATATTATTAATAACTTGAATAGATCCATCTTAACAATGGGTCTCCCAAGCGTTGAAAGGGATCAATTCCCTTGAAGTGCAAACCATTTCTTAAATTTTGCACTCAAAAGGAGGTTTGCATCTCGAGAGATTTGATCTCTCTTGGTGCTTGGTAGACATGGAGTTTGATGGATCTATGTTGTGTATTTGCATCCCAAACCACCAGTTTTGGGGTTTTGAACCCATATTTGAAGCAACCAGCTCATTATGCATGTAAAATTATTGTTAGGTAAAAATTTAAATTAATAAAAATACATGAACATTCCTAGCACTAACAATGCCCTTGTATTTCTAGCAGTAAGAATGCATGTGTCTTTGTTACTAGGAATGCACATATGTTCTTACCATTCACAACACAGACATTACTATAATCATTAAATTTAACACATGGAAAATGGTTGAGGTGGGGTACGGTGGGAGGGGAAAGGGGAGAGAGGGATGGATAGCGGGGTCAATGGAGATAAAGACAAAATGAGAGAGAGAAAGGGGTGAGATATAATTGGGGGGGTGAGTGAGTGACAAAGAGGGTGAGAGAGGATGAGAGTAAGTGGGAATTGAAAAGTGGGAGAGGTATGAAAAAGGGTGGGGAATGAAGATAAAGGGAGAGAGAGAGTTGCGATATACATAAGAAGGAAGAGAGAGATATAGTAGGAGGGAGGTTGTCATGAAGGAAGGACTGATGGAGGTAGGAATAGGCAAAGAGATAGGAGATAGAGATAATGGGAGAGGGAGGGGAGAGGGAGGGGAGAGGGAGTGTGTGAGTAAGTGAGAGTGGGGGGAGAGAAAGAGAGAGAGAGAGAGAGAGAAGAGGAAGGGGAAGAGAGAGGAAGGATGAGAGATTGAGAGATTGTGGGGTAGGAGGGAAAGAAGACATATGGAGGGTAATGTGTGTGTGAGAGAGGGAGATGGAGGGAGGTTTTTGTGAAGGAGATACTAGGGGAGGGAAGGAAGAGGGGAGGGAGAGGAAGTGAGTGGGGGTGGTAGAGAGAAGGAGAGAAAAACGAGGATAAAGACATAGCAAGAGGGGAATGAAAGAGGGAGAGATATAGAGGGAGGGAGAGAGATAAAAATATATGGAGGTGGGATATATATACATATACATATACATATACATATACATATACATATACATATACATATACATATACATATACATATACATATACATATACATATACATATATATATATATATATATATATATATATATATATATATATCTAGAGAGAGAGAGAGAGAGAGATTGAGAGATTGTGGGGTAGGAGGGAAAGAAGACAGATGGAGGGTAATGTGTGTGAGAGAGAGGGAGATGGAGGGAGGTTTTTGTGAAGGAGAAACTAGGGGAGGGAAGGAAGAGGGGAGGGAGAGGGAATGAGTGGGGGTGGTAGAGAGAAGGAGAGAAAAACGAGGATAAAGACATAGCAAGAGGGGAATGAAAGAGGGAGAGATATAGAGGGAGGGAGAGAGATAAAAATAGACGGAGGTGGGATATATATATATATATATATATATATATATATATATATATATATATATATATATATATATATATATATATATATATATATATATATATATAGATATATATATATATATATATATATATATATGAGGGAAGGAAGAGGGGAGGGAGAGGGAGTGAGTGGGGGTGGTAGAGAGAAGGAGAGAAAAACGAGGATAAAGACATAGCAAGAGGGGAATGAAAGAGGGAGAGATATAGAGGGAGGGAGAGAGATAAAAATAGATGGAGGTGGGATATATATATATATATATATATATATATATATATATATATATAGAGAGAGAGAGAGAGAGAGATCAACATCTCCCTGCTTTACTCTTTCTTAGTGTAATGATGATGGTGATTGTAACTCCAACATGGAGGAACTATTACTAGCGAGACCTTTAATTAATCATATGATAATTATTCTTTAGAACTAATTAAATTAATTAAAATAACTAATGGTTGGACAACCTTACAGATCCTTGGCCTGAGAGAAACTTGCTTTCTCTCTTGTTTTTCCTAAAGCTACTTTAATTCTTAAAGCCAATTGCTTTCCCACTCATCTTGAAAAGTCACAACCCATACCCAACCAAATTAAATTTCGAGGTTGTTTATTCAGAGAGTCAATTGTATGAAAATTTACTGTGATATGATTTCGAGTGAATGGAGTTGGCAAAATTCCATGGATTATCTTGATGAGAATACATTAAGGAATTGGATGGGTAGGTGATGCAACCAATATGGCCACCAACACCAAATGAACCATTCATTGCACTACCCACAACTTGCTCCTCCACTTCACATTAATAAACAAATAAATGATGCAGAACTTTCAACATTTAACACTCCCGCTATGTCACTCTTCAATTCTGCAACAGTACTTCAACACATTTTCCTTAGACAACTCCAACACCTTAAATAGGAAAAGTTCTCATTCACGCAGTCTCTGCAAACGATCCTTTACTAGAAGTAGTGTTAAACATATTCACGTGGAATCATGGGGGTTGAGCAGTCTGAACAAAAATAGAAAACTCGGCCAGATAATGGTCAATCATCTCAGGCTAGATTTCGGTTAGATTGAATGTTGTCCCTTTTGTAAACACCAGTAATACTACAAACCATCTCAGGGACAATTATCAGGTTACGGATATGGGTTCTAACTGGCTCTGGTTCCTTAATCGAATATCGGTGCTTTCTTATATATGCAAATGAATCTCCTCAAGTGGATCTCTTCAAATATTCTATTCCAGAGATGAACGAGATTATTCCCTTTGTCAAATAACGCAACCCAACACTGTCAATTACTTATCCAACATGCTAAGCTTAATCAATCCTCAATAGCCACGAATTTGGATTGGGCTTCAATACATTCCATGCAAAGTCTGAACAAATCTGACTTTCCACAATTTTCTGTCAAACCAGCTCAATTGTCAGTTCTCACATGACAATCTAGCTTACCTCTGGATTCATTATCGATTTATCCTATGATTGACAGTCGACCTCTTCCAATGCTCTAGATTTGTGACTATGGCTCAGTTCTTGGATCCCTATAGATCTCAATACAATATAACATTCACACAGGCATTATACATTTTAATTAATTAAACCCAATGTATATTCACGCTTAAATCAATAAAGCTTAATCTCATTCTCAGAGTAACACAAATCGACTTCAATATCCCACACGAACTCGGAATTGAATTTTATATTCAATTATAAATATTTACAATAATTAGTTTATTCTAGGCTTGATTTTCTATATCAGTGGCCTCTCTCTTCTTAATTCCCATAGGTTACAATCCAACCCTCTCTAATCTTATCTAAGGATCATTTTTTTCTCGTTGATCTCATCTCCTTCTTTTTCTACTACTAATCTGAGCTTATCCAGCTCTCACAACCAACTCCTACAAACCTGTAATTAGTTCGTAGACTAATGCAACAACTTCTATTTTAAGAAAACTACCCTTATCTCTAACTTATGACTCATTCAACTACTAACTACAAAAAACAACTATTCTTTCGAGTCATCCAATTTCTTCAGGGATATCTTCATTGAAACCTAACAACTAAATAGATTCCCTATTTATGGTTGCTAAGAAATAAACACTGTTTTACATGAAATTTTACAATGGCCCCTTCTTGGGCTTGCGTCTAGACCTTTAGGTCTGAATATATAATTCAAGCTTAATATTTGAGAGCTAATGCTCCTGCACCAGACTCCCAAAGTTGAAAACATTCATGATATCCTGATCATGTGATTTCATATGCTGAATAAAACCTCCAAGGTCCCAAACTTTTGTTTACTATTGTCCATAAGCTTCACTGTCTTATCTCTGTTTGGTTGTAACCTTCCAGGCTTCCACACCTTATGTTGTAGTTCTCCACTGTCTTTACCTTCATCATTCTTCACCCTCCATTAAACTTTATAATGGATTACTTGCTTGGATCCGCTATAGCATTTCTTAGGTACTCGCATCAAATCCCATAGTTCATCTATGGCCTATTGCAGTTCAATCCTCTGTTGATAACAAATCTTTCATTTATTACTTTGCCACTGCATCTCACTACACATTGTCCATTCATATTTAAACTGTTGATTACTTTCTTCAGCTTTTTATGCTTCAACTTCTGCTATTACTCTTGAGATTTCTCTAGATACTGCTATAGATATTGCTGCCGCCCAAACTTATTGAATATCCTTGAAGATGTCTCCCTTTGCAACATCTAATTTCTGCTTCTTGTCTGCAAATTTACTTTCCAATGACTTATTGTTTTCGTTCCATGGGCTAAGTACTATCATGGAATCTTCCTTTTCCTCCTTCATTTCACTATTCTCCTGTGCCAAATATTTTCTAGTCTTTGTAGCAGTATCTTCATCACAACCTGCAATAATACATAATTATCAGAATTAAAAGTATAAGGCCTCATTGCCTTTTCCTTCTCTGGCAACATCTCAATTTGATGTTCTGAGTTTTCCTCTAACTCCTTTGTCAGCACATCAATATGCTGATTTACATTCTTAAAAGAATTCACGAGTCTATCAGCTAGTCTCTCCTCCACATCATCTGTTCCAAGGACGTCTCCTTGCTTTGGTTCACAATAGTGAAATTCTTCTTCTGTAACTTCCACTTGTTACTTCATATCTTTAGATTTACTACCTATCATCTTCACGACTGTATACTCATCCCCCTTTTCTTCTTTGTTATCTAGTACATCATAATCAACCAATTCATTAAGCATAAATGTTTCACCATGTTTCCTCTGCTTGCAAGCATTTTTGACAACTTTTTTTCCACGTTTGTCATCCATGACAACCTCTTCATTCTCATTCAACTCTGATTTTACAGTCTGGATACTTATTCTTTGGTTTTCTAGCCTTTTCTCCAAAAGACTTAACTTATGCCACAAATCTGCCATCTCACTTGGAATTTCTCCCAAAAACTCTATACAACCCTCACTATCTTATTCTTTGTCACAAATCCAATTTCTTAGTGACACTACTTCTTCAATATTCATCAGAATAAAAGTTTGATTCTCCATCTGTGTGACAGCTTTAGATGTTTGTCCAACAATCTTTCTTTGGCCACTCAAGAAAGCCAATTCCTCTTTGTCCTTACCAATAATAGGTTCCTCATCGTAAGACATAATTGTCTCATCTCCATTGAAGATACTTCCTTCACTAAGCAAGGAATTTATGAACTCCTTTTGCTACCATAACTCATGTTGATCTTCATCTGAAAGACAATCATCATCATACTTTGCTTGGCAACTTTCAGCCTCACTCAAGATAGTTCCAAAGGATGGTTTGTCTTCTGCAATACCTGTAATCACACATAACTTGCCAGTTTTAAACCCACAAGACATCATGACCTTATTTGATGATTTAATCATCAAGTCCTCCTGCTGTTCCAAGTCCTCTACATGACTAATAAAATCTTCAATGGTCTTCTTCTCAACCTCTTCAAGCCCTCCACTTGGTTGCTTGATATCCTTCTCCACTTCTTCTTGATTTTGGCCATCATCATAAGCCAAACTTTCTTTGTTCTTACCCCTTACAATATACTGAAAAGCAACACTTTTCCCCAAATGTGTATGGGCATTTATATGAGACCTAGCTATCCCATCTTCTTTCAGAACAAAGTTTAGATTCTTCTTGTCTTCTTCCTCCTTGATGAAAATGTCAGCAAATTGTCCTTCCTCACATGTTCCACTTGCAAACATACACAGGTTATCAGATTTAACACCATAAGACCTCTTGGTCTCATTTAAAGTTTTAGTCTTCAAGTCTTCCTCATGATACTCACTTATTCTGAGTAATTCTTTCTTTGGTCGAGCATTCATCATTTTCTCTTTCCTCCTCTGTAGCCTATGCCACCTTATCTTTCTTCTCATATGAAAACCACACCTCTGGTCTTTCTCATTCCTCTCTAACAGTTCCATCAGTACTTCAATATGGACTATTATCTCAACCTTCTCCCTCTCATATTCTTCATCAATCAACTGCTTTCATATGCCATTTTCTTTGGCATCTTCTTTCTTCACTTTTCTTCTGCTGTGGTCTTCCTCAAAACCTCTCTATGACTATTAGTAGTCATCTTCTTCTCCATCTCTATGAGTTCCTCACTTACTCACTATGAGCTACACTAAGCCTCTGCAACAGCAAACCCTCCCTACTGCCACTTACCTCACCAAGCTTTCCTCTGGACTTGGTCTTTTGGAAAGCACTGGTTCTCTGTCAGGAACCTCCTGAGCATTTCTCTCTGCTTCTTCTAGGTTGACATGCACAACTCATATACACTTGAGAACACAATTGTCCTCTTGTATTTCGATCACAACTGAAATACTAAGTTTTGGCCACACTCTCTTAGAAACCCTTACTGGCTTCCTTCATCACGACTCTTAAGGCTGTGATCTTCTTGCTGAGATTCTTCACTAATTATTGTTATCTGCATAACAATGATATTTAAAATAAAGACCATTCCAAGCTTTCAAAATCTTGTTGCTGGCAAATTTCTATGGCCACTTTAAAATTCTTCTGCTCATCTTCCTTCTTAGAGCAATCTTGTTCTCTCTGCCCAACCTTCAGTCATATTCTTCAAGTTCACTGCCACTTTTTTTTTTCCAGTCTTTCATTCACTTCGTTCTTTAGAACACATACAACTTTCCTTGTTTGTGTGCTACTATCAATCTTTATTCTGTCTTTAACTTGAAAAACTCAAACCAAAGTTAAATAAAACAATACCTGTATGATTTCATAATCAGTCTCCATCCACTCTTCACTTTCAAGTGAATCTCCATTTTCCTCAAGAAAACAAACATCGTTGTGCTTTATTTATGCTTCTGAAATATCTTCTTAAGAGTATCAATTACTTTCATCTTTTGTCATGCCTTCTACTTATTAGATTCAAATAACCTGATCTCCTCTTTGCAATATCTCTATCAATTTCTATAAAGCACATTTGATTTTACTGATATCCTCTTCCTTTCGCAATCACACTTGCATTTTACACAATCCTTCTTTAATTAAAAAGAACTTTAGCCAAGCTATGATACCAAATGATGCATCCAATATGGCCGCCAACACCAAATCAACCATTCATTGCACTACCCACAACTTGCTCCTCCACTTCACATTAATAAACAAATATATGATGCAGAACTTTCAACATTTAACACTCCCGCTGCGCCACTCTTCAATTCCGCAACAATACTTTAACACATTTTCCTTAGACAACTCCATCACCTTAAACAGGAAAATTTCTCATTCACGTAGGCTCTGAAAACGATCCTTTACTAGAAGTAGTGTTAACCATATTCATGCAGAATCATGGGGGTTGAGCGGTCTGAACAAAAATAGAAAACTCGGCTAGATAATGATCAATCATCTCAAGCTGGATTTCGGTCTGATTGATTGCCTTCCCATTTGTAAACACTAGTAATACTACCAACCATCTCAGGGACAATTATCAGGTTACAGAGATGGGTTCTAACTGGCTCTGGTTCCTTAATCAAATATCTGTCCTTTCTTATATATGCAAATGAATCTCCTCAAGTGGACCTCTTCTAATATTATATTCCAGCGATGAACGAGAGTCTTCCCTTTTTCAAATAATGTGGCCCAGTGCTGTCAATTAATTATCCCGTGTTCCAAGCTTAATCAACCCTCGATAGCCACAAGTTTGGATTGGGCTTCAATACATTCCATGCAAAGTCTGAACAAATCCAACTTTCCACAATTTTTAGTCAAACAAACTCAATTTTCAGTTCTCACACAACAATCTAGCTCACCTCTGGATTCATTATCGATTTCTCCTAAGATTGACAGTCGACCTCTTCCAATGCTCTAGATCTGTGACTATAGCTCCGTTCTTGGATCCCTATAGATCTCAATACAATATAACATTCACATAGGCATTATACATTTTAATTAATTAAACCCAATGTATATTCACGCCTAAATCAATAAAGCTTAATATCATTCTCAGAGTAACAAAAATCGACTTCAATATCCCACATGAATTTGAAATTGAATTTTATATTCAATTAAAAATATTTACAGTAATTAGTCTATTCTCGGCCTGATTTTCTATATCAGTGGCCTCTCTCTTCTTACTGCCCGTAGGCTACAATCCAACCCTCTCTAATCTTATCTAAGGATTATTTTTTTCTTGTTGATCTCATCTCATTCTTTTTCTACTGCCAATTTGAGCTTATCCAGCTCTCACAACCAACTCCTACAAAACTGTAATTAGTTCATAAACTAATGCAGCAACTTCTATTTTAATAAAACTACCCTTATCTCTAACTTATGACTCATTCAACTACTAACTACAAACAACAACTACTCTTTCAAGTCATCCCATTTCTTCAGGGATATCATTCACTGACACCTAACAACTAAATAGATTCCCTATCTACGCTTGCTAAGAAATAAACACTGTTTTACATGAAACTTTACAATGGCCCCTTCTTGGGATGACGTCTAGACCTTTAGGTCTGACTAGATAGTTCGAGCCTGATCTTTGAGAGCTAATACTCCTGCATCAGTAGGTAGTGCCCATTTTTCCTCTCTCTAAAAAATATAAAACAAAGGAAGGGAGAAGACACTGAAGAGGGAAATTAGGCTCTTCCAGTGACAGGAGAAAAAAACAAACACATAGGATAGGAGACACAAATAGCAAGGAAGAAGAAGGAAGTGATGTGATTGATGTTTGGAGACTTTGAGTGGTCAGTCTTGGCTGGCTCATATTGCTCTGTTTTATGATGTTATGCCATTGAACTCATGGCCTAATCTCTATGACTTGGGTGGTCATTTGTGTGGCTATGTTTTATAACCATTGAGTTGTTTATCTAAGCCTCGACAACCTGTGTGAATTTCAATGAGTGAATATGCCACTAATTTCTTTTTTATGAGATGGTGAAGCATTAGAATATTAGACTCCATCTCATAAAATTGTGTTCAACCAATTGGTGTAAAACCTTTCCCTATGCAAGCATTTCTTTTGACCCTAGATTCGGCTTGGGGGTGGTAAGTTGCAAGAAAGGTTGCAGTTTATCTAGCCTATGGTTGGGTGGAGAGTGGAAGTTCCTCTTTTGGTTGTCAACTAAAACAATAAATGCAAATAAGTATAATTGTTTATGCACATTATACTATAGGATATGATATTTCTTATTGTGCCTATGGTTAATGATCAATACCACATCATTCATGAAAGAATTCCTGATTCACTATCTAATCATGATTAACCAACTAACTTATATATCTATAGTGATTATGATATTTTTAGTAATGTGGTTGAAACATTCTTATTTAATTATAGGTTTCTTGATATGTCCTTGATTGGTGATCTAAAATCACTCGATACTAACCTATGATTTGACAAGTATCAGTTATCTTATAGGTTTATGAGTTTGGGCAACTCACTATTGTGACCATGTTTGTGGGTGGTATCATTAGTGTTTCAATTATGTTACGTGCATGGATTAGTTCCACCTTTGAAAGGCTGCTGAGATCTTCGTATCAACATAGTGAATGTTTTGATTTATATGCCTTCATGGTCATGATGGATTTATAGATCTATGCACTGATATTATCCTAACGAGCCACATATTTATTTACATGAATATGTATGGTTGTTTATGTACCTTAATTAACCTGTTATAGTATGTGATTTTTAATGTTTGAAATGTTATGAGTATCATGTCCCTTTGCCTTGTTTGAGATTGTAAACTACTTAATATGTTATGAAATTTATCCATGTTTTGTGTGCTAACCGAGGTTTAGTTAGAGTTAATTGTAGTTATCATCAGTGGCAACAGTTTGTGGATGTATTGCCTTGAGCTTCACTTAGGAAGAATGATAAGGGATTATCCTATGATATCTAGATGTGGAACCTTTTCTTAACTTTAATTCAGTATTTGATATAAGGCAGATTGATAAGATCACTAATATATTATGGTCATGATATAATGCCTTAGAGGTTTAATGTTCAAGTCTGGGTTTGTATCCCTAGAAAATTTGGTGCTCTTGGAAAGGCCCCGTCATGAGAAAACTTTGCTCTAAAACCTTGAAATTTCCCTTCTACAAGTTTTGGAGTAGAACTGTGTTTTGTATTCAGAGCCATATACCTTTTTAACTCCTTGAGTTCTAATGCATCTGGATGTGTGGAGGATATGGATGGCCCTTCGATGAATCTTGTATCTAGGGATATGTACCTATTTATTAGAGTATCTAGTTGTGGCAAAGGGGGTGGGTATATTAGATCTAGTGGATGTATTCAAAGATCCAAGCATTAGGCTAGTTAACTAGGTTGCAACTTTGAAAACTCCCATGTTTAGATTGGGCTAGATATTCCTCAGTAAATAGGGGTTAAGACATCTATATCTGGGATAGGCTCCAAGGGAACGACTATTGTCTTGAGGCTAGATTCCCTTGCGGGCAGAGATGTATCTGGGACATCCAGGGGTCAAGGCATGGTGAAATCTTGCGAAATTCCATATGTGGGCAAGGAATTGATATCCTTGAATGTGAAAAAGTGATTTGGGTGTATGGGGAGGATGTGAATGGAGAAAAATTTCTTGCACCCTGATTTCCTCTCATAACTAAATATAACACAAATCTATAGAATTGTTCAATGAGGCCAAGCCTTTGTGGGATCCATGAATTAGGATGAAGTGGCAAGTTCCAAGAAGGTATGATGATTCTCTTATGGATACTATGTAGGTGCCAAAGGTTATGTGGTAGAGCCACACAGATTCCTTGTGTGTGCCACGTGGTAGTGTCATGTTGATGTGTCAAGATCTAATTGGACAAACTTAAAAGGGGTATAACTTCCAATCTAGGAGTCAGATTAAGATAAAATTGACATCACTGGAAATCTCTCAATGAGATGGATAAGATGGTGATATCATAAATTCATTCCACAAAATTTGAGAGAACGTATTTTTAGTAGCCTCATATTCATAATGGACCTTGGAGGCTGGGTTAATCATAAAGTAACACCTCCCATGACCTAAGATAACATAAGAGATGGGATGGAGTGTTACATAGTGGTATCAAAGCATGGTTCAATTCTTGGACTAGATTGGCCATGAAAGAGAATATTATAATCAAAGTAATGGTTCAAATGATAGGACTGGAGGGATAGAAAAGCACCATAAGGAGTTAAGATTCAACACTAGCACTGAAGAGGCTCGAACATATATTATTAAAATTTATTCTAAAGCATAAGTTGTTTGATATGTATATATGTATATGATGACCTTTAAATTTGTAGATGTCATGACTACTAATCTCGGTGAAATGTTGATTTCAAACCTAGTGATGATAGGGTTATAAGCATGTTGATGTGTCCTTTTTAATTCTTGGAATATGTGACTCACATGGGCTCTATATGTGTGATTAGAGTGATTTATCAAATGCTTCAAATAAATATGGTTAGTATTGACATGACAAGGAAACAAGTCAATTTTTTTGTGATTATAACAAACAACTATGTGTTTCTGACAACACATAAGAAGACCCAATTACAACAAGATATAAAAGGATGAACAATAGTATGTTACAACAATTCATGGACCAAGTCCACCATGAGAAGAAGGGGAAATTTCCCCTAATAAAAAAGAAACCTTAAGGAGATTGAAAGTTGAGTTGAAGAGCTTCAAAGCATAAAATTAAAGAATGATAAGAAAATAAGAAGAAAAGGAAAGGTTGAACACATTGTTTCTATAGAACCCATCATACATGGAAGGGTCACTGCAACATGCATCAACCTCTAGAGATGTAGAAGAATGTCATGTTGAAAAGACTACAAAGAAACCTTATGATATTAGAGAGAAAATAAAGCCATTCCCATGTTGGAACTACGACAATAACATATAAGGAGAGACTTCCTTAACAAACAACAAATAAATAAAATCTCATGCAACTATACACACCTGAACCAACAAATAGTAATGCAAAAAGAAAAAAATGAGGGAATAGGCCTATCAAAGACTCCAAAATAATGAAAATTTCCTTCATGAACTATTTAGATGGATATTGGGATTTTGAGGTTGCTATAAACCTTGGGAATGTCTCTAACTAAATTTTTGTGCATATGTTAATTATGGACACACTAAACAGTAGAACTCAAGGGATTGAAATTGTTGTTAACCAATGAATGATGTGTAGAGGAAATGTTTTGCACACCTTTGTTGTTATTGTTGGCTACATATTTCTTGTTGTATTGTTTGTTGAATTTGAGCATGGCCATGCTTCTTTATCTTGTTCTCAAATGTTGCTATTGTGGTTTTTCTCTGTTTTTCATCCTTTCTTCTTTCCTTCCTCATTTGGTTTTGATTTGATTGTTGGATGTGAGAAAATGGAAGTAAAGGATGTTATAAAGGGATATAAAATAAAACCCAATTAAAAGTGTAAGACCTTGGCCAAACCCTATGCATAAGATAAATGACATTAGAGGGTATAAGAAGATGACAAAATAACTAGGTGGACTTGGCTAGGCCCAAATGAACAAAACCGACAACGATGTGATGACTATGAAAATAGCATAAGAACAGAATTTCCTGGATTGGCAATTGTGCATGGCCGATCGATATATATATATATATATATATATATATATATATATATATATATAATATATATATATATATATATATATATATATATATATATATATTCTATTTACTTAGGAAGGACATTTGTTGAGAACCATCATAGTAGGAGGAGGATTAATATGATACTACTTACTATGCTTTGAGCAATACAATGAAGTGATTTAAGGTATTCCATGCCACGTGGATATCTATTTGGTTAGTGTGCAAGGATGAACTATTGCTAACAACTACCATTATTAACGTGCTTATGGTTATACTTCTAAAAGTTGTTGTGTTCATGAATGAAACTAATAAAGGCTAGAAATTGACTTTGAAATTGGTAGCATATGAATAGCATGGAACATGTGCAAGTATTGCATGTGTTTGTCAAATGAGAATTCATAGGATTAGGAGCATGGATGAAGACATGCTTAAGAAAATTCCTTTTTGAAGTTTTCATTGAAATCTATAAATAGTTGAATTGATAAATTATGACTAATATGTGAGGTTGAGACCATTTCAGGAATTGTTGAGTATTGCAATAGTAGGAATGTTACCAACCAACTGGATCCTTAAAAAAATCTTAAGCACTGACAATAACAACCAAGTAAATAATGAAAGTAGTAAGCCAAGGTAAAAAGGGTAAAGAAAAGGAATCAGGTAAGAATTCCTTTAGCTGAATTTGAAAACTATTGCTTCAAATTAATGTATGTTTTGTGTGGATACAAGGAAGTGGTATGGTTAAGGCAAGTAGCCTTCAACTTAAATATATTGAAATAACTTTTGTAATACATGGTAAGCGAAATGGAGAACTATATTGCTCATGAATTTAGAGATAGGCATTTATCATTTCTAACTCATTGGTCTATTGGAATAAATGTTTGATTATGTTATGCAATGCTTGTAATAAATATGATGTAGATGTAAAATTCAATGATAGTGTCATTTCAATTTACTTCAATGTAGTTGGGGTGATAGAATTATTACAAGTATGATAATTCTAAGGTTACATCAGGCTCTTGCGAATTCCTATAATAAAGAAATTGTACATATTGTTATAGGCCATTTTGTCGCATCTAGTAAATAGGCCTGCAAACCAGATCAATCACCATCTATGAATATGTCGTCATCATCCCTGCATAAAGCACTAAGCACGATCTTTCCAAATAACTATGTTTTCGGGTCTAACTGCCAAAAATCAATGCTTTTAAGGCCCACTGCACCTTGCTGCTTTAGAGACCCGCATTCAACAATAGGTTGCTCCATTATGCACCAACGTTGATTAGTAGCAGCCTATCCCTTATTGAGGGTACACTAATTCTAGAAATCCAGGAAAATTAAAAAGGATCCCGAAGCTTCCGCTTCGAGAAGCTTCTAGGATTTGTTTTAACAATTTACCTTGGATAAGAAGTTCAAATCCTATCTAATCCTACCTTGGAGACTTGACCTCTTATCGATTTAGCTCATCCTCCCATCGTAAGTGGATCTCAAGCCTATATTGGTAAGTGGATAATAATTCCTAAACTACCATCCTTCTCCTATAAATTTACTACCATCTACAACATCAAGGATGGATTTTGGAGACTGATCATGCCCTCATGCTGCTACCTTGAATCTAAGAGAGTCATCATCTTCATGCATTAGGGTGACATTGAGGTGTGCTTTGTGAAACGTAAGGATAAGTCAACTTGGGGAGATCCCTACAAGATCAACTACTATTCTTGGTAGTAAACTCTCCCCTATTTCTATTAATACAAAGAGTATACCATTTTTCCTATATGTTTTATATTGTATTTACATTCACGTATTTCAATGCTTCGCTGATCCATTGAATAGAGTAATTAAATTATGCTAAGTAGATGTTGTCGATCTTTAGCTTGTTCTGAATGTATGTGTAGGTTCTAATTATAGCAATTGAAGCTACGATTGGAAATCACAAGCTGAGAGGAAAGTAAATCTTGCGATTGATTCCTAGTAAGTCTCTTTCCCATTATTCAATTTCTCTAAGGGAAACTTTATATTCTTTTCTTTCTATTGTTCTAGACCAATCCACTAGGACTAGGGAAGATAATTTTGTCCGCAATCGTAAATTCCGCATAACAAATTGAAAACTCCACTGTGGATCGTTTCTTTCCCTTAATGGTTTACTTGATCTTAGGCCTTGTTTCACCTCTTGAGCAGACCTTCATTGCCTCACTCAACTTGGATTTACCCTAGGAAGACATTTCATAGAGCTTGATTTGAATTTTTGTATCATAATTTGGCCACAATTGATTAAATTTCCCCCTGGTATGGAGACAGAGAATTGCAACGCACCCTATCCTTCTTTGCACCTGCACTACAGAGCACTAATTGCCTTTCAACACCTGCGCCAACCTCTGTTTGATGCAAAAAATTTCCATTTTGTGCTTTTCTCTCTAATTTTCATTGTCCTAGCTGGTTCTCCTTGAGTCCTTGAGTGTGTCTTTGTCTCTAAAAATCCTTCATCTTGTTTTTTTTTGGCTTTGAATGCCTTTGATACTATTTTTTTGGATTTTTCTTTGTTCTTGTCAATTAGGTCATTAACAAACGCATTTCTTAATCTTTGATTACTTGAAAGAATTGGTGTCTCATCATCGTTATGAATAGTTTATTTATTAGAAATTTGGAAATTATCTTATTTTTCATCCCATTTGAAATTAAGTGGAGCGAAAAGAAAAACCGTATCCATTTTACATTGCATTTAGGGTTTTGTGTGTGAAATTGGAATTTGGAACAGTTGCATTAGGGGAATTTATTTAACAATCCTGTTTGTTTCATATTGTATGATGCATCACTCTTTGTTATCTTCCCTCCCATACATAGATTTTCATTGAAAAGAAGATTTCATTTTGTCATGCTAGATTGCATCTTTAGGATATTTAGGTGAAATTTGTGGTGAGCCTTGAAAATTAAAACATATTTCATGATTAACTTTAAAATTTATTGAATCAATCTTAAGGAGAATTTGCAACATTAACACAAACATCTATAGGCCTAGGATAGAGATATATTCCAGTGTCTATAAACATAGGAGTTTTCATTTTTTTCTAGTATTGCATTTCGGGGTTGATATCCCATTCCATATACATAAGTGTATCAGACCATTCTCTAAGTACCTTTGGGTATATTGGATGGAAATCCACGCATGAAAAGTATATGGGAATTCTATCATTGTATGGTTATGTATTAGATAACACTAATGTGGACTGCACTTCCACATAACATTGAGTATATTTTGGAAGTCCACCATAGGTTTCTATCCTCATCTTAGGTAACTGAGTCGATCGCCTTGTATACTGTGGTACACCAAACATAACATCTAGGGAGATTGCCTACCCGTACATAAATCCTTGATTCTCTAAGGTGGTATATTGTAGTTCATAGTTGGTTGGTAAACCTTTATGCCTAGATTACCTTGTTTGATTTATTTTTGTTGTTAATTCTTAAAATTCATTAAACCAATGTGGAAGAATAAAACCATACACTCTGTCATTTGGTAGAATGAAAAATAATCCTCTTCTTCCAACTAAGGCAACTCCTGGCCATCGTTAGAAGCACAAAAAGATACAGAAAATCTAATATAGTACTTTGGGAGATACTACTTTTGGTCCTCCACTTGAAATAGATCCATCAAAATCATCCTTTCCTATGAGTACTGAACTCGAGATTAATTCTTCATTGGCTGATGAGTTCGACATAGTCGAAACATAAGCACATGAAATATCATTACCTGAGGTTTATTGAACCTAACTATACTGAGTCAGAGACAACACAACCTAAGGTCATACAATCTGAGGTACCTCAGTTATCTACACATATTACTTCAGGACATTCCTCTTCTCTTCCTCTTTCTCAGACCCAACCACTTTTGACGGTGAACCACTTGCACCTGGTCTTGTGAGTATTGAAGAGATTCCTTAGGAAGAGCCTCAACCCTCCTCTTCTATTTGAGTAGGGACTCATTTTTATCAGGCCCATCCTTTTCCTTATCCTCATACTCCATCGTAAGATCCTTTGTTTGGTTCTTTTCCTTTCAGTTCACCCTTGAGTTTCTCTCGGAAACCCCCTTTGGGACAGTTAATCATGACTGAATCTGCTATGGTTTCTCAGTTTGTATCTACTACTATGATCAAGACAACCCATGTTGCAACTTCATCCATGTTTATGACATCACCAAAGACACATTCGTATGGTGGTCGATCCATCCCACCTGGTTATCAATATTTGTCTGGTACCTTTTCTGGTGCAGCATCTAGTCCACGGACCTCTCCCATATCATGTACATCTCAAATTATGTATGGCACTTCTTTTATGAGTGTTACACAATCTTCTCTTCCTCCTCTATCTAAACTTATGGTTTAGTAGCAAGTTGGTACTTATGCCAGTGGGTATGGACACCTAAAAAAACCCAATCCACCTCCTATTGGGAACCCTCCTCTTAGGGGGGAGTTTCATCCATATAACCCTCCTCTTTCGGAAGGGGAAACCCATTGCCATAATATTTTCATCTCCTCATGTTAGTGCCCAGCCTCATATGAGTCCTCCACATTCAGGAATGGATGCTAATGTTTGGAAACATACCATGCCTGTACAACCTAGTTTGATTGTGGATTCATCTTTAATTTCTCAACCTATTCCACCTACATCTCAAATTCCTATTCATCAACCTATATCTCAACCTGTTTAGGCTCAACTTAATGTAAGCCAACCTTTACAGGCTACATTTTTAACTCAACCTATTCCACAGGTATCTGGTGCCTTGCAAGCCACGTATACCCAACCTTTTCAAGGTAGCTTACAATCATAATTGCTTGGTTAGGCCATTCCTCAAATTCAAGTGGGTCATAATGTATATGGTATGGCGTAGTCACAACCTAACCAACCATATGTTGGGATGATTAAAAATCCCATAGGAGAACCGTATCAACCGTATCAAGCTATACCTCAAATACCTTACGTTCAACAAATCCAAACCCAACTGTTTCAACCTTTACAAGGTTATCTTGGAGCTGGGAAGCAAGCGTATGTGTATACTAGTTATCAAAATTCTCCCTATCTCGGGACAAAAATTACTTTTTCTTAGGCCATCCCATCTTACCCAAGGTTTCCTCCACCAAACCTCAACAAGAAGTTTCCATTCATAACAACTCTTGAATTTCCAAATCTGACCGCACTCATTAATGATCTCATTGCACATTCTCCTTGGTGGTTGGTTATTCCCATGAAATTTCCTAGTGATATCCCTAAATTCAATGGAAATCTTGGGGAAGACCCATCTACACACATGATGAATTATCATTTGTCGTGTTATTTGAAATCTCTCAATGATGACTCTGTTCATTTGTGTCTTTTCCAATCCACACTCATGAGCATGGTAGCAAAATGGTATATTGAACTACCACAAGATTTGTTTGATAATTTCAGTGCCTTGGCTACCACATTCATAACACATTTCTAGTTACCCATTTGATATGAGACTGGAACTAAACTTTTAACCAATTTCAAACAAACTGATTCCACTCACATTTTTTTATCACATCCATGAGTGGTGATGTCATTGTCATTTGGTTAAAATGTTTTTTCCTACTCATTTGTTAGCTAAATAGTTCATTGAGTCTCTGTTACCATCCATCACAGACTACACTGCCAAGGGCGGAGTTGTCACCGAAGAGTAGGTAATTCTCATGCCCAGTATTAGGATATTATTTATACCCAATTCAGCACAATCTATGATAAAACACCAAATGATTTGTGACCTTCCAATACTATTCTTCAACCTCCTAGTAAAGAATCACATGTCGCCGATGGTGTGATTGGTTCTACGAGCTAGTAGTTCATGAGTATACAATCTGGTTCGACTCTTGTTGTGGATGCCTAAAGCCCTCCTTCCATTATTCTTGTGGCTTCTACTTTAGATATTAATGTCATTCAATCTTCCAAAGGAAAATCTCAGCAACCAGGAAGTAAGAAGAAAGGAAAAGGTAAAAAGAAGAAAGATAATTCTCTGCCAGATAAACAAAACAATCAATGTTATGAAGAAAAGAGGAAACCTCATTATCCATGCTTGATTTGTAATGAGGAGCATTTCACTCGTGACTATCCACATCAGGTGGAAGTGAATAAAATTCTTAAATCATCCTCTACTCCCATTGTGTTGACCAATCCATTTTCATATCAGGAGACTCACATGGTTTCCTGGGATCCTACTTCCTCTAACTTAGTTTTGATGATTTCCTCTGCAAAGACAAGAAATGAAATTATGGTGGCCACCCGAAATAAATACTACGGTAATGTGAATCCCTTGAATGGTCAGGATACCAAGTTGCTAGTTTGAATGCATATCCATCAGATCCTACTCCAAATGTGTTTACTACATAATTGATTAAGCCTCCCGAAGGTGTTATCCATAAATCTACATTCAACTCTTGTGCAAGAGATGCTCAGAAATATAACATAGTTTAGGATCTAGCTCAGGCTACTTTAGCTATGTCAAATCTTGAGGTGTTGCAAAATTTCCCCGCCCAAAAGAAGGCTTTTCTTTCTGCAATTTGATGTATTGATCCTTCATATTCCAACCTAGTAGTCTTTAACCATGAGAATTATACACCTTGACTTCTAACCCAATTATGTTTCCTGATTCAAGTTTTTATTCATGGTAATAATATCCATCGTTCCATCGTGGAAGAAGGAGACTTAACCTGTATCATGGCCCTTTCTTGTTGGAAGGCTGTTGGTTCTCCCCAATTGAAATAGTCATCGACTACTCTAAAGGATTTTGTTGGAAGAGGCTTCAACCCTTATAGAATTCTGAATTCATTACAGGTAGAATTGGGCCACAAGACATTGTCTGTAGAAGTCAAAGTTATCAATGGATTGGTAGATTATAGCCTTCTATTGGGTTGTACGTGGGTTTATTCTATGGCTGCTATTGTTTTAACATATTTCAGAATGATTGCTTTCCCTCATAATGGAGGAATAATAGCCATTGATAAGCTCACTTTCTTTGCCACCAATTCTCAAGTTACTGGATGTGTCCCTCTTGTGGGGGAAACCCCACATCCATACCTTCATGTCGGGGTAGGATTGCTTAAGGATTTTCCCCTTATGGGAACCTTTTCTCTTCCTCATATTTCTCCTACCAAATCTAATCTGATCGCCCATGTCAACATGATATCTTCTTGTATTACTCCATATGATCCTTGGGTAGTCCCAGAGGAATCCAATATTAACAATTTTAGTGACCACATGCCGCTCAGTCCCATTGCATTTGACTATGAAGCCATCTATTCAGCCTGTGTAACACATTCTAATCTTTCCTCTTCGATCAATTGGGTTGACCATTCCTTAGATTACAACATGTCCTCTAATTCCTTCTCTTGTACATTTATTACTGATGAGAGCATCATGGAGATCATGATGCCATATGATGCATCATGGGATGATCATCATCATCATTCCTCCTTTCCAAATTCCTTCGAGGATAATATTAATGAACTATATCGGCCCAATATCATTGAGATATCTACGAATTCCATATCCATCGATGGTATCAATTATGAGAATAATTTGTCAAACATTGAAGAGGCTATCCCTCTCGACATTTTGATCAAACCTAACATTGTTGAGAACATACATATCAACATGTCTTACTCTCTTGATGATATCAAGACCTACAAAGCTCTTTTCCAGGAGTTTCGAGACGTTTTTTCCTAGTCTTATGAAGAAATGCTAGGTATCGACCCAAACATTGTTGTGCATTAAATTAAGACATATCTTGATGCCAAGAAAGTTTGACAGTGCCTCCGTCTGGTTCATCCCAAGAAGTTTGCAACTATTAAAGCTGAATTTGAAAAGCTTCTGCATGCTAGTTTCATATACCTAGTACCTGTAACTGATTGGGTTTCAAATATTGTTCCTGTCATGAAGAAATAGGGAACAATTTGTGTGTCTTGATTATTGGGAAATTAATCGTGGTTGTCCTAAAGGAAATTATCCTACCCTGTCCAACGACCAGATTGTTGATGATTGTGCTAGTTGCGAAATATTTTCCTTTATGGATGGATTTTCCTACCATAATCAGATCAACATTCTCCCAATGGACCAACATAAAACTGCATTTATTTGTCCATGGGGTACATTTTCATATCAAAATCTCCCTTTCAGATTGAAAAATATTGGGGCTACGTTTCAGAGGGAAATGAATTATGCCTTCCATGACATAAAACACATTGTACAACCATATTTGGACAACTTACCTTCTCACTCAAAACTTCGTATTGATCATTCAATGCACCTTAGGGCTATCTTTTTACGTTGTTGACACTATAAAATTAAGCTCAATCTGCACAAGTGTGTATTTTGTGTTAGCTTAGATCTACTTCTTGGTTTCATTATATCGAAACATGGAATTCATATTGACCCATTGAAATTCCAAATGATCATAGATATTCCTGCTCCTTCTTCCCTTCTTCAGCTTCAATGAATCCAAGGGAAGGCTAACTTTCTATGGAGGTTTGTTCCCAACTATGCCGAATTGACCAAAGGATTTACTCACTTGTTAAAGAAAGGTGTTCCCTTCCATTGGGACGACACTGCTCAAAAGGTATTTGATGCCTTGAAATATGTTCTAATTCGGGCATCCTTGTTGTATCCCCTGGATTACCAATGCGATTATTTCCTGTACCTCGTCACTGTAGTTACTACCATCACTATGGTATTGGTCCAAGAGGATGATGTAGGGACCAAACATCCTATTTATTAATTGAGTTAGAACATGAATGATACCAAGATTAAATCTACTCATGTTGAAAAGTTAGCTTTTGCGATTGTCCAGGCTTTCCAAAGGTTTCACCACTATATCCTACTATGCAAGACTATGATTATTTCCGATTGCAACCCCATGATGTACATCTTGTCACGAAAATTGCTGGGGGGAAAGTACTCCAAATGGATTGTCATCCTCTAGGAGTTTGATTTGGAGTTCATCAAATCCAATTTGAAAAAATCCTTAGCTTTTTCTGAGCTAATTTATGACCTTTCCATTGCTGAAACCAAGACAATGTCTAACGATTCTATTCCATATGAGTCATTGTTCTTGATTGTGCCATCTAACCCATGGTATGTAGACATTATTGTATATCTCCAAACCCATACTTTCTAGTCTGATACCTCTCGCTTTAACCAATGACGTATCTAATATCAAGCTAAGAACTATATTATAATCAGCGACACCCTTTATCGATGTGGTATCGAAACACTTTTATAAAGGTGCCTCACCCATCATGTAACAACCATGGTTAAAAAAAATACATGTAAAAAAATATAAGACCATGGTCATGGGACACATATTCCAAGATGAATGGTGGGAAAAACATCCTAGTGGGTGTTCATTTCGGTTATTATGGCTACAGGAAATTGGCAAGGAAATGGCAAAGGCTTTGGAAAGGAAAAATGGCATTTTAGGCACATTTATTTATGAAAATAATGAAAAATAAGAGAAAGGGAAGGTGAAAGGTCACAGGTTGCATGTGAGGAGGAAAATGAAGGAAAATAATGGAAATTGAATAAAATAGAGGCCTCATTGATAAAAAGACTTATGAGGATCAGTTGGCAATATTTTGGCTCAAGACTTTTGTCAGTTCAGTTTTGGAGCTCTCTCTCTCTCTCTCTCTCTCTCTCTCTCTCACTCACTCTTCGAAACTTTGAGTTTTATTGGAGCACTTTGGCAATCGATCAAGAAAGGAAAATAAGGCAAGAGGAAGGAAGGATCATGCAAGGAAGGGTAGGATCAAGCAACTACAACATGATTCTTTGTAGGTATTGATTTGAATATGTGTTTTCCTTACTAGATTTGGCATGCATGGTATTGCATGTGGTTCTTTGCTGTCATGGAATGGGTTTTTCCAGGTGTGACAATGTTTTCAACATAGCCTTGACATTTCAGCATAGCCATGGTTTGATGGGGTTCTCATGTTTTCGTTGAGCTCGATTTCCAGATGGATTCAAAGCTGAGTGAGGTGGATCTGCGAAAGAAAGAACACATGGCCTAGTGATCCCTAGATCAAAATGTGGATTGTGATAAATCCATTGGCCTAGTGACCCCTGAACCAGACTATGGGTTGCGGTAAATCTAGGTATTGTATGCCTCCCTGGGCCTAGGAATCCTTGACCGTTGAATGGCGGGATATATGGTAAATCCTAGAGGTGGTTTCCCTTAATTAAGCCTAGGAATCCTTGTAGATGAATGGTAGGATATACAACAAATCCTAGAGGATAGTGTCTCAGTTTAGGGCCTAATGATCCCTGGATCGAATTGTGGATTAGGTAAAGCCTGTGAGACTAGAAGACAGGAAAATTCCTCACAATGTAGGTGGAGAAATCCGGTGGCATCCATGCTTGTTCTGGCCTAGTGATCTAATGGAGATCATGGTAAAGCATGTTATTACATGTTTATTGTGTTGGCCAAGTGATCTGGGATGGATTACAGTAAAGCCTGGTTTCTATTGATGAGAGTGAGGTCGGTTAGCCTCGGGATGCACTGGTTGGTTCTTTTGGTTTGAGTTCCACATTCATGCTTGGAATATGGCACAGGGGTGATTCGTTGAAGAGAGAATTGGCCCAACCAATCTATGGTCAAGTGGAATGTGGTAGTCCCATACTAGGTTGAATTTTGCATCATTAATATGAGGCTTTTTATCCTTATTATTTCATGGGTATTATACTGGTTTATATGTGGATTATATGGTTTTTGTTTCCTTTGTATTTTTGTTTTTATTATGCTGGTTATGCACATGTATTATGACAGTGGCTATGTATGGATCTCATCATTTTTTTCCTTGTAAATGAATGAAAAATGTATCTATGGCCTAATGGATGAAACTGCAACTAATGTGTTGAGGCATCAATACTTCTTAGTGATTCTCAGATAAGTATGAGACCCTTATGCTTAAATATGTTGTTTACATTTGTAGATTACATATTTGTGATATGTTTAACGAAATTCCTTTGATGGCTAGTGGGGGTCTGGTCAAGCCCTTGTTCAAATAATTAAATTTGTATCATCATTTCCTTGTTATATTTACATTTTGAAGGTTTCATCTAGTTTTGGGTAGTGACTTGGGCTCTGTGCCTAAAAAAGTGGCTCAAACCCTGGGGATGTTGGCACAACACTGAGAAAAATAGCCCATGGTCATTGGCAATACCATGTCATGGTAGCGTCCAGAGCCTTCTGGATGCATGCATGCCCATATCATGGGAGTGTCCAGGGGTTAATTGGTCTAAAACCTCAATGGGACCCAGGGACTAGTTACCTAAGAGGTTGGGATGGTTCTTGGGAGTCCTCTTGTTGATGTGGAGGGTTTGTATGTTGTGTTTCCATCGATTCCACTTCCTTAAGGTCACATAGGAGGTTGAATCCAATCATAGTAGCCTCTCGTCACATGTTTATCTCGGTCAGTTAGTTACTTGGGTAGATGTGGGAGGAGGGTGTTACAGAGTGGTAATAGAGCATGGTTCACCCCTCAGACTAGATGAGCATTATGTTGGTCATGCATTCATGTCAGCTACATATGTGTTCCTTATTCTTGTAGTCCATGTGCTTGTTGTGTTTTCATGGTGTCATTCATGGTTATAGTGATGTTGCCGTCTAAAGGTTGATTTTGTTGTTGTTGGATGTGTCATCATGAGTGTATGGTTTTATATGCATTTGTTATGCATGTTAGTGTCTATATGTTATTATGCATGCATTGTCATGGTTATAGTTATGCATGTATAGTAGGTAAAACATGCATTGTGGGGTCATTGTATGCAATTAGGTCATCATGATGATATTAGTATGTTATGATGCTAATGTGTTGGATGAGATAGAGCAGGATATGCAGATAATTAAAGTGAAGTTGCAATAATGGAATTCGGGTATGAGTGTATCATCATACATATTTGTATGGTGGGTATCCAGGTATGCGGTTAATGGTTGTTATAAGAATTAGGGTTATTTATATACATGTTGTTCATTTTATTGTTGTTGTGGTTACATGCATGGTAGATGCTAGTGAATCAGTGTAGTCATATGCACATTTGATGTGTATTCATGGGTGATAGTAACTTGTTATTATATGCATTGTTGTTGTTTTTTTATGTTAGTTAACTTGACGATTATGTTATATGTTGTTGATAAGCATGTTATATGTTAACTTGTTGTTGTTATATGTTAGTTGGCTTGATGATTGGGGTTATTTCATTTAAGATCTGATGTTATATGTATAATTTTAATTTGGATTAGCCTGTACATATGGTTATTGCTATGGTATTCAGGTATGATTCGACCTATTTGTGATAGTTTGTTGTACTAATCTAAACTGGCTATGCATATGTGATTGTTATGCATGAATGACAATTGTTTATGAGTTTATGGTGTGAGCATGTTAGCTAATTAATGTTATGGATATCATGACTTTATTTATGTTTGAGTTGATATGTTGTGAAGTTATATCGTGCTAATCTAGATTGATTGTGTAGACAAGATAACCTCCCTTGAGATACATTAAGGTATGAGTTTTCTTATGCCATCTATTTGGTGTTTGAATGTTTTACTATGTTGTTTATTTTGTGTTTGAGTGTTTGGTGTCTATTATGTCATCTATGTGTTGTCTAAATGTTTGATTACTTGAAGGATATGAGTATGTGTCTATAATATTTCTTGCCAAAATGGTCTTATTTTAAGATGGTTGTACTAATACATATGTGTTGAGACAACTGATATGTACTTGAGAGTATGTAGGTGATAGCTGTAGCATTATGTATTATGATTGATGAATGCGTGTTGATTGTTGAGTATGACATGGTTGTTAGACTTGTTAAAGGTTGATTTCAAATTAATATACATGATGTCTTGATATTTGGAATGTGAGACTTACATGTGTGAGTAGTCACAGGGCAACATGCATGGTATTAGCTTGACAAGGTAATAGTTGATGTGTTTATATAACTGATAATTGGGTGATGTGACAGTACATATAAGACTCAATTGCAACAAGGAAAGGGTATTGGGTGAAAATTCCTTTGGCTATGTTTGGGAAACCACAATTCCAAATGAATGAGTGATTTGAATATAAGAAGTCTTCTTAACCTTGATTTTGTCTAACATTATGAGGATATGTGTTATATTCATAAATATGTATTTGAAAGGTATAATGGCTGGTTCTAGTTATGGATAGATTTGTCAAAGGATTGGAGTCCCTTGAGAGATGGCATGGATGTGTTCAGTTGCAAGCAACGTTCTTGACACATGAAGGTAAGGTAACTAGTGTATTTTTATGTTTATTTATGCACTGGCAATTATGCATTTATGGAAATATGATGCAAGGGATTGCATGGCAAAGAGATTGCCACGAAATTATGAATAAGGCTTAGGTTGAGATTTCCTTTAGAAGCATTGGGAACCATGGGGATTGAGTCATGGTGTCTATTGACAGTCATGTGATTTCAATTCTTTGTGCATATTTTACGCTTGATTTTCAATTTTTTTATTTCTAGTGTATGGCCATACCAATTTGTTTGTGGTGTCGTATTGTTATTGGTTTTTAGAGTTTTCTTCTTGTTTGTGTTTTTTATTTCCTTTATGTCTTGAGGGTCTTGAGAATTAGTTGGGAAAGAGGAAAGTTAACGGAGCTCAGGGAGAGCTAAATGAAACCTAGCCAGTAATATAAGACCTGAATGGAGCTTGGTGCATGAGTAAGGGAAGTTGAAGGTAATAATATGACAAATGGTTGGATTGGTTCAGTCCATTGGCATATATGGACAGTGATAGTACATTCATGAGAAAAGTAATAGGAAAGGTGAAGTAAATGGATCTGAGGCGTCAGATGCATTCTCTATGTTGGGAACAATTGTTCTCAATGTTGTGAATGGTGTGCATAGATAAAGGGAGTTCTTTTAACCTTGACCTTATGTTATTTGGTAATTATTTTATGATCATGATTATGTTGATGTTTATATACGTGTGTATGTGTGTATGTATGTCATTGTCTGATAGGATCATGATTGTTTTATGCTAATGTTTATGTATATGTATCTATGTATCTATGCCACTGTCTGATAGGGTTGTTAGGGATCATTCTTATGGATAAATGATTTCCTATGTGGGTGAGTGGCATGAAGAGATTCCTGGTTCATGAGGAATCAAGTGGGAAGAGTAGCATGAGAGGTCTCTGAGGTCAATATCATGTGGATATGAATTGATATTGTATCCTTGTATTATGCCTATCTTTATGTTATGATAGGTAACTCTGAAGGATATATCATTTGAATGAAAGTAGTGAGATCTGTGACATGCTAGGATAAGATAGATGGCAGAGAGACATTAGAAGCAAGGTTGTCTGGTAGAGACAACGTCATTTTGGATGTGCAGTACTAGTATTTTGCATATGTTGTATATGTTGTACATGTAGCATCTATGATATTGTGCGCATGTGGTGTTGTGCATATATAGTATGTGTACATGTTGTTTATGCAATGTGATGTACATGGTGGTACATATAGTATTGTGTGAATGTTGCATACACAGTGCTGGGTATAGATGGTGCCATGTACATGTTGGATATGCGGTGTTGTGTACATATTGTACTATGCACATTATGGATATGTGGTGTTGTGTGCATATGGTTCTATGTGCATGTTGGATATGAAATATTGTGTATGTAGGGTGCTATGTACATGTTGTATATGCATTTCTATGTACATATGGTTTTGTGTGCATGTCGTACATGTGGTGCTATGTACATGTGGTGTTGTGTGCATGATTGTACGAGTGGTGCTGTGATCATGTGGTGTCGTGTACATGTTGTACATATGGTGTTGTGTGTAGGTGGTACTGTGTACATGTCATGCATATGGTGTTGTGTACATGTGGTGTCACATACATGTCATGCATGTGGTGTTGTGTGCATCTATCATTGTGCACACATTGTACAACTGGTACAATGTAAATGTAGCATTGTGTCACGTTGTACAGGTGGTTTCATGTACATGTTGTGCAGGTGGTGCTATGTATAGGTGGTACTATGTACATGTTGTACATGTGGTATTATCTGCATATCATAAATGTTGTGTTGTGTACATACAGTACTATGTATGTGCATTGCGTAGTTGTGATATCGTTACATGTGTACTCATTGTGTTGTACTATGTGTATGTATATGTATTGTGTTGTAGATTAGGTGTAAGTGTATGTATTGTGTTGTGGTGTACACTGGATGTAGGAGTATGTATTGTGTTGTGTTGTACACTGGGTGTAGGTGTATGTGTATCTGTACATGGTTGAGGATAAGGGACTGGGTGTTTGCTGGGTGTGGAAATTATTCTGGTGTATGTATAGAAAGAACAAAGGCATAAGTAAGGATCGATGAAGGATAAGTATCGGTATTTTATTTCAGTTTATTATGCATGTGATCTATGATTTTGACTTGTGATGGTTACTTGTGATTTATGATTATGGTTTATGATGATTTCATGCAATTCATGGTTTTAATTTATGACGGTTGATTTTTAGCTAACTGGATGTGATACGTTTATACATGATGATTTGGTTAAAAATTCTAGTTTGGCTTGTTGTGATAGGAATCTAACATAATTGCAAGTGTATCTTGTTGACGAGCCACCAATGAGGTATGATTTGAAGTTATTTCAATTTATTTTCAATCTAATGGAAATCATGTTCTTGGTATAGGAAGTACATAAAGTCTCACTTGGGTGGTTGAAACCAGCTACAAGAACTAGAAGCGTCAATAGAAGGAATTGGAACATGCAACAGTATGCTGGTAAAGTAGTTCAGGAGTAGGAACATTTTGGGACACTGGGACCTGATAGTGTCCATTGACTTCCATGAGAATTCTATCACCGGTATGATGGTTTTGAGGCAATTATATGACTTAATTGATCTTCCGATGCTAGGAAGCCCTTCTAAGGGATGGATCGCCTGGGATAGCAGATGTCGGGGAACTTGGAAGGTGAGTGACTGCATAGAAGGGGTGACTGGATTTCCCGAGGGAATGTGTAGCAGAGAAGGGAAGGTCAGGGATGGATTTGTTTTGGTCTTTATCATTTCTAGATGGAATCAGATGCACATTGGGAGTGTGCCTTAGAATGATGAGACGATAACTATTCACTGAGAGGAAATTTAGCATGAGATTGTAGTGTTGGACAATGATGGAAACTTTGGCTCTCGTAGTGGATTCTAGACTTCCTGGGAAGGAGGTGAATCCTGGTATTACTTTGAGGGTCAAGGTGTGAGCCTTTGGATTCCCGTGTTATGGATGTAGGCATCGTATCCTTTTATTTGTTGGTTGAGAAAATGTGCATATGTGTATATGTGTATATCATTGTAAATATTGTATCGAGTTGGATTTATAAAGCTCCATGGATATGTGTATGTGTGTATATGTGGTTATTATTGTAAATACCATAATGAGTTGTGTTATAAAGCTCCAGTAAATGGTATGTTTGTCATGTTATAGCAGATGGTCATTATAAATACTGCAACGAGCTATGTTATAAAGCTCCATGGGCAATATGTTTTGTTTTTAGTGATCTTGCTTGTTATAGGTGTCATTGAACATCGAGGATAGTGTTCCCCCAAGGGGGAGGGTTCTGTAACAGTGTTGGTTAAAAAAAATCCATGTAAAAAGAAATACGACCACAATCATGGGACATGTATCAAAAGCTGAATGGTGGGAAAAATATCCTAGTGGGTGTTCATTTTGGTTATTATGGCTAAATGAAATTGGCAAAGGCAATGACAAAGGCTTTGGAAAGGAAAAATGACATTTTCAGCACATTTATTTATGAAAATAATGGAAAATAGGAGAAAAGGAAGGTGAAAGGTTGCAGGTTGCATGTGAGGAGGAAAATGAAGGAAAATAATGGAAATTGAAGAAAAGAGAGGCCTCATTGATAAAAATTCTTCTGAGGATCAGTTGGTAAGCTTTTGACTCAAGAATTTTGTCAGTTCAGTTTTGGAGCCCTCTCATTATTCTCTCTCTCTCTCACTCACTCTTGGACACTTAGAGTTTTCTTGGAGCACTTTGGCATTGGATCAAGAAAGAAAAAGAAGGTAAGAGGCAGGAAGGAGCATGCAAGGAAGGGCATGATCAAGCAGCTATAGTAGGATTGTTTGCAGTTATCGATTTGCATGTGTGTTTTCCATGCTAGATTTGGTATGCATGGTATTGCATGTGGTTATTTGTTGTCATGACATGGGTTTTACTAGGTATGACAGTGTTTCCAGCCTAGCCTTTCCATTTCCGGATAGCCATGGTGTGATGGGGCTCTCATGTTCTGGTTGACATGGATTACTGGATGGATTCCAGCCTAGCCATGATGTGTGTTTTCCATGCTAGATTTGGTATGCATGGTATTGCATGTGGTTATTTGTTGTCATGACATGGGTTTTACTAGGTATGACAGTGTTTCCAGCCTAGCCTTTCCATTTCCGGATAGCCATGGTGTGATGGGGCTCTCATGTTTTGGTTGAGATGGATTACTGGATGGATTCGAAGTTGAGTGAGGTGGATCTCTGAAAGAAAGAACTGATCCCTGGATCAGACTGTGAATTTTGGTAAATCCACTGGCCTTATGACCCCTGAACTAGACTGTGGGTTGCAGTAAAGAAATGTATTATGTGCCTCGATGGGCTTAGGAATCTTGGACCCATGTATGGCAGGATATATGGTGTTATCACTCAGGTTGTCCTTCAACTCCAGAAAAGGATACGACCGAGGTAACCACAGACCAACTTTGGACTGCAGGTTCTAGCCAACCTGCAATCAGAGAGGGCTCTCTCTTTATGGTTTAGCTTTGTTTAAAATGATTTCAGGCTAGTTATCGAGTCCAAGGGTTTTGTTTTGTTTTTTGGTGGGAAGGATGATGTTTTCAGGTAGAGAGGTAAAACATAGTCTGGTAAGTTTCAAACCATTGGGCGTGGAGTCAAGGAGTCGGACTGCTGGTGCGTTTTCTTGGTCACAAGAGAAATAAGGAGCAAGGTAGCTGCTCATGAAACAACACTTAAAGCTTAAAAGGATGGAATGAGGGATAAGGAATGAGAGGCAACAAAGAATCTCTCACTATGCTTAAAGGGGGAAGGTGAATGAGCTCTATCTAGGAGCAGTTAAGAATTCCTAGACAACTGTCAAAGATGAATGGATTAGGGGAAATATGAGCCGAAGGGAATTCATATTCATGACTGATCCAGAGGAAAACATAAAGAAACAACAGAAAATGAGCATAGAGGGCAATTAAACCAATTCTAGACTATTCTTTCTTTCTGCTATTTAGACGGTATATCAATGGAAAAAACAGAGATAGGAAAACTTATTGAGTCATGTTGCAGCACATGAATTCCAAATTCACTTCTTCAAACCATTAAACACAGAGCAGACAGTATTTCCTCCAAGCTTTCCAGCAGTCTTTGATTATAGAAAACATATCAGGTATACAGTGCGAGTCTTCACCGAAAAAACTATCAACCAACTGACCCTTTAAACAAAACAGAGGGTGGTATATATAGGGAAGATTTATCCAAAATTATCTATTACATCCGACCTAACAGGTGTGACAGAAAATTGATTACTTTAACCTAATCCTATCCAGAAATAAATGCCAGAAAATATCTTTGAGCTTTGCTGGGGGCAGCTGTATCAAAATGAGTTAATATCTGTCCTGGTGGCTCTGTGCTTTTCATTTGTCATCACTGTGCATTGGTCTTTGCACCCTTGCTGTTCGGCGGTTTTAAATGCCTCTGACTGTGATTTGAGAGCTAGGATGGGCTTACTCCTCTTGATTTGACTTTCTGGGGGACTCATCAATGTTTAAGTGCTTTAGGCCCCTAAAAAAATCTTCGGCTAATACTCTTTGGCTCTCCTTCTTCCTCTGATACCCTTTGGCAATAAATTGATGTTGTTTAGAGGTGTTGTCAGTCTTATTCACAAATAAATGGCCGCTGCTCGGCCTCTGTTTCTTTCAAAACTGTTTTCTGCTCCTTCCGGCAAGCTTCGCGAAGAAAAATGGGTCATTCGGCTCCTTTCGGGCTTGCCGGGGGCCGCAGAATGAAAAAATTCCCTGAAGATTCCCCATTCAGGCCCAAAAAATCTAGCTAGGCACAAATCGCTCATCAAAAATTGCCTCAGAATCGGATTCTGGGGCTCCGAAGTGCGATTTTTTTGCCCTTCGCGCCAAAAAAGTGCTGATGACGTCAGCATGATGTGACATTGTACGGCGGGTGACGTTAGCATGACGTCAGCAGGACGACGTGGTGGGATGACATCAGCATGATGTCATCATGTACGAATGGTGATGTGGCAGGGATACGTGGCAGGAGGCCACGCAGGCAGGTGACTCGACATAGTGACTGGGCATGGGGGTAACGTAAGCGGTGATTGTGCAGGGGGTGACGTCACTGGGCAGGCGGGTGACGCAGGCAGGGGCGGTTTCCGGTTTTGGGCGCACCGCTTATGGACAAAGGTGGTTTCGGGGGAGAGGGCTCCGCCACAGCCCAACGCTTGACGCGTGGCGGGAGGTACGACAACAATACCGCCCATCTCCCGGACGCTAAACGTCGGGCAGGTCAGGGATGGGACGGCCCGCCCACCGTTGATCTGTGGGGCGGGTGATCCAATGGTTGGCAGGGAGTGCGATATGACGGAGGGATAAGGGGCGGCATATGCGCAGGAATATTCCCTTTTTAATTATTTGCGGCGGCGGGTTTAGACTTAGGGAATGGGGTTTTTATGTGTTAAAAAGGTGCGGGTTAATATATTTACATTCGGACTTAGGGACAAGGGTGGAATATGGGTTTTTTAAGGTTTTTTGAGGGTTTTTTGGGCTAGGGGAGAGGTTACTAGCTGACCAGATGTCAAACTAGCTCCTTAATGACTCGGATGGGCTAAAGACAGCCCCAGATGGACTGTGATTTCCCGGACTCAGTAGAATTATGGCTATAATGCCTGGGAGGGAGTATTTACATAAGGGAGTTTTATATACATGATTTTAATAGGGGAATGGGAAAACTGATAGGGATTTATATAATACTATTAGTAGTTAATATGAAGGTGACCAACAAGCGCTAGGGTCAGGGACCTTAGGCTAAATTTGGGAAAAATAACTTGTAGAGAACTGAGATCCTTGAGTGAAGCAGATCTTCACCAAGGCAACTGATATGGAGTATGATGAGACTAAGAGGCAAGCAGATCTTGACCTCTTTGGGAAGTTAGTAAGTGGCTTTGGGGAATTTAGAAGAAAGGGGAGTTAGTGATGTTCACCTTTGAGCCCTTTTGCATAAAAACTGCCTGCACTGTGATCTGAAAAGATAAAATACTTTGTACCACAAAACTGATCACAAATTATCATTCTGCAACCACACAGCTACCTACCCAGCCTACTTTTCTAACATTTTTTCTTCTTTTATGGGTGGGTGCATTTAGACTTGCAGACCCAGCTTTACAATTTTTCCTATCTAAATTTACACTTATTTCTGCCAGGGCCCAGATTAAACAGTTGGGTCCCTTTGATTCTCTACTTATCTACAAATCTGCCAAGATTTAGCTGTTTGGACAGATACATTCTCTATATTCTACAACAGGAAATTGAAATCTAGGGAGACCAAGATTTAGCTGTTTGGCCTTCCCTTAACTGAATGGAATACAGCAGTGGCATTCGGACCATGACACTTTCATGGCATCTTCTTTGGTCTGTTCTGGAAATATGGAACATTGCAGCCAGCAAAGTATGACATATTTGGCATGTAAAAATGTCAATCATGAAAAATGAATACCTGCTGCAGCAGGAGGCTAACAGTGGCTCCACTTGGGGATGGCTTTTCCTTGTGAAAAGCCAAGAACAGCAGGTCAGACTGCCTTGTATTCAATTGCTGCTGTATTCTGAAAAATTTGCTTGGCCGACTGCCTTATTAATCCTACCTACCTACTCTAACCAGTACTTACTTTGCCGTTAAGTGAAATGAAACAGCCAATGCAGCCACTTAAGCATTATAAATATGAGTGGCCTCTGCTGCTTGTGCTTGCTATTACCTGAAATGGAGATCTTGCAATCTGATATGGCTTTATTAATCTTTGAGAAGATCAGGAAGCTGCTGACCTTCTTTGCTGAAACAAGAAACTGTACAAAAGGGTCCTGGAGTATATATACATTATTGCTGGACTGACTTGAAGAACTGTACAAAAGTTTGGGATAGCTATCATGCTTTGAAATTGGGGAACCATCAACATCTTGATATTTTCCTTTGCAGCCTTCTAGCGGAGAAGAGCAGTGATTTACCTCATCACACAGCTTGCCGTCAAATGAATTATGCAAAACATGGGATGGAACCTGTAATTCTTTGAAAGCCTGCTCAGATGGCACCTGACAGATTTGTGCTGACTGTTCTTTTTCTTCTTCAAATATCTGAGATGGCTAAAAACCCAATGGCAAGGAATCCAGTTGGATTATCTGGTCACATGCTGCCACTTCTGAGTCTTCCTCAATCTGACATTCACTGGCACTTTGGGGCTGCAAATCTAGTGTTGATGCTTTAGGAGCAGGGCCTGGACTTTCCTCAAGCTGATCAGTAACAGAACACGGTGACACTTGATTATTAATAGCATGATAATTTTCCCTAATAAACTGAAAAGACCTGAAACAAAATGGTAAAGTTCCTTCACTGAAATCAACACATTCTGCGCTTTCTTCCTTTTCTTCATGGCTGAGATGGGCATTCTGATCATTGTGTTCAGGCAGCTGAACCTGAACTGTGCTTTCTGCCAAAATAATGTCTGACTCCTCTGTAAGGCTGATTTGGTCATCAGGCTCATAATCATCATCATACTGATCATATTTGGGCAGACAGTTGAAAGAAGAGAAGCTATTATATTCATACATTATATCAACAGACTGCTCCATCATGTATGGCGGTATGAATATGTCATCTGTTTTGTGACAGGTTTGTTCATGAATATCATTCCTTTCCTTTTGCAAAACAGATCTGTTCTGGTGCTCTAAACGTTCAACTTCTGTTGTGCACATCTACTTTAATTCCTTTGCTTTCTTTACAAAGATATCAAGTTCATCCCCTTTTTCTGCTTTCAACTTCCCCTCCCTAACTTTCAGATTAACCTCTACATCTATTGCCATGTTCTGCATCTGTTGCATAGTAGAGGGGCTTCTTTCTCTCAGATGGAATTCTATTTCTGGATCAAATGCTGCTGGATAATGTAATAGGGCCAAATCAGGGGGAGGTCTTATATTCAATGGTATAGAATGATAAACTTGATTGAATCGGTCAGAAAATTGCTGAACAGATTCATTTGGAATCCTTTTTAACTGATTATATTCTTCTATGAGCACGAGGAAATTGACTTTGATCATCCATCTATCAAGGAAGAGTTTGAATAACTGCTGGAGATTTGAGATGCTTGCCTCAGGCAATGCTTTAAACCAAGTCCTAACTTCACTTTGCAAAGAAAGGGAAAACAGCCTAACACTAACATCCTCATCTTCTACTTCAAAAATGTTTAAATAATCATCAAAAGCCTGGATATGCTTTTGGGCAGTAACTCCATTCTCTCCATCAAATCTTGGGAGATACATGGGATGATTTTTGGGCAAAGGTTTAAGCACGGGAGGCAAAATGAGTGGCTTATATCTATCAGGGACCTTACGAGGCAGGGGATTGTGTACAGGGGCTAAATGATTGGGTTCGGTGTGAACAGGGATAGGATGATTTGATTTGACAATAGTGTCCCCCTTGACTATAAGGTGAGCATCAGCAGCATTTAGAGGCTGTTGTTCTAATGTGCAAGGAGGGTTTTCTTCAACATTTTCAAAAGGAAAATCATAAAAGTTGAATTTAAACAATATGTACAGCAAAATTTTATGGAAGAGAAAGAACATGACCTCTTGGATCATAATCCAGGTCAAAAGCCTGATCTGCTCATAAATTTCTTTTGGGTTCATCTCTCTGGTGGAGTCTTTATTATGAGGATGATGTGGAGTCGCCAGGTGGATGTATTAACTTTGAGTGCCTGATCTCTGTCCACCATCAAAGATCAGAACTAGACTTGAAAAATGGTTGTGAAGGTTTGGTTCTTCCCAGTGGAGCTTTCCAACTTTCTTTGTGAAACTATCTGAGGAAGGTCCCCAGTGGAGTCGCCATTATGTTATCACTCAGGTTGTCCTTAAGCTCCAGAAAAGGATACGGCCGAGGTAACCACAGACCAACTTTGGACTACAGGTTCTAGCCAACCTGCAATCAGAGAGGGCTCTCTCTTTATGATTTAGCTTTGTTTAAAATGATTTCAGGCTAGTTATCGAGTCCAAGGGTTTTGTTTTGTTTTTTGGTGGGAAGGATGATGTTTTCAGGTAGAGAGGTAAAACATAGTCTGGTAAGTTTCAAACCATTGGGCGTGGAGTCAAGGAGTCGGACTGCTGGTGCGTTTTCTTGGTCACAAGAGAAATAAGGAGCAAGGTAGCTGCTCATGAAACAACACTTAAAGCTTAAAAGGATGGAATGAGCGATAAGGAATGAGAGGCAACAAAGAATCTCTCACTATGCTTAAAGGGGGAAGGTGAATGAGCTCTATCTAGGAGCAGTTAAGAATTCCTAGACAATTGTCAAAGATGAATGGATTAGGGGAAATATGAGCCGAAGGGAATTCATATTCATGACTGATCCAGAGGAAAACATAAAGAAACAGTAGAAAATGAGCATAGAGGGAAATTAAACCAATTCTAGACTATTCTTTCTTTCTGCTATTTAGACAGTATATCAATGGAAAAAACAGAGATAGGAAAACTTATTGAGTCATGTTGCAGCACATGAATTCCAAATTCACTTCTTCAAACCATTAAACACAGAGCAGACAGTCTTTCCTCCAAGCTTTCCAGCAATCTTTGATTACAGAAAACATATCAGGTATACAGTGCGAGTCTTCACCGAAAAAACTATCAACCAACCGACCCTTTAAACAAAACAGAGGGTGGTATATATAGGGAAGATTTATCCAAATTTATCTATTACAGCCGACCTAACAGGTCTGACAGAAAATTGATTACTTTAACCTAATCCTATCCAGAAATAAATGCCAGAAAATATCTTTGAGCTTTGCTGGGGGCAGCTGTATCAAAATGAGTTAATATATGTCCTGGTGGCTCTGTGCTTTTCATCTGTCATAACTATGCATTGGTCTTTGCACCCTTGCTGTTCGGTGGTTTTAAATGCCTCTGACTGTGATTTGAGAGCTAGGATGGGCTTACTCCTCTTGATTTGACTTTCTGGGGGGCTCATCAATGTTTAAGTGCTTCGGGCCCCTAAAAAAATCTTCGGCTGATACTCTTTGGCTCTCCTTCTTCCTCTGATACCCTTTGGCAATAAATTGATGCTGTTCTGAGGTGCTGTGGGTCTTATTCACAAATAAATGGCCGTTGTTCGGCCTCTGTTTCTTTCAAAACTGTTTTCTGCTCCTTCCGGCAAGCTTCGCGAAGAAAAATGGGTCATTCGGCGCCTTTCGGGCTTGCCGGGGCCGCAGAATGAAAAGATTCCCTGAAGATTCCCCATTTAGGCCCAAAAAATCTAGCGATGAGCGATTTGCGCCTAGCACAAATCGCTCATCAAAAACTGCCTCAGAATCGGATTCCGGGGCTCCGAAGTGCAATTTTTTTGCCCTTCGCGCCAAAAAAGTGCTGATGATGTCAGCATGATGTGACATTGTACGGCGGGTGACGTCAGCAGGACGACGTGGCGGGATGACGTCAGCATGATGTCATCATGTACGGATGGTGACGTGGCAGGTACGGTGGCAGGGATACGTGGCAGTGACGTGGCAGGAGGCCACGCAGGCAGGTGACTCGACATAGTGACTGGGCATGGGGGTAACGTAAGCGGTGATTGTGCAGGGGGTGACGTCACTGGGCAGGCGGGTGACGCAGGCAGGGGCGGTTTCCAGTTTTGGGCGCACCGCTTATGGACAAAGGTGGTTTCGGGGGAGAGGGCTCCGCCACAGCCCAACGCTTGACGCGTGGCGGGAGGTACGGCGGTAATACCGCCCATCTCCCGGACGCTAAACGTCGGGCAGGTCGGGGATGGGACGGCCCGCCCACCGTTGATCTGTGGGGCGGGTGATCCAATGGTTGGCGGGGAGTGCGATATGACGGAGGGATAAGGGGCGGCATATGCGCAGGAATATTCCCTTTTTAATTATTTGCGGCAGCGGGTTTAGACTTAGGGAATGGGGTTTTTATGTGTTAAAAAGGCGCGGGTTAATATATTTACATTCGGACTTAGGGACAAGGGTGGAATATGGGTTTTTTAAGGTTTTTTGAGGGGTTTTTGGGCTAGGGGAGAAGTTACTAGCTGACCAGATGTCAAACTATCTCCTTAATGACTCGGATGGGCTAAAGACAGCCCCAGATGGACTGTGATTTCCCAGACTCAGTAGAATTATGGCTATAATGCTGTTAGTAGTTAATATGAAGGTGACCAGCAAGCGCTATGGTCAGGGACCTTAGGCTAAATTTGGGAAAAAGAACTTGTAGAGAACTGAGATCCTTGAGTGAAGCAGATCTTCACCAAGGCAACTGATATGGAGTATGATGAGACTAAGAGGCAAGCAGATCTTGACCTCTTTGGGAAGTTAGTAAGTGGCTTTGGGGAATTTAGAAGAAAGGGGAGTTAGTGATGTTCACCTTTGAGCCCTTTTTCATAAAAACTTCCTGCACTATGATCTGAAAAGATAAAATACTTTGTACCACAAAACTGATCACAAATTATCATTCTGCAACCACACAGCTACCTACCCAGCCTACTTTTCTAACATTTTTTCTTCTTTTATGGGTGGGTGCATTTAGACTTGGAAACCCAACTTTACAATTTTTCCTATCTAAATTTACACTTATTTCTGCCAGGGCCCAGATTAAACAGTTGGGTCCCTTTGATTCTCTACTTATCTACAAATCTGCCAAGATTTAGCTGTTTGGACAGATACATTCTCTATATTCTACAACAGGAAATTGAAATCTAGGGAGACCAAGATTTAGCTGTTTGGCCTTCCCTTAACTGAAAATCTTACCAAAAATGGAATACAGCAGTGGCATTCGGACCATGACACTTTCATGGCATCTTCTTTGGTCTGTTCTGGAAATATGGAACATTGCAGCCAGCAAAGTATGACATATTTGGCATGTAAAAATGTCAATCATGAAAAATGAATACCTGCTGCAGCAGGAGGCTAACATATGGTAAAGACTAGAGGTGGTTTCTCTTGATTAGGCCTAAGAATCCTTACCGGTGAATGGAAAGATATATGATAAAGCTTAGAGGGCGGTGTCTCAGTTTAGGGTCTAGTGATCCTTAGATGAGATTGTAAATTGTAGTAAAGCCCGAGAGACTAGGAGACAAAAAAAGTCCTCATGGTTTAGGTGGATAAATCCGGTGGAATCCATGCTTGTTTTGGCCTAGTGATTTGGTGGAGATCATGGTAAAGCCTATTATTACATTTTTATTGTGTGGGCCTAGTGATCCAAGATGGATTATGGTAAATCTTGGTTTCTATTGATGAGGGTAAGGTGGGTTAGCCTCAGGGTTCTCTGGTTGGGTCTTTTGGTTTGAGTCCCACATTCATGCTTGGAATATGGCATGGGGTGATTGGATGAAGAGAGAATTGGCTCAGCCAATATATGGTCAAGTGGAAAGTGGTAGTCCCATACTAGGTTGGATTTTACATCATTAATATGAGGTTATTTCTCCTTGTTATTTCATGAGTATTATACTGGTTTATATGTGGATTATATGGATGTTGATTCCTTGGTATTTTTGTTGTTATTATGTTGGTTATGCACATGTATTATAATAGTGGCTATGTATGGCTCTCATCATGTGCTTACTTGTAAATGAATCAACAATGTATCTATAGCATAATGGATGAAACTATAGCTAATGTGTTGAGGCATCAATGCTTCTTAGCGATTCTGAGATGAGTATGAGACCTCTATGCTTAAATCTGTTATTTACACCTATAGATTAAATATTTGTGGTATGTTTGATGAAATTCATGTCATGGCTAGTGGGGGTCTAGTCAAGCCCTTATTCAAGTAATTGCATTTGTAACATCATTCCCTTATTATCTTTTTGTTCTGTAGGTGTCATTTAGTTCTAGGCAGTGACCTGGGTTGTGGATTTGAAAAAGTGGCTCAATCCCAGGGACACTATCACAACACTGAGAAAAATAGTCCCTGGACACTGTTATTCCATGCTGTGGGATAATCTAGAGCCTTTTGGATGCGTGTATGCCCATATCATGGGAGCGTACGGGGGTTAATTGGTCTAAAAACTCAGTGGGACCTAGGGGATAGTTACTTGAGAGGTTGGGATGGTTCTTGGGAGTTCTCTTGCTGATGTGGAGGGTTTGTATGTTGTTTTTCCATCGATTCCACTTCCTTAAGGTCACATAGGAGGTTGAATCTAATCATAGTCGCCTCTCATCACATGTTTATCCTGGTTGATCGGTTACATGGGTAGATGTGGGAGGAGGGTGTTACACATGAGGATGTCAAGTAAGTCTTGAATTAATGTAATTTTGGGGCATGTTGTGGTCTATGTATGTTTATGCCACCACATAGATGATTTCGTGTGCTGACTAATTTTGGTACACTATCTTTCGCGACTACATCCTCATGGTTCAAAAGTGTCATTCCTTCTAGATATAAGATCGTAAAACCCATGCTCCACTCACTCCTTTACACCCTATTATCATCATTATACCATTTTCAAAATGGGGCATTGATTTCATGACATGTAACCCTCACTTGGCCAAAGGGCATGGATATATCATTGTAGTGGTATACTATTTTACCAAATTGGTTGAGGCGATGCCTACATACATTAACACTGGAAACACAATTTCTCTCTTCCTTTTCAATCATGTCATTGGGAGGTTTTGTGTACCACAGACTATAGTTATAGAACATGGGAAACATTTCCATAACCACATGATGTCTGAACTGACTGCTAAGTTGGGTCTCTCCTATGAGAGTTCAATTCCCTATTACCCTCAAGCAAATGGGCAATTTGAGGCCATCAATAAAGTATTAGAAACAATTCTTCAACGCATGATAGTGGTCCACAAATCAGACTGGAAGCAATCCTCCCTATTGAGTGTGAAATTTCATCTCTGAGGCTTGTTGTCGAGCTCTTCCCCACCACTTCTATAGAAGAAGAGCATCTCTTACATTTGACGCACTTAGATGAAACCCAACGTGATGTCATGATGGCTAATGAATTTCATAAGAAACACATTAATGCCTAATACGACAAAAATTTCAAGCCTCATGTCATTTTAGAAGGTGACCTTGTCTTGCTATATGACCAAGAGTCTAAAAAGTTGGGATAAAAAATGTTCGAGGCAATGTGGCTAGGCCCATACATTGTTAAACACATTCTTGTTAAGGGGGCCTATGATCTTGCTGATATCAATGGAGTTCCATTGGCATAGCCTAGAAGTGGGTTGTAACTTGAAATATACTATGCTTGAGTGTTTATGCACAGTCCACTGTGTACACGCTGTATATAGGTGTGTTGAGTGTGTTTGCAGTGTGATTCCCTTTAGAGTTTCTTATAGTTTTTGTTAACTATGTTTACATTTGGCTTTCAAATATTGGCATCCGTTTAACCATATGTTGGTTATGTTGATGGCATTGGTCATAGTACTTAGAAACTTTCTTTTGCAACATGGGCTATATATGCTCCAAATGGGGAGTTAGTGAATTTACAAGGGATTTGTATCAGTCACTCTACAAATAATATCACTGAGTATAACATCGTGATAAATATATTGTCTAATGCTATTTCCCATGGTAGCCACCATATAGTTATCAAACTTGAATCACAACTTGTAGTACTACAATTGACTAATGTATATTCATTTAGGTGACCAACTATGCTTCGTATGTTCTTAAGGGTTTCACCTTCTGGAAAGATATTTTGATTATATCCAATATCAACACATTTCTTGAAATCTAAAGACATTGACAAATGCATTATCAAATCATGTTTTAGATAAACATTTGTGACACATGTAAATTAAATTGAAGTCATATCACATACATTGAATGAGATAATAGAACATATAAGAAACATCAATATATATATATATATATATATATATATATATATATATATATATATATATATATATATATATATATATATATATATATCAACATTTTGTTTTACAAAAAATTATTCTTGAGACACATATGGCCACATGGCATAGCATACAAAAGAATATACATGTAGTCAAAATATGGCTATATATATAAGCCTCCTAATAGACTAGTCATGGTGCTCATGATAGTAAGCAACTGCACGAGCCATCTTGCACAGTAGGTGACTGATACAACCAGAAATGCCAATAGTATGATGTTGTAGTCTCATAGGGATTTGGTTTACCCTTGTCTCGACTATCCCTTGGGTCAACCACTCCATGTGTCGCTCAAGATTTGTAAGAGTTTCAACTACATTCAGATCCTGCAAAACCTCTCATCCCCCTGCAACAACCTATACTCCTACTGGTACCTGTTGTGGTTCTCCTACATGCTATAAATAGGAGGAACCCATAGGTTGAATAGATCCAACGTTTGCATGTGAAAAATAAATAGTTTAGTTTCAGATACATAGAAAATAAAAAAATTGTAACCTTGGGTCAACCACTCCATGTGTTGCTCAACCTTTGCAAGAGTCTCATCTACATTGATATCTTGCAATACCCCTTGTCCCCCTACAACAACCTATACTCCTACTGGTGCCTATTGTGGTTCTCTTGCACGCCGAACATTTGAGGAACCCATAGGTAAAATGGATCCAATGTCTGCATGTGAAAAATCGATAGTTTAGTATCAGATACATAGAAAAAAAAATAATTGTAAAACTTGAAAAACTCAAAAAATGATTCTTGTTTACCTATGGCACCTGACACTCTCCATTGGGAAGCATGAGCTTTGAGTCTCCACGTAAATACATCTTTTCATATGGATAGTCTTCATTCATAATGAGTTGTGTGCATAACCATCAGAAGAAGACTATTGTGAAGCTCATCGATGATGGAACTACAAGTCTGGACATGAGATCCACCTACCTCCTCATCTGTGGGACTCTCGAATCTGTGGGCTTGAGTGAGATATGTTGTGGCCAAAGAAATGGAATCCACTCTAAGGAAAATGAAATTAAGATCGAACCATAAACAAGGTTCTTCAATCGTCTATCCTTTGCCTTGTTCAGTTGCTCCTTCATAATTTCCAATACTCCCTTGCTCCAGCTGAATACTGCCGGTTCCATACATTCTAGAGCATAATGCATATGATATTTATTGGAAAAATGTAGAGGATAACTACTGGCCAATTTGGAAATGATAAATAGGATCGTCGTTAGAGGAAAACATACCACATCCTTGATATCAATTTTCCCATCCTTGGTCAACTGGGATAGAGGTTTATACTGTGCACTGATGTAATCCTTGAATGTCTATCCACCCCTCCTTCAACCAAATAACAAGATGGGGGAACTTCACCTCTATATACCTATCAATAAGTATATATCTTCCACATGTATCTCAAGCATATGTGCTCCAAGTCTAAATGCATGTGCCTGAACATCCCATGCTTGGAAAAGATACTCGAACAACTCCATTGGTTGCCTCATCTCAGGAGGCCAAAAAAAAATCAAGAGGCCACAATCTCTCAATGCCTAGATATTGGCTGGATCATTAGCCGCATTCAAATCTTGTTCCTCATGCTCTCTTTCTTGTTATATCATGGCCATTTTTTTCGATGAGGACTAGAAACATAACAAGAAGAATCATTAAAGCTAGTTTCATGCAAAAAATTGGGAGAATTTTGAGAGAAATAGGTAAAAAAAAAAATTAGTTGTGCCCAGTGCATCCCATAAGGGTGGAGAGTGCACTACAATGCCCTGGATAATGTATTTTTTTCCCACCCAACACACATTTTGACATTGTCGGGGTGTGTTGGAGCTAGGGCGAAAAAATAAAGCCCTAAGTCCCTTAAAAACTTAAAAAAGATGCATGGAATGATAAAATGGAACCATAGAAAGGAAGAAGAAGGTGTGATCCCTACCTTGAAATGATGACACTCAAAATGATCCACCAGATTGGCCGCAATCAACTATAGAAGTTCAAGGGTAAAAAACACTCAGAACTCACTCACCAAGAGGTAAAATGTGAAATGGTAAAAATGAATTACTTTTTTGCTATTTATGGTCATTTTCATAATTATTTTATTAATAATTTAATATTTTGACCTAAATAAGACTCAATTTTATCATGGATTAGGTGTCTTTAATATTTTTGTGGTGTTTTGAGAAGGTCAGCAACTGTTTAATGAATTTGATAATGTCTAAATTGAAACAGATCCATTTAACCAAAGAGCATACCTTTATCTCTTTTTTGGGCTTTGTAAACCTACAAAAAAGGAACCCCTTGGAGTCCTATTTTAGCTCTTTTCATACTCCCAAAATATGAAAATATTGCTGAGCATTTATCTTATTGAACTCATTAAGGTAAATGAAAAGACATCTACTTATTATAAGTTTAACCCTTTTCTGTACTGAGATAGACTATTTATGAAAAAGGAATACGTTAGTAAAACATGGCTAAGAGGTTCTTCTAAGTATTTTTTCTACCTTTTTAGGCTCAAAAGAATATTTACGAAAGAAAACTTTGGATTTTTTTTTTCACCTCTTTTCCAAACTTTTTAAACATGAAAAAGGAGTCGAGTTACACCTTCGCTGGACTTGTAAAAACATCCAACCACGATGGAATTGTTAAACATTACAGGACTAAACCATTCCTTCTCTGGGTTTGGTAAATATAACTAGAGGGATTCATCCGAAGGTGTTATAGACATTTTTGTGCCTTATAGCATTGAGCATGAAATGTCCATAATCTAAGGGATCCAAAGTCCCTAAACATGCTGTTCCTACCCCTAGAGGAACAAGGCTAACTAACCACAGCAATTCACAGAAGTTCTCCACCTGAAACCACTCAAAAAAAAGTCAATTCAGGATCATGTCAACTGCTCCACTGAGCATCTGCGCTGAATGTCAACTGCTCCACTGTCTACCTACGTTGAATGTCAACTCCAACAAAGGCTACCTGCGCTGAGCGAGATTGGACAAGTGGCAGGCTCATTCCTCAATGTGTCAATGCTCAGGAAGCTTCCAAAATGACACTTGCCTAAGGGAATTCGACTGGTGATGAGTAAGAGGTTCCAAATCTCCAAGTGGAAGCAAGAACCTCCAAGTGGACTCAAGAACTGAGAGAGGGAGAGGACACTAGTCAGATCTCAAGCTGACTCATCCTCTCTCCAAACATCTATATATGGATCTCACCTCCATGAGATCTAGGGGCTGGAATTTTGTTATTGCAAAGAATTGCTGTTGGTTTGAGACTGGAATCATTGGGTGCTTAATGCTTTGAAGGGAGCTGAAGAAGGAATTCCATTCTGCTGGGAAGGAGATGCTGGATTGGAGCCCTCTAGGTTGTATCTCTTCCTGAACCTTGTTATCAATCAATAAAGCTATCTTGGTTTTCTCCTATATACTGGTGTATTTGTATGATTGCATTAGTGTATTTGATTTACTTCTAATCCTGAATCATTTATGAATATGAATATTTGCCTTTGTGTTGTGTTCTTCTCTTGTCGCAAGTAGCTGTTCTCTTGTCACATGTAGCTGTTCTCTTGTGATCTTGCGAGAATCAAGTAGCTGTTCTCTTGGACGAACGAGGAGGCAAGTAGCTGTGAACACCCAAAGAGGAGAGGATCTAGATCGAGGGACAAACGGAAGACACCGGTAAGTCCATCGATCTCCCCTCTTTCACATTTCATAAAGGAAAGAACCAGAATAGCTGTATTTGTTTGTTGCTAAGGCACTGTCACACCTTAGGTGGATAGGATCGTCCTGCATAGGCATTTTTCCCCACAACAAATTGGCGACTCCACTGGGGAAATTGCTTTAGTCATTTTATTTGTGTTTACATCATTGTTTGCTTCATAGACTCAACAGCAACAATCGAACTGCTTCTGCAAAGTAGACTGTTGCTGCCCTGATCCTTCACTGGGTTTTTGTCTATGATCTGAAAAATGGACTCACAAATGACTTGATGATCCTTTGTGATAGTCTTTAGTACCCTCTCAAAGCATCCCTATGATTATACCTTGCTTGTGTTTCTGATTTGGCCTGAAACAGTTGATTTTTGAGCATTTTGTGACCCAGAACCCAGGAGAAACGAGAGTTTCTCCTTCAACGCAACTGCTGTGAAGGTAGTCTGCATTTCAACGCAGGTCCCGTGAGGGCTACCTGCACTGAATGTCAAGTCCTCAGTGTTGAGGTTGCGCTGAACCAGTTTGGCCTTGTGCAGCTGGGGTTCTCTACTCTCTGTTGCCCTGTTTTGATCTCTGTTTTTGCAACTTGTAACCAGCATAGGTACCAGTCTGATAACTCCTTTTCTTTGCTTAGATTCCACCTCCTTTTGTACAAAAAGACTGTGAGTGTTTTTATGTGTTTGTGGCGTCACTTACAGTTTTCCTTTGCATGAGTAAAGTAGTCGTCCTGTAGCCTTTGATTCAGATCTGATTGATTGTGATCTTAGAAGAGAGTTCATTGGCTGTTTGCAGATTGATTATAGATTTACTTTTGCTTATTGGTTTGAATTTGTCTCTTTTAAGTGTCAAAACAAGTCTTTATTTCGAAAGTCACAAAGTGATTGTAATCTCTTCTACCCTTGTTGTTTTCGAAAAAGTAAACTTGTTTGTATCAGTCATTTAAAAGCAAATTCAAAGTTGTACAAAAAGCTTTCTTTATAGGCATTAATACTAAGAAAGTGGAAAACAAACACCTGCATTGTGCATTTGCATTTTGATAAGTTTGCATGATTGATTTAGGAAAGAGTGCATTAGAGTGTGGTAATTTCTCTTTGAGAAAAGATAGTGTCTTTCTTTTCCCTTAGTAGCTAGGATTTTCAAAGTTGAAAAGATTATAAAGCTTGCTTATCATCTTTAGACTGCATTTAGGAATTTGTATCATACATCTCGTGGTGAACCTTGAAAGGAAAACTTTAAAAAGATCAACCTAAAATAAACTGAATGAACCTAACAACGCTTTGTAACATAACGCACAACATAGAGGTCTAGGCTAGAGACGTGTTCCGGCGTCGTTAAGCCTAGTGACTGTCGATCTCGTGGAAGGTGGGTGATTCCTCCTGAGGAACGATAGCGCTAGTACGGATTGTGCTCCCACGTACCGTCGCGTATATATTGGGAGACCCCTATAGGCATATATCCTTTATCCTTAGGAAGCCGTGTCGGTCGCCCTACTGATCGCAATGCAGTGAACACAACATTCATGAAGATCGACCGCCCGTACCTTAAAAAGTATTCTGCGGTTTTGCGAAAAGTTTGGCACACCCTCTGCCTAGAACTCCAGAGCAGTTTCTTTTGGCCTTTTTCAGACTCTATAACAGAAAAAGTCCATCCGAGCATTTGTCACTTCGGGCTCGTTAAAACATCGAAGGAGACTAAAGTCATCTTTAGCTTTTTCTCGACTCTTTAAAAGTGAAAAAGCAAGTTGTGTCTAAAGCGTCGTTAACAATTTATTTTAAATGGAACAATCACCCTTTATTCCCGCGTTGATCTTTAGGTTGAAAAGATGGAGCACACCAACCAAGGAATTCCCCTTGGTGGAAATCCTAGTCCCTTCTCCTCTTGGGGAGATGTTGGTGCGCCCCACATGGCCACATTGTCGCTTCCAGGACTGACAATTGGCCTACCAGTCTGGCTCTTTTCAACCAATGTCGTTCAGAATACCACTATTCCTGAACAGTTGAGTCAACAGTTAGATCAGACAAGAGTTGCCTCCCAGCCTTCCACTTCATCTTCCTCTCCTCCTTCCTCTTCGCTTGACGGGACTGGTAAATCAAAAAACCGAGTTCCTAAGGAGAAGAAGGAGAAGAAGAAGAAAGAGAAGAAGAAGAAGGAGCCTAAGGCGACTGGGGGCAAACAAGTGTCATCTGACAAAAATCCACACACAGCACTCGCAAGGCCTAAATCGCCATGCGTCATATGCAAGGGAGACCACTTCCATAGAGATTGTCCCTGTATCCCCCGGATACTAAGAGACTGGTCCCCCCGTTTGCGCAATTCGGTAGCATCGACCTCTGATAGCCATGTCGACTGCTCACCGTCAACTAGTGGGAGTGAAGCCCTAGGACAGAACGGGAAAGCTAAATTTCCCTGCAGACTGTGTGAAGGCGATCACGCCATCCACCTTTGTCCCTTCTTAGACGATGCAAAAAGAGTTCTGGAAGATTTCCCGATTTTACGAGCGCATCTCCCTCCTGGATATCAAAGACTCCTGCCAAGTCCCTCACTAGTTGAGAACCCGGCTGACCCGCCCAGGTGGTCAGCCGAAGCACCTGTCATTGAAGATGAACCGTCTGAATCCATACCTGACGAAAGTCTAAAGGTTGAAACGACAGTTGACCCGGTTTTGCCTTCAGAGGATCTATCTTCGAATGACACCATCACAGAGGAGAATCAAGACGACACCGTCCAGATTCTCTTCATCAGCACTGACTCTGATGATCAAGGGGGCAATGCCACCATTCCTTTATCGCAGGAAGGAAGTTCATCAGAGCGCTATCCGGCCGTTTATTCGGTCCCACCACCAAGCAACCTGGTTGTGTCCTTTGATTGGAACCAACTAGGCAGACCCCGGTTGCCAGCAAGCATACCATTCAGAATTATCGTTCAAATATACAGAATGGTAATGGCTGGCACTATCATTGATGAGGGGACATCTGTGAGTATCCTTTCCTCTATTGCTTGGAAAGCGCTTGGTTCGCCAGAGCTTTTGCCTGAAATGAGAAATCTATCAGGCTTTGATAAAGGAACCAATCGACTTTTAGGGATCCTCCCCAATGTGCCTATAACATTGAAAGGGAAGACCGTTCAAATGAACGTGATGGTCGTTCAAGGACCCTTGGATTATAACCTACTCCTTGGACGAGACTATATATATTGCATGGGAGCTATAGTCTCCTCACTCTTTAGAGTAATGTGTTTTCCACATGAAGGAAGAGTGGTCAAGCTCATGGACCAACTTTCATTTCCTGGATCACGCATCGCAAATAGTCACATACCATACCTAAATGGTCTATTCACGCAAGAAGTGTCTCAACCCATGGTCCGTCCTCCTGATGAGTGCGAGTAATCCGGGAGGATATGACTGGAACCCAGGGGGCATGCGTCCTGGCCTGCTTCGGCAGGAAAAATTTGGGTATAGGGTAGGTTTCCGCGGGAGAATATGACTAGTCCGTACCCCGTCCATGGTTGGAAGAGGGGTTGTTCTAGGATAAGATTCTTTTGTCAAAGCTATGTGAGAGGGCGGGGCTCGTCACTCACCTTTGTTTATTTCGGTATACATTGCCGAGGAAGTGTTTTGTTTGAAAGATTAACGAAACAATCTTTGGGTAACCCGAAAGAGGTAGGCCTCTCCCGGTGAAACGAAAGTTTCGATGGAATTGAAGTAGAGGTAACTTTGAAATCGTACTTTATACCTGGGGGTATGCAAACCTTTTGGAGTGCAAGCAAAGAGCATTTATTTATCTGTTTTTTTAGATTAGCCGTTTCCTAACTTGCATAAAGAGAGGATGAGGAGCAAAGCTTAGTGAGATGAAGCTCCATAAAAAATAGAACTTGATGAGACACTCTTATCATATTGTTGTGGGGAAAAGTATCCGACTCGGATGAACCTATCCCTACTCTAAGGGTGACAGTCCTTAGCAACAACTGAAAGTAAAGCTTTGATATTTTCCTTTATGAAAGTACAGAGAAGGAAGAAAAGATTGACCAACCGGTGTCTTTCGCTTTTGTCGATCCTGTCCTCTCTCTTTGTCTCTTGTTCCCAGCTCCTTGCTCCCTTTGCCGGTCCAGCTACACAAAGATCCTGCACAAACAAGAGAAGGAAAACTACAAGAAACATGTACTCATAACTGATGCATGGATTAGAGTGAATCAGATATACAAGTAAATACAATACATCAATGCAATACAAGTATATAGGAGAACATTCAAAGCTTTATTGATAGAAGTAAAAGGGTTCTGAGAAGGTTACAACCATCAATGGCTCCAATCCAGCAGCACCTCCCCAGCAGCAAGAAATCTCCTCTTCACCTCTATAAAAGCAATCACCCAATAGCTCTAACTGTAAACCAACAGCACTTCCTTGCTTTGCACAAAATTCCAGCCTCCTTAGACCTCATAGAAGAGCTCTATATATAGGATAGAAGAAGAAAGGATGAGTCAGCTTGAGACTGACATAAAGCTGCCTTGTGTCCTCTCCCTCTTCAGTTAAACTTCAGTTCTTGAGTCCACTTGGAGATCCTTGCTTACACATGGAGATCAAGTACCTCTTACTCATCACAGGGCGAATCCCTTGAACCAAGTGTCAGTTTGGAAGCTTCCTGGGCAATTGACACCTTGCAGAATGACTGTGCCACTTGGCCAATCTCGCCCAGCGCAGGTAGCCTTCATTAGATTTGACTTTCAGCGCAGGTACAAGGAGGAGCAGTTGCATTCCAGCGCAGATGCTCAGTGGGGCAGCTGACATGATCCAAAAATAGCCTGTTTTTGAGTGTTTTCAGGTGGAGAACTGATGGGAAGTGCTGTGGTTTGCTGACCTTGTCCTTCTAGGGGTAAGAACAACATGTTTAGGGACTGAGGATCCCTGTAATTATTGACATTTCATGCTCCATGCTGCGAGGCACAAAAATGTCTATAACAGTTGCCCCCTAAAGTATGAGGCCGTTTATCGGGTGAAATGCTTTATCTAGAGGGTCCGAAGTTCATTCCAGTGCTGAGGAGGCGCCCTGTAATACAATACAATACAATACATTATTTTTCATTTTGTTTTTCATGATCTAGCTGAGGCGGGCATTCCCATGCTCAGCTTTATAAATACATTTTGGTACATAGAACAGACGATCGTCTGATGGTAGACTGATAATTCTCTGCTGAAATTATCATCCTTTGAGTAGGATGATCATCTGCTGCAATGATGTACATGACAAATGCTTTTATATTTCCTGAATATGTATCGCAGCCCGGATGGATGAAACTAGATCCGGGGTCTTCAAACTCGTTCGATCTTCACTCTAAGTACAAGTCGATCCATGTGATAATTTCGCTGAAGTCGAACATGGAAAGACATCGCTTGATTACCGGTCAATGATGAAAACCGTTAACAAACGTGAGAGGAATCACCGATAATGATAATGACCCTCAAGGTACTGCAGTACAATTCACGTGGCGTGAATAAAGGACTTGGTGTCGAACGCCACGCAAAATCTTCTGGTCGAAGGTCATTGATGTATACCTGTCGCCGGAAGTGAGAAACTTGCCATTGAGGCATGCAAGCTTCAAAGTACTGATGGGGTTGTTCCTAGATCAACTTCTTGGATAATGAGCTGAAGTCGACAAGAAGCGATCCGTCAAAGGAGGGCCTTAATGAATCCCACATCAATGACACGGAACGGAGCTAATGATTTTAGTGGAGGTGAAAACAAACTGTGACATATGATTCAGGGTGGCGATCATGAATGGATGAAGGATAATGTATGGCAGTGGATGGGACACGGTTGACACTTTCAGAATGACCTCTCTTGAACATATAACGACACTGATGCGATGGATCGGTAGCATTACCCCAAAAGTGGACGGTTTGGCGAAGACCATGGTGATGAGACCGGTGAATGAAACAACCCAACCCGATGTGGTACGGAAGAAAAGTGTCATGTTCAAGAGCGACTTGCTACCATTAAGCTTTGATGTTCTCCCAATTTTTCCCCAGTCATTTCTGACCAGTACCTCTTTATTTTTGTCAAGCTTGAGGAGGATAACATATGCTTGTTCTATAACCTGCCCTTCGGGCAAGCCCATCGCTATGATTTAACGAGATTAGCGATAGGAAAACTCGTTCTCGTCTAAAGACAAGTTTGTCGCTATTTAATCATTTTAACGAGTCTAACGACAAGGAAAACTCGGTCCTTTTCATTTTTAGAGAGTCTGAAAAGGTACAGAAAGTTAACTCCATAATTCCTTTTTCGTCATCTAATCCCTTAAGTCCGAAAAAGTATAAAACAATACAGAAGGGATGGGTGTTCGGTACTTTTAACGAGCCGAACAAGACAAGCGCTCGATCTTTTTGTGTAATAATCCCTCAGGTCCAAAAATATTAAAGTCTAAAAGAGGGATAGCTCTTCCGGTCCCTTTAATGAGCTGGAAGGCCAGAACTCGGCAAACTTTTCATATTTTACGAGTCAGAAAAGAGCTCAAAGATGACTCGTCTTTTGAGGAACGAGTGATGAACAGGGATAGCAGCAGATTCCAGGTACAGGTTGGAATTCTCCAATCATGGCAGTGTCACAAGGATGGCTAAGTGAAATCACTCTTCGCAGCTGTTCCTCAAAATGGGTAAACAAACATATGGAGGTGAACGATTGGCCAAATGAACGGATGGAGGTGGTGGCATATAAACACGACCAAGGGCTTTTAACATGGCAGTCAAAGGTTACATTTCTCAAGGTTATTTACCGGTTCATTTTTTCTGGATGAGCTTGAACTGTAGGGAAAGATTGCTCACAATTTATGTTTATTTTTTTAACGAGCATGAACTCTGTACAAAAACTGCTCGAAGATAAGTTTGCATGCCCCCAGCATAATAATGCAAATTGAGGTGCATGCCCCCCAAGCTTCATTGCATTCAACTTGGTGATTGGAATGAAGGTTTACCTTTGAATTTTGAAAAGGGGATTTGTTTCATCTTTTAATGAGGTTGACATAGTAAAAGAACTATCCTCATGACTCGTTGTTTCATTTTTTAACGAGGTTGACACGAGATAAGAACCGTCCTCAGTGCCGACAAAATATCTAGGAATCTTCCGAATCCAACCAGAAGATTGGATTAGATTTCATTTTGTAGGTTTCCATCGTGGCCACTCCCGCCAGATTACTTGGAGGCGGTAAGGCGAAAGTACCCATTAAGGCAGGGTCTTTTAGGAGACCTACTCCGATATTTTGAAGCAAATGATTCCTTCCATGGATCATTGGAATGCTTCGTGTAACTTGTGAACTGTTGGGGAGAAAAGTTTGTTGGTCGACGATTGTAATTCCTTCTTGGAAGGGAAATGCAATCTTCCTGAAGTAGGTCGACACAACCGCGGCCATGGCATAGATCCAGGGCCTTCCTAGTAGGATGTTGTAATCGAGGTTTCCATCAATTACTTCAACATCAATTCCTACTGTTTTGCCCCCCAGTTCAACTTGCAAGTTACTTAAAATCCCGTATGGAGTGTATGATCGTCCATCAAATGCTTTTAACGTCGTTGACGATTTCGACAAGGGTGGTGAGCCTAAATCTTTCCAGCAACTCATCGACATAAGACATGTAGATGCCCCCTCATCAATAATTGTTCGATGAACAGTTTTGTTGAGGGCTTTCACTTGAATAAGGAAAGCTAGTTGAGCTGGTAATTGCGGGTCATATCCTTTATGATCAAAGGCCACAAGATTGGAATCCATTGGGCCAATCCCACCTATTGCTGATAATAAAGCTTGCTCTTGGGAGGGGTAATTTTGTGGTACCTCAAGTGTCGACATAGTGGACGGCGATTGGGCCAGGTCCTTTACTATATTATAATTCTGTGCTTCTTTGGCACGAGGATTAAATGTCGATTTGTGTACTACTCCCTTTGGCGACTTTATCATTGGCTCAGGAACGATGGGTGGCACAACTTCGGTCAAAGTTGTTGTTGAACTACTAGGTCGTTCGTTAACCTTGTTGTTCGACAGCTTTGGATTCCCGTAATCTTTATTCCTTGTCAAAGCATTATTCTGTTGCTTTGAGGTAGACAACATAAGCACTTGGGATCCGGAAGCATTTTGATTAGCAACCATATTTTGACCTGGATTAGGAAACGGATCAGTCAATACTGCTGGGGTTTTTGAACTCTTGAAGAGTTTCTTAACTTCAGCTATATGTGGACAATATTTCGTCCAATGATCCTCATCGCATATATGACACCCTACCGGGGGTTTCCTTTTTCTTCCTGTCTTTTTCTTCTTGCCCCCCGGTTGCTTCAGTTGTTTGCCCTTGTCGGTCGACATGGCATTTACTTCTGAGGCAAGAAGTTTTTCATTTGCATTTTGACTGTAAATTTTGTGCTTGCCAATCACGTCATCGCCGGCGTGAGAGTCATTGTTTGATTTAGGAGGAGGAGGAATTGAGAATTCCGGTCTAGGGGCGTCAGGTATTTTAACGAGCCCGAAGTGACAAATGCTCGGATGGACTTTTTCAGTTATAGAGTTTGAAAAAGGCCAAAAGAAACTGCTCTGGAGATCTAGGCAGAGGGTGTGCCAAACCTTTCGCAAAACCACGGAATACGTTTTACGGTACGTGTGGTCAATCTTCGTGAATGCTGTGTTCACTGCATTGCGATCAGTAGGGCGGCCGGCACGGCTTCCTATGGATAAAGGCTTTGTTCCTATAGGGGTCTCCCAATATATACGCGACGGTACGTGGGAGCACAAGTCCGTATTAGTGCCACCGACTCTCAGGAGGAATCACCCACCTTCGTAGAGATCGACAGTCACGACGTTTAACGACGCCGGAACACGTCTCTACCTAGACCTCTATGTGTTTGCGTTATGTTACAAAGCGTTGTTATGTAAATTGGATTTATTTTAATGTTGATCTTGCTTAGCATTTTGCCTTTAAGGATCACCACGAGATGTATATATACAACTTCCTAAATGCAATCTAAGATGAGAAGCAAAACTTTTCAATCTTTCAACTTTGAAAACCTTAACTACTGAGGGAAAAGAAAGGCAAATCTTTTCACACAGATCATAGAGCACACACTAAGATGCAAATCTTTCCTAAATCGTCAAGCACACAGTCAAATGCAAAATGCACAATGCATGTATTTTCTTTTCCCTTTCTTAATGTGGATGGATTACAAAAAGAAAGCTGTTGTATAACTTTGAATCTAATTTCAAGCGAAAGTAAACAAGCTTGTCCAAAATCAAAAGACACCTTAAGATCGACTTGTTTAGACACTGGAAATGTATAGATTCAAACTACAAAATGAAAAACAAACAAACTCAAACAGCCATGAACAGTAATAAAACTAGCTCTTAAGATCACAAAGACACTTTTACAGTTCAGGATCTAAGAGGCCACAGCTATACTGGTTCGCTTTTCACAATGGGAAACTGTAACTGAAACAAGAAATACTAAAAGAACAATCACAGTTTCATCACACAACTGAGGCGGAATAATGTCAAGGAAAGTTGGTTTACAGCAAGTACAATGACAAGCAATCAGCAGCAAAACAACAGTGAAAACAGGGCTAAGACACAGTGGGAAACCTCAGGAAGACATAGCCTAACTAGATCAGCGCAGGCTCTGGTCTATCAAATTGACTCTCAGCGCAGTTCTCGAAGGGAGTACCTGCGCTGGAATGCAGACTGCCTGTGGACAGCCTGCACTGAGACACGAGAGTTGCGTTTACAAGGATTTCCGGGTCATAAAAAGCTCAAAAATTCACTGTTTTTGCTGAAATAAAAAGCTATAGGTCAAGTACAAGCTAAGGGATGATCAAGAGGATGAAAAGCTATCACAAAGAGTACAAGAGTCTTTTGTAGATCGGCTCTTCAAATCATGAATCTGCTCAGAAAATGAGCAAGAGTAGCAGCCCCTCTACTTCGCTTTTGATATAGTCAAAAGCTTTTCGATTTGGTACTCTTTGGTTCAGGAAATGAATAGCAAAGATACTACAAACACCAACAAGATACTAGGCTCCCCAGCGGAGTCGCCAGTTTGTTGTGGGGAAAAGTATCCGACTCGGATGACCCTATCCCTACTCTAAGGGTGACAGTCCTTAGCAACAACTGAAAGTAAAGCTTTGATATTTTCCTTTATGAAAGTACAGAGAAGGAAGAAAAGATTGACCAACCGGTGTCTTTCGCTTTTGTCGATCCTGTCCTCTCTCTTTGTCTATTGTTCCCAGCTCCTTGCTCCCTTTGCCGGTCCAGCTACACAAAGATCCTGCACAAACAAGAGAAGGAAAACTACAAGAAACATGTACTCATAACTGATGCATGGATTAGAGTGAATCAGATATACAAGTAAATACAATACATCAATGCAATACAAGTATATAGGAGAACATTCAAAGCTTTATTGATAGAAGTAAATCTGAGAAGGTTACAATCATCAATGGCTCCAATCCAGCAGCACCTCCCCAGCAGCAAGAAATCTCCTCTTCACCTCTATAAAAGCAATCACCCAATAGCTCTAACTGTAAACCAACAACACTTCCTTGCTTTGCACAAAATTCCAGCCTCCTTAGACCTCATAGAAGAGCTCTATATATAGGATAGAAGAAGAAAGGATGAGTCAGCTTGAGACTGACATAAAGCTGCCTTGTTTCCTCTCCCTCTTCAGTTAAACTTCAGTTCTTGAGTCCACTTGGAGATCCTTGCTTACACATGGAGATCAAGTACCTCTTACTCATCACAGGGCGAATCCCTTGAACCAAGTGTCAGTTTGGAAGCTTCCTGGGCAATTGACACCTTGCAGAATGACTGTGCCACTTGGCCAATCTCGCCCAGCGCAGGTAGCCTTCATTAGATTTGACTTTTAGCGCAGGTACAAGGAGGAGCAGTTGCATTCCAGCGCAGATGCTCAGTGGGGCAGCTGACATGATCCAAAAATAGCCTGTTTTTGAGTGTTTTCAGGTGGAGAACTGATGGGAAGTGCTGTGGTTTGCTGACCTTGTCCTTCTAGGGGTAAGAACAACATGTTTAGGGACTGAGGATCCCTGTAATTATTGACATTTCATGCTCCATGCTGCGAGGCACAAAAATGTCTATAACACATATGACTGGGTATTTGAGCAGTTTTAGCATAAAGTTCATGCTCGTTAAAAAATAAACATAAGATCGAGCAGTTTTAACGCGGAATTTATGCTCGTTAAAAAATAGAAAAGCGATATTCCGAGCAGTTTTAGCACATAGTTCATGCTCGTTAAAAAATAAACATAAGATTGAGCAAACGTTTCCATCTGTGTTTAAGCTCATTAAAAAATGAACTATTCCGGTAAATAACCATTGTGTATGTAATCTTATCTGCCATAAAAGCCTTGGTCGTGTTTGCACCTGTCACCTCCACTTTTCATTTGGCTGATCGTTCACCTCCATATGATTGTTTACCCATTTTGAGGAACAGCTGCGAAGAGTGATTTCACCTAGCCATCCTTGTGACACTGTCGTGATTGGAAAATTCCAACCTGTACCTGGAATCAGCTGTTATCCCTGTTTATCACTCGTTCCACAAAAGACGAGTCTTCTTTAAGCTCTTTTCAACTGACTCGTAAAATATGAAAAGATTGCCGAGTTTTGGCCTTCTAGCTCGTTAAAGCGACCGGAAGAGCTATCCCTCCTCTAGATTTTAATCTTTTTGGACCTGAGGGATTATTGCACAAAAAGATCGAGCGCTTGTTTTGTTCGGCTCGTTAAAACTATCGAAAACTCATCCCTTCTGTATTGTTTTATACTTTTTCGGACTTAAGGGATTAGATGACGAAAAAGGAATTTTGGAGTTGACTTTATGTACCTTTTCAGACTCTCTAAAAATGAAAAGGACCGAGTTATCTTTGTCGTTAGACTCGTTAAAATCGTTAAATAGCGACAAACTTGTCTTTAGACGAGAACGAGTTTCACTATCGCTAGGCTCGTTAAAACATAGCGATGGGCTTGCCTGAAGGGCAGGTTATAGAACAAGCATATGTTATCCTCCTCAAGCTTGACAAAAATAAAGAGGTACTGGTCAGCAATGACTGGGGAAAAATTGGGAGAAACTAAAGAGAACTTTGATGGTAGCAAGTCGCTCTTGAACATGACACTTTTCCTCCGTACCACAATCGGGTTGGGTTGTTTCATTCACCGGTCACATCACCATGGTCTCGCCATACCATCCATATTTGGGGTAATGCTACTGATCCATCACATCAGTGTCGCCATATGTTCAAGAGAAGTCGTTCAGAAAGAGTCAACCGGGTCCCATCCACTGCCATACATTATCCTTCATCCATTCATGACCGCCACCCTGAATCATACGTCACAGATCGTTTTCACCTCCATTAAAATCATTAGCTCCATTCCGTGTCACTGATGTGGGATTCATCAAGGCCCTCCTTTGACGGATCGCTTCTTGTCGACATCAGCTCATTATCCAAGAAGTTGATCTAGGAACAACCCTTTCAGTACTTTGAAGCTTGCATGCCTCAATGGCAAGTTTCTCACTTCCGGCGACAGGTATACATAAATGACCTTCGACCAGAAGATTTTGCGTGGTGTTCGATGCCAAGTCCTTTATTCACACCACGTGAATTGTACTGCAGTACCTTGAGGGTCATTATCATTATCGGTGATCCCTCTCGCGCTTGTTAATGGTTTACATCATTGACCGGTAATCAAGCGATGTCTTTCCATGTTCGACTTCAGCGCAGTTCTCACATGGATCGACTTGTACTTAGAGTGAAGATCGAACGAGTTTGAAGACCCCGGATCTAGTTTCATCCATCCGGGCTGCGATATATATTCAGGAAAAATAAAAACATTTGACATGTACATCATTGCAGCAGATGATCATCCTACTCAAAGGATGATAATTTCGCCAAAATTATCAGTCTACCATCAGACGATCGTCTGTTCTATGTACAAAAATGAATTTATCAAGCTGAGCATGGGAATGCCCGCCTCAGCTAGATCATGAAAGCAGTATGAATCATAATGTATTGTATTGTATCTTATTACAGGTCTCCTCCCAGCAAATAGATGAACTTCGGACCCTCCTAGATAAAGCATTTCACCCGATAAATGGCCTCATACTTTAGGGGGCAACTGTTATAGACATTTTTGTGCCTTACAGCATTGAGCATGAAATGTCCATAATCTAAGGGATCCAAAGTCCCTAAACATGTTGTTCCTACCTCTAGAGGAACAAGGCTAACTAACCACAGCAATTCACAAAAGTTCTCCACTTGAAACCACTCAAAAACAAGTCAATTCAGGATCATGTCAACTACTCCACTAAGCATCTGCGCTGAATGTCAACTGCTCCACTGTTTACCTGCGTTGAATGTCAACTCCAACAAAGGCTACCTGCGCTGAGCGAGATTGGACAAGTGGCAGGCTCATTCCTTAATGTGTCAATGCTCAGGAAGCTTCCAAACTGACACTTGCCTCAGGGAATTCGACTGGTGATGAGTAAGAGGTTCCAAATCTCCAAGTGGAAGCAAGAACCTCCAAGTGGACTCAAGAACTGAGAGAGGGAGAGGACACTAGTCAGATCTCAAGCTGACTCATCCTCTCTCCAAACATCTATATATGGATCTCACCTCCATGAGATCTAGGGGCTGGAATTTTGTTATTGCAAAGAATTGCTGTTGGTTTGAGACTGGAATCATTGGGTGCTTAATGCTTTGAAGGGAGCTGAAGAAGGAATTCCATTCTACTGGGAAGGAGATGCTGGATTGGAGCCCTCTGGGTTGTATCTCTTCCTGAACCTTGTTATCAATCAATAAATCTATCTTGGTTTTCTCCTATATACTGGTGTATTTGTATGATTGCATTAGTGTATTTGATTTACTTCTAATCCTGAATCATTTATGAATATGAATATTTGCCTTTGTGTTGTGTTCTTCTCTTGTCGCAAGTAGTTGTTCTCTTGTCACAGGTAGCTGTTCTCTTGTGATCTCACGGGAATCAAGTAGCTGTTCTCTTGGACGAACGAGGAGGCAAGTAGCTGTAAACACCCAAAGAGGAGAGGATCTAGATCGAGGGACAAACGGAAGACACCGGTAAGTCCATCGATCTCCCCTCTTTCACATTTCATAAAGGAAAGAACCAGAATAGCTGTATCTGTTTGTTGCTAAGGCACTGTCACACCTTAGGTGGATAGGATCGTCGTGCATAGGCATTTTCCCCCACAACAGAAGGATGAACTTACAGATCAAGCATATGTTATCCTCCTCAAGCTCGTTAAAAAATAAAGAGGTATTGACCATAAATGGTTGGGGAAATTGGGAAGACAAGGTACTCTACGTATTAATGCCAATGAGTTTCTCTTGAACATGACACTCTTCCAATTCATATCCATGGATGTTGGGTTGGGAATATTTTTTTTTAGTTCATTACACCACATCAAGTCCTTCGCTTTCGGTTTTGGGCCAATGTTGCCAACTCCATTCATTGTCACCGATATGTTCTAGATAAGTCATTCAATTGATATATGCCATGATACTCTTAAGCCTTCATTTCATGTCTGTTTATCCTAAACCATTTCCACATCAATGTCATTCTGGCTCAAATCAGGATACACGTTTTATGTAATTGATGGGGGATACATCAAGGCCCTCTTGCAACAGGTCGCTTCCTATCAAGGTCAACTCACTATCCAAGAAGTTGACTTTGAAAATATTCCTTCAGTACCTTGGGGTTTGTATACATCAATGGAAGGTTTCCTCGATCTTGGTGATAGGTTTTCATCATTTTCCTTCGACTGAAATATTTTTTGTGGTGTTTGACTTCAACTCATTCATTCACACCATACAGATTGTACTGTTGTACATTGAGAACCATTAACATCATCGATGGTTTCTCTTGCATCTATTAATGACTTAAATCATTGGATGGTAATTAGATAGTGTTTTCCGTGTTCAACTCTAGCTCCTTTATTTGCATGCTTAGAAAAATACATTTTTCGATCGAGTGAATGAGATAGAAGACCACATATCTAGTTCCATCCATCTGGGCTGCGCTTTCAATATTAATGCCATATTACAAAGCATTATGGCTATGATCATAATAAAATTCATCCAATCATGGATCCACACTTTGACATCAGTGGACATGACTTCTTGATCATTGTACATGTAATGTTAGCTTATGTGTTAAGCATGGGGATGCCTTCCTCAACAAATATATCATGATGAAGTTGTATTGTAATAGATGATGATCTCTACCAATTGTTCTTGATTTGAAGTTGTCACAAGGTAAATCACTTTAGTTGTCAGCTACTATTTCTGACTTTGTGCTTTAGAGGGAAATATGTTATAGGCCATCTTGTGGCATTTGGTAAATAGGCCTACAAACCGGATCAATTTTTGAGCTTAAAATTGATCACATGAGCACACCTCCCCACTAGGAACTTTTGGACTCCATAATTTTACTTCCCTAGTCAATATAAAGTGGCTGGAACTCAAAAACACCCACAAAATCAATCGAAAATGAAAAATTTTCATTCAGTTCCCTTCAAGCCCCAATCAAGGCACTTCACCTATATTCTTCGTGAATACATATTGTCTTGGAAAAAATTGAGCCAACATTCTTATCGTTGTTGCAGGAACAAAATATTAATGAGTGGAATATGAAAATTCTCTTTACTCTCATCTTTATAGAGCTCAAAAAGACTTCATCTTGAAGTTAAACCATTGAAGACAATCTTGACTCCGTCTTGGAATTCAGAAGAAAAATAAACCTTCTTTAACATCTTCAAGATAAGTTTGTACGTAAAGAGTACACTGCTGCTGAATTTTCCTTGATATAATTGGCCTTTCCTATAAAACATAGTCATCTTATACAATCTTGAAAACAAAGGTTCTATTCACACAAGTTTTAAATTGAATACTTGTGTCAGTGAACATATGACAAACTTGTAGAAAAATTTGAATGCCAATATTGTACATTCACAAAATTCTTTTAAACATGTGGATTATAACGAGCCAATACATACATCAATGAAAAAAATATACCTTTTTAACATAGTGATAGTGATATTTCACTTTACAAAATTACCTAAATAGGTAATGCCAACAAGTAATCACAAAATTTACAAAATAACTTTATAATAAGTCTACCCAAACTTTGCCTCTCTTAGGTGTTGAAAAGTGTAACTAGGTTCCGTCTTCATAATGTCATGTAATAATAATTTTATGTAATGAGATGTAAAGAAGAAAAATAAAATTATTGTATTGACTTGCTTCATGGGTTTCATGAGCAAGAGATTTTGTTTTGAGTCAAGAGTCCCATTCAGGGTATTTAGGAATTATTCCTCATCTAGTCATAAAATGATAGAGTCATTGTCATGTAATGAAGTCATGTTACACTTTGTAAATGGTAAAAATTTTCTATGTAAATTATCCTCCAAGACCTTGTCACTTATCCTCTTCAAGTCAGCCTACAATGATTGAAGGACATGCTAGAAGAATTTTGCCTGGCTCTTGTGATCATTCTGGTGAAGTGTATATATAGCCAAACTCTTCCTCACTCAAAGGAAAGCAACTCGACAAGCATTCCATGAAGAAGAAGTGCAAAGAAGATGCTACTAAGTGAAGTGAAAAAATGGATAATGAAAGTTTCTTCTAGGGCAGTGAAGATAAGTTTATTTTGGGGTAGCGAAGAGAATTTTCTTCTGGAGTAGCGAAGAGAAGTTTCTTCTGGGGCAGCGAAGGAGGTTTCTTCTAGGGTAGCGAAGAGAAGTTTATTTTGGGGCAATGAAGAAGGTTTCTTCTGGGGCAATGAAGAAAGAATTATTCTAGGATACTTAGTCTGGATAACTGAGATAGAGATCTAGAGTTCGAGATTCTTTAAAGGAAGCTAGTAAGATCATAGAGACTGATATTCTTGAGGAGAAGTCGAGAAGAGGTAGTGTGAAGTATAGAGACTATGTTTCTCTAGGAGTCGAGGAAAGTAGTTCGAGATCAAGAAGAAAGTTGAGAAAGGGAAGAGGAAGAGCATCAAGGTTAGTGATAAGGTTCTTCGGAGGATACTAGAGTCAAGGGTAATTGTCATGGTCTTGGTACTCATCAATTGAATGTATAGAAGAATAGTTTTGATTGGGTTTTCCTCTCAAGAAGTGATAGGTTTTGGCGTTGGATGACAAGCCCACATACTATGTCATTTGTCTTTTATTGTGCATATTGGTAATTGTCTTGATGAAAAGAACACAATAATAACTTAATGAAGAAAATACTATAAGCTAAGAAGTAAAAGTATATAACAAACAATTATCAAGGAGATAAATATTTTAACTATTCATGCCCTAGATTTCTCAACATGGAATCAGAGCTTAGGTGTTGAATTCAAGAAGGGGCATTCAACCAAGAAAACATCAAGCATGTGGAAGAAGGATTATAGCAGATTCAAGGACTATTAAGGTCAATATCTTCAAAACCCTAGATCGAAGAAATCTACAGAAGCAAGAGTCTTGAAAACATTCTAAAGAAGGAAGGAAGACGAAATAATTCGAGGATCGTAAAATCAAGATCTCTCTTATCAATATCTCAAAAATTAAATCCTCTATCAACATCAATAATAAGGAGGAAGCAAGCATCAATCTTTCAAGTAAGTTTATGACTATATCTGATAATAAAAAAATTAGTTTTTGCAAGGAAAGCAATAAATTGGTTGGGGCTGCAAATTTCCTTGCATGGAAGAAAAGGAGAGACCTAAATCGTATTGAGAATGAGGTCATGGATCAAATCAAGGTGTAGATAACCCAACCTCCAAAGGAATATACTCAAGAAAATGGTACATTCATGAAGGTATAATTAAGAGCTCAGAGGATTCTTATAAAATCTATAAAAGAACCCTTAATCCCATATGTATCAAAGTTAGAGACTGCAAAAGCTATATATGAAAAATTGGTAGAGTTGTTTTCCGTAAGTATTGTAGGAGAAGTAATATCATTAAGGAAATAAATCTAAAAACTTAAGATATCCAAAGAATATGGAATGGCCTCATACTTTATGAGGATATTAGAAATACGATATCAATTACAACAGCTGGGAGAAGTCATGTCTGATAAAGAGATGACCATAGTGGTACTGAATGCACTACCGAAAGAATGGTGTAACATCACTTCAAGTTTATATGGGAAGAAAGAGACTACTCCATTTCAAGATCTATGGTCATTCTGTAAGATCAAAGAAACAAGACTAAAGGCAAAATTTTATGTTGGACCAAATGAGAAGAATCAAGAATATGTTGTTATCGTAAGAAGAAAAGGGAAATTTGGAAAGTTCACTCCTCAAAAGAAAAGGAAGAACATGGCTAAGGTAATCGGCTATGGATGTCAAGAACTTGGGCACTATATAAGAGATTTTCCTAATCGTAGTAAGGAAAAGAGAGATAAGGAAGAAGTCCACATAATTGAAGAAGTGAAAAAGCCTAAGACAAAGAAGTTTAAGAATGTAGAAGTAAAAGATATCTACCATGACTGAGATGATCTTCTTCTCTATATGGTAACTTCCATTTGTAATTTATAGATAGTAGGCAATGTAAATAAGATAGGATGCATCAAATTAGAAAATAGCATTCTAATAGATGCATTATAAGTAAGATCTCTTGACATGGGAAGTAGAAAGGATGTCTAGAATAAATTATATTGCTTACAAAGAATAGAAATCTCTTGGAAACCTCATAATGATATTTATAGAAAGAAGTATAGGTTACCATCGACTTGGATCATCATACCATAGTCAATAAGGAAACAACTCTCTAGTAAATATATGAAATATCCTCAAGTTTCTATGATGGAATCCTTATCAGAGAATTCACTGATCTGGAAAGAAAGTAAGAGTTTCATCAGGAATTCCAACTCATGGGATTCAAGGGATGATGGCATGATGACATAACAAGAAAGAAGGTATAAAGGATAAAGTTATTTCATTCAAATAAAGATGATACAGGAAGTCTGGATGACAAAAAGGAAATATGAGATATGTATGCTTACATATATTATTATGAAAGTCATGTCATATTTTTGCAGATAATATGGATCACTATTTCTACCCTGGGAAATATGATCAAAAGAAGAAAGGATCTCCTACTCTGAAAGATTTCATAAAAGCATAAGTCACACTAGATTAAATCAACATCATATGTCCTCATATGAATCATGAGGAAGATGACTACAATTAAGTAAATCTGATTGGAGGCTCCTGGAAGTGAAGTGTGTGAAGAGAAAGGAAGAGATCGTAAAATATGCAACAACGGTAGAAGGTATTCAACATCCAAAGTCCAAGCTTATTTGACTAGAATATTTCTCGAAAATATATGAAGACTCTAATGGAAGTCAGAAAAAGATAGAGACCCTTAACAATGGATATTTTTAGGAGATGTGTCAATCTGCATGCAGGATGTTGATACCTACAGGAAGATGTCATCATGAAAGACCATCACAAAGATAATGTTTGTTTTAAATGTTTATTTATTATTTTTGAAATAAAATATAGATGGGATTATGTAGGACTGCCAAAGGGAAGATCTGTAGAAAACTTCCAAAAGGACCATATAAAAGGATGTAAGATACTTCTAGAAACTATGGCATGAAAGAAAGCAGGATGACATGAAGCAACACTAGATGCGAAATTGATGGATCACTTTCTGATGAAATGAGGACATGACTAACTCATGGATGAAAGTGATGGGTGGTTTGTTCCCTATGAAGAAGACCCAAAGGGTGAAGACTCCATTACAAAATAAATTTATGAGATCAAGTAATAAAGGAGTTCTTCAAGCAATTGGTAGACCCAACATCTCCACCTGCGAAGCTACTATAAGTCCCTAGTTAAGAGGGAAACTGAAAATAATTTTCTTACTTGGAGGAAACTTAAAATTCCTAAGCCAATAAGGAGCTTAGGTACATTCCTTTTGTAGGAATTAGTACATTCATTTATTGGAATATTTCCTCCCTATTTGAGAGGGAGAGATAAACATGTCATTCTGGTCTTCACCTGGGAAGACATAATGGAGGATTGGGTAATCATTTTTTATTTGATACTCTTTAAGGATGAGATAGGACACCCAATACAAGAGTAGTCATGGAGGACTGATATTGTTTGAGGACTGGCGAATCCAAGATAAGAATAATCCTCATGGAATACACCGTGAGTAGCCGAGTAGGGGATGTTCCAAGAGAGACAATGATGATAGTGTCTATAAATCATTGGTCTTGCTAGCATTGAGCTCAGATCTTGTGGAGAGATGGATATGTTGGTCAAGGCCTTGGCATGTAACAATCTTGGTTGATATGATGCTATACAAATGAGTTACCAATCCAAATTCTTCTTATGAGAAATTATTTAGATTGAGAAAGTCCAAGTACCATTATGAATACCTCCCTAGTTAAGAGGGAGTGTTGAAAAGTGTAGCTAGGTCAGGTTGGGCCTCCGGCTGACCCATACCAAAATTTTACATGACCCTAGGGTAACACATGGTAGCCCATGGCTGGGCCATGTGGCGCCCATCCATTGGTACACTTCAATCAAGCACAGGGAAATCATATGTGCCCAAAAACCAATGAAACAGAACCAGACAAGTGTCATCCTATCATTAGATCATACCCTGCATAGTCACCTTGCTGACTCAGCAATATGGAATACCAGTCAGTTGCCCAATCAACTTCCCTACTCAAATTTTAGTTGTTTTTTTAAACGATCAACACATGATAAATTGAGCATACATTTTCAGATTGAGATGAAATAAACATCATTGGATTCATAATGACGAACACTTTGATTTTCCACTCGTTTCAAGAATTTCTAGGCACTTTCATTTTTGAGCTTAGAATGGATCACCTGATCACACCTTTGCACTAGGAACTTTTGGACTCCAAAAGTTTACTTCCCTAGTCAATATAAATAATATGGAACTCAAAAACACCCAAAAACTCAATCTAAAATGAATTTTTTTTTATTGGGTTCCCTTCAAGCCCCAATCAAGGCACTTCACCTATCTTCTTCATGAAGACCTATTGTCTTGGAAAAAATAGAGTCAACATTCTTATCGTTGTTGAAGGAACAAAATATTGATGAGTTGAATCAGAACAATTTCTTTACTCTCATATTTACATGACTCAAAAACACTTGATCGTGAAGTTAGATTGTTGAAGACAAACATGACTCCATCTCAGAACTCAGAAGCAAAATAAACTTGCTTTAACATCTTCAAGCAAAGATTGTACATAAAGAGTACATTGCTGCAAAATTTTCCATGATATGATTGGCCTTCCCTACAAAATAGTCATATTATACAATCTTGAAAACAAAGGTTCTATTCACACAAGTTTTAAATTGAATACTTGTATCACTAAACATATGACAGACTTGTAAACAACTTTGAACGACAATCTTGTACATTCACAAAAGTCCTTTAAACATGTGGACTATAATGAGCTAATACATACATCAATGAAAAACATCTACTTGTTTAAAATAGCGATAATGATTGTTCACTTTACAAAAGTAGCTAGATAGGTAATGGAAACAAGTAATTACAAAATTTAGAAAACAACTTTACAATATGTCTACCCAAACTTTGCCTCTCCTAGGTGTTGAAAAGTGTAACTAGGTTCGGTCTTCATAATGACATGTAATAATGATTTTATGTATTGATATGTAAAGAAGAAAAATAAAATTATTGTATTGACTTTCTTCATGGGTTTCATGAGCAAGATATTTTGTTTTTGAGTCAAAGATCTCATTGAGAGTATTTAGGAATTATTGGGACTCTTTAGGAATTATTTGTCATCTAGTCATAAAATGATAGATTCACTTTCATGTAATGAAGTCATGTTACACTTTGTAAAAGGTAAAATTTGTTTATGTAAAGTATCCTCCAAGACCGTGTCACTTATCCTCTTCAAGTCATCATACAACGATGGAAGAACATGCTAGAATAAGTCGACCTAACTCTTGTGATCATGTTGGCCTAAAGGAAATGAGATGAAGTGTATATATAGGCACAATTGTCGTCACTCAAAGGCAAGAAACTCAAGAAGAATTTGTTGAAGAAGAAGTGTGAAGAATAGGCTACCAAGTGAAGTGCGAAAGGGGATAAGGAAAGTTTCTTTTAGGGCAACGAAGAGAAGTTTCTTCTGGGGAAGAAAAGAGAAGTTTCTTCTGCGATAGAGAAGACACTTTTCTTTTAGGGCAGTGAAGGAAGTTTCTTCTGGGGCAGAAAATAGAAGTTTATTTTGCGGCAGTGAAGGAGGTTTCTTCTGGGGTAGTGAAGAAATGATTCTTCTGGGATAATTGTTCTAGGTAACTGAGATAGATATCTAGAGACCGGTATTCTCTAGAGGAAGCCAGTAAGATCAAGCTCTCTTATCAATCTCTCAAGAAGAAAACCTCTATCAAAATCAAGATTAAGGAGGAAGACAACATCAATATATCAATTAAGTTGATGATGATGTATGATAATAACAAAATGTCTTTTTGCAAGGAAAGAAATAAATTTGTTGGGGCTGCAAATTTCCTTGCATGGAAGAAAAGGAGAGACCTAAATCATATTGAGAATGAGGTCATGGATCACATCAAGTGGTCAATAACCTAGCCTCCAAAGGAAGATAATCAAGCACATGATAGATTCATGAAGGGATAAGTAATAGCCTAGAGGATTGCTATAGAATCTATAAAAGACTCTCTAATCCCATATGTATCAAAGTTGGAGACTACAAAAGATATATTTGAAAAATTTGTAGAGTTTTTTTTTCGTAAGTACGATAGGAGAAGTAATATCATTAAGGAAAGAAATCTACAAACTAAATATATCCAATGAAGATGGAATAGCTTCATACTTTATGAGGATATCAAAAATTCAATATCAACTACAATAACTGGGAGAAGTCATGTCTGATAGAGAGATGACCATAGTGGTACTGAATGCATTACGGGAAGAATGGGGTAAATTCACTTCAAGTTTATATGGGAAGAAAGAGAATACTCCATTTCAATATCTATGGTCGCTCTATAATATCGAAGAAACCAGACTAAAGGAAAAAGTTGATGTTGGACCAAATAAACATAATCAAACATATGCTGCAATGGCAAGAAGAAAAGGGAAATTTGGAAAGTTCAGTCCTCAGACGAAAAAGGAATAACATGAGCAAGGTAAGATGCTATGGATGTCAAGATCTTGGGAACTATAAAAGATAATTTCCTAAACGTAGTAAGGATAAGAGGGATAGGGAAGAAGGCCACATTACTGAAGAAGTGTAAAAAACCGAGACAAAGAAGTTTAAGAATGAAGAAGTAAAAGATCTCTACTACGATTGAGATTGTATTCTTTTCTAGAAGGTACCTTCCATTTGTAATTTATATATAGGAAGAAATGTAAATAATATAGGATGCATCAGATTAGAAAAGAACATTATGATAGAAGAATTATAAGTAAGATGTCTTAACATGGGAAGCAGAAAGAATGTCTGGAATAAATTCTGTTGTTTACAAAGAATAAAAATCTATTGGAAACCTCATAATGATACTTATAGAAATAAGTAGAGGTCATCATCAACTGGGATCATCATACCATAGTCAATATGGAAACAACTCTCAGGTAAAGATATCAAAGATCCTAAAGTTTCTATGGTAGAATCCTTATCAAATGATTCACCGATCTAGAAAGAAAGAAAGAGTTTCATAAGGAATTCCAACTTGTGGGATTCAATGAATGATGGTATGATGACATAACAAGAAATGAGGTCTAAAGGATAAAGTTATTTCCTTCAAATAAAGCCACTATAGGAAGTCTAGATGACCAAAAGAAAATATGAGGTATGTATGCTTACATAGATTATTATTAAAGTCATGTCATATGTTTACAAATAATGTGGATCACTATTTCCATCTTGGAAAATATGTTCAAAAGAAGAAATGATCTCCTCCTCTGAAAAAATGTAGAAAATCAAAAGCCACACTAGATGAAATCAAAATAATATGTCCTCATATGAATCACGAGGAAGTTGACTACAACTAAGTAACTTTGATTGGAAGCTCCTGGGAATGAAGGGAATGAAGTTTGCAAGATAAAAATGGGTCTTGAAACAAGAAGTTTTTCCAATGTCTCTTCATGTCATGAATTAGTATTCATATGTAACTAAACATAATGAACACAACAACACATAATTCATACATGCATAATGAAGAGCATAACAAAATGTTTTTTGACGGATTTCACCAGTCTTGGGCTACATCTTCAAGACTGTCAATATGACTAGAAAAATCATATATTCAATGTTGGTATAGGGTCCCCTGGGGTAAAGTTTCGTAATAAATTTTGGTATACTTATAAATTCTCCATGTTTTGAGGGAGCGCAGCGCGAAGGTCATAAGAGTCAAAAGGGGCTTCAGTCCCTTAATGTGCCAGAAGATAGGGAGTTTTGTGACTCGCCCATGGTCTGTGGACCATGGTATTGTAAAAGCAAAGGTTATATATCGAAGAGTCATAGCGAGCCTAGGAAGTAGCTTGATATAGAAGATCATTGTATGGGTAGGTAAGCTAAGGCAAGAAAGTTTGTTTCCTATACTTAGGAGAAGGGGAAGGCTCCTACAGCTTAGTGCATGGGCCCCTGCAGCTAAGTGCAGAGGGAATAAGGATATGTAACTGAATGCTTATATCAATAAAAGATGGTTTTGTAGCTCTACTTGTGTATCTGTGCATCTATCTTTACTTATGCGATTTCTATGTATCCACTATGATATTCTGAATTGATGTGAAGTAATGTTTAGTTAATGCACAAAAGTAGTAGATCTATGGTTTTACTTATTTTTCTGAAGGAATAAAGGATTTCACGAAGGTTAAGATTTTGTTTTAGTGAGTTACTGCAATCATTTATCTTTTAAGGATTAGGGTTCATGAAGACTGAAAGAAGCCCTAGAAGTCACAGGAACCCATCACACTGACCTCTCGATGCAAAAACCTAGTTCTGTCATCCCCCAATACTGCTTCAGGTGAGACTGCAGCCTACGCTATGCAGGTTGTTGTCGAAAGGGCGAACAGTTATGGTTTTGTTGGTTGGCACAACTAACTTTGAACCTGGGTCAAGACCCCTCAAGCTAACATTCATTATCAAATGACGTACATTAACATTTTTTGCAAGTAAACATGTTGCTATTACCCCTACAAGGTAATGTTCTCCTACAAAAAACTCTCACAAACAACAAGAACACAAAGCATCTCCTACAAATATGACATAATCCAACTAAAATGAGATAAAAAGAGCATGTGAACAGTTCAATTCGACATTGATGAACATAAAAAAACTTCATCTTGAGTGAAGGTAAAATTGAGCTGATCCCTACAAGTTATAGTTGTTGCAGTAGACTTCTAAAGGTGAGAATACCCATATAAGGTCTTCTCCATGCCCAAATACCTTCTAGAACTTCTTCCAAACCTTGATTGATCCATACACCTTTAGTCTCAAACCTGCGAAGAGACTACTTAGATGTTCTCAAATATGAAATTAGAGGTTACCAATGGATTCAAAACATCTAAAAACCCCTAAGTGCACTCTTTCTTAGCTCCATTTGGTCAAAACATCCAAAAGCTATGAGCTCTTAAGCTTTCCCTTGAGCTTGACTATTAATCATCCTACAAATTTGACCTTCTATCTAATGTTCCTACAAATTCACCCAAGAATTCACTAACTGAGTGAAAATTTCACTCTCTGTTGGTGCATTCTATTGGATGATTAATTTTCCAATGACCCCATAAGTCTAAAAATTTCGGTCATATTGGCACATAGGGCCGAGGGTTGGGCCTTAATGCCTGACCTTGCCGGTTAAGCCCCTAAGCACAGGTTCATGTTAATTTGGCACCCCATAGGGTGCAGGGTTGGGACAATGAACTGCCCTAACCATCGAAGCCCCCCTCACCACTGGCGTGTGGTCTTGTGGGTGGCATATGACCCCAGGATTTCCCCCACTTCATAACACCTACCTTTGAGTGAGCTTTTCCTTCCATGTTTGGATATATGTGAGGAGTGATAACCATGGGTTGGGGATAAGCCCTGAGCCCCTCGGCGCTACTCCCATGGTCTCATGAGGTGTGGTGGCTAAGCCCCAGGTTCTTAGCCCCAACCCCTCCCTCCATTGGGTGCATTTGTAAACTTTGTATATGGTTTTCGCCCATATGATAATAAGAAACACCATGTAGTGTATTGGTAAAGAGATCCGTTGTTGGAAAAGATGTCATGGTTCGAATCCTGGTAAGGCCTCTGGCTAATACATACAAAAATTTTACATGACCCTGGGGTGCCGCGTGGCGCTCATCCATTGGTTCACTTCAATTAAGCATGAACCAATCAATTGCGCCCAAAAACCAATGAAACAAAACCTAGCAAGTGTTAGCCTTTCATTGGGTCATACCTTACACAGTCAGCCTACTGATGTAGCAGTACGAAATCCCAGTCAGCTTCCCAGTCAACTGGCCTGCTCAAAATTTAGTTGTTTTGCCAAACTATCAGCACGCGATAACTTGAGCATACGGTGTTAGATTGTGATGAAACAAATTTCATTTGATTGATAACGATGAGCACTGTGATTTGGTGCTAGTTTCAATAATTTTTAGGCACTTTCATTTTTGAGCTTAAAAGTGATCATTTGATCAATAGTATATTGTTGAAAATATTGAGGATACTGTGGATTTATCCCATAAATTCATTGCCAACCTTTTTGCCAAGATTGGTTTTGGGGTTGAGATGGCTAAGGGTGCCAAGGAAAGGGTGTGTTCCAATTATTTTGAGATTCTTATGTGTAACCTTGAAATTGTGAAGTACGATCTTGCAGCACATCGGGTTGACTAGGCTGCCATGGTCTTCCAGGAGCTACATGCCAAAGCTGCTTTTGCATTTATTTGCTCCACTTTCCCCTTGGTGAACTTCCTTAAACCTTGGTAATGATGGGAAAGCTTTAGTATTATGTTATTCTGCATAGATAACACAAATTTTAGCATCCTCGTTTTGCTCATTTTGCATTCTTAACACATCTATTTATTCACTTAGATTGTTAAGAACTTTTGTTTTAAAGTTATAAATCAAATTTCCAAGTTTGTCTTGACTTACCAATCTTGATGATAACTTAATTATCCTTTCCCTTCCTCTTGATATGCACTTGCATATTTCACAAATTTCTTCAAATGATAATTGGTATGCATCACCTATACTCATGAGATCAAGGAGATCATCCAATCATCCCTAATTGTTCTAAGTAAGAGGGCTTTTAGTGTGTCAAATCCTAAAGAATGTAATTTTTCCCTCTTAACATTATACATAAATCTTTCTATTAGATCCCCAACACTCTCATATTCTTTTGGAGTCATTCTAAATATTTCCTCTTTAATATCATGATCTTTATATTTTTCTAGAAATATCTTTTGCATATCATTCCATGATCTTATTGAATTAGTCCCTAAGCTCAAGGATCATTTAAGATCTCTATTCTTCAATGTTACTAGACACAATCCCAATTTTTGAGTGTTTAATAAGTAACCATAGTATCTACAAAGGATTTCAAATTCAAAGAGAGGTTTTTGGATCCTCTGAACTCATACCATGGTAGTTGGGAAGGAAATATGGAGGGATGTTCTTCATATGAACATTAATCTTAGTATTTTGAATGATAAATCCAATAGGATCCTCCTCATTGTCATCATCTCCATCCATTTCTTCTACCTTCTATCCCACCTGCTCTTATTCTACCTACAAAAGTGGATGGTGATGTGGTTCTTACTGCACTGCATGGTCAAATGGGGGGGTTGGTGTTGGAGAAGTATTTTTTTTTATAAAAAAGTTAGAATTCTCGTGCAATATCGTGTTTTTGAAATGAAATATGCCGAATGAAATTTTTTTATTTTTTCATAAACTAAAAGAAATGAATCAAGTAGGGAAGAAAACAATGCATACTTTGATACCTCCTCAACAATGACACCAAAAATTTATGAGCCCTTGTATTGCAACAAGAATGTTGCAACTCCCAAGACTACCAACTTTAATTATCAATTCAGGGTTCCTACAAACTTAAGTGATGTCTACACTATATGTGCAACATGTAATGTGTCCATATTTCATTGATCTGATGCAATGAAGTGAATATCGTGAAATTAAGCCTAAACTAATTGCAGAAATGGAAATGCTTGAAATGAAAACTTAACCTATTGCAAGAAACAAAAGACAAGGAAATTTAAAGGCTATTCTAATTGCATAAATTAAAGACCATGAACCAACTCTACTTCGGTACATTAAAAATAAATTATATCCATTATCATAGTTCATTAGATATTTCATGTGGCAATCAAGAAAATCATTATTGTGCTTTCCAATTCATAAATCTATCCACTAACACTAATTGTTCAGTTGTGTTGCAGGGGTAAAAAGGCAAGTCCTGAGTGGTTTGTATTCTTCCTCAATCATGGTTTATGATCCTATGGGACATTATTCAAGGCGAGGAGTCAAAAATAAAGCTTTAAGGGAAAACATGGTCAATTTTACACGGTGCTACAAGATGTTATAGGATTTCCACACGATTGCTATAAGATTGCCAAGTTTTGCTATAGGATTGAATCTGTGAGCATTCTCGGGGATAAAAATGTGGATCTAAAGGTGGGAAAAGGTAGTGGAAGGTATTAGGGTCCAATAAATATAGTATTCAAGTATGGTTATTTAGCCATTTATCCCACAGTGATATTGTAAAAAATCATTTTCATTTTAAATTTTTAGCCTATAAAAAGAAAAATAGAAAAAGAAAAAAGAAAAAAAAATAGAAAAGGAAAAGAATAGAGAAGGAAAAAATACAAAAAGAAAGAAAAATAAAAAGGGGAAATTATATATATATATATATATATATATATATATATATATATATATATATATATATATATATATATATATATATAGATATATAGATATATATATATATAACCCCGTATGGCATGCTAGTCTAAATGCTACTAAATTATGTTTTATTAAATTTTTTATTTTAAATACTTTTGATGTGATGTGAAATGACCTTTTGTCATTTACCATAAATACTCTGCTTATATCAACGACAATGATTCTCCTCATCCGGATCAATAGCGGGGGACAACTTTCTGTTGAGATTGCAACAAGATGATGGAGCTTAGTGAAAAGAGTCGCCTTCACTAAGTGGGCCCGCAGGCAAATTATGGCGCAAGTTCTATTTTTGATCACAGTGTGAGTGATCACAATGTGGGTGACCAAAGTGTGGGTGACCACAATGTGGGTGATCAAAGTCTATTTTTAGACTGGCTTTCAAAAATAGAAAAGTCAAATATTATTGTCTCATAATAATATTTGGACTATAAACTTGATCTTATTCTTTTGGAGCACTTCAGTTTGAGCTACAGATGTGGCCCATGCAGCTGTCAGAAGGAAGTATGATTTTATTATGAGTCAATTGAGTTGTTGCATGCATGACTTCAGTTAGAACTCAATCAGTTGAGTTTGGTGGAGTTGATTGTGGAGTTGATGGAGTTGTGTTCAGTTTGACTTGGTTGAACTAGTTGTAGTTAGTCTAACGGCAAATAGACTAATGATGAGTTGTTAAAATAATTATTAACTCATAATACAACTATAGAATACATCAGTTAACTCAGTTGCATGTCAGTGCATGTTCAGTTCAGCAGGGACAGGTGTTAGAGAATCAGATTGCTATCAGTTGTGACTATAGTTGTGCATCAGATCTTGCACAATCAAGGGATTGAGTATGCCAATGAGTTTGGTCATGTATTTGCCCAGTTTGTAGCATCTGCTCACGTCTTACACATTGTGAGTGATTCTTTGGAGGTGAAATACGAGTTTGGTATACCATTCTCATTCATTCTTGAGCAGGTATTGAGCAGTGGAGGCAGGCAAGCAGTGGAATAGATTTGGAGATCAGATCTTAGCTGTATTGTGTGTAACAGGTGGAGCTGGTACTGGATTGCTTGTGATAAGCATTGTACTTTGTAATGTTACATGGTCTCAATCATTAATATACAGATAGTGTGGGGTTTTTAGCGAGATGCTTTCCCCGGGTTACATACTGTGTTAATGTGTGAATGCTCTTGATGTTTTATTGTTATTGATGTTGCTATATTGATGATCAACATAGAGGAGCTTATGTATTGTGTATGTATTCCGCAATAGTACATGATTAGGATAATCTCTATTGAATATGTGTTAAATTATTCAAAATTTCTACATGGTATCAGAGCTAGATGATTTGTAGAAAAAGTTTCTACATGGTATCAGAGCTGCTTGATTTGTAGAAGAGATTTTTACAGGATATCAAGCGAGGATTGATCATCGGATCTATTATTCAGAAAGTGTTTACATTTTATTTCTTCAGGCAGAGTCTGTAGTCGGGCCAGGTAGCCTCTGGATTCATCCTCCCTTTGGAAGGTGAGATATCTGGTGAATGCCCATACAGTCAACCTCTGTACGAGAAATATTGTGTTCTCACAAATTTTAGATCGGAGGCGGTTGAGTTTGGAGCTGGTGGAAAATCTAATTTGCAGCAGTGTTGTTGAAATGTCTTTCAACGGATTGCAAATGTTATTCCAAAGCAAGAGCGACCTGGCACTCAAGGATAAACTCAGAAACAATAAAGGTGAGAATGGATCTTCATCAAAGGTATCTGATGAAAAGAATTGCGCTTTGGCTGCCAAAGCAAAGAAGGGGAAGAACAAGAAAGCTTCTCATTCCGATGTGAAAGGCAAGAAGCAGGATATGTCCAAGGTGAAGTGTTTTCACTGTCACCAGCACGGACACTATGCCACTAATTGTCCGCAGAAGAAGAAGAACAAGGAGGCTGCTGGATCTTCAGCAGGAGAGGCTCTAGCCTCACAGTTTGAGCTTGATTTTTCATTGATCGCATGCTTGGTTTCAAGTGTGATGGGATCAGTGTGGTTCTTGGACAGTGGTGCATCTTTTCACATGACGGGAGATAGAGATTTGTTCTCTGATCTGGAGGATAAAGATCTTGGAGTGCACATCAAGATGGGCGATGATGGTAGATACAGTGCGACCGGTATCGGTACCATTTCCTTTGAGAGGGAGTATGGCTAACCCTTCATATTGAAGGAGGTCATGCATGTTCCAGGATTGACGAAGAATACCATCTCAGTGGCGATGTTAGAAGACAAGGGGTATGATGTTGTTTTCAGCGAGGGAAAGGCTTTCCTGCGCAGCAAGAAAACTGGTGAGACCCGGAAGATAGGGGTTCAAGTGAGGAACCTTTATCAGTTGCATGTAGATGGATGCGCAACAATGGCGGGCAAGGCAGAAGGATTGGTGAGCCGGGATGATGGCGAGTTGTGGCACAGGAGATTGGGTCACCTTCACCATGGAGCCTTGAAGATACTGCAGCAGATCACTACAAGGCTTCCTAAAGGCACACTTGCGCAGTCAGATCAGTGCAAGGGGTGTACTTTGGGGAAGTATGTGAAAGCCACCTTTCAAGAGAAGGATAGTCGTGCCACGACGATCCTTGAGAGAATTCACACAGACGTGTGTGGACCTTTCTCAGTTGCTTTGACAGCAAAACACAGGTATTATGTGATTTTTGTTGATGATTTCTCTCGTAAGTGCTAGATCTTCTTCATGCAGAAGAAGAGCGAGACATATTCAAAGTTCTGTGCATTCAAAGCACTAGTCGAGAAGGAGTCGGGGAAGAAGGTGAAGGCTATTAGGAGCAATAATGGTGGTGAATACATCTCGAACGAGTTCAAGGATTTCTGCAAGGCAGAAGGGAGTCGTAGAGAGCTCATAGCTCCCCATAACCCACAGCAGAATGGGGTAGATGAGCAGAAGAATAGAACGATTGTGGGTGCTGCACGGGCAATGTTGCATTATCAGGGCCTACCCCTTCACTTGTGGGCGGAAGCATGCAATACAGCAGTTTATGTGCAGAACCGTTGTCCTCATAGGATACTTGGCATGAGTACACCTGAGGAGACTTATTCTGGTAAGAAGCCTGATCTTTCTCATTTGAGGATTTTTGGTGCTAACGTTTACATGCATGTGACGAAGGATGCCAGGAAGAAGTTGGAGCTGACCGCAGAGGTTGGGATATTTGTGGGGTACACTGATACGCCCCACAACTATCGTGTGTATTTGCCAGACAGTGGTAAAACTGTTGTGCGACGGGATATAAAATTTCAGGAGGAGAAAGCCATGAAGTGTTCGCTTGAGAGGGAGCTACACTTGCATGCAGATGAGGAGCTATTAGTTCCTAAGGATGAGCTTCAGGACGTGGATCAGCCACAGGACGAGGTTCATGGAGTGCAAGAGACCACTCATGCAGCGCCAACCATCAGAGGGCGAAAGCGCTTGACAGAAGCTGAGCGACTGGCTCAAGATGCAGAGAAAGTTGTAGGACCACCTACAGCCCAACACAGGCAGAGATAGTCACCTGATTAGTACACTGGATACATGGCTCTGATGAGCAAGTGTGTTGTGACTGAGCCATCCTCTTTCGAGGAAGCTGTGGAGGATCCCGCATGGGTAGACGCCATGGTGGAAGAGTATGATTCTTTTGTCAGAAACAGTGCATGGGAGATTGTTCCTAGACCGGAAGGGAAATCAGTGGTGGGTTCGAGATGGATCTACAAGGTCAAGCAGGCAGCTGACGGGAGTGTGGAGAAGTACAAGGCAAGATTTGTTGCCCAAGGCTTTCACAGATAGAGGGGATCGATTATGAGGAGACCTTTGTACCTGTCGCAAGGTATTCTTCCATACGGACGATTCTTGCTCTCTCAGCGCAGATGGGATGGCACATTCATCAGATGGATGTGAAGACTGCGTTCCTCAATGGAGTCATTGAGGAGGAGGTGTACATTGAGCAGCCCGAAGGCTTTGAGGTCTTCAGCAGCGAGTCGCATGTGTGCAGGCTCAAGAGAGTGCTATATGGGTTGAAGCAAGCACCACGTGCTTGGTACACACGGATAGACAACTATTTCACAGGACTTGGATTCTCCAAGAGCGAGGCGGATCCTAACCTATACCAGATTGTGGTGGAGGGTAAGTTGCTTATCATTGTACTGTATGTTGATGATTTGATTCTAACGGGTGATGAGCTGTTGATACTGTCATGCAAGAAGGATCTTGCTACAGAGTTTGAGATGAAGGACTTGGGACTCCTTCACTATTTCCTAGGATTGGAAATATGGCAGTGTAGTGGTGGACTGTTTGTTTCTCAGGGTAAGTAGGCTCGGGAGATACTGGAGAAGTTCAACATGCATGGCTGCAAGCCTGTTGATACTCCTCTTCCTGGAGGTTGGAGGAAGGAGGATGCCACTTCGGGAGAAGAAGTGGATGCCACTGTTTATTGACAGTTGGTGGGGTCGCTGATGTATTTGGTCAATACACGACCCGATATATGCTATGCAGTTAACCAGCTTTCACAAGCTATGGTTAAGCCTACCAAGATCTTCTGGAAGGCGGGCAAGCATGTATTGCGCTACTTGAGAGGCACATTGGGATATGGTTTGTGGTATAGACAGGAGGATGAGGTGAAGCTATGTGGCTTCACGGATGCAGATTGGGCAGGGAGCCCAACGGACAGAAAGAGCACATCAGGAGGGGTCTTCAGTATTGGATCGACAGCAGTTTCTTGGTACAGCAGGAACCAGAGATCCGTGGCACTCAGTTCAGCAGAGTCCGAGTATATGGCAGCAAGTTTGGCTGCATGCGAGGCTATATGGATGAGGAAGATCCTGGTTGGTTTGTTCGGTTCTCTTTTGGATCCTACTGTGATTTACTGTGATAACCAGAGTTGCATTAAACTCTCGGTTAATCCTGTATTTCATGATAGATCTAAGCATATTGACATCAGGTACCATCATATCAGAGATTGTGTACAGCGGAGGATCATGTTGCTTTCATACATTCCAACGGAGGATTAGGATGCTGATATTCTGACGAAGGCTCTCACCAGGAGAAAATTCGAGTACCACCGAGGCAGGATAGGGGTTGCTGATAATCCATATCTTGTCGAGAGGGAGTGTTGAGATTGCAACAAGATGATGGAGCTTAGTGAAAAGAGTCGCCTTCACTAAGTGGGCTCGCAGGCAAATTATGGCACAAGTTCTATTTTTGATCACAATGTGAGTGATCACAGTGTGAGTGATCACAATGTGGGTGACCAAAGTGTGGGTGACCACAGTGTGGGTGATCAAAGTCTATTTTTAGACTGGCTATCAAAAATAGAAAAGTCAAATATTATTGTCTCATAATAATATTTGGACTATAAACTTGATCTTATTCTCTTGGAGCACTTCAGTTTGAGCTACAGATGTGGCCCATGCAGCTGTCAGAAGGAAGTACGCTTTTCCTATGAGTCAGTTGAGTTGTTGCATGCATGAATTCAGTTAGAACTCAATCAGTTGAGTTTGGTGGAGTTGACTGTGGAGTTGATGGAGTTGTGTTCAGTTTGACTTGGTTAAACTAGTTGTAGTTAGTCTAACTGCAAATAGAATAATGATGAGTTGTTAAACTAATTATTAACTCATAATACAACTATAGAATACATTAGTTAACTCAGTTGCATGTCAGTGCATGTTCAGTTCAGCAGGGACAGGTGTTAGAGAATCAGATTGCTATTAGTTGTGACTATAGTTGTGCATCAGATCTTGCACAATCAAGGGATTGAGTATGCCAATGAGTTTGGTCATGTATTTTCCTAGTTTGTAGCTTCTGCTCACGTCTTACACATTGTGAGTGATTCTTTGGAGGTGAAATATGAGTTTGGTAGGCCATTCTCATTCATTCTTTAGCAGGTATTGAGCAGTGGAGGCAGGAAAGCAGTGGAATAGATTTGGAGATCAGATCTTAGCTGTATTGTGTGTAACAGGTGGAGATGGTACTGGATTGCTTGTGATAAGCATTGTACTTTGTAATGTTACATGGTCTCAATCATTAATATACAGATAGTGTGGGGTTTTTAGCGAGATGCTTTCCCTGGGTTACATACTGTGTTAATGTGTGAATGCTCTTGATGTTTTATTGTTATTGATGCTGCTATATTGATGATCAACGTAGAGGAGCTTATGTATTGTGTATGTATTCCGAAATAGTACATGATCAGGATAATCTCTGTTGAATATGTGTTAAATTATTCAAAATTTCTACCCTTTCAGACCCCCCCGACCCTTCGGGACTTAAGGGAGCGGTGGGGGGGGAGGGGACTGTTATAGACATTTTTGGGCACTGCAACCCCAATCATAAATGTACATAAACCAAGGGCTCTTAAGTCCCTAAAAGTGTTTTTCCAACCCCTAAAAGAACAAGGTCAGCTGATTACATCATCTCCCAGAATTTCTCCATGAAAAACTACTCAGAATTGGTCAAAATTGGACCATCTCACCTGCTCCATGGTCAAAGTGCGATGCATCCCACCTAAATGCACACGGGAGGTGCGATGCATATTGAAAATCCCTTCTATGGGGTGCGATGGGTGAGAGTGGATAAATGGCAGGGTCAATCTGTGAGGTGGAAGATCATGGAATCTTCCAGAAACTTCTCCTGTGACACTTGCCTCTCTGCATTCGCCCAGGGATGAGTAAGAGATCATCAATCTCCAAGTGGAATCAAGAACTATCAAAGAGAGGACAGTGATAAAATCTCAAAAGCTAACTCACCCCCCTTGCAAACATCTATATATGGATCCCTCATCCCAGAGATCCAGAGGCTGGAATTTTGTCTCTTGTAAGGAAGTGCTGCTGGTTTCTTGGTGTAACATCATAGTGTTGGGTGATCTAAGATTTTCATGAGGTGAAGAAGGGCTTTCTTGCTGAGAGGATGACATTGGGTCAGAACAATGGGTTGTAATCCTCTTTGCTATTCTTGATTATTAATAAAGCTATTCAAGTTTTCCTCCACATTCTTGTATGATTGATGATATATGCATTTGTGTGGTCAATATATATCTGTTCCTATATTGTTTTATGATAGTAGATCTCTGTTCTTGGATAGTGTTATGCTGCTTTGATTCTACAGGTACTCTTTGAAGCTGGGTAAACGAGGAAGCAAGTGGCAAAGATCTATCAGAAGGGAGAGGAATCAAGCAAGGAACCAAGCGCAAGACTGAGGTTGGTCTCCTTTATTCCCCTCTCATCTACTTCTCATAAAGGAAAATGAAAGTGGTTTTAGTTTGTTTGTTTCTAAGGTAGATACAGCCTTAGTGGGACTAGCAACTCTGCATAGACACTAGATTTCCCGATAAAAAAATGGCGACTCCACTGGGGAGTGAATAGATTGTTTGTTTGTCTATATTTGTTTGCTTTATAAACTTACAGACGGAGCCTGAAGTCAAGCCAGCTAGCCTTCGAACTGCATTTGCTATGCAAGTGCAAAGTAGAACAATGCTGCTTCAGTCTATCTCCGGGTTTTGTTTATAAACTGAACAACCAATTTACAAGCTCTCTAATTGCCCTTGTGGTGGCTCTAGTAACCTCTTTAGATCTACCCCTGTGATTTATTTACTGATTACCACTTGCTCGGCCTAAATCCCTGAACTGAGCTGCAAACTGTGACCCAGAACCCAACTGAAGTCTCGTCCCTAAACCATTGCACCGTCTCTTCTTTGGAATCTGGATGCATCGCACTTCCCGTGTGTAGTATTTGCGCTGCATCTCACTTTCCCCGTGTTACAGGTGCGCTGATCAGACAAGACCTCTTCTGCTATTAGATTTTGGTTTCTGTGTTCACTCTTTTTAGCTCTATTCAGGAGTTTTGCTGTCTGTAGTCAGTATTCCTCTGTTGGAACCCCCTTCCTTACCATTATTCCACCTCCATTGTGCAAAGAACTGTAATTTTTTTTTATGTATTTTGAGCCATTTTCATTTCTCTTTTACAAAGAAGTAGCGTAATTGAACTGTCGTTTCTTGATTTGGAAGTGTCGCAAGTTTCGTTTTCAGCCATAGAAGAGAATTTGGTTGTTCTTGATAGTCAATTACACTGTTACTTTTTTATTTTATTTGAATTAATAGTTTTTCAAGTGTCGAAAGCAAGTTTTCAATTCCAAATAACGAAGTGTCGTCATTGTCTTCATTTTGTCTTGAAAATAAACTTGTTAGTAATGTCGCTTTGAAAAATAATTCAGATTTGCGCTTAGCTTTCTTTTTATCATTCACACATTAAGAAGGCTGAAAACAAATACATGCATGTGCATTTGCATTTAGACTGTTTGTTGGTTTGATTTAGGACAATGCATATAGTGTGTGCTCTCTGCTCTATGTTGAAAGAATATCATCACTCTTTCCTTAGTAGCTATGATTTCCATTGCAAAAAGAAGATTAAACGATTGTTTATCATCTTAGATTGCATTTTAGGAATTGTATATCTACATCACGCGGTGAACCTGAAAGGCAAATTTCTTAAGCAAGATCAACTGTAAAATAAATTTAATGAATCTAAAAATGCTTTGGAACCTAACGCACAACATTTAGAAGTCTAGGCTGGAGACGTATTCCAACATCGTAAAGCCTAGTAACTATTGTTTTCATTGCTGGTTGGGTGATTCCTCCACTTTGAGATGATAAGTACCAGTACGGACTTGTGCTCCCACATATCGTCAAGTATATATTGGGAGACCACAATAGGCTTTATCCTTTATCCATAGGAAGCCGTGTCTGCCACCCTATCGATCGCAATGCACTGAACACAACATTCAGGAAGATTGACTGTCGTATCGTAAAAATTATTCTGCAGTTTTGCGATTGGTTTGGTAATCCATCTGTCTAGATTTCTAGAGTAGTCTCTTTCGTTCCTTTTCAGACTTCTTAAAGGAAAAGGTCCATCTGAGCACTTGTCACTTCAAGCTCATTAAAAATCGAAGGCGACTAGAGTCATCTTTTGTTTTTTCTCAACTTTTAAAAATTTAAAAAACAAGTTGTGTCAAAGCGTTTAAAATTTATTTTAATCGGAATAAACATCACCTTTCCTACATTGATCTTAGGTTGAGAAAAATGGAGTCCACCAACCAAGGAGATCCCCTTGGAGGAAGTCCTAGTCCTTTCTCCTCTTGGGGAGATGTTGGTGCACCCGATATGGCCACATTGTCACTTCTAGGATTGACAATCAGCTTGCCCGTATGGCTCTTCTCGACCTCTATCGTTCAGAACACCGTGATTCCTGAACAATCGAGTCAGCATCTAAAAGATACCAGAATTACCCCCCAACCTTCTACTTCATCCAATTCTCTCTCTCCTCCTTCCTCTTCGGTTGATGAAGCTGGTAAAGCCAAAAATCAAGTAATTGAGAAGAAGGAGAAGAAGACGTAAGAGAAGAAGAAGAAGGAGCCAAAGGTGAAAAGGGGCAACCAGGCATCGTCTAGTGAAAATCCACACACTACACCGTCCAGGCCTAAATCTCCATGTGTCATTTGCAAAGGAGACCACTATCATCGAGATTGTCCTTGCATCCCTCGGATCTTAAGGGACTGGTTTCCTCGTTTGCACAATCCGGTGTCATCAACCTCTAACGATCATGTTGAGAATACACCATCAACTAGTGAAAGTGAAGCCCCTAGACAAAAATGAAAATGTAAATTTCCTTGTAAACTGTGTGAAAGCGATCACGTTGTCCATCATTTTCCCTTCTTAGACGAGGCTAAAAGAGTTTTGGATGACCGCCTGGTTTCATCGTTACGGCTTCCTCCTGGATATAAGAAACTCTTGCCGAGTCCGTCACTAGTTGAAAATCTGGCTGATACACCATTATGGTTGGCTGAAGCGTCTATCATTGAAAATGAACCCTCTGAATCCACACCAGACAAAAGTCAAAAGGTTAAGGTGGCAGTTGACCCGGTCTTGCCTTCAGAAGGTCCATCTTCGGATGATACAGTCACCGGAGAGAACAAGAACGACACCGTTCAAATTCTCTTCATAAGCATAGACTCTGATGAACATGGGGGTAGTCTACCTGTTCCTTTACCGCAGGAAGGAAGTTCGTCAGAGTCATATCCGGCCTTCTATTCGGTCCCGCCTCCAAGCAACCTAGTTGTTTCCTTCGATCGGAATCTACTAGGCAGACCCCGTTTACCGGCTAGTGTACCATTTCGAATCATTGCTCAAATATATAGAATGGTCATGGCCGGTACCATCATAGATGAAGGGGCTTCTGTGAGTATCCTTTCCTCAACTTCTTGGAAAGTGCTTGGTTCGCCATTGCTTTTGCCTGAGATGAGAAATCTAACAGGCTTTGACAAAGGAACCAGTCGACCATTAGGGATCCTTCCCAATGTGCCGATAACATTGAGAAGGAAAACTGTTCACATGAATGTAATGGTTGTCCAAGGACCCCTGGATTATAATCTACTCGTTGGACGCGACTATATTTATTGCATGGGAGCCATTGTCTCCTCACTCTTTAGAGTAATGTGTTTTCCGCATGAAGGAAGAGTGGTCAAGCTCATAGACTAGCTTTCATTCCCTGGTTCACACATAGAAAATAGTCAAATACCATCCCTGAATGGTCTTTTCATGCAAGGAATGTCTCATCAATCCCCAATCCGTCCACCTGATGAGCGCGAGTGATTCGGAGGACATGACTGAAACCCAGGGGGCATGCACCCTGGTCTGTTTCGACAGGAAAACCTTGGGTATAGGGTAGGTTTCCGCGAAGGATATATGACTAGTTTATGAGATAAAACTGGAATACGATTCCTTCGTCAAAGTTATGTGAGTGGAGCCAATTGCGCCACTCACCTTTGTTTGTTTTGGTAGACATCAGCGAGGAAGTGTTTTGCTTGAAGTATGGATAGAACAATCTTTGGTAACTTGGAAACTTTTCGCTATACCTGGGGGCATGCAAACCTTTTGGCATGCAAGCAAAGAGCAACCATTTATTTTTTAAATTTTTAGGTCCTCTAACCCTTTAAACTCGTAGGATTGGTCGTTTCCTAACTTGCACAAAGAAAGGATGTGGGGCAAAGCTTTGAAAAAATGCCATTTTAAATGAGACATCTTTATTATATGATTGGATCGAGCAGCTTTAACGCAGAATTCAAGCTCGTTAAAAAATAAACATAAGAAATGAGCAAATGCTCCCCCAGAGTTTAAGCTCATTAAAAAATGAACCAATTTCCGGTAAATAACCATTGTGAATGTATTATCATCAGCCTTTGAAGCCTTGGTCGTGTTCTCATCATCACCTCCACTCTATTTTGGCCGATCATTCACCTCCATTTGATTGTTTACCCTTTTTGAGGAACAACTGTGAAGAGTGATCCTGTTAGCCATCCTTGTGACACTGCCATCATTGGAAAATTCCAAACCTTACATGGAATTAGCTGCTACCCAAATTTATCACTCGTTCCTAAAAACACGAGTGTCCTTTAAGCTCTTTTCAACTAACTCGTAAAATATGAAAAGATTGCTGAGTAATTGGCCTCTCCAGCTCGTTAAAGTGACCGGAAGTGTTATCCCTCCTTTATATTTAAATCCTTTTGGACTTGAGGGATTATTACACAAAAATATCGAGCGCTTGTTTTTTTCGGCTCGTTAAAAGTACCGAAAATTCATCCCTTTTGTATTGTTTTATATTTTTTCGGACTCAAGGGATTATATGGCGAAAAGGGATTATTGGAGTTTTCTTTACGTCCCTTTTCAGGCTCTCTAAAATTGAAAAGGACCGAGTTATCTTTGTCGTTAAACTCGTTAAAAACGAATAGCGACAAACTTGTCCATATAGACAAGAACGAGTTTCACTATTGCTAGGCTCGTTAAAACATAGCGATGGGTTTGCCCAAAGGGAAAATTATAGAACAAGCATATGTTATCCTCCTCAAACTTGAAAAAAATAAAGAGGTACTGGTCAGCAATGACTGGGGAAAATTGGGAAGAAAACTTGAAGAAATTTTATTGGTAACAAGTCGCTCTTGAACATGACACTTTCACTCTGCAGCCGAGTCGGGTTGGGTTGTTCCGTTCACTGGTCATGCCACCATGTGTCCATCACACCATCCGTATTTGGGGTTAACGCTACCAATCCATCATGTCAGTGTCGCCAATATGTTCAAGAGAATCCGCTCAGAGAATTCACCTGTATCTCATCCACTGCAATACAATTATGCTCCATTCTTTCATGATCACCACCCTGAACCTTATGTCATCAGATCATTTTCACCTCCATTAAAATCATTTGCTCCATTCTGTGTCATTGATGTGGGATTCACTAAGGCCCTCCTATGATAGATCACTTCTTTTCGACATCAGCTCATTATCGAAAAGGTCGATCTAGGAATAAACCTTTCAGTACTTTGAAGCTTGCATGCCTCAATGGCAAGTTTCTCACTTCCGGCGATAGGTTTACATCAATAGCCTTCGACCGAAAGATTTTGTGTGGTGTTCGACTCCAAGTCCCTTATTCACACCACGTGAATTGTACTGTAGTACCTTGAGGGTCATCATCGTTATCAGTGATTCCTCTCACGCCTGTTAACAACTTACATCATTGGCTGGTAATCAGGCGATGTCTTTCCATGTTTGACTCCAGAACATCTCTCACATGGATCGACTTGTACTTTGAGTGAAGATCGAATGAGATTGAAGACCCCGGATCTAGTTTCATCCATCTGGGCTGCGATATATATTTAGGAAAATAAAGACATCAAATGTAAATCATTACTGCACAGATAATCATCCAATCCAAGGGATGATGGCTCTACCAGAATCATCAGTCTGCACACAGACGATTGTCTGTATTATGTACATCAAAATGAATTTATAAAGCTGAGCATGGGAATGCCCGCCTCAGCTAGATCATGAAAATGTTATGAAGATAATGTGTTGTATTGTATCTTATTACAGGTCACCTTACAGCTCGATAAAACTTCGGAACCTCATGATAAAGCATTTCACCCGACATCAAAAAAGATTAACGACCTCATGCTTTAGGGGGCAACTGTTATAGACAATTTTGGGCATTGCAACCCCAATCATAAATGTCTGTAAACCAAGGACTCTTAAGTCCCTGAAAGTGTTGTTCCAACCCCTAAAATAACAAGGTCATCTAATTACATCATCTCCAAGAAGTTCTCCATGAAAAACTACTCAGAACTGGTCAAAATTGGACCATCTCACCTGCTCCATGGTCAAAGTGCGCTGCAGCCCACCTAAATGCACACAGAAGGTGCGATGCATACTGAAAAGCCATTCTATGGGATGCGATGGGCGAGATTGGACAAATGGCAGGGTCAATCTGTGAGGTGGAAGATCATGGAATCTTCCAGAAACTTCTCCTGTGACACTTGCCTCTCTGCATTCGCCTAGGGATGAGTAAGAGATCATCAATCTCCAAGTGGAATCAAGAACTATCAGAGAGAGGACACTATTAAAATATCAAAAGCTGACTCACCCCCCTTGCAAACATCTATATATGGATCCCTCATCCTAGAGATCCAGAGGCTGGAATTTTGTATCTTGTAAGGAAGTGCTGCTGGTTTCTTGGTGTAACATCATAGTGTTGGGTGATCTAAGCTTTTCATGAGGTGAAGAAGGGCTTTCTTGCTGAGAGGATGACGTTGGGTCAGAAAAATGGGTTGTAATCCTCTTTGTTATTCTTGATTATTAATAAAGTTATTCAAGTTTTCCTCCACATTCTTGTATGATTGATGATATATGCATTTGTGTGGTCAATATATATCTGGTCCTATATTGTTTATGATAGTAGATCTCTGTTCTTGGATAGTGTTCTGCTGCTTTGATTCTACAGGTACTCTTTGAAGCTGGGTAAACGAGGAAGCAAGTGGCAAAGATCTATCAGAAGGGAGAGGAATCAAGCAAGGAACCAAGCATAAGACTGAGGTTTGTCTCCTTTATTCCCCTCTCATCTACTTCTCATAAAGGAAAACGAAAGTGGTTTTAGTTTGTTTGTTTCTAAGGTAGCTACCAGCCTTAGTGAGACTAGCAGCTCTACATAGACACTAGATTTCTCGATAACAGTGACTGTGGCAAAAAACTAATTTTTAATGGACTGCTTTGATATATGTCCATCCCACAGAATTTTTAGGGAGTCCCTTCTCGATACAACTTACCACTCCTACCCTTGCCTGAAAAATTTCATCCCATGCTTCCTTCTTCCCATTCACCCCCGCACCATCTTCTCACCCCATTTGTCGTTAATCCACGTCACTTCCCCTCCATGTCATTTGATGGTTACCATTAAAATCACCCGCCAACACCAACTAAACATTGGACAATTCATCTCTCTCACCAACAAACGCCTGCCTAAGTAGTACCCCGCTCCAAAAATGGTAATAATTCCGTTGCAACCCTTGTAAATCCCATTATAAGAATCTCTCAGTAATATATGATTTGTGCTTTTCGATAGTCAATTGAATTATGTAGGTTTAGCTGGAAGTATTTTGAAGTTTTCCAACACCCTGTGCTATCCATTTTCTTTCACCATTTTTAGTGAAGCAACAATCTGGTAATGTTGTTTCATCAATTATCCTTTGAAATTAAAAATTTCGCCTTACAAAGGAAAATAAAAGATGCCAAAGGAGAACCGCATGATACCCCCTATCCCTGATTTAAATAGGACTCCCTTGATTTATACCCAATACAAGATAGCTAAAAACCAGTGAAAATTTGATCTGTATAAGCTCCATAATTGGGAAAAGCATAAATAGTTAGATTAGAGTGATGATTTAAGTATTTTTGGGAACCATTTCTCCCTCAATTAACCTTTCCTCAAACTCACATTTTCCCTCAATTCACTACCTGGCGTAATCTCAAATACTGTTGGGTGTGGAGCCTGATTATATTCTTTATTTAGAGGTATCACTGCATTGGACCCCATTTCTTAATGTGGCGGCAACGTCGCCCATTTATGTCTGCCACTAGGGGGGTCCAAGGGGGAGAAACTAAAAATATATGTAAAATTGCCTTCTAAAATTTTGTAATTTCATAGTCAATATGGGTCATTCATTAGGTGGAAATATGACGGTAGAAGTTATGTTTAATTTAGTGTTTTTTTTTTCCCTAGAAGGCAACCTCTCGCTATATATGAGGGAGTTGTATTTTTTTCCCGTAAGAAAAGGTCGTAATTTTATTCATGTTGATAAAAGTACATTTTGTAGATGCTTGAAGCATATGCATATGGCTGTTCGTGTAATGACAGGCAGCGAACAGAAATAAAACACACAGGGGCAAAAAATTGTCCTGTAAGGACAGGAATACATCAGAAATAATAGAAAAATTGTCTACAGGCCTATATTTTCCTTCCTTTTTTCTTCTCTAATTTACGCCAGCCTCCAACGTTGGGAGTGGGGACAATTAAGGCAAGTTGGTTTTCCTCTGTGTACACTGGTTGTTCTTTATCCGAGTCCGATCCTTCGGAGCTATGTGCTCGTTTGGCTCCGCTTATTTCCAGCTGTAATTCTTGCTGCCGTACCATGCTATTTGACTCCAATTTGGGCTCTTCGGTGTTCTCCTCCATCGTTTTTTCCTGTCTTCTCTGTTCGTCTGTGGGATCCATGTTCAGTGCTTCCTCCTCCAGTGGTTCGGTGTGCTGCCAACCTTTTGGTTTTTTCTGTTGTTTCTTGTTTCCTTTGGGCTCCCTACTAGACAGTGGACATGCATATTGAAGGTGCCCTGTCTGCAAGCAGCTGCGGCATCTGAATGCCGTGTTCTCATAATCAAGTTGTTGCGACCACAGTGAGTTATTAAAATTCAATGTGATGTGATCTGGGAGTCCTTGACTTAGATCCACCTCTACACATATTCTGGCATATGTGAAGATGCCCCGGTTAGCTCTGTCCTCATCTATCTTAAGATGTTTCCCTAAGGAATTCCCAATGGCTGTTAATGCTTTTTGATGCCAGAAATGCAGTGGGAGGTTATGTAGCCTTACCCAAACTGGCATCGTCAAAGCTACCATGGTATTGGCATCAAAGTCCGGGAACCAGGGGGTGATAAAGAGACTAGCATTACCGCAAAACAAAGGCCCCTGGTTGATGATATTGTCTCTTTCCAGTTCTGTGCTAAATCTGACTATGAATAATCCCTTAGGGCATAGATATATTTCACATTTGGATGTCCATGAAGTAAAAACCCATTGATGCAGTGCATCAGCTTTGGGTCAATAACCATTGAATCTGCATATAACAGCATTGTGAATTAAATCTGTGTATAGATCTGTTACCTCCGGCATTGTTACAGTAAGCATAGGTGATTCTGGCCTCTGTTCCACAATGTAGGGCCCTGGAATCTCTGGTGTGGGTGCTGGTCTGTGTTGTAGTGGTTCCTTTCCTTTGACTGCATCGCGGAAAGAGCCTGTATTCTTTGAGCTAGTTCCCTTGCATCCGCCTCGAAGTCTCAGATTGAGGATGATGGTTGAATCTTTAACTATTCCATAGTGCTGGAGAGTGTGTTGGTCCTGCATGCAGAGTCCTAAAAATAAAAGATTTTGGTATTTTGCCGGAGTGCCCAGTTTTATTTGGATCTGCTTTTTTAATTCCATAACATCCATCCCTTCCTTGATTTGTATACAGTAGTGTCTGCCTTCTACCGATCTGATAAATATTTGTTTCAGATCTGACGGATCAGCCTTGACCAAGCCCTGATTTATCTGTTTGTTCTCCGGATCTGGTGGATCGATGGTGGTTCTAGGGTTTGTATGCCTACCCTCCACGTTATTGGGCTTTCTTTCTTTTTCCATATGCTGCCGTAGTGGTTCCAGATGCAGCCGTAATAGATCTGGTGCACCCGCGGTCACTACCGGCCAGATCGCTGCTTCCTTGCCTTTATGCTCCATTAAAAGCTCAAAACCGGATTGATTATGTGTTTTGTTTAGCAGATCTGAGCAATGGTGGTCTGCAGCGTTCGTGCCGTGCTCTGTTGAATGAACAGCAAACGACGCACTGTGTGAGAACCCTTGTTGCAGGTGAAAGGAGCTCGTCCGTGACCTGGAGGATGGTTGAGTTGCCGCCAAGGACCGAACCGCCATAGAGGGAAGCCAGATCCATGGCGATGAAGACGATTCGGTTGATCTGAAGCGTGGTATCGAGCAGGTAATCCCTGCTTTCTCTGCCCCCTCGGTGATATGCGCTGTGTCAGCGGCGCTGAAGAAAGTATTTTCCCTAGCCATCCTAATCGCACCGAGTTGCAGAGCCAAAATCAATTGTTCATATGCATGAATCAAAACCATGAGGGAGTTGTATTGCATTTATGTAGATATATATTATAAGCGAGAAAGAGAGAGGATAATGTGTGAGAGCGAAGAGGGAATTACAACGGATCTGTTGTAGGTTGTATCTCTTCATTTGGATGGATAATATAAAAGGAAGGACTGACTGTTTCTCTGTGTACGTAGCCCAAATTGGGTGAACCACGCATATCTCTATCTCTCTTATTTTTATGTGTTTTATGTGTTTATATTTATGCAATATTTATATGTGTTCCATTTCTCTGTAATATATAATTTTCTAACAAATACCTCCCCAACCAAAAAGAAGTAATTGCCCAGAACAATGAGGCCATGTTCTCCATTTCCCCATAAATAATTTGGCAAGCCCTACAGATAATTCCTTAGGTCTCTCTGCATCCATTTTCCACTAATGCGCTTATGGAAATATATAAAAAGCTTATCTTCCCCTAGCGAGCCCACATTTGCAAATGTTTTCTACCTGAGAATGCTGAGTTTCCTAGAACAAATCCCCCATACTCCATTTCTATCTTCCTAGAAATGTCCAGACAAGTCATCTCTATGGTTATGTGTTTATTAGGTTATCATGCAAACTAGTGGGTAGATGAGGTAGTGTTAGGGTTCCTATCATTATTTGTAGCTGGTCAGAAGCCTTTAGTTCTTTTCAATTACAATCAATTCTTATCGGATGTCATACATGTGTAGTTTCTAAAGCTCAAAGATGAAGGTGCATTCAAACACCAATCATTTTTAGTATATCTGATGTTATTTCACCAGATAGATAAGTTCAAGTTCCAATTACAGAAGATGGATGATCAGGGTACCCCATTATCAGTAATTCATTAGAATTCTTTAGTCAGAATAAACTCAAAGGAGTATTCATTCACTAATTTTGTGGATCCTGTTATGTTACCTTTAATTGAAAAAGAGGTAAGGAAGCTTTTTGATGCCAAGATTATGTTACCCTTGAGATTTTCTAAATGGCTATCAAATCTAGTACCAGTAAGGATAAATACTAGAGCAAAACTATTATGAGTGGATTTCCAAAACCTTAACACATTCTCTCTCAAAGATAATTTCCATTTACCAAAAATGGATCATGTTCTACAGAGGGTAGTTGGTTCTAACAAAGTTTCATTGCTTGGTGGTTTTTTAGGTTACAACCAAATTTTTGTGCATCTATATGATAAAGACAAAACAACCTTCACAACACCATGGGGAACTTTCATGTACATGAAGATGCCCTTTGGGCTTATGAATGCATGAGCAACTTTTCAGAGAGCAATGGATATTTATTTTTCAGATGAAAAGGACAAATTTATTATGATATATCTAGATGAAAAGGACATATTTATTGTGATATATAGTCTTTGAGAAATTTAGGAAATTTGGTATTTCCTTGAATCTTAAAAAGTGTCTGTTTGGTCTGGAAGAAGGTAAACTTCTAGGTCATATAATTTCCAAAGATGGTATCTAAATTGACCCAAGTAGAATTGAAGCTATCATGAAAATTGATCCCCCAAGAAACAAAAATGAAGTACAATCTTTCATTGGTAGAATTAATTTTCTGAGGAGATTTATCCCCAATATAACTCAAACTTTAAGAGTTGTAACCAACATGTTGAGAAAGGATAGTGAAATAAAATGGAATGCTGAAGTTAAAAGATCATTCAGTGAGGTAAAGGAAACCTTGACCTGTGCTCATGTTTTTATTAGCCCTGATTACACTAAATATTTCATTATGCTTTCCTTTTCTTTAGAACATACTATTGCTACAGTATTATTACAGAAAAACAAGGAGGGACATGAGCAGCCTATATCATTTTTCACTAGAGGATTAACAAATGCTTCTTTAAAATATAATATCATGGAAAAACAATCTTTCACTTTAGTAAAGGCCTTGAAATGTCTCAAAGTGCATATATTACATTCTCACATAATTGATTTTGTTCCAAGTGCAGTAGTAAAGGACATCCTTACTCAAACATATCTAGATGTAAAAAGAGGTAAATGGATAGTAGTAATTTTGGAGTATGACATTGAAATAAATCCCACAAAACTTATCAAAGGTCAAGGATTAGCCAAGTTAATGGCTAAATCAAATTTTCACGCGTTGGACATCAATTTCGTAGCTGCTATTAATGGATATGAGGAATTGGTGACTCCACAGGTATTAGAATTTTTTTTTACTTCTCCCTGGTATACAAATGTTGTTTATGTTTTGCAAAATTTACAAGCTCCCCCTGGTTTGAAAAAAACCAAGGCAATATTTTTTAAACTAGAATTTGTAAAGTTTCACATTTTATATCAAGCTTTATATTGGAAGGATGTTGGAGGAATTTTACTAAATTATTTGTTGAATGATGAAGCATATAATATAATGGAATAATTTCACAAAGGTGACTTTGGAGGATATCTTTACTTGAAAACCACAACAAACAAAATCTTGAGAGTTGGATTTTGCTCGCCTACTTTGTTTGCTAATATTCATAAAACAAATTCAACTTGTCATCAGTGTTAGATTTTTGAAGGCAAGAGAAAACTCTTACCTTTTCCCTTGAAGCCCATTTCAGTAGAAGTGCCTTTCAAACAATTGGGTTTAGATTTTATAGGAGAACTTCATCCAAGTTATCTAACGAAACATAAATGGATTCTAACAACTACTGATTACTTCAGCAAATGGATAGAAGTTATTACAACCAGGTAGGCTAAAAACTATGTAATTATCCAATTCATGGAAGGCAATATTCTTTCTAGATTTAGCTGTCCCCATAAAATCATCACATACAATGCTACTTCTTTTAAATCTAAAAATATGTTTGATTTCTGCAAAAATATCATATAGTATTAGGAAATTAAAATGCCTATTATCCTCAGCGAAATGGGTTAGCGTAGTCTTCTAATAAGAGACTAGTCAACATCATAAAGAAGATGTTGCAAGAAAAAAAGAATTCCCAGCACAAGAAATTGATAAATGATCTATGGGTTGATAAGATAAGCACAAAGAAGTCAATTGGAATGTCACATTTTCAATTGGTTTATGGAATAGATGCAGTTTTTCTTACTTCCCTAAGAATTCCAGTACTAAAATTTTTGCAGGAAATAGAATAAGACCCTAATGATGCACAAACAAGGATCAACCAAATGATACATTTGTAGTAGACCAGAGAAAAAGTATACAAAAATACACAGATAATTCAGGATAAAATCAAAATAATTCATGATAGGAGAGTCAAAGAAGATGATTTCCAACTCAATGACCTTGTTTTAAAATGGGGTTCCATAAATTAGGAGAAGGGAAAACATGGAAAGTTTGACAGTTTATGGAAATTCCCTCACAATATTGGAGCTTTCTGTGGAACCAATGCATTTCTATTAGAAGATATGACTGGAGAAACACTGCCAGGAGGACCTGTTAATGGTAGGTTTCTCAAGCACTACTTCACCTAAGTTCAAATGATCACAAAACAAAACATTGTATATATCATTTTATGATTTCAAAGTACTACAGGTGTGGGTGGTTTTCATAAGAAATTGAAGCCCGAAGTGAAGGCCCTAAGTTTCAAATGAATTTTCTGCCATATATAATATTTTTTCAATTAATGAGGTTAGTATTGTTGTTTGATGATTAAATAATGCCCAATGGGGAAGGCTATTCATCTACTCTTTTCTTAACACCTCATAGGGAGGATGTCATCCCCATTGGAGCAATTGTTAGGGTCCTATAAATATAGTAGTCTAGCATGGATATTTAGCCTTTTATCCCACAAATATATTGTAAAAAATAATTTTTCATTTTAAATTTTTAGCATATAAAAACAAAATAGAAAAAAAAAGAAAAAAAGGAAAAAAAAAATAGAAAAGGAAAAGAATAGAGGAAAAAAAGGAAAAAATACAAAGAGAAAGAAAAATAAAAAGGGGGAATTTAATATATATATATATATATATATATATATATATATATATATATATATATATATATATATATATATATTAAATTCCCCCTTTTTATTTTTCTTTCTCTTTGTATATTTTCCTTTTTTCCTCTATTCTTTTCCTTTTATATTTTTCTTTCTTTCTATATATATTATATATTGAAAAGGAAAGAAAAAAATATATATAAATAAAACCCTGTCAGGCATGCTAGTCTAAATGCTGCCAAATTATGTTTTATTAAAATTTTAATTTTAAATACTTTTGATGTGATGTGAAATAACATTTTCTCATTCATCATAAAGATTATGCAAGTATCAACAACGATGATTTTCCCTGCCTAGATCAATGATGGGGGACAACTTTCGGACCCCTGCCCCCCCTGACCCTTTTAGAATTAATATGGGGGAGGGGGAGAAAACATTGTGACTATGTGTCCATCCCTTAGTGTTTTCAAGGGGTCCCTTCCCGATACATCTTACCATTCCCACCCCAAAAAAATAGCCATCCCATGCTTCCTTCCACCCATTGACCCCGCACCATCCGCTCATGCCATATGTCACTCATCCCTCCATCCACGTCACCTCCCCTCCATGTCATTTAACCGTTTCCATTAAAATCACCTGCTAATAGGTGCATTCCTAATTAATACCCCTCTCCAAAAATGGTAATAATTCCATTGCAACTCCTGTGAATCCTGTTATAAGAATCTCTCAATAACCTACAATTTTATCGTTTCGATAGCTAATTGAATTATGCATGTTTAGCTTGAAGTATTTTTGAAGTTTACTATTACCCTTTGTGAGCCATTTCCTTCCGCCATTTTCAGTCAAACAACAATTTGATAACGGATTTTCATTAATTCTCCTTTGAAATTAAAAATGTTGTCTTACAAAGCAAAATAAAAGATGCTAGAGGAGAATCCCATGAGATCCCTTGTCCCTGATTTAGATAGGACTCCCTTTATTGATATCCCATACAAGATAGATGAAACCCAGTGTGAATTTGATCTGTATGAGCTCCATAATTGGGTAGAGTAGAAAAATTTAGATCAAAGTGATGATTTAAGTATTTGGGAATCATTTCTCCCTCAATTTACCTTTCCTCAAACTTACATTTTCCCTGAATTCACTACTCGGTGTTATCTCCGATACCTCCCCAACCTAAAAGAAGTAATTGCCTAAAACAATGAGGTCTTGTTATCCATTTCCCCAAAAAGAATTTGTTAAGCCCTACAGATAAATCCTTAGTTCTCTCTGAATCCATTTTCCATTGATGTGCTCATGGAACTATATAAAACACTTACCTTCCCCCAGTGATCCCACATTTTTGAATGTTTTCTACCTGAGAATGTTGAGATGGCTAGAAACAATCCCCCATACTCTGCTTCTATCTTCCCAAAAATTTCCAGACAAGTCATTTGTCTAGTTACTTGTTTATTAGGTTATCATACATACTAATGGGTAGATGAGTTACTGTTAGGGTTCTTATCAGTGTTTGCAATTGGTCATAAGCCTTCAGTTCTTTTCAATTATAGTCAATTCTTATCAGATGTCATACATGAGTAGTTTATAAAGCTTAAAGTTGAAGGTGTGTTTAAACACCAATCAGTTTTAGTATATATGATATTATTTTACAAGGAAAATAGGTTCAAGTTCAAATTAGAGAAGATGGATGATCAAGGTACCCCATTGTCAATCATTATTTAGACCTATTTAGTCAGAATAAACTTAGAGGATTATTCATTCACCAATTTTATGGATAAGTTTCTATATACATCCTTGTGTCTACTCAAAAGTTATGATATACCAAGGATTTCACTAGAGATCAAGATGGTTTTACATCTATCAGAGTAGTCAAAAGTTGGAGACCAGTATTTATACCAAAATTATATAGAAATTAGAATTTATGGGTGTGAGCTTCGCCCCTATAGATTACCATTTTTTGTGCCAGTGAGAATCTTTTCCATTGATTATTCAAGACCAATGTTAAATATGGATTAATTTCATTTTGTTTCAAACAAAAGGAAGGTACAATTTAAATTGAAGGCAAATGTTTGGCACTACATTGTAAATACTCTAGTAGAAACAACAGAAGTGGAGGGAATCTTAAAGAAAATGAAATTCAAAACAAGTGTTGGCTTGAGGGGGCCTGACCTAGGTTCAATGTTATTTAGCCAAACAAATCCCTACACTATTGGCCCTTTTAGCATCATCTCACAGAGTGCGGACTGAAGTCTCACTGGAAGCAATATGAGGGGATGCTCGAACCAAGTTTCCACACCCTGAGATGGTTGTGATGTCGTTGATCTCGTCTATCCCTGCCTTCATGCAAGTGATCTCGCTCTAGGGCTTGTAAGACAAACCATCTATCTCGGCTTTCAATACCTTCGCGAAAGTATATGATCAACCTTCACACAACCCTAACCTGGGGCTCAGGTACTTTCGCGCTGCTATGGAAGCGCACTGTGTTGATTCCTCATCTACCCTAAGTGATTTGCTTATTTTTCTAGATACTTAAGTTTATCACCACTTAATAAGATATTCGTAATTGTGTTTAATTAATCAATGTAACTGTATTAATTCGCACAACATAGAAGCATAACAAAGGAAATTCATACAGAAAATATCCAAACCCATCAATAGAACAAATACATAGAAATTGTAGAATAACTCCTTTTATTAATATCTTCCAAGTGTTTACAGACTCTATTCGCCCTGCACACATAGCTACAGGGGTTCATGCACTCAGCCGTGAACTTCTACCCTAGGCCTTTGCACACTCAGTTGCAAAGCGTCTACCTACACTATGATCCAAGACTTAGACTTCTTGCTCTAAAGCTATGACTCTCTTGTTTCCTCGATCGATCGATGCCTCTAGATACTTAGAGCTTAGCTATTTTTATACAATCCCATGGTCCACGGACCATGGGTAGATCTCTTACAACCAACTTTACTTTAAAACACTAAGGGCGAACTACCCTTTGTGACACATAATACCTTCGCGCTCCGCGACCACAAAATGCGGAGTCTTTACAATAATATTACAAAAACTTGACTTAAACATGGGCTTTTAGCCCCAAAACTACCCTTGGTGGATCCTTCTCCCAACGCCAAGCTTCACATGGTCTTATGATCGTCTAGGGATAATTTCAAAGTTGAGAGTAGAACAAAAGAGCACTTCATATGCACATACACCTAGGCACGAGATAGACAAATATGTTAATCAAGAGAAGTGGACATAAAAAACACTACAGGAGGCTGAAGAGTAGTTAGTCATTCAATCATCTCTACAAATTCCTATCCCAAAATACAAATAAATCAAGAGGACAAGGGAAAGTATGTCCCCCATAGATTCAGAAGCTTAGACTGCAGATTTTGTTGGGTTCAAGAGAGGAAAGAAGGATCCAAAGACCACTACTAAGTCTGATAGTAAGACTAACCCTCAAGTAATAACTATTCAAGATGAATGCTCATAAGAAAATGATTCACAAGAGAAAAGTACCATGGTCTTGATAGGCATACCTACCACTCAAATCACATATGTTGAGGAGACAACCGAGTCTCCCATCTCTTCTACCTTTCAGATTCTAGCAAAACAAAGTATTTTTATAAGGTATAGGGAAATCAAGTTGAAGAATGAAGCTTTGAAGGTTTCAACATATTCATAGTTTTGGAATCAAAATACCACAACCCAACACAGACTGTTATCTTCATTTGAATTAGAAGAAGGGAAGTTCCAAATGTCCTTCTTGGAACCTACAGTGCTAGCCCCTAGAAGTGATGAATATTATAAAGCCTCAATATTCTATGTTGATACCAAGAAGGTTCATGCAATCAATCAAATCGATTTTCATAAGAAATTAGGTGAGATGATTTACTCAACACTGACCAACTCATCCATGGCTACTTATAAATTGCAAACCTCTTTAAATAATATGCACTCATAGTTGAATATCGAAATAATGTCTTATCTGGCCAAAGACACCAGGATTAAACTTTATATGATTTAATTATCAAACTAGGATATGATCCCAGTGATGTCAAGGAGTCAAGGAGATAATTAAGAACAAAAATGTAGATATTCAAGCCCTCAGGAAACAACTTAAGCTCCCAACTACATAACACCCTCAGGCCAAGGAAGTGACCAGTTTGGAGATGGAGAAGAAAAACTATTCAAAATAATAGTGGAACATAATGTTCAAATCCATAAAATGGAAGAGGACATGGAAACATTGTTGAAGGAAAAGTAGAAATTAGAACCAGCAAGTGCATCAATAATAGGTATATCAACAATAAGTACATCAACACAACGGACAATACAAGCATCAACTTCAGATTCTTCAGATAAGATAACTCAAGATTTAGGAGAATTATCATTAACAAATAAGGAAATGGAGAAGTTAACATCAACACTCACCAAGATGGAGGAGAACAAGATAAAAGAAGACAATGCATACCTGGGAGAGGTACAAAATAATTTCAAACTAATTCAGTAGATTGAAAAGTATGAGTACCAATCCGTCATAATTCAGATGTTAGCAGAAGCCAAACGCAATATTTCACATAATATCAATGCAGATGTTATATAATTGTGACCATCCATTGAAATTATTTTTGAACATGAAGAATTGTTACAGAGAGTTAAAGTGGAAATTGAAAAAACTAAAGTTGATATCGAGCACAGGCCAACATAAGCAGATAAAATTATAAGGATGTTAAACTCCAAAACTAGAGATGAGCTTGGAGAGCTCAATATTGAAGATAGGAAAGAGACAGTGATGGAAGTCAAAAGAGTATTGACATAGAAAAATCTTATGGTGCAGTTAGAAAATAAGTACAAAGAATTGGAGCTACAAGTAAGAAGATTTAACATAAAGTTTTATTTGTTCCAGGAGAAAGGACTTCCAACACTAAAAAAATCTAATGGAAAATTGATTCCATTAGAAAATTATCAGGATCAATTATGCAACATAGCTGAAGATGCATCTAAATTTACAAAAGAAAAAGGAACTAATAGTGGATAAGATTTCTTGGAAGGCCTACAATTTGATCTGAACATTTAGCATGAGATTCATCATCTGTTTCTCGACAAGTCAACTTTCCATACCTACATAGAGGTAGATGAAATATTCAGAAACATGGTAAATTTTTCTATCCCATGTGAAGGGAGATGAGACCAATTATTAGGGTTGGTTGAATGAGCACAAACAAAAAACCTACAATTTTGGCAACAAGACAAACGAAAGAAGTTGGAAGATAACTATAGTCAACAATAGATTTCCTTGAAACATTCAATAGAACAACCAAATTTGTGTAGAATTCCTATTACTTAGCACTATTTTAGAAATATGTACGTGTTTTTTGTAGATACTATTTTGTAGTAAGTTTTATTTGAAGTCCAAATTTATTCGAGACAAATCCTATAAATAATTTGTAGAAAGACTCAGTAATGGTTGGATTATGTATGAAGAAAAGAGCTCTACCTTGATGTAGGTTGCGGATTGTACTAAATTAATCAATTTTCAAAAATACAAGGGCATTTTTATTCCAGTATTCTTCTGTCAAACAAATGGTTATGTTTCTCTTGTGTTAAATTGTTCTTTTCTCTCAGTTTCCATATGGATTTTCCTCTTGATTGTTGCAAGAAGATTAAGAGTTGAATTTACTTAAGTGTACTTTGCTTCGGCTTGTTTTAATCAATATTAATGTTTTCCTCACAAGATTAAATATAAAACTCATTTAAATATGTTTTATATTTAATTGATCATCCACTTTTTCATCTCATCCATACCATAAATATTTTAAGATCCAAGAGTTTTCCTATCCATCGTGAAAATGAAAATTAAAATCATATAGAGTGATCCCTCTCTAAAGCTAGAAGCGCTACATCGTAGCTTTAAAATTGGTTTGTGGTTACCTTTGTAGTTTTCTTCCTCGACCTAGGAAAATTACAGAATGCTAAAATTCTGGTGACCATACTGGGGACGATCCAAAAACAAAATATTTCCCTGGTAAATATTGATTTCAGAGCTCAAAAGCTATTTCCTATGGGTGACAATGAAGTAGGAGCTATTAGGCTGAATTTCCACCCAGTCTGTATGTATACCTAGTTGTAAATAATCTATTTCAAGATCTGAGTCCCAGGAAAATCTACACCAGATCTCACCCAGATTCTAATCCTCCCAAATTTGTAAATAATCCGGAGAGATTAATTTGAAAAAAGAGTTTTATAGAAAGTCAAGCAAGCAATAATCCTTTGCCAAGAGCTAATTCACTTCGATAAAGTCTTATAATAGTTGAGGATATTGAATTTGACTTACAGTTTGAGCATATTCTTTTCAGAAATAAATCAGAAAGCTTTGTCCCTTAGACAGTCTTTGATCAATCCATTTTGAAATATCATATCTCAACACATAGGCATGCCAATTTAGATTCTGATAAATATGTTGTACAACCTTGAAGATCTAGTGACCCAATTAAATCATGTTTCTCATAAACTATTTATATTTCAAAAAACTACCATTTCTTCTTCTGCCTCATCATCGACCCCTCCCGTGGTTTCACTTTTTTCCATTATTCCCATTTCATCTCTCATCGAGACCCCTTTGATACTAACTCATCAAGTCATAGTTTTACCTCCTTTGTTAGGTGATCCAAAAATACAATTTATCATAGGTTATAAAATTAAAATAAAATAATTATTAATTTAAGATATTAAATTAATAATTATTATTCTAGAATGTTTAATCATTTAGAATTAGTATATTGTTGTAACTAGATATGACTCTCCAAATGTGTCGTATCTTAGGCTCTATTTTAGGAGATTTGTTAGCTAGTTGGTTTGAATAGCATTTATTGTAAATGGACACTTGTTATTTAATAAGTGATCCATAATTAGAGGTAGTTAGGACATGGAGCTTATAAATAGCTCATTGCAAGAGTGTTTGGATGTTCGGGTGTAAACTCTTGCAAAATCAATTCTGTAATTATTTTTTTCTAATTAATAAAATTACGTGTCTGAGGACACTTCTGCTATTATTGTGGTATCAGAGCTCCAGTAATGTTGCAGTTGATTTGAGAAGGATATTCCAACTCTACAAGTTTTTGGAAAACTCCTTCGAAGTGATCAGCAAAAGATTGGTATGAAATTTGCAATTTTTTCTTGTTGATTTTAGATCTGCAAATTCTAAAATCATTTTTAAAGCAGCAAATGCAAATCTGTGTGACTTTTTCAAATTGTTTGAGTGAATAAAAACAAAAAAAGGGACAGTGCTGTATATTTTAATTGTTTTTAAAGTCCTTTCAAAACATTCAAATCGATTCTGCATTTTCATGAGAGTGGTTTACATCGATTCTGCCATTCCAATCAGTTTCTAATCTTTCTATATCATAATATTTGGCTGTTGTTTCCAAATCTCTGAGTTCATTCTGGCATTCTGGCATTGATTTATGCTCAAATCCCCTGCGTTGAGCATTCTGGCATCAATTTATGCTCAAATCCCCTGCGTTGAGCATTCTGGCATCGATTCAGCGTTTTGTGGTCTGGCATTTGAACCAGCGTCCTCCAGCAATAAGAACCAGTGTTCAAACACCGATTCAAACATTTTACATTCCAAACAGTGTTTTAAAATATCAAAACCAGCATTAAATGTGTTTGACAGAAGTGGATTCTGCAAAACCAGCATTAAATGTGTTTGACAGAAATTTTCTGAAGTGGATTCTGGCATCGATTCTGCAAAACCAGCGTTAAATGTGTTTGACAGCGTTTGAAAGCAGCTTTAAAATCAATGTTTGATAGTGGCGTTCATTCCAGCGTGTTGGAATAGCGTTTTTTGAAATATAGATTCAGCAATGCCAGCGTTGAAACCAACATTGCAATCTGCAATTGAAAGCGCTGAAACCAGGTTTTTGCAATATATCATTGAAGCAAATTGTTCACATTATAATTGTTTTTTTTAATTGTGATTTGTAAATGAAATCATATTTGGAGAGATAAGGAAGTTCTTTGTGGCAGATTGGGAGGAATTTGGAGGAATAAGTAGAATTTTTTTTTGTAATATTTTCTAATTGGAGTAATAAGGGTATTAATTTTTTTGGAGTAATAAGGAGTTTTTTGTTTTGTAAATTTGTTTATGGAGTGATAGTGTGACTCAAAGTAATTTTACTTTGAGGGGAGGTAACTTTTTTTACCAGATTGTGCAAAAGCACCATTGTAAAAGTAAAATTTTGAAAGTTGCCTTGTAAAAATTTGAGAAATTGACTAGAGCCAAGTGCAAAGCTCAGTCAATTTTCTCCTGTTTTGACGAGTATTCGAGGGTCAAGGCCAAGCCCCGATAGTTTGTTTTTTGCGTCGTGTGTTGTTGTTGTGTTGCAGATCTTGATTTTTTTGGAGCTTGATTCGTGATGTGAATTCTTAACAATACAATGTCTAAGTTGATTAATTTGTTTTCTAATTCCGACAAACTTGAAGGCACAAAATCTCATCTACAATGAATTATGGCAGGGTATATGTGATGGAGATATTAAGTTGAGTAAAACCACAGATGCAGATGCACTAGAAAAATGGGAAGTTAAGAATGCCAAAGCCTTAGCTCTAATACCACAATTATGGCAGGAGTGTCCTTTACCACCCCTAACATCAAGCACAAATACAGTTTCTTCCTCCCCTCATATTCCAATCACGAAATCTTGTTATGCCCCTTTGGCCTTACAAATCCCTTTGAATGGCATGACAGAGTATTATGCACAACACATGCCCTAATTTGATGGAACTGGGCCTATCACAACACAAAAACACATAGACAAAATGAATTACTTCACAAACTTAGAAGAAGTTGATGATGATGATGTGAAAATGAGGCTCTTTGCACAAAGTTTCACAGGGGAAGTTAGAAAATGGTACAAAGGGTTGCCATAAGAAATATAATAGATATACAACAATTTCACCAAAACATCCTTTCAAGATGGGAAGTGAAAAAGAGTCCCCTTTAGATCCTTGCAGAATATGAAAGTTTAAGGAGAGCTCCAGGTGAAACAGTTTAGGATTATTGCATTAGATTTAATAATATTTATAATTCTATTCCAACAAAAATAAAACCTCCACTAGGACTAGCTTTAATTTGATTTCTAGATGGGTTTGATGCTGATATGACTTATCAATTAAGAGTAATAAATCCAGATACTCTGGAAGAAAATCAAATAAATTTTTAGTATAGAGGCAATTGTTGGCCAAATGAGAAAAATTAAAAGTTGAAAGAAGGTTGACCATTAAAGAAGAACCTTCTTCTTCATCAGATCCAAAATTGTACACTTTAGTGAAAATTGTGGAAAGGATGATGGAAATAATGACTTTGGTCGATAGAGATCCACCAAGAGAACCACAAGGGGGTCTTCAGATCATGAATCCAAATTTTAGAAGGAACGAGCCCCAAATTAAACAAATAAAGAAAAGAACCACAATAGATCAACATCAAATTAGATCTCCTTTTCAGGAAAATTATGCAAAGGAAGAAAATGAGGTAGCAGATGAACCAGAAGAGAATCAGATTAATCTTTTTGGTGAAGGGGAAATAGATGATGTTTTCTTGACCAAAGGGGAACAAGATTTGTTCTTGTTATCACAACAAGATGTTATGCCTATAGAATCAGAGGATTACAAAATGGGTTATAAAAATTCTATTATGGAAGTACACAAACAATATAATCTGATAAATAAGAATGTTGCAACAAATCCTCCTAAAAAGATCCAAATTGACACACCTTCTACAAGTCAAACAAAGGTTGATCCTCCAAAGGAAACCTCTCAAAAACAAGATACAACTCAAAAAGAGGTAGAAAATCCTCAACCTTCTTTCAACATTGAAAATGAGCTGTCAAAATTTAAAATTTATGTTCCTCTAACTAAATTGGTGAAAAAGAATATGTATAGAAGTCAAGTTATAAAATCACTAAAAATATAAGAGGGAATAGATACTGTGAACTTAAGTGATGATCAACCTAAATTGTTATTTGGACCTGAAGTTGAAGGAAAGTCACAAGATGGTAATGTGCCACCATTTTATGTTAGTCTTAACATTCATGATTTCATTTTACAAAATGCCATGCTAGATTATGTTGCTTCACATAATCTCATGCCCAGAGTGATTATGGAGAAACTTGGATTAGATATAACTAGGCCATATAAAGACCTTTTCTCTTGTGATTCAAGTAGGGTAAGATGCTTAGGTTTGATCAAGAATTAATGTGTAACCCTTGCCCAAATCCTAGAAAAAAGTATAGTCATGGATATTGTTGTGGCTGGTATACCTCCTAAATATAGAATTCTTTTTTCAAGATCTTGGGGAGCAAAGTTGCAGGGTACCTTGCAAATGGACATGACCTATGCAACTATTCCTATATTTTGGCAATAAAGGAGGTTGTACAGGGAAACTTTGATAAAATATATGGTAAGAAGCCAAGACAAACCCAATAATTAGTCACTTTATTCTGTACATTCATACATGGACATTTTTATTATGTATAATGACATATGTTTAGAGGAAAAAATGTCAGATATGGAAAGTCAATCAATAAAAACAGAGGATGTGAAATTAAAGACTGAAAAAAATATGATAATGATCAAAGCCTTTGGCATCTAGATTTTGATGGGGCAGACAATTAGGAAGAAACAGGGGCTGGTGTATGGATTTTAGACACAAACATAGGTATATTAAAAACATATTCCTACAAGCTAAATTTCCAATCTACCAATAATGTAGATGAGTATGAGGCACTTATTTTAGGCTTTCAGTTACTGAAGAGATTGGGAGATAAAAGAATTTCAATCCATGGTGATTCGAAACTCATCATAAATAAAATCAAAGATGAGTATTCAGGTAAACATCCTAGGTTGACGGCATACAAAAATGTTTTCTTAGATTTTTTGTAGTGTTTTCTAGAGTATCATTTGTGTTTGATTCCTAGAAGTCGAAATGTGTCTATTAATGAGTTGGCTACCTTAGCAAGTACATGTAAGATCCCTTTCCACCCAAATAAAAAATATGATATTGAGGTGAAACATAGACTTGTTGTCTCAGATAACATAAGGTACATGAAAGTGTTTGACAATGACAAATAGTTAGAAAATATTTTACAGTTAAAGGGAGACTTTGAAAATTTGCATAATGATATAGAAAATACTATTAAAGATGATGGACAACAAACTGTTTTGGATCAAACCAATGAGACTGTTGATATAGATGAAGAAAAACTTGAAGTCTTATAATTAAAAGATAATGTAATACCAAGAGGTATGGTACCACTTGATGAACTATTTGATTTTAATGATGTGGCTCAAAAGCCCAAAATGTAGCCAGTGGGAGCCAAAGTTGAGGATTGTAACATAGGGCTGAAGATAATCCAAAGATTGTAAATCTTTCCAAGTCTTTATCTCCTGAAGAGAAACAGAAATACATTCATTTATTGAAAAAATACTCTAATTCTTTTTCATGGGGATAATAATATTTAAAGGCCTATGATACCAACATTATTTAACATACTATTCCTATCAAACAAGACTAGAAATCTTTTAAACATAAATTAAGAAGGGTGAATCCTATTCTGTTACCTTTAATTGAAAAAGAGGTAAGGAATATTTTTTATGCCAAGATTATTGTACCCATGAGATTTTCTAAATGGCTATCAAATCTAGTACCAGTAAGGAAAAAACTAGAGAAATGAGATTATGTGTGGATTTCTGAAACCTTAACAAAGTCTCTCTCAAAGATAATTACCCTTTACTGAAAATGTATCATGTTCTACAAAGGGTAGTTGGTTATAGCGGAATTTCATTACTTGATGGGTTCTCAGGTTACAACTAAATTTTAGTGCATCCAGATGATCAAGACAAAATAGACTTCACAACACCATGGGGAACTTTCATGTATGTGAAGGTGCCCTTTGGGCTAATGAATGTAGGAGCAACTTTTTAGAGAGCAATGGATATTTATTTTGCAGATGAAAATGACAGATATATTTTGATATATCTAGATGACATCACTATGTTTTCCTAAACTGATGAAGATCATTTGTTTCATTTAAAAATAATCTTTGAGAAATGTAGGAAATTTGGTATTTCCTTGAATCCTAAAAAGTGTATGTTTGGTCTGGAAGAAGGTAAACTGCTAGGTCATATAATTTCCAAAGATGGTATCCGAATTGATCCAAGTAGAATTGAATCTATCTTGAAAATTGACCCTGCAAGAAACAAAAAGGAAGTACAATCTTTCATTGGTAGAATTAATTTTCTGAGGATATTTATCCCAAATCTAGCTGAAATTTTAAGAGCTATCACCAACATGTTGAGAAAGGACAGTGAAATAAATGGAATGTTGAAGCTCAAAGATCATTTAGTGAGGTAAATGCAGCCTTAACCCGTGATCCTACTTTTATTAACCCTGATTACATTAAATGTTATAGACATTTTTGTGCCTTACAACTCCAAGAATGAAATGTCCATAAACCAAGGGCTCCTAAGTCCCTAAAAGTGTTGTTCTAAACCCTAAAGGAACAAGGTCAATAGATTACAGCTTCTCCCAGAAGTTCTCTACCAGAAACTGCTCAGAATAAGTCAAAACAGGATCATTTCAGCTGCTCCACTAGCTAGGTGCGTTGCATTGCACCTAAATACACTATGAGGGTGCGTTGCATTTCAAAAGTCCCTTCTGTGGGGTGCGATGGGCGAGAAATGACAAATGGCAGTGTCATTCCGCGAGGTGGAGAGACAATGGAAGCTTCAAGAATCTTCCCCTGTGACACTTGCCTCAATGAATTCGACCAAGGATGAGTAAGAGGCCTTCAGTCTCCAAGTGGAAGCAAGAACTGACAGAGAGAAGACACTAATCAAATCACAAGATGACTCATCCTCCTTACAAATATCTATATATGGATCCCTCATCCCAGAGATCCAGGGGGCTGGAATTTTGCATATTGTAAGGAATTGCTGTTGGTTTTTTGAGACAAACATCAGATTGTTGTGTGGTCTATGCTTTGTTTGAGGTGAAGAGGGGCTTCTTTGCTGGGAGGTTGATGTTGGGTCAAGAACCACTGGTTGTTACTCCTCCTGGATCTTTTCTTGTTTATAAATAAAAGCTATTTGAGTTTTCCTCCGTGCTTTTGTATCATTGATGCTTGTTACATTTGTATGGTTAACTTAAATCTGATCCTAAGTTGTTTATGAATATAGATCCATGTATTGTATAGTGTTCTTCTTCTGTGATCTTACAGGTACTTTGTGAAGCTGGGCAAGTAAGGGAGTAGGTAGCTGGAGACTATCAAAGAAGAGAGGGATTGTATCAAAGGATTAGCGCAAGACACAGGTTGGTTCTTTCTATTCCTCTCTATCTATAGTTCATAAAGGAAATACAAAAGTATTTTTTCTCTGTTTGTTTCTAAGGCAGCTGTCACACCTTAGTGGGATAGAGTAGTTCTAAATAGACACTTTTCCCTGTAACAAAATGGCAACTCTGCTGGGGACCTAATTAGTTTGTTTGTTTATCATTCTTTGTTTGTTTATTTCATAAACTTATAAAGTGGCATTCGAACTGCATTTGCCATAACAAATGCAAAGTAGACATCTGCTGCTTCAATCCATTCACTAGATCTGTTTATGATTTAAACAACTGATTTACAAACTATCTGATTGCCCTTGTGATAGCACTTAGATCCTCCTTAGATCTACCCCTGATTGTTGAATTACTGATTGCTTTTTACTTGGCCAAAAACCAAAGACTGAACTGCAAACTGTGACCCGGAACTCGGACAGAGTCTCGTTTCTGGCCCAGCGCAGGTACTGTTAAGAGATCCCGAATTTCAGCGCTCTTCCCGAAAGGGCAACCTGCGCTGCATTTCAGATTCTCTGTGTTACAGGTGCGCTGATCAGACTAGCCCTGTGCAGCTGTGGTTCTTGTGCTTCATTCTTTCCAGTTTTATCTCTGAATTTTGCTACCTGTGATCAGTATATGTCTGTTTAAAACCTCTTTTCCTTGCTGTTATTCCGCCTCCTTTGTACAAAAGAACTGTAGATGTTTTTGTGTGTTTGTTGAGTCATTTACAGTTCTCCTTAGCAAAAGTAGCGTAATCATACTATCGTCCCTTGATTTGAATCTGTCGTAAGTGTCGATTTCAATCGTAGGAAAGAGTTTGATTGCTGTTGATGGTTGATTATCCTGTTACTATTGCTTTTGGTCTGAATTTGTGATTTTCTAGTGTCAAAAACGAGTATTCATTTCAAAATCGTAAGGTGTCGTAATCATCTCTATTTTTGATTTCGAAAAGAAGCTTGTTTATGTTTGTCGCTTGAAAACAAATTCAGATTTGTGCATCAACTTTCTTTTTAGCATCCATATACTAAGAAAGTTGAAAACAAATACATGCATGTGCATTTGCATATAGACAGTCTGTTTGGCTTGATTTAGGAAAGTGCATTTACAGTGTGCTCTTTGCTCTTTGTGAAAAGATTCTGTCTTTCTTTTCCCTAGTAGCTAGGATTTTCATTGCATAAAAGAGATAAAAAGTTTTTTTATCATCTTTAGATTGCATTTTAGGAATTACATCTACATCTCGTGGTGAATCCAAAAGGCAAACTTCATAAGCAAGATCAACTTAAAATAAATTCAATGAATCTAACAACGATTTGGAACTTAACGCACAACATTTAGAGGTCTAGGCTAGAGACGTATTCCGGCGTCGTAAAGCCTGGTAACTATTGTTCTCACTATTGGTTGGGTGATTCCTCCACTTTGAGACGATAAGTGCCGGTACGGACTTGTGCTCCCACGTACCGTCGAGTATATTTTGGGAGACCCCTATAGGCTTAAATCCTTTATCCATAGGAAGCCGTGTCTGCCGCCCTATCGATCGCAATACACTGAACACAGCATTCGGGAAGATTGACAACCGTACCATAAACATATTCTGTAGTTTTGCGATTGGTTTGGTACTCCCTCTACCTAGACTTCTAGAGCAGTCCCTTTCGTTCCTTTTCAGACTCCTTAACGGAAAAGGTCCATCTGAGCACTTGTCACTTCAGGCTCATTAAAAATCGAAGGAGACTAGAGTCATCTTTTGTTTTTTCTTGACTCTTAAAAACTGAAAAAACAAGTTGTGTCAAAGCGTCTAAAATTCATTTAATTCGGAAACATACTTCCCCTTTATTTTAGTTGATCGAGTAATCCGCAATCGTGGAAGAAAGTCAATTGAAACCCCGTCGTTCGCGGAGGCTTACGAGTCAACCGTCTTTGTCTCCAGAATTGAAAACAGTATGGACAAAGCGAACTCGTTTAACCGGTTCCAAATCTCCTATTAAAGTTAGAACAAGTGTTCCAACGACATCAAAGACTTCAGTTACTCCAAACATTTCTGGAATCCCTGCCTCTACAGAAGAAGTTCAACAGCCACAGAGGGACAGTGATACTGATCCTAGTCTGAGAGTAAACACTTGTGTTACCGAACCAGTTCCATCTACAACCGGTTCGGAGAGTCTTACTCTTCAAATATCTGTCGCTGCTGATTCTATACCTTCTTCAGCACCAGAAATATTCTACGGACCTAACGGTCTTCCCCTTCCACCTGGTCTGATTGCCATAGAAGAAATTGTAGAAGATCCTCCAACAACTACTCCAACGCAATATGGAGTCGGGATCACTCTATATCCTTCTTCATCAGAAGTTAGTCTACCACCAGTGGAAGCTCCTGTATAATCGCTAGGTAACCTTTTAGATAGACTACAAATGTCTGAACAACCGTCAACATCTAGGACTGTGTCGTCTGACACAGCGACGACAGAACTCCCTGCTATCACTCCGACAATGTTCGCCGGTATACCATCTGTCCCGACTAGCTCTCAACCGCTAGAAGGAGCCCACTCAGGGGCTACTTCGACAGTATGGTCTGTTCCTGTTTGTTCATTCGGAATAATATCCGGAAACTCTTATGTTGAGTCTCAACAAATTGATCCATTTGGAGGTCAATTTGGGCAGTCCGGCCCCCAAGGGCAAACCATTCCCTTGAGTTCTGGATTACCACCGTATGGGGGGCAATATACCCTTTCATTATCCCCTCCGAGAGGACATCCATACGTGAGTTCACAACAAAATTCAGGTTATACTGGAATTACCTCAAGCGGCTGGGTACCAATACTACCTCAACAACCAAGAGTTGTATATTCGATGCAACAATGCTTACCTATGTCAAACATACCGGCTACGCCAGCTATTGTGACGGTTTCGCAAGTTCAAGCACTGCCTGTTGGATGCCAACCTCAGGTTTCTCAGGTTGTAATGCAACAGCCCCTTGACCCTGCGACTCAACCAAAGTCGTCGACTGGTGGAATGACACAGGTTTAGACGGGTACAATTACCCCTCATCTTGGTCAAACTGTTAGTATCGGTCAACAGCACATGGCTTCACAACCATGGCTAGTACAATACCAACAACCGCAATTCCAACAAGTACACCAAGGTTCTGAGCAACAAATCTTTGCTAATAGTGGGCAGCCGTACATTCAAAACGGTCAAAATCAACCATTTTACAATGGTCATGTCCACCAACCTTACCAAACATACTAGCATCAGATGCATTATGCCGGTATGCAAAGACCAACTGCTCAGGCAATCCCATCTTATCCTGGGTATGCTTCACCTAACCTGAATCAACAGTTACCCTTTGTGGAAACTTTAGAGTTACCTGATTTAAATCGGTTAACAAACGATCCAATCGCTTATGCACCTTGGTGGCCAGCGATTCCGCATAAACTTCCATCAGATATTCCTAAATTTAATGGAAATCTAGGTGAAGATCCATCGAATCACGTGATGACCTTTCATCTATGGTGTTCATCGAACACCTTAAATGATGATTCGATAAGACTTCGTCTCTTTCAGAGGACGTTAACGGGTCCGACGGCAAAATGGTACATCGAATTGCCTAGAGCTTCGTTCAACAACTTCAGTACCTTAGCCACAACATTTTTAACCCATTTTCAGTTACCAATAAGGTACGAAACGGGAACAGAACTTCTTACCAACTTCAAACAGACAACGGCCACTCACATATCTGATCATATACATGAGTGGCGACGTCGTCGTAGGATGGTAAAAACGTACATCCCCGATCAACTCTTAGCTGAATGGTTTATCAAGTCATTACTGCCTTCCATCACGGAAGATGTGGCAAAGCAGGGAGTCGTAACAAAAGAGCAAGTTATCACTTGTGCGCAATATCTGGACTTAATTTACACTCAGTCTGGCACGCTCTACGATAAAATACCTGACGCCCCTAGACCGGAATTCTCAATTCCTCCTCCTCCTAAATCGAACAATGACTCTCATGCTGGTGATGGCGTGATTGGCACAACAGACACGAAATGGACAAAGGCTACATCCAAAAAAGCCCGTAAGATTTCAAGTCAAAATGCAAAGGATGAGCTTCTTGCTTCGGAAGTAAATGCCGTATCGACAGATAAAGGCAAAGAAACCAAACAACCAGGGAGCAAGAAGAAAGGCAAAGGGAAGAAGAAGAAACAAGAGGAATCATCACCTGAAAAATTTTCTTCAAACCCTCCTGGAGATAGGAAACCAAAAAATCCATGTCTCATATGCGATGAGGATCATGGGACCACAAGTTGTCCACACAGAGCTGAGGTTAAAAAATTCTTTAAGAATTTGAAAACCTCCGCAGTGTTAACTGATCCGTTTCCAAATCCAGGAACAAATCTGGTTGAAAGTGAAAATGCTTCCCCGTCTCAAGTGCTAATGTTGTCGGTTTCAAAACAGCAAAATGATGCTTTGATATTGACAAGGAACAAAGATTATGGCAATCCACAGCTATCGAACAACAAGGATAAAGATCAACCTAGTAGCTCGACAACAACTTCAACGGAAGTTGCGCCACCCATCATTCCTGAATTGACAATAAAACTGCCAAAGGGAGTAGTACACAAGTCGACATTTAATCCCCGCGCTAGAGCGGCACAACATTATAATGTAGTGGAAGATTTGGCACAATCGCCATCCGTTATGTCGACTCTTGAAGTACTACAAAATTGCCCATCCCAAAGGCAGGCTTTATTATCAGCCATTGGTGGGGTAGACCCAAAGGATTCCAATCTTGTATCCTTCGATCATAAAGGATACGATCCTCAATTACCAGCTCAACTAGCTTTCCTTGTTCAAGTGAAAGCCCTCAACAAAACCGTTCATCGAACAATTATTGATGAGGGACCATCGACATGCATTCTGTCGATGAGTTGCTGGAGAACTTTAGGATCTCCAACCTTGTCGCGATCTTCGACAACATTAAAAGCATTCGACGGAAGGACATATACCCCATATGGTATTCTAAGTAACTTGAAAGTTGAACTAGGAGGGAAAACGGTAGAAATAGATGTTGAAGTAATCGATGGCAATCTTGATTACAACATCCTACTAGGAAGGCCATGGATATATGCTATGGCGGCTGTTGTGTCGACCTATTTCAGGAAGATTGCATTTCCCTTTCAAGGAGGGATTACAATCGTCGATCAACAAAACTTCCTCCCCAATGGTTCTCAAGTTACAGGAAGCATTCCCATGATCCATGGAAGCACTCATTTGCTTCAAAATATCGGAGTAGGCCTATTAAAAGATCCTATACTAATGGGAACTTTCACCCTTCCACCTCCAATCAACTTGGCAGAAGTAGCGTCGATAGGAACCTGCAACATGATATCTTCTACAAAGATCTCAGAAAACGATATCGACATGGATCATGCAATGGTTTTGCCCCCAAGCCCAACGGAAATATTGTAGCAATCAATGTTCCTAGCATGGGAGGCAAACCCAAATCAATGCTCATCAAGCATTTGGATAGATAGGTCTAGAGAATATGGTACCCCTTCAGATCCTTGGTCGCAAGTGCATGTCACCGATGAAGGAATTCTCCAATCAATGGTAATTGAAGGGGCACCATGGAATGATTCCCACCATCGTTCCCTTCTTCCGGATTGTGGAGAAGATACTCAAGATGACCTTTATCATCCTTCAGTCTTTGATTTCCTATCAAATACTGTAAACACGGTGGATTCCGAGCGAAACTTGTCCAACATTGAAGAGACTATAGCCATAAATATCTCGACCAAAACAGATGTTGTAGATAATATTTATGTTGGAAAATGTTGTTCTCCTTCAGAACTGGAAATATATAACGCTCTTTTTCTCGAATTCAGAGATGTCTTTGCTTGGTCATACAGTGAAATGCCAGGCATTGACTCGAGTATCGTTGAAAACGAAATTAAGATGTATCCAGATGTCAAACCAGTACGACAACGGCTAAGGCAGGTGCACCCCAAGAAAGCCGTTGCCATTAAGGCAGAAGTTGAAAAACTTCTCCATGCTGGTTTCATCTACCTGGTTCCTCTAACCGATTGGGTATCGAATATCGTCCCTGTTATGAAAAAACAGGGAACAATTAGAGTGTGCGTCGATTATAGGGATGTAAATCAAGCTTGTCCAAAAGACAACTACCCTACACCCTTCATTGACCAGACAATTGATGAATGCGCCGGATGCGAAATATTTTCATTCATGGATGGATTCTCCGGGTATAATCAAATAAATATCCACCCATAGGACTAGTCAAAGACTGCATTTATTTGTCCGCGGGGCACATTCGCATATCGAAAATTATCCTTTGGTTTAAAGAACGCAGGGGCGGCGTTTCAGAGGGAAATGAATTATGCCTTCCATGACATCAAAAACATCGTTCAACCATACCTCGACGACCTTCCGGCTCATTCACGAAAGCGGACTGATCATCCACAGCATTTAAGAGCGATATTTCTACGTTGCCGACACTATAAGATACGACTCAATCCACACAAATGTGTATTTTGCGTAAGTTCTGGTCGTTTACTTGGCTTTGTAGTCTCCAAGGACAGGATTCGTCTTGACCCATGTAAGGTCCAGGCAATCATAAATTTGCCTCCACCTTCGAATTTGCTTCAGATTTAGAAACTCCAAGGGAAAGCAAACTTTCTGAGGAGGTTCATTCCAAATTACGCCGAACTTGCTAAAGGTTATACACGACTTTTGAAAAGGGAAGTACCTTTTGTCTGGGATCAGGTTGCGCAAGCTTCCTTTGATGCTTTAAAAGAATCCCTAATGAAAGCATCATTAATGTACACTCTTGATTATCAAAAAGACTTTAACCTGTATCTGGCTGTAGCAGATACGACCATCGCAATGGTTTTAGTTCAAGAAGTCGATGGAATTGAGCATCCTATATATTATTTAAGTAAAAACTTAAATGATACAAAAAGCAAATATTCTTACGTTGAAAAGCTAGTGCTTGCAGTTGTTCAAGCGATACAGAGATTTCGACACTATGTCCTCTTTCGGAAAACTACCATTCTGTCAGATTGCAACCCCATGACTTATATATTGTCGTGACAGTTGCTGGGGGGAAAATACTCAAAATGGATAGCAATCCTACAAGAGTTTGATCTGGAATTTGTAAAATCCAAATCAAAGAAAGCTCTAGTTTTCGCAGAATTATTGTGCAATCTCCCATCGTCATCCAACGATGACACATCCGAAGAAACAATCGTGGAAGAAAATTTGTTTCTGATATCCACAAGCAATGAGTGGTATGGGGATATAATCATTTATCTCCAAACCCAAAAATATAGGCCCAACACCTCCCACTCTGAACAAAAATGTATTCGATACCAAGCAAAAGACTACATGATCGTCGGTGATACACTTTACCGTCACGGTATCGATACAGTTCTGAGAAGGTGCCTCACCCATGAGGAGGCCGAAAAAGTCCTGAATGATTGTCATTCAGGCGTGTGTGGGGGGCATCAATCTGGATATGCTACAGCGCAAAAAATCTTACGAGCAGGATACTTCTGGCCAACCATGTTCAAAGATTGCATAACCGCAGTCAGAAGTTGCCATGCTTGTCAAATTTTCAATAGCAAAACCAGAAGACCACCCGCACCTTTACAGCCAATAGTTGCTGTTGGACCATTCGCCAAACGGGGCATCGATTTCATGACATGTAACCCCACCTCGACCGGGGGCATGGGTATATCATAGTCGCAGTTGACTATTTTACCAAATGGGCCGAGGCGATGCCTACATTAGATAATACTGGTGAAACAACTGCCCTCTTCTTTTTCAATCATGTAGTCGCCAGATTCGGCGTACCACAGGCTATAGTCACAGATCATGGATCTCATTTTCGCAATCACATGATGGTCGAATTAGCTGCCAAACTAGGGTTGTCTCATGACAACTCTACTCCATATTATCTGCAAGCCAACAGACAAGTTGAAGCAATCAACAAGGTCCTGAAACGCATGCTGCAAAGGATGATTGGAGTTCACAAAAGAAGATGGCACCTAATCCTGTACTCAGCTTTGTGGGCTTACCGAACATCGGTAAGGAATGCAACCGGGTTCACACCGTTCCAACTGGTATACGGCCTGGAAGCAGTCTTACCAATCCAGTGTGAAATCTCGTCTCTCAAACTCGCAATTGATCTCCTCCCCGGAACTTCAGAAGAAGAAACTCGTTTCTTGGAATTAATCCAATTGGATGAAACCCGTCGTGACGCCACTTTGGCTAACGAAGCCCATAAGAAACGAGTCAAGGCGCAGTTCGACAAAAATGTCAAACCCTGTGTCTTCTCAGAAGGTGACTTGGTCTTACTTTACGACCAAGAATCCAATAAATTGGGAGAAGGTATATTTAAGTCTTTATGGATGGGCCCCTATATTGTTAAACGAGTGTTAGCAAAAGGAGCCTACGAGTTAATGGATTATGACGGAATTCCACTGGCGCAACCTCGTAATGGGTTGTACCTCAAGCGTTACTATGCATAATGGTAACCTGTATGCTTTTGTTATGTTTTTGTTTTCACTAAAGTATTTATTTTGGTCAAGTAATCCACTTTTTACATTTGCTGCAGATGTCAAACCTATTGGAGTCATGTGTTGGATATGCCGACGGAGCGAGTCGTAGTTCGCGAAACCTATCTTCCGCAGCCTGGGCTATTTTTGATCCAAGCGGCGAGTTAGTAAGTTTCAGAGGGGTATATATTGGTCGATCAACAAATAACATCACTGAATATAGCGCGTTGATAGAACCTATCTCTGATGCCATCACGCATGGTATACGCCGACTAATTGTCAGGCCAGACTCACAACTCGTAATACTACAACTCACTGGTATCTATTCTGTCCGAAATCCAGCTATTTATCGCATGTTCCTAAGGGTTAAGATTTTGGAAAGACAATTTGATTCTATTCAATATCAACATATTTCCAGAAACTTAAACACATTAACTGACTCATTAGCAAATTATGTGTTAGATAGACATTTGCAACATTTATAAAAAGAAACATACCATCAATGTTTGTATTTGGATCATGTAACTTAACCAAAATAAAACTCCGAAAATAAAAAATATATATAACTATTTATGGTTTACACATAATGTTCTGTAACCAAGACAAAATCGGTCAAATGACCAAAAAACTCAAAATGCTAGGGGGCACCCTAGTCTAATGATGCTCGTGATAGCAAGTCACAGCCTGTGCGATCATGCGCAAGAGACGAGTCCATCGTCTTGGCACACCAGTAGTATGCCGTTGTAGCCTCAAGGGTAGCTCGTCAGTCCTCACATCTGGAATACCAAGAGTGAGGCCCTCAACCTGCTCCTGTAATGCTG